>BSBM01000238.1:5821666-6448333 GCA_027924585.1 Larix kaempferi | reverse complement strand
AATTTTCTGCTGAGTGCATCAGCAACCTTATTCTCTTTACCTTTGACATGCTTAATCTCCAAATCAAACTCACAAAGAAACTCCATGCAATTAGTTTGTCTAGCATTTAGATTTGGCTGGTCAAATAGATATTTTAAACTCATGTGATTAGTCCTGAGTTCAAATCTTCTCCCCAAAAGGTAATGCCTCCATCTCTTAAGATCATGCACTATGGATGCTAGATCTAAGTCATGTGTGGCATAGTTCCTTTCATGTTCTTTCAGCTTCCTTGACTCATAGCCAATTACAAACCCTTCTTGCATGAGTACTCCATCCAGACCTTCCATGCAAGCATCTGTGCACACCACAAAGTCTTTACTTGGATCTGCAATATTTAAAACAAGAGCACTTGTAAGTAATTATTTTAACTATTGAAAGATTCTTTCACATTTTTCAAACCATATAAATTTGACTTCCTTCCTCTGCAATGATGTAATTGGGTGAGCTATCTTAGATAAGCCTTTAATGAACCTCCTATAGTGACCTCCAAGACCCATAAAAGATCTAGCATCTGCAACATTCTTTAGATTAGGCCAATCTGTTATGGCCTCAATATTCTCTCGATCTACTGCAATACCTTCTGCTGATATAATATGACCCAAGTATTGCACCTTCTTTTGATAAAAGTCACACTTGCTTAACTTGGCATACAATTGGTTTTCTCTAAGGACATGCAACACCATCCTTAGATGCTCATCATGCTCTTCTTAATTCTTTGAATATACAAGAATGTCATCCAAGAACACAATTACAAACTTATCCAGATATTTGTTGAAGACACTATTCATGAGGCACATGAATGTGGCAAGTGCATTGGTAAGACCAAATGGCACCATAGTGAACTCATAGTGGCCATATCTAGTTCTGAAAGCTCTATTGTGAATGTCTTCATCCTTTATCCTCACTTGATGGTATCCAGACCTCAATTCAATCTTGAGAAATACCTTAGCTTCCTTCATCTGATCAAACAAGTCATCAATTCTTGGCAATGGATACTTGTTCTTGATTGTTACTGTGTTTAGCTGCCTGTAATCTATACAGTCTCAAAGTTCCATCCTTCTTAACAAATAACATAGGTGCACCCTAAGGAGATACACTCGCTTTGATATATTCCTTGTCCATTAATTCTTGTAGCTGTATCTTCAATTCTATCAGCTCAGGTGTGCTCATTCTATAAGGAGCTTTGGAACTTGGTGCTGCCCTTGGAACAAGATTAATGGAGAAATCAATGTCTCTCTTGGGTGGCATTCATGGCACTTCATCTGGGAATACATCTCGGAACTCCTGTAACAACTGAAATTCTTCTAACTTTGGTTCTTTATATTTTGTTGAATATGATATATGCACATCATATAATTAGCAGCCCTTTTTATAGAACTTTCTCAATTGTAAGGCTGAAATCTTCCTTACTGAAACTTGCTTTGGAATTCCTTTCACCAACCTTGGCCTTCCTTCATCATTAATGCACTCAAGCACCTTCTTATAGCAATCAATCTTGGTTCTATGTCTTTCCAACCATTCCATACCTACCAGAGCATTATAAGATCCTAATGGCAGGAAATTCAAGTTCACCTTGGTGAGAATTCCATTCAGCTCTATGGGGCACTCCACCACTACTTCACTCACCTTCCTCTTAGTTCCAGTAGCTAATTGGACTAACCAAGACTTACTATGCTTCAATTTACTAAGAGAACAACTTTAAACCACCTTAGGGGACACATAACTATGAGTAGATCCTAGGTCAATTAAAATAGAAATAGATTGCTTAGCAATCTTTCCTTCAACTTCTACCACTATTGATTGGTGGTCTTCTTGGTGATCATCCAGTGTCGCATATATTTGAGGTGTTTATATGGCCATATATTCTACTATGGTTGCTTATCCTAGGTTTTGAAATCTTCGGGGATTCTCCCTTCAATTTGGGCAATCCCTAAGCATGTGGTTGTCTCCACATCCCTAACATTGAAGTGGCCCTTTTGATGTTTTCTCTGCTACTACATCTTGTTTGAATCCAATTGTTGCATGTTGTCCCCATGGAAAGGTTCTAGACTAATTTTTGAAGGGTGGCTTGAAGCCACTTTTCCTTGGTTCAAAATTTTCTTTGGGATTTCCTTTCCATGATGGATGAGTTTCTAACCTTCCTTTATTTTGCTCATAACATTGCATGGCCATTGTAATGGCTTCACACAAACTTGGTGGATGGACAAAATCACTCCTATCTCTAAAATTCTATGGTAGGATTCCAAGGAAACATTGAATATTCACTCTTTCATCCTTGATGTAGTCTACATACCTCAACAATTCCAATAACTTATGAACATGCTCCTCCATGGAATTCTGCCCCAACCTGAGTTCATTGAACTCCTTTATATTGTTGTCCAAATGCCCAGTTCATAGGTATTTTTCCTTGAAGTATCTTTTAAAACGCTCCCAGATGATCCTTGTTTCATTGGTTATCTTCACTTTCATGAGATGTTCCCACCAGATGGAAGCTCTGCCATTCATATTGTAAATGGAAACTTTGTCTTTCTCACTTCCTGAATAATCATGCATTTTGAAGTAATTTTTCATTCCAAGTAGCCAGGCTTCTACCTCTTGGCCTATATTTCTTTCTCAATCAAATGTAGGTGTTCTTGCTTTCCTAAATTCTCCGTGTGGGATCCCTTTGGACCTCCTTCTTCTCTCTGTCTTGTTGTAAGTGTGCCTTGGGATCCTTTGAGAGTCTCTAGAGTGTCCCGATTTGCTAGAAAGAGATCTTGAAGAGGGTGTCTTGTGCCTTCTGCTCCCAGAACCCCTTCTATGGCTTGGATTCCTCTTCCTAGAATGTCCTCTAGAGTGACTATTTGCATTCCTTTCTTCCCTGCCCATATTATTTGGATTGGACCCCATATTTACTCTCTAATGCATATCAGTAAGGCTCTGCAGAATGGTTGCATTGAGCTGGTGCTGCTCCTCCTGAGCCTTTATCAGCCTCTCATTAAAACTTACCATTGTTTCAACCAAGTTCTCGAGAGTCACCTACTCCCTCCTTCCATTAGATGATGTTTTAGTGTGCTCTTCTTGCATGTTTTCCCCTAGCACATCTTCTTCAAGCTCGTAAGGATCTTGTGTGTCATTAATGGTCACCATTCTCGCTTTCCTGCACATGGACTTGATGTAAGATTCAACTATCACCTGCTGCAATCACTATGCATGGTATAAATGTTTATTAGACAGTGTATTTATGCATATAAATTGAAACATCCATACAATCTAGAAATCATTCATTAAACAGTTCATAAATAAGAATTATTTAAGGTTAAAACAATGTCGTGGGTGCTTCTATGCGTGCAACTTCTTCCACGGTTTGGCCCTAACAGCCCCAGTGTTGCAAGTGAAGCTCTAATACCACTTTGTAACGTCACCTAACCTCCCTGGTGGCCTTCAGGGGCCATGGGAGACCCTTTATTCCTTTTTTTTCTTTGAAATTCATCCATTTTACACACAACCACAATGGCCGTCGATCCGCAATTTGCATTCCGAAATCGATAATCCGCATTGCGGGATTCGAAACATGGAATCCCCAAATTATTCCTTCCGACATTTTCTCTCTCTGCATTCCTAAATCTACATTGCGGAATGTGGGAATGCAAAAGCCCAAACTCAATCCTATGGAAAATTCCTCCTCCCACATTCTGCAATCCATATTGTGGAATGCGGAAATGCGGAAATGCAGAAGTCCAATTCCAATTACCAGAGATTTCCCCCCTTCCACATTCCACAATTCCTCATTTTGGAACTCGTAAATTCAGAATTCAAAATCCAACGTTATTTCTAACCTCCCCAATCCACAATTCGCATTGCGGATATGGAGCTGCAGAAGCACCTCCTCTTCTCCTGCAACCTTTCCACAACAAACTTCTAAGGGGCATAACTTCCTCGTCCTTGGTCCAAATGGTACAAGGTTGGTATCGTTGGTAAGCTCTTGAAGATATATATCCAATGGTTTAATCTACACCCCATCTAAGCACTCCAAACATGCCAATTGTCCAACTTAGTTTATGTTCATAACCCCACCAAAGTGACTTATCCTTCTACAATTTTTCTTCCTCCTTCCTTCCATGACTTATTCCTTCACTTGACCTACAGAGGGGTCCTAAAACACATCAGGGTTACCCCCTTCCTTCCCCAAGACTAGGTGAATTCCACCCATCCCTTTGAAGGGTGAACACAATGCATAAACCAATATATCTAATGAACTAATCTAGTTACCATATCAACCACCTACAAGGGTTAGCCATGCATATCATTAATGTAAACAATGAAGTATTCCAACATACATTCAATCATGCATTCAACCTCATACCCATACTCATCTCCCTAATGAGCAAGTTCATGAAACCATCCATTCATTAATCTGGGGAATGAAAAGCATAACAATACATAAGGTGCATGAAGCTTGGTTTAACCAATGCACCTACCACATGCAAGCAACCACTTATACTATGAAACGAGAACTCGACACAGTTCTCATTTTTCTCTCTCCTAATTTTAATAGCTATTTTTACCTCTATTTCAAAAAGTGTTTATACCAGTATCACAGATTTTCATTTTGAGGCATTTTTTAAGGCTAGAGTTGAAAAGTGGTGCCACCAGTATCATTTGTTCTTTTTTCAAGGCTAAATTTACAATTATTTTGAAATCCCGTCCACTTCCCTTGTAAGCAAAACCAAAATTAACCTCTAAATCGAAAGTTGGTGCTTCTAGTAGCACTTATTTCCTTCGTCGGGTTACAAAGTGGGTTTTTAAATTTTTAAAAGGAAAAAAAAAAACAAATGAAAAAACCATATAAATTGTGAATTATTTAAAAAAAAAACTAAAAAACACAAAAAAAGACATAACAAAATGTTTAAAAAAATCTCCAAAAAAAAAAAAAAAAAGAATAATTTTTTTTTTTTTGAAAAAACTAAAAAAAAAAAAAAAAAACTATTAAAAATAACAAAAATAATAATAATAAACAAAAAATAAAATTAAAATAACAAAAAAAAACACCAAAACCCTAAAAAAAACACCAAAAAAAACACAAAAAAACCACCAAAAACACCAAAAAAAACACAAAAAAAACCACCAAAAACACCAAAAAAAAACCAAACAAAAAAGTAAAAAAATTAAAAAAAAAAAAAAAAAATCCATTTAATGTGTTGTTGGGTGATGCTGGGCATCGAGGTCGATGTTGGGCATCAACGTCGATGCCGGGCATTGACCTCGATGCCCAACAGTGCCCTAGCACTCCCGACCACCACTTCCACCACCTTATCCCTCTATCTATGATGCCCAGCACTCTCCACCGCCGCTCCTTATCCCTCTGCCTCCCCTTATCCCTCCATTCCCACCCCCTCCTTATCCCTCCGCCCCCCTGCTCATTATCCCTCCACCTTATCCCTCCGCCCCCCACCCTGCCCCTTATCCCTCCATTCCCGCCCCCTACGCCTTATCCCTCCGCCCTGCTACTTATCCCTCCGCCACCCGCCCCCTTATCCCTCCGCCTCCCCCGTTACTCCACCACTCCACTTCATATTTAATTCAAATGTTATATATATATATATATATATATATATATATATATATATATATATATTTGATTTAGATTTTTTAAATTTTGTTTGGTTTTTAATTTTTGTTTTTTTATATAGATTTTTTTTTTAAATTTTTTTTTTTTAATTAGATTTGTATTTTTTAATAGTTTGTTTGATTTTTAATTTTATTTTTTTTTAATTTTGGTTTTTTAAAGGTGTTTTTGGTTTTTTTTTCTATTATTTTAATTGTGTTTTATTGTGTATTTCCTTGTATTTTGTTTTTAATTGTTTTTTTCTTCTAAATATTCTTTTTTTTTCTAAATATGTTTTTTTCTAGATTTTATTAGAGGTTTGTTTATTATTTATTTATTTTTAGGAAATGGTTTCGAAACGGTGTAATTACAATCGAAGAGGAAAAACAGGTGACATTGCTAGCACCTCTTTTGGATTTGGGGCTTGATTTTGGTATTTTCGTTGCAACAATGCTAGTTGTTTATGCCACAATGTGATAAAAGTTGTAATTTTAGGGTTTCGATTGCAATGACACCGCTTGGGTTACCAAAAAATTTTAATTTTAACCTCGAAACAAAAAAGGTTGATACCAGTATCATCACTTTTGGTTTTGGAGTTGTTTTTTCGTGTTTTTGATGTTAAAAAGTAATTTTTATGGCTAGAGTTCTCATTCATAGTATATAGTTCTCGTTTCATAGTATAAGTGGTTAAGCTTTATAATGCATTAAACTTATCCAAGTGAATGAGGCTTCCAACCTGAAATCAACCTCCTACTTAGGCTTATACATAGTATACCTATTTCTCACATTCATATAAACATTCATTCCACAACTTGAACAAAACAAGCATAATATAAGACATGAAATATCAACATTCACTCACAAAAACACTTATCTTTGGATCTTGAATTTTCCCAAGCAACTGGCTAAGTGAGAGCAACATTCCACCCAAACTTAGGTCTTTGTCCAGCCTATACTATTTCAGCTGAGAGACCACCCGCGAGCTCGGTTGTGTATCCACTAAGGAGGGCTAGCTAGGCTCTCTAACAATCAAGGTCCACTTCAATGCTAAGCCAACATACAGTTGGGTTTATCAAGCATGCAAGGGTAACAGGGAGGATATTGCTAATCCAACAAGTTCAACCATAGAAATACAGGCATCTCAATGCTCAGCATACATGGCACCCACATTATCTACCTTACCCAACACAAGGAAGGCCCTCTTCTCTGTTGCAGAGTCCCTCAAGGCTCCTTCCCTTTTAGTGTTATTCAAGGTGTCCATAGAAGGGTCCAACTGCTAGTTCTATGAGATTACATCCTTCACCAGGTTTATCAAGCATTCCAACCCTAAATTTGACCTTCTATCTCTCTTAAACAAGTTGGGCTCTTCACAGGGTTGCGAATTCGATTCTATCCTGCAACTCGACTCTCTGCACATCGATTCTAGTCTTCCCACAGATTCCTCAAGTTGATAACGCTCTGTAACTCCTTTTAGGGTTTTCTTACAAGGAATTTATCAATATATAATGCATCCTCATAGGGTTTTCTATGGCATTCAACTTTGTAATTTTGGTTTTACACAGAATCATGTTTTCCTTCTCTAACTCACGATTGGGTTTTGTAACTCTTGCCCCATGGAATTATGGGAAACAATAGCATAGCATAATAGGGTTTTTAGATTCTCAGGTGATAGAATGGCTTCCAGGGAGAATGAGAAGAACCCACTTTCAAATCTCAGGGTCGTTTTGATCCTCAATCCCCTTCCTCAACCAACCTTGTTTCCCCACCTTCTGTAACTGAATTCTAGGTCAAAATGGGGAATCAAAATGGATTCTTCTGTACAGGTGGCAGCATGGGTTCTCATCCCACAACCCCTTCACCTCTCCCTAGTGGATACCATAGCCCCCTTCTCATTAGTTGTCTCACTTAGCCAATTTCCTTAGTATTTCATTGCAATATTAAACATTTACATCAATTACCATATCTCATGGCCTAGTAGCACATGAATTGTTCAAGTGTCAAATACTTTCCTATGGAAAAAAACCTTAAGCATCCACTAGTGTGGGCCTTGGCCTTGAGCTCCACACTAGGGAGAACACACATTTCATATACACAATATTTACATTGAAGCCAATAATTATTAAGGCAAGGTAGGGTTATTACAACATGTAACAACTCAACTCATTCCATTGGGAAGTCAAAAACTCAACCCAATCCATATGGGAGTAAATAAAGAATTAATCAGCTCCCTCTCTCTTCCTCTCAAAGGAAGAGTAAGGAAGAGTCACACCATTCTCCCTGGCTCAGGGATAATATCTCACTAATACTGCAACATAAATCCTCCCTCTCAATGAGAGAGACATTCTCCACTACACCAAGCTGGTCATGAAAGTTCATAAACTTTTCCCTGGGAAGAGGCTTGGTGAGAATGTCAGAAGTCTAATCATCTGTAGGAAAATAATGGAGTTGGACTGCTCCTCTCAACACCATGCCATGGATGTAATGGTATTGAATCTCGATATGCTTCAACTTATCATGAAATACCGGATTCACTTATAAATGTACACAAATCTGGTTATCACAATGAATTAATGTCGGCTCTAGCATCTGACCAAACAATCTAGAAAGTATTTTCCAATGCCACACTACTTCCCCAGCTGTAACACACACTTCTTTCATCATAATCAATTCCCTCTTTCTGGGAGAATCCTCTAGATACAAATCTCGCCTTGTGCTTTTCAATACTTCCATATGCTCCATGTTTGATCTTGTAAATCCACTTGGAAGTCACTACTGACTTCCCCTCATGTCTCAAAACAATCTCCCACACATAATTCTTCATAATGGATTGATATCCTTCCATCGGGGCATCCTTCCATACCTGTTGGCGAGAAGCCTCCTCATATATGGAGGGCTCATAATCAATTATGTGGCTCATTGAGGCTACATAGCTCAAGAATATTTGAGGTCTCTTACTCTCCCTAAAAGTACCATAGGGAGAATCATTCTTCTCTGCCTCCTATAGAGTTCGACGAGCCCAAATAGGCCTTTTCTGGCCTACAACAACATATATGGGAATATCAAGTGGATCTATTGTATCAATGGGATTAATAGGATCAATTGTCTCAACTGGATCCCTCTGAACTGCTGAAGGGGGAGGGGGAGATGTTACCATCTCCTTTGGAGCCACCAACTCCTCACCATCAATCTCCATGTCAGATCCTCTGGCTCTTTTGAAGGCTACCTCCTCTTCGAAGGATACATCCCTACTAACCTCAATCTATCTCGATCCTAGGATGTAGATCCTGTAATATTTCAAAGACTCACTATACCCCACAAATGCACCCTTCTCACCTGAAGGTTGTAGCTTTGTCCTCTTTTCCTTGGGCACATGAATATATACCGAACAACCAAATATTTTCAAGTGACCAACCTTTGGCTTCACACCTGTGAAGGCCTCTTCTGGAGTTATATTCCTAAATATCTTATGAGGACTCCTATTTTGAACATACACTATGGTACTAGAATATTCTTCCCATAAGAACATAGGTAGATCCTAATCATGAATCATAACTTTGATTGCCTTTACAACTTATCTATTCTTCCTCTCTACAAACCCACTCTATTGAGGGTTTTAAGGAGCAATGTACTCCCTTTTAATTCATGCTTCCTTGCAGAAATCATTATATTTTGAGGAGGTGTACTCTCCTCTATTATCTGATCTCAGAACCTTGATCCTTTCTCTAGACAGGTTTTCAACCTGCACCTTGAACTCTCGAAAACCACTAAGTACCTCTTCATATTCTTTGGTTTTCAAGAAGTAGATCCAAGTCTTCCTATAGTAATCATCAATGAAGGTCACATAATACCAAAATCAACTGAAGGAAGAAACTATCATTATTCCACACAAATCAGAATGTACTAAATCCAATATTCCCTTGGACCTGTTTCCTTTGCTCAGAAAATAACCCTTGACATTCTTTCCAAGTGCACATCCTCTACAAATTACATCATGGTATACACGGAGTACGGTAAGTCTTGTTAGCATTTTCCTCAATGATGGAAGGAAGAGCTCTATAGTGTAGGTGAGCAAGTCTCCTGTGTCATAGCTCACTCAAGGGTGAAAACATGAAGTTGTGAAACAATTTTGGCTTGTTTTTTACCAAAAAAAACTGCTAATTTTTATGTTTTTCAACTTCGACCTCTTCAAACCCATATCTCCCTTAGGAATTTCAACTTTAAGTAAACACGAAGGTTTTAGATACTTGAATTAGCTTTCTACTTGTATTTTTTTTAATTTTTTCTACGGACATATCGTGGGAAAAATTTGTTTTCAACCAATAGCATATACTTGAAAATTTTAGGTACGGATAGTGAGTGACCTGTGTTGACGTCGGTTTTTTGATAGATGGTTATTCATTTTAGGGAAAAAATTTGTAGGCTCATAATATACACACACTAAACTAGTTCCTAGACTATATTTTGTGTTTTTTAAGACTTGGGAACTATTTTTTATTATTTATCGAAACAGCATATGTTCAAAAAATGGTACATTATCGACACATATTTTTGTCTTCTCATTTTGTTTCAAATGTGACTCTTATCAAACAAACTAAAACCAACCCATTGAAGAGGACAGTTCAAGCAACATCCCTGTATTTTTTTAAATTTTTTTGGCTTCGGCATTGTGATGATATTGAATTTTCATTGTGACTGATTTTTCAGTCACTAAATTTTTTAACGATAAAGTTTAGTAAACAAATAGTAAAAAATAGTAATCCTAAACGAAATTCAAAAATTTTTATATTATGAGAAAGTAGATTGAATGACAAATCTACTGGTATAAAATCCCACATGTAATTCTCATGTTTTGCAGTGGTCTGACCTTGTTAAAGTGACACATTTATGCATTCTGCAGAAATTCTGCTGGAACTGTTGACCAAAAACTCTCGGCCTAGAAAATGTCTCGGGCGAGAGTCCTTCCCGCTCTAAAATTAACCCAAAGTTAATGAAAACTCTCGGCTGAAAGTTGATTTAAACTCTCGTCGCAGAGGTTATAACATGTCTCTCCTGAGAGTTGTGTTACATAATCCCCCGAGAATCTTTTAGGGCCCGACACATTAAGTAAAAAAGTTCCTTGATTTGTGGGTGGGATTCCACATTATTCAGATGGGATGCCCGTGATTCTCGGCTGAGAATGGTATATATAATCTCTCGGCCAAGATAGTCTTCCAAATTATTTCATCCGAGGGTTTGTTTTCAGCGGATTGTTTTTTTAGCCGAGAGTTTGTTTTCAGCTGAGGTTTTTTTCAGCCGAGGGTTTGTTTTCAGCGGATTTTTTCAGGTGAGCATTATTTTCAGCCAAGAGTCTATTCATTCAATTTCAATTATGCCTAATGCTGCACTTGCTCTCTTCTTGGTTGTTGAACCTTGAACTCATCTTATATATTTACAAAATGGTAAATTTCACTTGAAAAGGGTTACAAATAACCACTTCTATCAAGCAAGGTTTGGAGATTAAACTCATTACTATTTAAAGTAAAGTTTTAGTGCTTTTAATGAAGACTATTTTTAGTTTGATAAGCAAAATCTTTTAGTACATTTCCATTGAGAAATTTTTCATCACATTATTCTTTATTTTTTAGAATTAGTACTTGTGCGAATTGTATTGGTTGTTGCATGGTGAAATATTCCCTAAAAGAGGCCTCATTTGTTTGTATTCACTAAGTTTTCACTACTTTTTCTCTTGAATCACCCATAATGAGCATTTTGATTACATTCGGAATTGTTTTAATATTGGTAGTATCACATGTCTTTGATGAATATTTGAGATCTAAAGAATTGAGATTGAAGCACATAACAAGTCTTGCACTATTTTGAAATTGTTGTTTTATATGATCATGGTATTCTTGATATAAAGGTAAGGTTAGATCAATCAATGCTTTGTATTCATTTTACATGCATAAGAACTATTTCATGTTGAAGAGGTTTTTGGATACTATTTGGCCATAACAAGAACTATTTCATTTTGAATGAATAACACTTATTGGGTCAATGTACTGTTATTTTTTTCAGCATATAACTCTAAATTCTCATATGTTTTCATGCATTGGATTTTAGGTTTTTATTTATTTCAACATGGGAAACTGAAAGAAATGTGAAAGAAAATATGATCGCACCAGAGTTGATGAAGAGGCAAGGAAAGAGAGATCTCGTGTTTCCATGAGAAATTTAAGAGCAAAAAGAGCAATGGAAATAAACGTGGAGGCACATGGCAGTGACGAAGAAATGCAAAATGTGAATGCACATGGCGGTGACGAAGAAATGCAAAATGTGAATGCACATGGCGGTGATGAAGGAATCCAAATAGTCGAGGAGCACATTGAAGAAATAAATGAGGAACATGGAGGTGACAAGGAAATGACAAATGTGGAGCAAACTATGGGTAGCGTTGATATTGAGACCATGAGTGGTGAGTAAATATTTTTTTATATGTTTATAATTTACTTTATAATACTTGATTATATATAGATATTTGATTTGAAAGTGAACAAAATCTTACAAATTTATATTTATTTGTATGCAGGGTTGACATCCAACATACAACATCCTACCACAGTTAGCAATTTATAGAGATTAACTGGAAGCTGCAACAATATCGTCATTGATGATATTTTTTTGGAGAATTTGGATCCAAGAAAAATTGAAGAAATGGGATCGCAGATGCTTGATCGTACAGCTCGTTATAGAGTAGATAAGATAGTCAAAAAATATTTTGAAGGTATTTCTGTCATACAACAAGCTCAATTGTTGCATCATTGTTAAAGTGAAAATGTCTAAGAGATGCAATTACATTATTGGGAATTCAAAGTGCCAAAGAGGCTAAGTCAAATCAGATTGTATCACAAAATCTGACCTCGGTCCTTGCATCACTTGCAAAAAAACAATCTCACAATTTCATGGTTGCTTGTAAAGCAATTCTAACAGGGGTTGTGGCAAAAAACACTAAAACCAGTCGTTTGTTGTCTACAACTACAAGAACATTAAAAACATCAAGAAAAAGTTTATGGAAGCATAAAAATATTCGGGTTCAGTTAGATGAGGATGATGAAGTTGTATGTTGGGATGTTATCTGTAGGCAACCTTATCAAGATAGACTTCCAGATAATGTGAGGGACATGGTGAAAGAGTTTTGGGATGTAAACTCGCGTGTCTTACCAAATGCAAAGGATGTTGTGCGACGTCGTATATCGAAAGGAAACTATGAAAATCATGCCAAACACATAACAATGATCACTCGAGCGGAAATTTTCAAAACTTTCATGGAGAGTATTGTTGATGTGAATATTTCCCTTAGCACATTTGTGAAGCTTAAACCATGGTATGTCAAGCCCATCATTGTTCGCGACACATGTTGTTGTCGATACCATGTAGAATTCGAATTATATTATGAGACATTTCTAACTTTTGGCATGTAGTGTTGGCCAAATAACCCCTCTCCTTCGAGTGTTCATGAATTTGTATCTAAAATATTATGTGCTCGAGAGAATCATCAAGTATTCTATAAGAAACAATGCATTGGATGTAAAAAATGTGAGGAATGTTCTGATTTGGCCATTTTTAATGCTAACTACCCCATTGATGCAAACGATCCTCAATTTTCAAATCACATTGTCAAATGCAAGAGATATGTTTATGTTGACTATACTGTAGTTACAGATTCAACGGCAACATCAAGAAAGCTTAATTTGGTTGAAAGTGATATCTCTTTGACAGATTTTATGAATTTGTTCAGGGATCAAATATATAAATATGTCAAGCACTCTCACTCAGCATGATGGTAGGACTTATAGTTCAAGCAATCATGAGATGTATTTCCAAAAGGGACAATATTATCCATTGTTGATTTTGCATAAAATTACACTTTCACTCCACAAAAGGAGATACAGAGTGAGTATTATCATTTAGATCAGGTATCTATACCTTTGCATATTACGTATAGACATGTAGAGCTTGATGTCGATGGTTTTTATAGCAATGAAAATAATCATGAAGTGATTAAGGAGTATCATTTCTACATCAATGATGATCGTACACATGATACATGTTTTGTCCAGCATTGTTTTGGTATGCTTTTTCAAAAAATAATAAAAAGGGTGGTCACTTTTAAAGAACATTGGGTATGGTCAAATGGTTGTGCTGGTCAATTTAAATCAACACAATCATTCTTATGGTTGTCTCGCCTTCATAGAAACATGGATGTTTGCCACACATGGAGCTTTTTTGAAATGGGACATGGAAAAGGAGAACATGATGGTGCTCAGGCCTGCATGAAACGTGCACTTAGGAGATATCAAATGAATCATTATGCTTCTCGCCTTGAAAATTCAAACGATGTTGTTAATTGGTGCAAACAAAATTTGAGCCATGAATTCAATGAAAGGATGGGTAATGTGAGAAGGTTTTTCTAGAATATTGCAATGGGCGATGTTGACAGATCAATGCCACATAATTTTACTGCAATCCCGAAAACAAGGGGCTTACACTCCATTAGGAGTAAGAAAATGGAAAATATACAGGCAATCGAGAAACGGAAGTACTCTTGCTTCTATCTTGCATGTATTGATTATGTAGTCTTTGGATGAGTGTCAAAACCAAACTAACAAATTTTTTAAACCATGGAGACATCAAGAATTGACACCATTGCCCCCATTTGGAAATATCAGTGATGTAGAGCGTGACAATGAAGTGGTTGTGATTGACAAAGATTATGATCGTGTTTCTGATTTGGTTAGAGAAGGAAATGTATTTGTAGTCATTGCACCAGCAGATAATCCATAAAATATGCATTATTATTTATTGAGATGCACTAGGTCAAAAAGCACATTGATGCAAGAATTTAAAGACCCGTCAAATTATATGTATGCAGTGGGTTCAATGGTTTTAATGGGACATTTCTTTGCAGAAGTAAGGAAATGTAAATACCATATTCTTTTTCAAGACTACGAGTCAGATGTTATATGTGCTCAATATAGTCATTTGGTCATAGCAACCCGATTGCAGTTGAAGGCAGTGAAGAGTAGGAAAAATTCCAAGCATCGACAATGGAAATTGTCGATAGAATATCATAATGCCATTCTTGAAAATATGGCACTAGCACATTTCATATGATTTAAGAACACATCAAGGTTGACGAATGTTTTCTTTGATTCTAGGGTGGGTGGGTGGGTGGGGCCAAATGAGCTTCCACCTTCACATGGTTGGCCTTGTCAGTAGAGAATATATATAATTCTCGAAACTAAGAGAATCCCTTTTTAACAACATATCCAATGATAACTCAAGGCTCGTAGATGTTCATGGGAACAAGAGAGATGGATTCACCCTTTGCGACACCTGCCATTGTTATAATGACATTGTGTGACAACCTAAGCGAGCCATGCGACAAACCAAACATGCCATGAGTGAAGGTCATAGTTAAAATTAGTGCGCATAATCATATTTCGAACTAGCCAAAATTTAACATTTTTTTTGCAAGTAAGTACCCAAGGGGATTTAAACCTGTGACCTTCCATTTACAACTTCTCATCTCATTTACTCATTACCAATTACTCTACCCCGTGAGCTAGCCAAAATTTAACATTAATCAACTTCTTCATATACAATATTAAATATTTTTGCTATTGATATATTTTCCTAAGTCCAATCCAAACATGAAATGAGTGGTCTCATTTAGCCTTACGTTGGGATGGGGTCAAATAAGACTAAAAACTATATTATTGATGTACATCAAGTTAAAAGTATTTTATGAGCATATATAGAGAAAATTATGGGCTCTCAAGCAAAAAAAAATTGAATAAATATGCATTGTATGCAAGCCTATTTATATAATCCTTGCATGTTAAAGGAAAGAACTAAAAGACAACACCTTTTAATCTTAAGTTGTTGTATTTAAAGTGTTATTTTTTTTTAATATGATATCTTTGTCATCTCATTTAATTATAAATTACATTGTAATCATTTGAAAAATATTGAGACAATAAATTCTTATAGCATAGTTAGATCACAACTTTCCCTCCACTTAGATGTGGTAGAATCTAAAGGTTCCCTTCATTAATTGAGAAGAATATTCCATTATGTCACACACCAATCACATCCAACCGCATTTAAGCTATTAGAATATATGTGAATCCATCCTTTCATATATGCCATATACCATAAGCCTAATGACCATCATGCACTTTATTGTTAGTCCGTGTTACATTGGGATTATAGGTTTTTCCTAGGCATCACTTTGACTTTACATTATTTGCTATTTAGTTACTTAGTCATTGAAATAAAATTTTATAGTGAATAAAAAATATTAAATATAATTTTATAGTTTAGAGAATTAATTAACATTCATTTTTTAAATCCAACCAATAAATTCACAGAAAATAACATTAAATTGCATTGTTAATCTACAATAGCCATTGATAAAATTTAAAGTTAAATAAAAGTTGTAATATAATCTAAATCTAGAGAAAATAGAATAGGCTTAACTCACATATCATCAACTTATGGAATAGGTTAGTTTCAAGACAAATCAAGGGTATAGATGAATGTGGTAAGCACTTAAGAAGATGTGAACATTTCAGTGTTAAAATTGTATTTAATTTATTATCTTATAAAAAAATGAAGAGTTTAAGGCATTGAAAAAAAAAATCCAATTTGAAGGTTTCATTTGAGACAATATTATTATTTAGATAGTCATTCTATAAAAAAAAATTAGAAATAATAGAACACAATCTTCTAGATATCTTTAAAAGGGAATATAAATTTTTTAAAATTATCACTTATCAATTATTATTTCCTTATCTAAATTTGTTACAAGTCTAGTTTATTTTCCTAAAGCTTAGATTATATTACTTACTTTTGAAGTTGGGAAACTTCCATTCAATTACCTGTGAGTGTTAGTAAACTTCAAAGGAAGCTTTGCTTTGCATCATAAAAGGTGCAACATTTTCTAATAGTTTGAAAAAATTAAATTTTTAACCTCAATGTTTTGTTGATGGTCTACATTCTAGTGTGAGTGATTGAGATTGAGATTGAGATTGAGATTGATCAAGCAAAATACAAGGCTTCTCTTTAGAGGGTTTATTTGTGTATCACTTAGTCAAAATGTAGACATGATTTTTAAGTACAATAAATCAATTGGGATTTAAGACTATGAGGAATATTCCATACCATATCCTAATATTTTTTGAAAATCCACCTTATTAAATAATTTATTTTTGTTATTGAATCTATCAAGAAATAGCTTAGCTATACAACAAATCAATTTGATATATTCAATGGTGAACTAAGAATCTTCAAACATCATATAAAAAATAATCTTCATACATTTTTGTCCAATTGTTTTGACCCATTCAAGACATACATCTAGTTGTGCACAAGAAAACTAAATACATTTTCAAAGAAAATTAACCTCTAGATGGTATACCGATGGTCTAGTTATGATTTAGTGATATTTTGTGTATTTGAATGGGCTAGAGTTCTTAAGCAACTTCTACAATTAATATTCATTTTTGAAATAAATAGAATAACCAAATAACAAGACAAAATGCATAGTGCCAACAAGAAATATAAGATAGAATAGAATATATAAGTTAAAAACCTGGAAGTATCTCCATGGGCCACTAGCCATGTCTCTACCAAAGAAGCTCCAAAAGTGTCCATAATTTCTAGATAAGTGTCTACTCTATAGAGACTTGTTGAAAAACTGTTGAAAACCATATCACTTCTCATTATAAGTGGATAACCAACATTATCTATGCCTCAAAGAGTAGGTCCTGAAAATATATACAAACTATACAGGACATACATTTTTAGTCATTAAGAATTAGTTCTTTTGGTAGAAATCAAAATTATTTTCACACATCTATGATTGGTTTCTGCTTCAAAATTTCGATTAAATACCAATTTACTTAACAATATTTGTAGCTTACACACCCAAAATTTCAAACTACAAGAGTATCATTATTTTTTTCTAATGGTCCATAAAAATCCATAGACTTGGCATACAGAATAATCATGATTCAAATATGAGTCACAAACGGTTAGAATATGTCACGCAAAACAATATGCAGGAGCATATACACTTCCCAAGGATCTTAAACATCTACAAAGTTGTAACAAGCGTGTTGTGTCCCTGCCAAATAATATCAGTTGTCAGCCTTACTGATGCATGCTTGGTAGTGAAAGGAGAGGCCATTGATGCATCCCCAAGCCTCACAGTGGGAGTATTTATGCCATCTCCCTCCTCTCCCATCTCATCCATAATCTTTTTCAATTTTAGCCTTTGTCTCTCAGCAGGAGTAAGTTAATGATTGCTAGTTGAACCATGAGATGCTTGAGATCCAGCAGGCAATGCCAAAATTCAAACTAGCTGATTAATGGATGTATTTCCTGCTTGTCCTCCATTAATTGCATTGGCATTTCTAGAATCAGGTGCTCCACTCTTCAATCTTCAATCCAGATTTATTATTTTACCCCCATAATTTGATGATTGCGCCAATGTAGAGTTTTGGGATGATTGGGTAGGTGGGATTGCATTTAAAAGGGCTACACCAACATGAGCCTGCAATTGTTCAAAATTTTGAATGAGTCATCGGTGAAAAAACAATCATCTCTATTTTGCATGCCAAATTTATTGATGCAAAAGAAAAAGGTCACCATTCCCTACTTGTTTGAGAGCACCGACATCATTTGTACCATCACCACACATCAATTTCATTCTTCCCACTACCTTCAAAGTTGTCAATATGAGTTCTTTCTGCTCAGGGGAAACTCTTGCAAAAACCTACAATAGATTCATCAAGGTCAGTTGCAATGGATAACATTACAAATTATCAAGGTAAAATTTATCCATGAAATATTCATGCCAGAGAGTATACATGTTCATACCTTTACATATGGGATCATCGAATGTTTAGAATTTGTATGTTTCAACATCATGAAATAGTCACCACCTACACAGAGGTCATGAGAAACTGACAATTCCTCCACATTATCTTCACTGGAGATGAATTCAACAATTTCTATTAGGTTAGAGTATGATACAGATAAAAAAAATTTCAAAATGGATAACAGGAAATATGTAGTATGCCACAAGACTATTATTTATATTAATAATTATTAACGTAAATAATAGTAATTAAATACACTACATGACTAAATATTATTACTTGGGTTATAAATGTAAATAATAACTTGATTAGGTATACTACAAAATATTTATTACCTATAAGGAATTTTCATCATCTCATCAGGTGAGAGCCACTCAAACCCTTCACTGTTCGTAATTGGAGTCAAGATTAAAGGAGGCTATGAAACAATGTGAACTTGACCTGCAACATGGCAAGCTGTCAAAGCCTGATCACCTGTAATCATCACCTACATAAAATGGAAATCCATGTCAATACATGTCTGTAATGGATCAAACAAAATTCCATAGATGGCTTATTACACTGATATCAAAGTATCACGTACCAAATCATGTGATGACTCTTTAAGTTCCCTAAGGACATCAACAGAGTCAGCTCGAATAGGACAATTAAATACCTAAAAGTAAACAATAAGTAATCACAATACAAACATAAACACATTATAGCACCTATGGAAAAGGAACCAACATATCAAACTTGAAGAACACAAATATCACAATATGAATGACTGACCGCAAATCCTACAAAAGTAAGTCCACTTTCAATGGTTTCTCTATCTAAGATCCTAGCATCACCAACCTGCGATGCATACATATAAAATATTAGAATCTAAAAATTAAAAATTAAATGTTACATTTTGCATAACTAAAAGTATAGCCTTGAGAAATTGAAACCAGAATTGATAACATTGGTAGAGACACCAAGTTAACATTAGTGATTAGGTATAAAGTGACTTGCACTACAGATTACTAATATATTCCTTCAACATAGAGACATAGAGATGGTCCCTTTAGTTTGAGATAACATACACAAGTAATGTATACAAATGGCAGTAATTAGGCATACAAGCTTAGACAGGAGATCAACTTACAAGAGGTTCCAAGGAGTGTAAGTTTTATCCATATAATAAAGTATCTTTACCTCTATGAATATGATGGAGCAAGAGGTAAAGCTCGGCATGAGCTATAAGCAGTGATTTATACAAGTTAATTAAATCATTACGGGGTTGCTTGTAATCATATTAAGCTTAGATGGGTCATTGGTTGTTACTTAGATATCAAACCTATACCAACCTTGTACAAGCTAGAGATCATATCCGAGGTAATACTACTATAATGTCAATACAGGTAATGGTAATCATTCATATACTACCACTACTTGCATTCTGTTAAAATTTGAGCATTAATTCACAATACTCTAGGATCTTTACTGAGAGAATAACATATACAGTATATCAATGCATAATAATCACAATAAGTATGGCAAGCATCACAAGAATCAAAAGCATGAGAGAAAAGAGACACAGAGTTTCCGTGGGGAAAACCCTAAGGTGAAAAAACCCACAACTTCCTCAGAGATAGAGAGAGCAATGGCTCAACCAAAGTACAACCAAAATACACTTGAGATAGTCTCCTAGTAGCAGATGATCCTCCTCCTTACTAGTGCGCCACTTTTTGAGTGAGAGAAGTGTGACTTTCCGAATGATCCAAATAGAGATCTCCTGATCTCTATTTATACTTAACCTGTTTTCCCAGTGACCTTATGGGGCCTACTTGTCTATCTAGATACATCCACAATATAATATATATTTTAGGGCTGAGCCCACACACGGTGGTCTAATAACCCATCGGCAAGTACACACACTTGCGACACTTGTCAATCCACATGACGACACTTCCTTATAAAGGAATAACACATCTCTTATAAGGGTACAATAAATATATATGAAATACATAGATGAAATACATTCTGAAGTTACATATACATCAACACTCCCTCTTAACTAGGAAGGTATTTCTCGACATAGTTCTGCTAGACAAGTCTTCTTCTCGGGATCATCATCATCGATGCATCGTCATCATCATCGTCACTGTTGATGCTATCTCAACCAATCTCTGACTCGACTCATCATTGGAAGTTCTACAGAGACAGTCCTTTTTCATACTAGATGTAGGCCCACCACCTACAGGTATTCGTCATTACTGGCCATACTGTGGAAATCTCAGGACTTATTACATGCGTCATAAAACCTTAAAAGAGTCTCTTGACTAGCAAGAACCCTAAAGAGCATCTGAGGCCTTTTTCATCCTGTCCAGATCTCCAGGACTTATTACATGTGACCCCACCACAAAACCTCGAAAGAGAATCCCAGGATTGATTACGAGCACAAGGCTCAACCTATCAAATCTCCCAGGGCACAAATTACATGTGGTCACCACAAAACCTCGAAAGAGAATCCCAGGACTGATTACGAGCACAAGGCTCAACCTATTGGATCTCCCAGGGCACAAATTACTTGTGGTCATGGAAAAACCTCGAAAGAGCATCCTAGGACTGATTACGAGCACATGGATACAACCTATCGGATCTCCTAGGGCACAAATTACATGCCATAGGACAAAACCTCGAAAGAGCATCTGCCAAATATCCCAGGGCACAAATTACATGCCATAGGAAAAACCTCAAAAGACTATCTGCAGATCTCCCAGGGCACAAATTATATGTCCTCCCAAGCAAAACCTCGAAAGAGCATTTTCCAGATATCCCAGGGTACAAATTACATGCCATAGGCAAAACCTCGAAAGACTATCTGCAAATCTCCCAGGGCACAAATTACATGCTTATCTGCACAACCTATTCCACAACCACAGAGTATCAACCTGATACTCACCATACATCATCCTGATGTACACATGATCATCCTGATCATCATCACTACAACATCCTGCTGCATGTCATCTGGAGCAACATCCTGAATCTCGTCATCCATGATCATCCTGATCATACAATGCATCTACCTGATGCATACCAAGTGTCTTCCTACTACATATCATCATACATGATCCACCTGATCATTCAGTGTATCCACCTGATACAAATACAAATACATGATTCATATCAACATACATGATCTACCTAATCATACAATGTATCCACCTGATACATGTACAGATACATGGTCCAAGCATCCAACATGATGCATATACAAAATACATACACATGATCCAATCGATCATATCTAGCATCCAACATGATGCGTACATACATATAAATGATCCAACTGATCATATACAACATGCAAACTGATGCATACATACATATAAATGATCCAACTGATCATATCTAGCATCCAACATGATGCGTACATACATATAAATGATCCAACTGATCATACCCAGCATCCAACATTATGTGTACATACATATACATATAAATGATCCAACTGATCATACAAAGAAGAAACCAGAACATCATCCTGATGCTCATCTTCCAGCACTTACATCCACAGCCATGTGAAGGATCCTCCTTCCAACATGCTTGGAATGGATTTAGCAAATGTGTCCATCACTTCTTCCTCAAAGTGTCATCAATCTGAAGAACACCAAGCCTCTCCCTGAAGTACTCGAACTTCACCCTGGCTAGTGGCTTCGTCAGCACATATGCAATCTGCTCATCCGTCGCAACGTACAGGAGCTTCACAGCTCCTCTCTGCACCATATCCGTGATATAGTGTATTTGATCTCTATGTGTTTCGACCGGTCATGAAACATTGGGTTCTTGGACAGCTTCACACAACTCTGGTTATCACAAAAGATACCAATAGCATCCAACGGGAGATCAAATAACTCAGACAGTAGCTTCCACAACCATACTGCCCCACAACTAGCTGAACAGGATGCAACATACTCTGCCTCAGCTGTACTCAGTGCTACGCAGAACTTCTTCCTGCTAAACCAAGAGATCACACCTGATCCCATATTGAAGTAGCACCCAAATGTGCTCTTCCTATATGCAGCACTGCCAGCCCAATATGAATCAACATAACCCTATAGGTTAAACTTTTGATTCGCTTCATACTTGAGCCCATAATCCACTGTACCCTTCAGGTACCTTAGAACATGCTTTATAGCAACCAGGTGAACACTCCTCAGATCTGTCAGGAACTGGCTCAATGTGTTCACCGCAAAGCAAATATCTAGTCTCGTGTTCGTCAGGTACATCAAGGACCCAATCATCTGACGATACATAGAGACATCAACCGGCTAAGATGAAGCATCACATAGAAGCTTCAAATTCAATGCCATAGGTGTGGCCATGGCCTTGCAATCCATCATCCCGAATCGCTTCAGGATATCTACTATCTACTTCCCTTGACCAAGGAATATCCCACCTGCACTCTACCACACCTCCATACCTAGGAAATAATGCATCATTCCCAAATCTTTCATATCGAACTCAGCAGCAAGATTCCTCTTAGTAACTACAATCAATCTGTCATCTCCTGTTACAAATAAGTCATCCACATATAGGAGTAGAATCACAGGATTCCCTTCCTCAACCTTGTAGTAAAGGTTGGAATCCGCTTTACTCTTGGTAAAGCCCAAACTAGATAGGAAACTGTCCATCCTACCATACCAAGTTCTGGGAGCTTGCTTCAAGCCATACAAGGCTTTCTTCAATCTGCACATATATGACTCCCTATCATGTATTTCGAAACCGAGTGGTTGCTCCACATATATTTCCTCTTCAACTACACCATTCAAGAAAGCAGTCTTGACATCCATCTGGTGTATTTTCCATTTCATTGCTGCAACCAAGCAAGTACTATTCTGATGGAAGTATACCTGGCTACAGGTGCAAAAGTTTCTTCATAATCTATTCCCTCTTTCTGAGAGAATCCTTGAGCTACGAATCTTGATTTGTATTTTTCTACACTGCCATCTGCAGCATGCTTGATTTTGTAGATCCATTTGGAAGTCACAACAAACTTCTCTTTAGGTCTTGGGACAACATCCCAAACATTATTCTTCATTATTGATTGGTATTCCTCAACTATGGCATCCTTCCATTCTTTCTTTTCCACTGCTTCTTCATAACTGGAAGGTTCTTTGTTCATAATGTCACAGAGTAAAGCAACATAGCTGGTATGTGATCTGGTTCTCTTCTTTGCTCTGTGTTCTTCTTCTGGAATTCCAAATCTTTCTGCATCTTGAATGAGCTCTCTAGCCCATGCAGGTTTCCTCTTGTGAGAGTTATCCTCACGGGGTGAATCTACATGTTCTTGCGGATCTTCAAACTCACAAACAATTTATGGAATTGCTTCAGTCATGGTAGTGTCTTGAAACCTAGTTTCCTTAGGTGCCTTCCTTGATTTGATGAATGTTGAGTTTTCATCAAAAGTTACATCCCTGCTGACATCAATCTTCTTGAACCCTGGAAAGTATATTCTGTAAGCCTTCGAGCTTTCACTGTAACCCACAAAGATACCATTCTTTCCTGAAGGATCTAGTTTAGTCCTCTTTTCCTTTGGGACATGAGTGTGTACTGGACAACCAAATATTCTGAGATGGCTGAATTCAGGTTTCTTACCAGAAAAGACCTCTTCTGGTGTCTTGTTGTCCAATATCTTGTGGGGTGTTCTGTTCTGCACATATACAGCTGTTCTAGCTGCTTCTGCCCATAGATGCATAGGTAGATCTTGGTCATGCAGCATTTCCCTTGCTGCTTCCATGATTGTTCTATTCTTCCTTTATGCAACTCCATTATGTTGAGGATTATAAGGAGCAGTCAACTCCCTCTTAATCCCTGAATCACTACAAAGCTTCTTGAAGTCACCTGAGGTGAATTCTCCACCATTGTCGGATCTAAATGTTTTGATCTTCTTGTTAATTTGATTCTGCATCAAGGTTTTGAATTCCTTGAACTTATCAAACACCTCATCTTTGTTCTTCAATAATTATACCCAAGTCTTCCTGGATAAGTCATCAATAAATGAGACATAGTAAACATACCCACTCACAGAACTAGATGACATAGGACCACATACATCTAAGTGGATGATTTCTAGGATGTCTTTTGCCTTGCTTTCACTGCTTGGGAAAGCCTTCTTAATATTCTTACCGTTTGCACATCCTTTGCAAACACCTTCATGTTAGGTCTTGATTTCAAGAAGACCCTCTACAACCTTGCTTGCAATTGGAAGTGCCCTATAGTGCATATGAGAAAGTATTCTATGCCAAAGTTCACTTGGCTCCATGGATTCATGTACCATGGCATGTTCAGGTTGTCCCTTCAATTTATACAAACCTGCCTCTTGCTCTCCAATCACTACTGCATCATCTATGTTCTTTCCCTTTGGCCACATTAGGACTTGGCCATCCACAAATGCAACCCTCATACCTTTTGCATCCAATGCAGAGATGGAGAGTAAGTTCTTCTTGAGCCTAGGTACATAAAGGACTTCTTTCATCTTCAAAGATTTTTCAGAATCTAGGTTGTAGGAGGTTTCACCACTTCCTTTGATTGGGTATTGATAATCATCCCCAAGTTTCACCTTACGGGGTGATTCATTTTCAGATAGATTCACAAAAGATTCCTTAAACCCAGTCATGTGTTTGAAAGCCCAATTGTCAATCAGCCAATCATTACAACCATGGGAGATAGTACCTGTGAGAGCAGAAATTAGAACATATTCTTCTTCACTTGATGAGTCATCATCACTATCACTTTCTGCCCTGGCCTTCTTCTTTGGGGGTTCATCATCTTCGGCAGCATGAGCACGATATATTCTTTTGTTATTCTTCTTCTTGTTGTTGAAGTTGTTGTTGTTGTCTTTCTTCTTCTTGGGACAATCGGAAGCAAAGTGTCCCTTCTCATTGCAATTGAAGCATCTGAGATCTTTCTTATCTTTATGATAATGGTGGTGTGAGAATCTCCTATTATGAGATGATTCCTTCTTGGACTTGCCTTTCCTGGCATGTGCTGTGAGAGCTTGATCTTCATTTCCCATCTTTTCTTCTCGGGCCACAAGCCTAGGTTCTTCTTGAGAGCATTCTTCCCACAATCTGTTGAAGGAGATCAACTTCTTCCTTGCACAAATTCCTTGAGTAAAGGAATCCCATGACCTGGGTAGGCCATTTAGAGTGGTCATCACCACTTCACCATTCTCCACCATTTCATCCACTGCTTCTAGTTGTTCCTTGATCTGGGAGACCCTTGAAAAATAAGATTGAATGGTTTCTCCATTCTGAAACTTTACTCCTTTCAATTGGTTCCGCAGGGTCATCTTCCGATTTATGTTCTTCCCTTCAAATAGCTTGGTCAAAGAGTCAAACATCTCCTTGGGTGTCTTTAGAGAAGACACATGGGGTATGAGATGGTCTTTGATAAAATCAACAATGATTCTCTTTGCCTTGACCAAGTTTTTCTTATGCAATACCTTCGCCTCTTCATCCTCTGGGATAGGGATATCTTCTTTTACATATGAGTCCAACTCATTCTCTTCCAGGATTAACCCAATCCTATACTTCCAAGCTCGGAAGTTATCATCTCCTTCAAGCTTATCCTCAAGCTTGGTGTGGTGAGACATCTTAAAGAGTACTTCAAATGGAAATAGAAAAGATTTAGGTCTTACCACTTGAAATGCTGAAAATTAGATCTCGTCCTGAATTAGGGTTTGTTGGAAAACCCTAAAAATTCAAAATGTGAATTTCAATTTTCTGAAAGGATAGAAAGATGCGCCTTGATGAGCTGATCAGCCTGGTGTATTCATAATTTGAGATCAGCAAAGCTTTACCCTTCAAATTTGCCTTTTTGTCCTCCCGGGTTCACTAGGGAGAACCCTCAATTAGGGTTTGAGTTTCCCAGAGCTCTACCCAACCAAAAATATCGATCCAAAGCTCTAAATTTCGATTTTTGCAAGGAGCTTCCAGCTATGTCTTCAGATTTTAGAAATTCCTATTTTTGTGGAAACCCTAATTTTTAGGGCCAAATCTGAAAATGCTCAAAATTGAATTCTGATTGGACAGATAGATTCTCCTTGATGAGTAGAGTCAATCTACTATACTTCTTTTCCAGAATCGGTGGAGAGAAACCCAATAAACAAGAAACTCAAGTTTTCGTCACTGCAAAATGTCTTCTTCTTAGGTTAGCTCTGATACCATGTTAAAATTTGAGCATTAATTCACAATACTCTAGGATCTTTACTGAGAGAATAACATATACAGTATATCAATGCATAACAATCACAATAATTATGACAAGCATCACAAGAATCAAAAGCATGAGAGACAAGAGACATAGAGTTTCCGTGGGGGAAACCCTAAAGTGAAAAACCCCACAACTTCCTCAGAGATAGAGAGAGCAATGGCTCAACCAAAGTATAACCAAAATACACTTGAGATAGTCTCCTAGTAGCAAATGATCCTCCTCCTTACTATTGTGCCACTTTCTGAGTGAGAGAAGTGTGACTTTCCGAATGATCCAAATAGAGATCTCCCGATCTCTATTTATACTTAACCTGTTTACCCAGTGATCTTATGGGGCTGACTTGTCTATCTAGATACATCCACAATATAATATCTATTTTAGGGCCGACCCCACACATGGTGGTCTAATAACCCATCGGAAAGTACACACACTTGCGACACTTGTCAGTCCACATGACGACACTTCCTTATAGAGGAATAACACATCTCTTATAAGGTTACAATAAATATATATGAAATACATAGATGAAATACATTCTGAAGTTACATATACATCAACACATTCAGGTTACTGGTCTAACTAGTGTAAGCATTGTAACTAAGCTCCCAATTACAACAATCTCGGCTCCTCTACTTATTTCCTTCTTTACTTTGGGGTTAAGCAAGATTAGGCCTTGTTACAACTTATGTAATGAAGTGGGTCTAACCTTATTTTGATTGTTCCACCCTTCATTATGTAGTTTAAGATCCGATCCTCAAGAGAATAGATAGAACCAACTTTTGGTTTATATTCCTCAGACTTCTATTGGGCTAGTCATCTGTATTTTCTGGACACTACCTGAGCTGCTCATAACTAGGGACTGCTAAATGAACACAGGGTTGCAAAGCTGAACCTCGTCTACCCCAACCTCATCTACTCGAACCTATTGCCCATCTTGTGACCACAGGGTTTGAATGCTCACTTGTGTTTTTATACCTTTTCCCGTTTAATTAATAGTGTTGGCTCTGCAAACTATACTACAGGTTATAGATTCACCACAGCCTCCCTCAAGCTTCCATTAACCTAGTGTACCATGTTTGGATAATCGTAAGATTAATGGTAGATGCATAAGAAACATTTTTATGTGCTATCTCTAGGATTTGGTTTTTAAATAAATTATAAGTTCATAGCACCATCTTTTTCTTCCATAGATTTAAAACCTTCGTTTCATAGACTTTTACCACATATGATGTTCTCCTTTTCTCATCAATCTGATGCTTTTCTCTGTCAAAGCTGATGCCTAAATTAGCAATAGATTTTTATTTCTGGCACATTTTGGCATTTTGTTGCTATTTAAACAAATCATAATGATTAATAGATACAGGATAAAATAATTTTACTTCTATAAAATAAATTTTTATAGTCAATGATTCAGGGTAGCTAGGTGTCTGTAAATAAATATATTTAAAAGTATTCTCTATAATATTTATTTATAAAGAGGCCCACCTATATTTTGGTGATGAGACAAATGGAAAAGATATTATGGACACTGTAGATATAACTTTTATGACGCTGCTGATTTATGTTGTCGTCAATATGAATGAGCTACAAGACACAAATATAGCTAAAAGATAGTGCAAGCAGAAAGAGACCGTTAAAGAGGCTAACCCATAGATAAAAATATAATAGAACTGGGAGCTTAGGAGGTCATACCACCATATCTGCCTAATTCTTCCTATATGAGTAACTAAGCTCTAACTGGTGAGTAATCTGGTGAGTTCATCCCAAGCTGTACCTACATACTGCATTAATTCCGTTTCAGGTAAGAAAAAGATAACCTAAAAAAATGAAACATAATTAACTAGCATGGCAAAGTACAAGCATGAAAAACAAGAGGAAATGATAGCTGATCAACCTCATTTGTTGCTGCAGTAGGATGATATTAACAAATGGAAAAGTAGATCAAAACTAACATTGATAATCGTCCAGGGTGAAAAATAGCATAACAGTTGCCACAAGACCATAAAACGGCCACAAAACTTGAAATAGGACAGATGACTAGGATTCACTCGAGATGTTGCAAGAGGAAGGAATAAGATGATCAGATATGCGAGTAACCACATAGTTTCTAACCATACATGACAAAAACAAAAGTGATATTCCAATACCTGCCATAACCAAATAATTTGATCACCAGAAGCTCAGTCACAAGGAAATTATGTTCAAGTAAACAAAAATTATCGTTCAAGTAACCAAAAATGATCGTCATGCCATTGGTCATTTCTTGCTATCGCAAAAAATGGTGACAATTGATTTACAAGTAGAGCAGATCGATCTCAACCTTCGGACCGAAACACCAATGGCTCCTGGTTTTCTGTGGGCTGCAAAGTACACACCCTCTAAGGAGGTTTCCATGGACAAACTAAGCTCCTTCATTTTTGATACTGGAGGCAATTTTGTTTTGTGATGGTGTTAAACATCTCATTAAGCAATCAGTACCAACAATCATAGGAGACGTAAATTGTGGGGATAAATACCTATTTGAAGACATATTTCTAGAGGTTGGCTCTACTATAACAATCATCATCTTTCACTCATAGGTAGCCCTAATGTGTAGTGAAGAAACATATATAAATAAAAGGAAAAGTACTCACAAAATTCAAAATTTAAAGTGCATTGGGACTGAAAATATGATTTGTCCACCCTCATTAAAATGATTACAACTTGGAATCTATAATAATACATTTTTATAATCTGAACACCCAAGGTTAAAGGGGTAATTATGGGTAGAATTTTGTGACAGCTTGTATAAGACATGGATAATCAATAGCGTTCATGTTCCAATCATGCAATCCATATAGAAAAAGTAGTAATTAAATGAACCCTTAACAAAAGGATCATTATTTCAGGCCTATTTAGAGAAGAATGATAATGGGAAAATGGGGTGCTCATTGTAGAACTGTCGATACACCATTTTTAGATAGGTCTTACTATACCAAACAATAATGAAATAATGGAATTTCCAGACCATCAAACTCATAATAGCAAGCATAAATTCACCTAGATGTGAGAGCATTCCAATGAAAAGTGAAATGGCAGCACACAAGAAAATACAAGCTATATATTCATTGACCAATAGTTAAAGGAGCTTTGTTTCATAGTTCTGGGTAAGTTCTTTGAAGAGTCAACTAGTTGTTCTTCATATGTAGTCCAAGGAAAACATCTACACTAGTAGAGAAGACACATGATTGTACGTAATAATGAAACTGTTGAAGGAACACAAGCATAATCCAAGTATGCAATTGCTATCACCATCCTATAGCAGCGATAACATCATTTGGAGGCCCAAATTTGACTAAACTGAAGACTTATCATGAAAACTTTTAAGCATAAATGTGATAATAAGGACAAGACCTTTTGAGGGGTTTATTCTAAGCAAATGGTTTGTTGTTGTAGATATGTGAATGTTGTCTTTTAGGGTTGCCAACATTCATTACTAACTATAATGACTTTAATGTGCCAACATTTTGAAATTCTTGCTCTGCTGAACAATGGCTTCATTTTCCTTCCAACAAAGTTAGAAATTTTCCAATATCAAATCAGATTTCTATTAAGTTTTGGAAAAGTGATGGATAGTAGTTGTCCAAATTTAGTAATTCTCGGATGAAACCATTTCTAAATTTGTCAAAAATATGTTTAGAATTTTTTGGAACAGGCTTCAAATTTTACCAAAAAAAGGTAATTAAAACTGATATTTCGAAAATTGGCAGGAGTAAAAGCATAAAGTAAGAAAACAAGATTCAACAAAAATATTACTGCTTATTAAAATTCTGATTAAAATTGGATCACTTTCAATGAGATGGGAGAACAATAAAGTTATAAACTACAATAGTGCAAGGTTAAATTTTAAAAGTGAAACTTTATCGCAATGAAAAACTTTATTATTTTTCCAAAATGCTATAATACTCAGAGCACAATGGTTGGACCCAAACCCTACCAAAGGCAGTAAGTTAGTCACTGATGGAAAGTAAAATGCATGACCAAGTAAGTTCATGATTTATAACTACTTGACAGACATGCATGTAGACTCCACCCATATGACTTGAACATCGGTTGAGTTGAAGGAAGTCTTATGTCCTCCCCAACAAATCTTAGCACTTGGAATTTGGAAATACTTCCAGTCATTACAATTCAGAATAATCCAACAAATTTTTATAATTTCAACTATGTTAGTGAAATGGCATACAAATTTTCAGAATTTCAACTATGTTAGTGAAATGGCATACAATTTTCAGAATAATCCAAAAAAAAGAATAATGATCAAGAGCAATTATTTGACATAATTGAAAGAATCAAGTGTACAAGCCTTGTGAGCCAGGACAAAAGACAAGACAGAAACCTTGTGAGCCATGTGCAACAGTCAACGTTAGCCTTCAGAGCTTAGTGCAAAAGTCAAGACAAATCTAAGCAATAGACAAGATGAATGTACAAGTCGCGTGAGCTAGATTGATGTGTAATGATCCCCTAAAGATCAAGTCAAACAATCTTTCTTATTATGCAAATGATGAACTTGAGAAGAGTTAGTACAATGGCACTTGTGAATGCTGGAAGAGAGAAGAAGAGTCAAACTAAAGCAAAGTTAAATTACTAATGTAAAATTGAGTTATTAATGCAAAGAGAATTATTAAGTCAAGCTGCTAAGGTTGAGTTATGTAAAGTCTAGTTGTCATAGTATGACGAGTTGCTAGCTTGAGTTATCATCAATGTCAATTCGAGTTACTAAGATAAGTTCAAAGACAAGTGTGACCTGTCATTAAAGCTAATTCAAGTTGCAAGTGTGAGTTGTCATTGAAGCTAATTCGAGTTAACCAAGTCATGCAAGGATAACTCCAAAAGAAAAGTCTACATAGTGTTATTATTCTATTCACATCGCTTTTACTCATTCTAAGTTGTTGATCGAAGGACTATTATCTATTGCCGTTCACTCTCTCTATTGCTGCTAGTGCATTTGTTGCTGCAAATAATTTTATGATCAGATTTTCAGTTCATGGCACTTCCTCAGAAAGTATGCTAGCATTCTGCTAGACTTGAGCAACATCTTCTCTTTTGAATGTAAGCCAATGTAGCTGGGTTTATATTGTACTTCCATCTCTATCATCTTTGCAAATAAGAAATATTGTTTTCTGGGGTTTTCTCCCACTTTGGGTTTCCCCAGGGTAATTTCCTGTGTCTTTGTGTGACTCTCTATTTTGTGCACTATCTACTATTGCTCTACAGTTTTCAATTTCCGCATTATTGCTGATAAAAGTTCTCAGATTTGCACATTTATATAAAATAAAATTTAAAGTTTATTGTATCCTGAATTAAGCTTGAAAATTTACAGTTGCAAACCAAACACTGTAAGCATTGCAAAAGCCAAGTCTGAGAGTGGCACTTGGGAAAGAAGTCTGTAAAGGTAAATAAATGAATTTTTAATGAGAATGAGCATACCAGTGTCATAACCTCTGTCCCTCACTATTTATGCTCCATCTTATTGCAATCTGTAATTAAATTTAGTCAGCACCATCCAATTTTGACAAAACTGCCAAATCCAAGCCTTGAAATATGGTAGAAAAAGTTCAACATGGCTAATCAATGACTTCAGCTTGAGTGGAGGGTATATTTTTTCTAAGGGAATGGAAAAGGAGTTCAACAATTAGCACCATCAACAATGAGGGGCATGTGAAAATCCTCACAGCAGATCTAAGAGATGATGTGTACCTCACAAGAGTAATTATGATTAAGCAGGAAAATAGAAGAAGAGTGAACAATACAGTATAATGAGCAACAGAATAATATGGTACAGTAGAACTCAGATAGAAGCAATAATACTTCACTCACACTAGTTAATTAATCACAATATGGACAAATAAATAGTACAATGGTAGAGAGGATTTGAATGCCCAAGGTGGCAATTCGAATTAGCCTCTCGGAGTGATCATAAGATCAATAGAGTGGCATCGGAGCACAACTAGGTGTCCTCATGATCATCGGAGCACAACTGGAAGTCTTAATCATCATTAGTGGAGTCATCAATGCTCAAGTAACTATCAACCATCAGTCAAACTGAGTCTGGTAGGTGTAACTGAGTGTAACTAAGTGTAACTGACTGTAACTGACTGTAACTGACTGTAACTAAGTGTAACTGAGTGTAACTAAGTGTAACTGAGTATAAACTGAAGACAACTGGACTGGTAGGTGAAGAAGGGCAAGTTGCTCCCTAAAATCAAGGAAGAAGGGTGCATTAAGCAACTGGAGGGCTAAAACTGAATAGTAAGAAGCTCCTGGGGGTTGGCTAACTGAGGGCTAGGTGTTGGACTAATGACTAGGATGCATGCAAACCCTAGAATGCATGCAAACCCTAAAAGTACATGCATGACTGAAAATGTAAATGATCAAAATACTGGTGGGACTAGGATGGAGTATAGGAATATCTTAACACCCCCCCTTAGTCCATCTTGGGCCCTGGTAACTAAGACAAAAGGTAACCCAATACAATGAATAATAACAGTCAATAAACCAAGGAAGTGGGAAAATTTCAAGGGAAACATACCCCCTCCTCAAAAAATAGACTGTAAGGCACACATAAAAATAAATGCTCCAAACTCAAGCAGGTGTGATGCTTGGTCATATGTTTGGATATATCTTCTTCTTGGGAAGAAGTGGATCATGCTCAAAAAGCATGTGCTTGTACTTGCTCTTCAGATCGAATGTGATGAGAACAAATCCAATAGTATGAGAATGATCCTTGAACCTGTGATTCGAATCAGCTAAGGTAGGATCAAATCTTTGAAAGTGCATATAGTCTTTTGTTTTCTCCTTTGAACCACAATGGGTGAGATTATGCCAAAAATAACTCTTACATGTTTGCTTGAAATCAAAATCAGATTTAAGACTTAAAAGACAATTTCTTGAGATCTCCTTTCAACCAGCAAGGGTGAGATCAAAACTATCATATGCATGAGAAATTATCCCAAGCAGTAATTGCTTAGAACCCAAATTAGATACAAGACTTGAATCATGGTTTCTTGATATCTCCTTTGAACCATGAGAGGTGAGATAAAAACTAGTAGATGCATGAGAAATCTTCCCAAGTGAATGGTAATGGCCATATTCTTCAATGACCTTCTGAAAGCATGGAATTATGATCATATAGTAGTATAAAAGAGGAGATAGCTGGAGAGGAGCGAATGCATTACCTTCAATAGTTTTTTTGACCTACGAATAATCATGTGATCATGATGCAAACCAACAGACTTTGGTGCAAGAGAGGATTTAGGACCTTCTACAATATCTAGAGTGTGAGTTGGCACAGAAAGAGAAGAAATTTTGAGCATGAGTGGAGAATCTACAAGTTCTTTGTCAACAACTTCAATGTGAGATGATACCGGTTCATCATTTGAGAGGCCATCAAGGGGAGCGAATGGATCACTTTGCTTGCTTTCGAATGGGTTTGGACCAATCCCTTCATTCTTTTTGCCAAATTTTTTATCCAGGTGATCCCATAACTCTTTTGGAGTCCATAACTCTCTTGGAGTTTCAACACCATCATGGTATTCAAAATGAAATCTCATATATTTAGGCAAAGAAAGCATCATTGCTCCAAAGGCTCCATCACCTTTATTTAACCAATCAATCTACTCTTCAGGGGATTCGAACTCTCTTTCAAAATAACAATCAAAGAGATCATGGCTCTTCAAATATGCTATCATTATTGGTTTCCATTCATCATAGTTGAATGGATAAAGAGGAGTAATTCCTGATGGATACATAGAAGCTGTAGAAGACCTGCAAAAACAATATAGAATAACTGCAATTGCTACTGCTGCAAAAATGCAGAAATTGCTGCACTTGAAATCTTGGTAATAACCTGCAAAAAACTCTCAAGAATGGAGATAAACAATACTATCAACATGCTCTGATACCATGTGAAAATCCTCACAGAAAATCTAAGAGATGATGTGTACCTCACAAGAGTAATTATGATTAAGCAGGAAAATAAAAGAAGAGTGAACAATACAGTATAATGAGCAACAGAATAATATGGTATAGTAGAACTCAGATAGAAGCAATAATACTTCACACACACTAGTTAATTAATCACAATATGGACAAATAAATAGTACAATGGTATAGAGGATTCGAATGCCCAAGGTGGCAATTCAAATTAGCCTCTCAGAGTGATCATAAGATCAATAGAGTGTCATCGGAGCACAACTAGGTGTCCTCATGATCATCGGAGCACAACTGGAAGTCTTCATCATCATCAGTGGAGTCATCAATGCTCAAGTAGTTGTCAACCATCAGTCAAACTAAGTCTGGTAGGTGTAACTGAGTGTAACTGAGTGTAACTAAGTGTAACTGACTGTAACTGACTGTAATTGAGTGTAAATAAGTGTAATTGAGTGTAACTAAGTGTAACTGAGTGCAACTGAGTATAAACTGAAGACAATTGGACTAGTAGGTGAAGAAGGGCGAGTTGCTCCCTAAAATCAAGGAAGAAGGTCACATTAAGCAACTGGAGGGCTAAAACTGAATAGTGAGAAGCTCCTGGGGGCTGGCTAACTGAGGGCTAGGTGTTGGATTGATGACTGGGATGCATGCAAAATGCATGCAAACCCTAGAATGCATGCAAACCCTAAAAGTGCATGCATGACTAAAAATGTAAATGATCAAAATACTGGTGGGACTAGGATGGAGTATAGGAATATCCTAACAGGGCATAAAGGGCTTGGTGCTCTTGATTAAAGGCCAATCCCATACCCTCATACATGATAGAATCCAATGAAAATGCTGCAATCCTGCCAATCCTAAAATCGTCAAAACTACTAAGTCTGTTGAGTTTTGAATGGGATATGAAATTCTACTTTCTCCATATGAAGTCCCATGAGGTTGGAACTACTATCAAACATCTTGAAACAATTAATGGTAATGTTAAAAAGTTGGCATTTCCTCTATATTTCCTTTTTCTATCCTTTTACTTAAATTTTTAAAATTCCCATTAAAAGGTTAAATAAAAATGATAAAGGAAATGTCAACTTTTAAACATTACCATTAATTGCCAACATTTTTGGTCAAACACAATGAAAAACAGAGTAAACAATCAGCTAAACCTTTTTGGAAACACGTCATATGAACGCTGGTACAGCCCAGAAACACGTTTTAGGGCCATACCACACATATTTCCACACTTTGGTATAGAAACATGCATGATACAACCATATACAACACATTTCCTGCAACTAGGGTTACGCCCTAAAACCAAGGCAATTAACATATGCCATGAGCTGCATTACGCTGTGAAGACAGAAGATGTCCATTCAGTTAACTGAGCTTCGCATCTAGGAGGAGGCATAGTGGGGATCACAAGGATGCCTAGGGGAAAGTATTTAGACACTAAAGCATAACATCTGATATTAACTATCTTGAGCATGAGTCATGTAATGTTCCATACATCAGCAATACTTCCCAAAAAGGTCACTTGTCATGATACTACATGAATGAACAGGCTTAAGAATGGAATTTCATCACAAAGTTTTTTGAATCGACACCACGAGCTAATTTTTCGTATCTTATTAAGTTCACCATTGTATTCTAATTATAGATACAGTAGGAGATATTACACTCATTGTTCAGAACCAGTGGCCAATGGGGCATTGGTTTACTAATGAGGTCATAGTGTTAAGTTGTCCACCAGTATTTATTCCCATTGTTCCTACAATTCATGATTTGCATGATCCACTAGATTGTGATGAGATCTGTTACGATTTAAGGGATTTATGATAGGAAAAGGTATGGATCATTCTTGGTGAATCTATGAGGGAATATCTCTTCTTCAACACCTTGCACAAACATATATCCATGGGTATTTTGGGTAGAAGCTACAGGCAGCATGTAGGGCATATTTGTGACACCTTTTGCTTGTGATAGTACCTTCCTCATACCCTAAACTACAATTTTTCATTTTGGGAAAGGTATATGATATCAATCTTAAATTTAGTGTTGTTGGCAGTTAAGTAATGTGTACACCATTCAAATAACACATCTCTACATGGATGAAAATGCCTACAGACATATACCAGCCATCAAACAAGCAGTTACATTAATTTTGGGCAGTTCTAAACTTGTTTTGGATAGTTTTATGGATCGTAACAGTAATAAAACTCTTAATTCTAATTTCTGTGCACATTGGAAGCTATTTTGGCTAGTCTTTTAGGCATGAAAAAACCCTAATATCAGAATCTGGGCACGAACAACCATTTTTAATAGTAAAAAATGCACAAAATACCATGAATATAAATTCAGTATTATGTATATAACACATAATACCCATAAAACCAGGAGGTAAACCTTTTAAGCTAAAGCTAAGACCAATGATTAGAAGACATGAAACAGGAATATCCATACCTATGTCCCTTGTAAAAATTGTGAAACTACAATTTCCTCAACATGCATATTCGTGCCACTAGCCTCTGTTTTCGACCGGTCAATAAAATCCGTATCATCAAAGTTGTCATCATTCATGAATCTAGTATACTGCATAAATTCCATATAATTTATAGACATTATATTTGGAGAATAAAAAAATTAGATTTCATATAATAAATTGAAAAATATTATTGCATACTTACGTACCATGCCTCTATTTTGATTTTGTCCAGTGATGACTCACTTATAATTATCTCTACAGTACGTTGCATAATGCTAAAGCTCTAATTGAGTCATGCTACTCAAGCGATCATCAGAATAATCATCAAATGGGATTTCATCCATACTTGTTGAAGATGACAAAGTATTTATGCTGATTTCCACCCCTGCCAATGCAGTCCCAACATGCTCTTTTATCTCTTCCCTCACCCCTCTTGATATTTGGGATGTCATTTTGTAATATCCCAACTTTTTGACTAACTATGTTATGATGTTATATTGGGCTACGACCCCAGCATATGTGATTTATTATTGGGCATAAGCCGTAGCATGTTTTGATCTATGTTCTCATGAGTTGATATGTATTGAGCAGGTACTTTGATTGTTTCATTTTTATTATATACTGGGCAGGAAATCCCGAATGGATAAACTTACGTTGTCATTCAGTTACAATTATGATATACTAAGATTATTATGTCACCTTATACTATTCAGAGTAGGATTCACATGGATAATTATTTAGTGTGTTGAGCGTGGACTAAAAAACACACGAATGACCTATATACTGGGCCTAAGCCCCGATGTATTTAGAGGATTCTTATTTCGTGCTAGGCCTAAGCCCCAATGTATTTAGAGAATTCTTATTTCGTACTGGGCCTAAGCCCCGATGTACGTTGAGTGTTGGGCACGAGCCCTCGAGCACTCCAAGCTTGAAAGAAATGATTACCGGATCCGAGGCCACTTAAATTTCCTAGATGTGCCTCACAACCACATTCTAGCTCTAGTGTTGAGCAGAGGCTCTGGAATTGCACTAGCGTAACGCCCATGTGAGAGTGTTGAGTTAAAAGGCTCTGAAGAGCACTCGGGGTTACTAGATCTCAAGTGTTGAGTCAGGAGAACTCTAAATAGCACTTATGTGTTTCATCACAACTATTCGAATTGATTAAATAAATCTTATTATCATCAAATACTGCGGGAACTACCATGTTAAAACGAGGGAATCTCACATGCAAAGGGAGAGACTAGAGGTGACTTTACCAGCTTACCAAAACCATCCAAAGAAGTGGAACCTTTCCTTAAAAAGAATTAAAAGAAGCATCAGGTGAACAAACGTTTAAAGACCACAAAGCTAGATATTATTATTAGGAGCTTTCAATAATAAATATTGTTATTTATTAGATATTCTTTTATAAATGTTTACACTTTTATAGATATATATATTTATGCATAAGTGGGCTGCCACTTACTAAATATTATTTATTAATATTTAGAAGGTATTGTAATTATTATATTATTATTATTATGAACAGATTTAAACATTAAAAACACTTTAATCAAACAAAAGTTGAGAAGTCCTAGTTCCAAAAATAACTAGCAGTTAAGTAAACAAATACTCTTTTATAATTTAAATTATTTTTTTAAAAGAAACTAGTAAATTCCAACAGTCCTAATTCAAGATTTGTCCTACTTAAGGAGGACAGACCCCAAAGTTTGGGGGATCCTTTTTCTTTTGATATTATTATGTCAAGAAGAGCTCTCTGTTCCAAGAAGTGAACTCTTTCCATCAATTTTCCAGATCTGAATAAGCTACACATCTAAGGCCTCTACCTCTCAGTTTGCATGTCAGAACCAGCTCGGGGGGATTCATACTGAACCAGGAACGATTGTAGAATCATGGTTGGGAAGAATGTGGTAGTCCCAAAGTCATCCATTGCAAGATCAATTATCAGGTCAGCTAAGAGTTCAGTAGTTTTGTATTAACTAGTTGGCTGAGTGTGTAGGCCATTATTAGTAGGAACAAGCTACATGGATCAGCCGGTCATTATCAGCCGGAACAAGCTACAGGGATCAGCAGGTATGAAATTCTTATAAAAACCTCCTACAATTTATAGCTCTTTTATCAATGCAATATTAAAATAGTAATGCCCTCAGTATCAGTTTTAATTCAAGATTTGCCCAGAATCCAATGGCATTTCCTAGCAGGACTAGCCAGCTAGTCTTTGTTAGTCAATCATATTGATTATACTTCTACAATATGTGAATCGTTAGGCATTGTTTTTTATTCAATGGAATATATTGTGTTTATTTTCTCTTAGCTAAACTCTTGTTTTAAATTCAACAAAATCATTTAGGTACTGAAATCAGACTTTTAACAGAAATCGCTAGTCACCATGTTAACCATTCGAAAACCCAGTTATCCAAACTATAGCAAAAAAAACGCAGTCATCATCTTTCGAAGGTATTCCCATACGTTCCAATTCTAAACCAAAGACTAATATATTATCCATTTCCCGATCTATTTAATTTCATTTTAAAAACCATATATACCACTTTTGAAACGAAGATACGAGATAGGACAGGGATCGTTTCCACTGTTCTTTTCCAATTACATACTCATACACACTTCTCTTTTCCCAATGAAAAAACATGCATCATACTTAGCTATCATTACCAATCACAGAACCTAGTATGCTATCAAGTCAAGAATTTAATACCAATAAGTATGTAGTACAACTAGATGGTGATTTAAAGTGCTGGCAAGTTACAAACGCAGACACCTAATGAAAATAGAGGTCAAGGATTGAATCCCATGGAATCCCTTAAGTCAAAACTTATAGTGGTTTCCTACAGGACTCACGTATTCAAAAACGTATGAACAATAATTCAAAACCAACCTTCCATTGAACTAGTGCTACATTCCATCAACGCAGACAACACATAAAACCGATATTTGTCTACTCAAACCCTAGCTACATTACTGAAATAGAAGTGCAGAAAATCCCATATAAATCCTCTACGTTTTCACAAGAAATTAGTTAAGTACACAGAAGCATCATTGTACTAGCAAACTCAGGAAGTAAGCAAAACCAAACCAATACCCAAATCCTAGCTACGTCACAAAAGATAGGGACACAGAGAAGCGCTTCTAAACCTCATTTTTCATAAAGCAACTCATCACATTTCACTGAAGCTAAAAGAAACAAATTAACACATGATGGGCATAGACCACAGGATTTTCATACATCATTATAGCCACAATACAAGAATAAAATCCCAATGTCAAGTGTTACTTCAGATTATAAATACGCGGAGTATGCATAAGTTCATGTTTAGAGTTCATTACAGACCATACAGTAATTCTTTTCCACCTAAAACATAGATTACAGAGTACAAGGAAAACGAAACGTCGAACAACAAAATAGATCCAGCTTCATAAAACGATGGTTTACATCACAGTCCCAGCTATGTATTCCACTCTCATATTACCATTGGAAACCCCTCTTTTTCCTGGTCCAACCAATAAGTGACCAACAGACTCCCCAAGGTGAATCAGTAAGCCAAGGGCTTACAGGAGTCTCCACTCTAAACCAGGACAAAACGCATACATACAACACCAGAGGTGCGAGAGGTAGGGAAACGAGTGGTTAAGCCAGACTTACCAATACCCTAGCCATGCCTACAACACCATGAACCATCGCAGCTCCCATGCCAAAGCTTTTATCACCTGCCATTACGACATGTATTATCAGTTAGTCAAACCCTGTGTATTTGAATGAAAGAAGAAAGATAAAATTTCAAATGCAAATAGATTTTTTCTTACCTATGAGAAGTATGGCTTTCCTACGCCATAGTCGAGCTCAACAATTACTAAGTGTACAGACCAGGAGCATAGCTCGGTTCAGGACACCAACATAGTCACCATGCAAACGAAATGCAGAGCCAGAAAAATGAGTAACCAGTTGAATACAGGAATAAATGGCAACAACCCCCAAATCAATTTCCAAACCCTCGTTGATAGGCTGTCCCACATCACTCATTTAAAGTGCAGTAAAAAGTGCGCCAACCTCACTCTAAGTGCAAGTTCAATTTTTATACCAAGGCTATAGTGGAGTCGAGAGCTCTATTCATGCTTATGCATTTTACAAAGTACTCATAGTAAAGATTTTGACTTTAGAAACCCTTAGGTTGCAAAATCACATGGTGTGGGATACCCTTTTTTTTATAGTTTATAAATCACCCTAGTAATATGCAAAAAATAAGTAAAGTATGGGCCATCCACCTAAGGACAACACGTTCAGGTTAAATACACCTACAAACACATAAGTACGGATGGCATTAGCAATATGCTAAGTAAGTCCGACAACCACTATACTCACCCATACCTCCCAGCAACCCTGCCGAGGTATGTAATTACCTTTCCTGGAGTATTATAGTACCCACCAAGTGAACAACATGCTGTCATCAAAGGAGCTCATCACTTGAGGGTGGCATTAGACATTCACAATTCAATCATAGGATTTCTTAAAACAATAAAGAGTGTTATTCTACCTCTACACTAACAATTACAATTGTAACAAAAACATGCCATCATATCATTTCCACATCGCTTCCACAGTTCTAAACTCACACATTGAAGAGACCTTGCAAAACAAAAGTCTTAGGCTTACATTTGTTTCATGCAAGTATGGATGTTTTAATGATATTAGATTTAATGTATGAATCTTTCTACTATAAATTAACAATTATTGCAGGCAGGAAAATTTTAAATTTTCGCTATTTTTTGGACATTACAAGTGGTATCAGAGCAAGTTACAAACACTAAGCAACCTATTGGGCTCACTACCAAACACCATTGCAAATATAGAAAACTTTGTTTAAAATATTGTATTATGTTTATGTAATGGGTTAACTAACAATTTGTTTTCCGTACAGCAGATACTTATATAACTTTCAGGTACAGGTAGTATTAGAAAAATGAATGCATAACAGGGTAGCAGTATACACAAAAATCTAAATTCCCCACCACGAGAGCAAGAAATCGTGGTGGAACTCAACTCGGATTTAGAAAAATCCATGCAGCAACTACAGTTAGAATTCCATAATTTCAGAGACGAGAATATGCAAGAAAGAAGAGAACAACGGGCTATAAATGAAGCCTTACTCCAAAGCCTAACAGGGTCAAAACCCCATGAACAGCCTACTCTTTCCGTCAATACACTTAACAAAAGGAAAGCAGCCATCTACAAGATAGGAGAGCAAGAAGGACATAAATCGGAACCATTGGAAGAGGACTGTAAGAGCTCTTCCAATGACAATGGCTCCCCACCTCCTTGCAAGAGGAGGAAGAGTGATGATAGTTTGCAAGGAGAGTTCAGAAAGATAAGAGCCCCAACTTATGACGGGGAAATCAACTCAGGGGAGAAGGTGGAAGAATGGCTATTATGAATGAATAAATACTTTAAAGTTCATAATTACTCCAGTGAGATGCAATCCCGATTAGCCATATACAACCTAAATGGTAAAGCTGCCAAATGGTGGCGGGACTTGAAACATACCAAGGGATAAGAATTGCGAGACATAACCTGGGATACTTTCAGCAGAATATTCCAGGATAAGTATATGTCTGAAAGATTCTTTGACAAGAAAATAAAAGAATTCCATGAGTTAAAAATGGGCTCCCTGACTATGGAGGCTTTCATTAACCGGTTCTTAGACTTGCTGCAATATGTGCCTTATATTAAGTATGAGAAGGTGAAAATTCAGCAGTTCCTGGGTGGGCTACCACAAAAATTTAGAGAGAAGATAGAATTTGACATGCCCAAAACCCTTGATATAACCTTACATAAAGCGAGGCTGTGCTATGAGCACAAGCAGCCAAGGAACGAAAACATTAACAGAAATAGAGATAGATTCAGGACCTTCTCAGACAACCGCAGACCAGGTTTTAGACCCCACCTTTTCGGAAACATAACAACAGTTTCCCACCCAATAGAGGTTTCAACCGACCCCAAGCTTGACCAAGTGCACCCCCACCACCAGCCAACAGGCCAGCCTTCAACAAAGGGGAAAAGTCGGTCCCACCAACTGTTTCTTGTTGGAAATGACAAGGACCACATTACTACAGAGACTGTCCCAACAAAACAGATGGGACTTTACACAACATCCAAATAGAGGCTACTGTGGGAGACATGGCAAAGACACCTAGTATTTATGCCACCCTTGATGGCCGGGAGGCAGATCATCAAGACACCATGGTAGAAATTGAAGGTAAGATATCTAACACTGTCATTTCAATTCTAATAGACCCCGGTGCTTGCCGAAGCTACATCGCTCCTAGGATAGTAGAGACTTGCAAAGTAAACCGAGAAAGTCACAAGGTAACATGGCTGGTACAACTAGCTACGGGTACCAAGTGGAAGGTTTCCGAACTAATTAAGGGCTGTGAGTTAGATTTGAATGGATTCCCGACTAGAGTAGATTTAAACCTCTTACCGTTAGGGTCTTATGACATAATAATAGGCATGGATTGGTTAGAAGGACATCATGCCTTGCTAGATTGCTTAAACAAATCCATCTTATGCACAGATAGTCAAGGAAACCAAAGAACGATTCAAGGTATACCTAAAGAAGTATCAGTACGACAGATATTTGCATTGCAAGCGAAGAAATGCTTAAGAAAGGGTTGTAAACTCTTTGCAATCCACCTTCAAACAGTAGAAGCCGATAGGGAACAAAGGATCGAGGATTTCCCAATACTAGTAGAATTCAGAGACGTGTTTCCTGAGGAAATACCAGGGTTACCACCCAAACGGGACCTAGAATTTTCCATAGAGCTGACACCCGGATCGGTACCCATCTCTAGGACCCCGTACCGTATGAGTACACCAAAGCTAGTAGAGCTCAAGATACAATTACAAGAACTAATAGACAAGGGATACATTCGACCAAGTGTGTCTCCCTGGGGAGCACCAATACTCTTTGTTAAAAATAAGGGCGGAACGATGTGTATGTGCATCGATTACCGTCAACTCAACAAGTTAACCATCAAGAATCGTTACCCACTCCCTAGGATCGATGACTTGTTTAACCAAGTTGGAGGAGCAAATATCTTCTCAAAGATCGACCTACGATCCGGATATCACCAGGTGAGAATCCGTGATGAGGACATCAGTAAGACCGCATTTCACACCCAATATGGCCACTACGAGTTTGTAGTAATGCCTTTCGGTCTGACAAATGCACCAGCCAACTTCATGTGCATGATGAACAATGTTTTTAGTAAGTACCTCGACAAGTTTGTCATAGTCTTCATAGATGATATCCTGATCTATTCCAAGAATGAAGAAGAACATGAGGAACACCTCCGAATAGTACTAAGGATATTATGAGAACATCAGTTGTACGCAAAATTTAGCAAGTTTGATTTCTATAGACCTCAGATACTGTACTTAGGACACATCATTTCCGAGAAGGGAATAGCAGTTGATCCCGAAAAGATCAAAGCTATCGAGGAATGGCCCACAACTACTTGTGTTTTTGACATATGATCATTCCTAGGCTTAGCTGGATATTATTGAAATTTCATTGAGAACTTATCGCGGATCGCTTGTTCCATGACCGCATTACAGAAGAAAACTTGTAAGTTCATCTGGACAGACAAGTGCGAGGAAAGTTTTTAGAAGTTAAAACAACTTTTGATTAGCGCACCAATACTGCGAATTGCCAACCCCAATGGGGACTTCGTAGTTTGCACCGATGTAAGCAAGGAAGGACTCAGTGGAGCCCTTATGCAGGATGAATTTTCCATCTGCTATGAGTCAAGGAAGTTAAAGGAACATGAGAAAAACTATCCTACTCATGACCTCGAACTGGACGCCATTATCCATGCTCTGAAAATGTGGAGGCATTACCTCATGGGAAAGAAATTTCTACTAAAGACGGACAACAGGAGTCTAAAATACCTATTCGATCAACCAGACCTGAATGCTAGACAGGCTAGGTGGTTAGCCTTCCTTAGTGAGTATCACTTTGAACTGAAACACATCAAAGGGAAAGAAAACAAGATCACTGAAGCCTTAAGTCGACGAGCTCATATGTTATATGAGGTAACTGAAAGTCGAACTGACTCTGACTTACATGTCGAAATTAGAACGACATGCCAAAATGACCAATTCTATGTTGAGATCCTTAAAAAGATCCAGGAAGATAGGCTTTTTCAACAATAGAAAGAATACAAGATAGATGAATTAGGATTGTCAGGGTCGAAGGAGAGACTTTACGTTCCCAAGGGAGGGGACATTAGACCTAACATACTCACCGAATTCCATCGGAGCCCCTATTCAGGACACCCCGGGTATCAAAAGATGATTTCGGCAGTAAAGAAACACTATTTTTGGCCTAAATTGAAAGATGAGATCGCATTATTAATTGTGAAATGTCAGGAATTCCAGTTGGTCAAAGCAGAACACCAACACCCCTCCGGACTACTTCAACCGTTACCCATTCCGGATTGCAAGTGGGAGGTAATAAGTATGGATTTCATTACAGGCCTACCCAAGAGGAAGAAATAGAACGACTCCATCTTCGTAGTAGTAGACAAGCTATCAAAAGCAACACATTTCATACCAGTAAAATCTACCTACAAGGTAGTTCACATTGCGTAAATCTTCCTAAAGGATATTTTCCGGTTACATGGGATACCCAAAGCAATTATCTCTGACTGAGACACAAAATTCACTAGTAACTTCTGGAGAGCACTATTCTCTGGGTTAGAAACACAACTACAATTTAGTACCGCATATCACCCCCAAACCGACGGACAGATGGAATGAGTAAACCAAATTATGGAGGATATGTTGAGAATGTATGTCATGAACAATCCCACTAAGTGGGAAGACTACTTACATCTAGAAGAGTTTGCATACAACAATGGTTATCAAACCTCGGCCAAAATGAGTCCTTTCAAAGTACTCTACGGTCGAAAGTGTGGACCCCCGTCACCTGGGATAGCCCGGTGGACAGACTTATGCTAGGGCCAAATTTACTAAAAGACTTGGGACAACTAGTCTCCAAGGTGCAACTTAATTTAAAAGAGGCACAATATTGTCAAAAGAGTTACATGGAGAATAAAAGAAAGGACAAAGACTACCAAGTCGGCGAACATGTCTTCCTAAGAATAAAGGTGAAACGAAGCTCATTGAGCCTGGGGCATTGCGGTAAACTAGCCCAAGGTTTTGTGGACCTTTTGAAATATTGGGCAAGAAGGGCCTAGTAGCGTATGAGTTAGCCCTACCAGCACATATAAAACTTCGTAATGTTTTTCATGCTTCTTTATTAAAGAAATATGTATACAATACTAAACATGTTATCGATTGGTCCTTATTACAGGTGCAGCCCGAAGGGGAGTTCATGCCAGAACCACTCCACATTCTGGACAAGAGAGAGGTCCAGCTTAGGAGTAGGACCATTACTCAACTAAAAGTGCAGTGGAGGCACTTTGGACTAGATGAGGCTACTTGGGAGAATGAGGCTACCATGAGAGAGGGATACCCTGCCTTGTTTCATGATTCCATTCCTAGTCCCTAGAAACACTGGGACGGTGTTGTTCTAAGCAGGGAGGGATGTAATATCCCAAATTTTTGACTAACTATGTTATAATGTTATATTGGGCTACGGCCCTAGCATATGTGATTTATTATTGGGCATAAGCCGTAGCATGTTTTGATCTATGTTCTCATGAGTTGATATATATTGAGCAGGTACTTTGATTGTTTCATTTGTTATTATCTACTGGGCAAGAAAGCCCGAATGGATAAACTTACATTGTCATTCAGTTAAAATTATGATATACTGAGATTATTATGTCACCTATACTGTGCAGAGTAGGATTCACATGGATAATTATTTAGTGTGTTGAGCGTGGACTCAGAAACACACGAATGACCTATATACTGGTCCTAAGCCCCGATGTCTTTAGAGGATTCTTATTTCATACTGGGACTAAGCCCTGATGTACGTTGACTATTGGGCATGAGCCTTGGAGCACTCCAAGCTTGAAAGAAATTATTACCGGATCCGAGGCCACTTAAATATCCTAGATGTGCCTCACAACCATATTCTAGCTCTAGTGTTGAGCAGAGGCTCTGGAATTGCACTAGCGTAATGCCCATGTGAGAGTGTTGAGTTAAAAGGCTCTGAAGAGCACTCGGGGTTACTAGATCTCAAGTGTTGAGTCAGGAGGACTCTAAATAGCACTTATGTGTTTTATCACAACTATACGAATTGATTAAATAAATATTATTATCATCAAATACTGCGGGAACTACCATGTTAAAACGAGGCAATCTGACATGCAAAGGGAGAGACTAGAGGTGCCTTTACCAGCTTACCAAAACCGTCCAAAGAAGTGGACCCTTTCCTTAAAAATAATTAAAAGAAGCATCAGGTGAACAAATGTTTAAAGACCACAAAGCTAGATATTATTATTAGGAGCTTTCAATAATAAATATTGTTATTTATTAGATATTCTTTTATACATGTTTACACTTTTATAGATATATATATTTATGCATAAGTGGGCTGCCACTTACTAAATATTATTTATTAATATTTAGAAGGTATTGTAATTATTATATTATTATTATTATGAAAAGATTTAAAGATTAAAAACACTTTAATCAAACAAAAGTTGAGAAGTCCTAGTTCCAAAAATAACTACAAGTTAAGTAAACAAATACACTTTTATAATTTAAATTATTTTTTTAAAAGAAACCAGTAAATTCCAATAGTCCTAATTCAAGATTTGTCCTACTTAAGGATGACAGACCCCAAAGCTTGGGGGATCCTTTTTCTTTTGATATTATTATGTAAAGAAGAACCCTCTATTCCAAGAAGTGAACTCTTTCCATCAATTTTCCAGATCTGAATAAGCTACACATCTAAGGCCTCTACCTCTCAGTTTGCATGTCAGAACCAGTTCGGGGGGATTCATACTGAACCAGGAACGGTTGTAGAATCATGGTTGGGAGGAATGTGGTAGTCCCAAAGTCATCCATTCCAAGATCAATTATCAGGTCAGCTAAGAGTTCAGTATTTTTGTATTAACTAGTTGGTTGAGTGTGTAGGCCATTATCAACAAGAACAAGCTATAGGGATCAGCAGGTCATTATCAGCCGGAACAAGCTACAGGGATCAGGAGGTATGAAATTGTTATAAAACCCTCCTATAATTTATAGCTCTTTTATAAATGCAATATTAAAATAGTAATGCCCTTAGTATCAGTTTTAATTCAAGATTTGCCCAGAATCCAACGGCATTTCCTAGTAGGACTAGCAAGCTAGTCTTTTCTAGTCAATCGTATTGATTAAACTTCTACAATATGTGAATTGTTAGGCATTGTTTTTAATTCAATTAAATCTATTGTGTTTATTTTCTCTTAGCTAAACTCTTGTCTTAAATTTCAACAAAATCATTTAGCTACTGAAATCAGACTTTTAACAGAAATCGTTAGTCACCATGTTAACCATTCGAAAACCCAGTTATACAAACTATAGCAAAAAAAATGCAGTCATCTTTTTTTGTAAGTATTCCCATACGTTCCAATTCTAAACCAAAGACTGATATATTATCCATTTCTTGATCTATTTAGTTTCATTTTAAAAACCATATATACCACTTTTGAAATGAAGATAGCAGATAGTACAAAGATCGTTTACACTATTCTTTTCCAATTACATACTCATACACACTTCTCTTTTCCCAATGAAAAAACACGCATCATACTTAGCTATCGTTACCAATCACAGACCCTAGTATGCTATCAAATCAAGAATTTAATACCAATAAGTATGCAGTACAACTAGACAGTGATTTAAAGTGCTGGCAAGTTACAAATGGAGACGCCTAACAAAAACAAAGGTCGAGGATCGAATCCCATGGACTCCCTTAAGTCAAAACTTATAGTGGTTTCCTACAGGACTCACGTATTCAAAAACGTATGAACAATAATTCAAAACCAACCTTCCATTGAACCAGTGCTACATTCCATCAACGCAGACAACACATAAAATCAATATTTGTCTACTCAAACCCTAGCTGCATTACCAAAATAGAAGTGCAGAAAATCCCATATAAATCCTCTACGTTTTCACAAGAAATTAGTTAAGTACACAGAAGCATCATGGTACTAGCAAACTCAGGAAGTAAGCAAAACGAAACCAATACCAAAATCCTAGCTATGTCACAAAAGATAGGGACACAGAGAAGCACGTCTAAACCTCCTTTTTCATAAAGCAACTCATCACATTTCACAGAAGCTAAAAGAAACAAATTAACATAGGATGGGCGTAGACCACAGGATTTTCATACATCATTATAGCCACAATACAAGAATAAAATCCCAATGTCAAGTGTTACTTCAGATTATAAATACGCGGAGTATGTATAAGTTCATATTTAGAGTTCGTTACAGACCATACAGTAATTCTTTTCCACCTAAAACATAGATTACAGAGTACAGGGAAAACAAAACGTCGAACAACAAAATAGTGCCAGCTTCATAAAACGATGGTTTACATCACAGTCCCAGCTATGTATTCCACTCTCATATTACAATTGAAAACCTCTCTTTTTCCTGGTCAAACCAATAAGTGACCAACAGACTCCCCAAGGTGAATCAGTAAGCCAAGGTTTTACGGGAGTCTCCACTCTAAACCAGGACAAAACGCATAGATACAACACCAAAGGTGCGAGAGGTAGGGAAACGAGTGGTTAAGCCAAACTTACCAATACCCTAGCCACGCCTACAGCACCATGAACCATTGCAGCTCCCATACCAAATCTTTTATCACCTGCCATTACGACATGTATTATTAGTTAGTCAAACCCTATGTATTCGAATCAAAGAAGAAAGATAAAATTTCAAATGCAAACAGAGTTTTTCTTACCTATGAGAAGTATGGCTTTCCTACGCCATAGTCGAGCTCAACAATTACTAAGTGTACAGACCATGAGCATAGCTCGAGTCAGGACACCAACACAGTCACCATGCAAATGAAATGCAGAGCCAGAAAAACGAGTAACCAGTCGAATACAGGAATAAAAGGAAACAACCCCCAAATCAATTTCCAAACCCTCATTGACAGGCTGTCCCACATCACTCATTTAAAGCGCAGTAAAAATTGCAGCAACCTCACTCTAAGTGGAAGTTCAATTTTTATACCAAGGCTATAGTGGAGTCGAGAGCTCTATCCACACTTATGCATTTTACAAAGTACTCATAGCAAAAGATTTTGACTTTAGAAACCATTAGGTTGCAAACTCACATGGTGTGGGATACCCTTTTTTTATAGTTTATCAATCACCGTAGTAATATGCAACAAATAAGTGAAGTATGGGCCAGCCACCTAAGGATAAAACGTTCAGGTTAAATACACCTGCAAACACAGAAGTACAGATCGCATTAGGAATATGCTAAGTAAGTCCGGCAACCACTATACTCACCCATACCTCCCGACAACCATGTCGAGGTATGTAATTACCTTTCCTGGAGTATTATAGTACCCACCAGGTGAACAACATGCCGTCATCAAAGGAGCTCATCACCTGAGGGTGGCATTAGACATTCACAATTCAATCACAAGATTTCTTAAAACAATAAAGAGTGTTATTCTACCTTTGCACTAACAATTACAATTGTTACAAAAACATGCGATCATATCATTTCCACATCGCTTCCGAAGTTCTAAACTCACACATTGAAGAGAACATGTAAAACAAAACTCTTAGGCTTACATTTGTTTCGTGCAAGTATGGATGTTTTAATGATATTAGATTTAATGTATGAATCTTTCTACTATAAATTAACAATTATTGCAGGCAGGAAAATTTTAAATTTTTGCTATTTTGGGGACATTACACATTTCCAACTCCTCTAGCAAAGCAACGACTCTAGAATGTGGCTGTACTAACTAAGGCATCGGATGCCTATACTGAACATCTCGTTGTGCATCAGGTCGTTCATATGTACGACCTTTTCCAGCACCATAGAATTTAGATCTCGTATCTGTATAGTCGGGGTCCATGTGAAACTGGAACTCTGCAATCAACATCTTAACAAAATACTGAGGAACCTCGTCATTATTGGGGAACTTCCCATATGCACACAGAAACCTGGAATAAATATGGGGTGCAGTCAGTGGATCATTGAATCTTATGATCTTTAGACGTTTTTTCTCTTCAGGCCGTAAGTCAAAACATGAAAAGACCATTTCTTTTGTGACAACTTTTTTTATTTCTTCAAACTTGTGGCAACCCCTCACTGACAACCGCCTCATACGCATCATGTCATGAAAAATATGGGTTGATGGTCCAACCCCAAGATATGTCTCGATCAAACTGTTCAGATTGTGCAAAACAATCTGGAGACATTGTTGAGAACCAAAAGAGATATTTGAAGTGTCAAGTTCTGCTTGCAATCTTGAGGAATGCTCCTTCATCTCTTCCACAGTCAACATAGCGATGTTGTCTTCCCAAGGAGTCTCCTCGGGAACATCTCTAGGATGACTGTAAAGAGGATCATATCTTTCATTGCGAGCATACTGATGCACCCGATGACCTCTACCTGTCTGGGGAGGTGGATTAGGATCAGCAGCAGCAAACTTTATAAGAAGTAAAATGCATGTGCAAGTATTAAAAACTATATATATAATTTGTCAATCAAATTATAAACATTTAAATCAAATGTGTTCATTATAAATACCTGATGGAACCTCTACATTGTCATGAACATGGTGAGAAATAGAAATAAAGTCTTATGAACCATCATTATTGTTAGAATGTCCAGAAGCCCCTGTAGGAAACCAAATATTGGTAATCACATGTAAGTTTACATGAAAAATCATGTAATTTTTCACAAATAAAACAGTCGTGTCAAACAAAAATTCTAATCAAAATGTATGTAAACAATCTCTACCTGGAAATGGCGTATCTGAAGAATAAGACACTAAGGGTGCCATCTGTGGTTGTCCAACGGCCCGTGTAGACCCACCCTCAGACAGACGTCTGTCATTTTGAGAGCCACCACCTGTGCACAACAAGATTTTAGAAATATCTGTGTAAAAGAAGTTTTATGTTTATATAGACTTGAGCGTGAATTGAATGACAATTGAATTTACCTGACGATGACCTCAGGGAGTGAAGCTGCATACTAGCCAAGATTGCTTCACCTTGAAGCTGTGAACTTGTGCTTGATAAGAATTTTCCACAGATTAATAAACATGTCAAACAAGAATTCTAGTCAAAATGTATGTAAACAATCTCTACCTGACGATGGCATATAAGATACTAAGGGTGTCCTCTGAGTTTGTCCACCAGCACCTGTAGACCCCTCAGACAGATGTATGTCATTGCGAGAGACACCACCTGTGCACAACAAGATCTTAAAAAGATGTGTAAAAAAATATTTATGTTTATATAGACTTGAGCATAAATTGAATAACAATTGAATTTACCTGACGATGACCTCACGGAGTGTTGTTGCATAGAAGTCAAGTTTGCTTCACCCTAAATCTGTGAAGCTGTGTACGATAAGAATTTTTCCACGTATTAAAAAACATTGTCACGTCCCCATTTTGACCCCCTTTGCATTAAATCGTAAATGATGTAAATATTGTTATTTAATCATGGTGAGGAGCTCAAGGCCAAGGCCCCACCATTGATTTAGCATTTTATGTATCGGCAATTAAAAAAATTAGATTCCTATGGTTCTTGTGCTAGATAGGCACAATGTAAATTAAGGCATCATGTAAATACGAATTTTAATGAAAAACCCACAACTAGCTATGCAATGCAACAAAGAGATGGGGGCATGATTCTACAAGGAATAGGGAGGGAAATTATTCAAACACTTGAGCCAATGGTGATAAGCCAAATGTCAATGAATAAACCCTCAACTACCCATTCTGACTTATGCACCCAATCATTTAATTCTTCTAGAAATTGGTTGAGGTAGTTAATACCTTGGGAATGAAGAGGCATGGTAGCCAATTTCATGCATGGGCAAGCCATCAACCTCGAAAAATGTACTTTTGCTTCTGGGGCAAGAAAACCTCCACGAAATGTTTTTGGGTTGCACAGTGGCTGGGAGAAAGGGAGTCACGTTTTGGGGGTTTATAGAGGTCATTTTTGCCCCTGAAATGTAGAAAAACGTTTTCTGAAAACGAATTTGCTCTCCCAGGGTTTATTCCCCATCTACCAGTTCGTTTTGGTTGCCCACATTTTTCAACACTTGTGTTTTGTTGTAGGGTGCATCCTTGTGTTGGTTGGAAATTATGAGCAAGAATTAGGAGTGGAAGTGGACCAGAATTGGCTTGATAAACCTAGTGAGGAGGTAACCTCTCAAGAGTATCAAAAGGGCTGGTTGCTCTTCTATGCACACCTTGAAGAACACTAGAATGGAAGGTATGGCCTGAGGGACTGTCTATTAGTGAAGGGAATACTTCCTTGCGCCAGGTGTGTAGGTATTGTGGGGACCAAGCTAGACAGATCTTGTGGAGGGTTCCCATATCTCTATGGATGATCCCACTAGCTTATCAATTCTTCCTTCCATTGCCTAACATCCTGATAAACCCAACTGTAGCTTGGCTTGGCTGATTTGGTGTATCTTTGAGCTATGTGTGAGTCTGTTGTTCCCTGATTCCTTGTAGAAATCATGCCCAGCTCGGGGTGGCAGTGTGTTGAGATATTGATGATCACAACTGGCCTATGGTTGGGTGGAACATTGCAGTTGCATAGCCAGTTGCTTGGGACTACTTTGTTATAAGATAAGTATTCTCTTGTGTTGACTTTGCAATTATTTATTTGATAAATATCTTGAATGTATGATGGATGTGTAATTGAAATTACTTCCGTTGTGTTTTCTTATAATTATACATTTCCATATGTCTTTTTATATTATGTGAATGCTTATTTAATAAGTTCATGGGGCTAGATGCCCGGTTTTAGCATCACGATCCTCTCCATCGCACTGGTATGATGGGAGGGGACGTGACAAACATGTCAAACAAGAATTCTAGTCAGAATGTATGTAAGCAATCTCTACCTGGCGATGGTGTATAAGACACTAAGCGTGTCCTCTGAGTTTGTCCATCGGCACCTGTAGACCCCTCAGACAAACGTCTGTCATTGTGAGAGACACCACTTATGCACAACAAGATCTTAGAAAGTTGTGTAAAAAAATATTTATGTTTATATAGACTTGAGCATAAATTGAATAACAATTGAATTTACCTGACGATGACCTCACGGAGTGTTGCTGCATAGAAGTCAAGTTTGCTTCACCCTGAAGCTGTGAAGTTGTGCATGATAAGAATTTTCCATAGATTAATAAACATGTCAAAATGTGTCAAACAAGATAAATATATTTCAAATTAACAATCGAATATACCTGACTGCATGAGATGTCTTCGTCTAACACTGAAGGTAGATGTCTCTAGACGATCCATGTGTCCTTGTTAAGACAAAATGAGAAATCAACTAGGTTAATCATAAACTTAGAGATGTAGGCACATGAAATGCAATATTAGAACCTATTCTAGCCTAAATTAATGCTAGCAAGCACACTTCAAAATGTAATAAAACCAAATCAAACAACGATGTAAACTAACACCACATGATTAGCTTAGAATTGGACCACAAGATCATATCTCCCCTGTTAGATCTTGATCTTTGATGTCTTATTCTGGTAGAGGTTGACTAAGCTACTAAAGCAAACTACAAAATGCAAGAAAATGAAATCTAGAAATGACTTTCAAACAACTAATCTCTTAGAAATCTTCTATAATCAAAAGTGTTATATTGCATATATATAATATGATGTTCTAATGCCAATGGACTCGAGAGGATCAAATGTCTAAACCTATAAGAAATAGATTCTAATACTAGAAATGAAGCGATCAAGACTAAGTATTCTTGTGCAAAGAAAGAGGTAGAGATACTAAAAATCAATTGTCAATTTCTAAGTATACCTAAAGAGGTGAGCAAAAATGAACGATGCAGAAAGCTCTTGAAGATCAAGTACCCCTTGAAATATAAGACTCACAACACATATGAATGGAGGGTGAAAGGAAAGGATCCATAATTTGGAACAATTCTTGCAAAAATAGTGATATCATCCAAGAACACTGCTTCTAGAATATTAGAGATGGGAAGAGATATATTTTATGGTAGAATTTCTGGAATCAACTACATAGGTTTTCGAAACAACTAGAATTCTAGGAATTTTGATACAACTCTACAAACCCAAGGCATAACCCAAGTCAACCAATATTGGAGAACTAGTCATAGAAACTCAAGATGGAGAACCTAGTTTCCCAAAGAGCGATGGCCACAATCAAGGACAGCTCTCATTGGGAGTGGATATGGTCAAATTTACAACAAACAAGGATTATAATCAAAATTGGCCTTGACAAACTCAAATGGGGATACAATATGAATGGTACATTCCATATAATGGTAGCTTATCTATTAGTAGCAGGGAACAACATTGAACAATAGCATAAAATAGGGAATTAGATTTGGAAATGGAGGTTGTGGCCAAACATATCCACCTTCCTCTAGCTAGTGGAAAGGAGGAAAATCCTAACACAGAATTTGAAGGCCCCTCGTGGTGTTACCTTTGTAGGATAAAAGAGGAATCCATGGAACCTCTATTGAACCAATGAATTTTTGTGTCAAATATATTTGATATAAGTGAAACCCTCTTTCGGAAAACCAACAGACACAGGGATAGTATAAGAACGACTAGTGAATTCTAGAAAACAGAGGCATTTAAAAACCCCATCCTCAATTATGCATGGAAGCTCCTACTATAATTTCTTGTAAGGGAAACCATGAAAGGGTGCAATAGCAAAATATTTAAGGATAGGTAAATGAACAATAATCACATATATATTAAAACCAAGCATGACAATGCAGAGACCCTATGATAAACCAATGGAGTGAACATTATTGGAAGTGTCAACAAAATGAGATCAACAGCATGCAATCCTAGGGATTTAGAACTAAAGACACTAACGCCAGTTCCACATGCAACAATAGCCTCATGTATAGACAAATGTAACCCTCCCTTAACAAGCTTAAAAAATATAAATTTTGACAAAGTCTCAAAAGGAAATCATGGACCTGAAGGATTTGGTGTATTATTGTATACAATTATACAACATAGACAATGAATCCTTGGATGGGGTGATAGGGACACAAGGTGCTCCTCCATGAATCCACAAGGTGACTGCATCGCCAAACAACTAGTGGAGGGACAAGCAGATGGTAGGAAAACAAATGAGGGGAGGTTGGAAATAGGTAGGAAGTATGGGAGAATATATATGTGGCTTGGAAAGAGTACTTCGTGGACACCAAATGGTACTTTCGATATTTATGTCAGTGAATTGGAATGTAGTTTGTGCAACAATTATGTCCTACAAAGCAGATTCTTCATCAAATCATATTCTTCATTAACAAAATTTTATATCCACCCATATAACTAAACCTTTTGAAAATGGAAATATTAGTTGTAAAAGTGTGCTTTCTAGCTAGGGGAAGTTAAAAGAGCTTCTTCAAAAATAGGATCCCCCAATCCCACTATGAAGTATTCTACAATGTTGTTTTCTTGGTAGCAACATGGATAACTAAAAAATAAAATAGCTATATAGTGCAAGGAAAATAAGAATGATAAACATGTGCATTATCTTCCCTCATCTGACTCCTGTCTTTAGCTCCCTTATTAATTTGTCATCATTCACATCTACATTAATCCATTTGCATTAACCCATTATACTTATCTCACTTTTGATGTGAACATCACTCTGTCCCCAGCTAAAAATATTGGCCGACCTTGAATAATATGATATATGGTTGCAGGGAGTGGGGTTGTAAAAAATGTAGGGGATTGTAGTAAAAATTGATACAACATAGTGGAATGAACAAGGCATTAAAGGAGATTATAGCGAGGGTTTTCTAACTAAAAACATCTTTAAAATTATGAATTGCGGTCAATATTCAAGGAGAAAGTGAATGGAAAACTTGAGTTAGCTGAAGAAGAGTGTTGATGGAGTGCAAAGAAGTCGAACACTAGTAAGATGTGGTTGGTAGCAGCACTCTGAAGTACTTTGGAGCAGGTAGGAAGTATTCTACAACTTTATTGAATTAGAAGTCTTTCGAACTCAGCAATACAATTTCATACTTGATTGATGTCAGATTCGACAATGGTGAGCCTCAGGATGCGGGCTTATCAAGGTAGAGGCCTTATATCATTCTCAAAATGGTTTCAAAACAATGAAATCTCCCAACGCACTAGGGCCACATTGACATGGATTCTTTGTTTACACTTAAGGTTGCTCAATGAAGTAGAAATCCCCGACCTAGTGAGGGAAGTTATCTTGGCTATTGACTTGGCAGGTGATATCTCTATTTATTGATCTTGTCCCTTAGGTTTGTCTCTCTGTCTCTGCAAGGATCCTTTTCTCTACATTTGTGTTTCTAGTTGTTTTCGGGCTCCAACACATAGGTAGAGAAGTATTATCATCAAAATATTTCCGTGTGCTAGAGCAAGGCTAATAGGGGCTCGGTGCTTGTGCTTGAGGTTTCTTGATGCAGTATATTTCCCTTACTCAATGGGGGAAGAGTCACTAATTTGAACTTGACACTCAATGTGCTTCTAGTTGGAAGAGGGTCCAAAGAAGAGGGTCCAAATATACCATTGGTCCAATCACAAGAGGAATTCGACCTCTAACACTAACTCTAAGGGCGAATTGATCGAAATTAGATTAGTTCCAAGGAATGGTAGCTAAATTTGAAATTGAATTCGGTTGGGTTTTAGAGAGATACCCGTGGAAAAAGAGAAACATACCCGTGTGCGGTCGTTTGATGGTATGGTCGTCTGGTCGACTGGATCGAACTGGTGGTGGCGGTCCTCTTCTCATGGCCATTCACTTCGTTTCCATGGGTGGTCTTCCCTTCCCTTCGATGTTTCAGCAAACAGAGTTGCAGTGGGTGGTCTTCCTTCCCTTCTTTATTTCAGCACAATGTCGGTTTGAGCAAAAATAGACGACAATATCAACAGCGTTGAAAATGACAATGCGTGTGGCGGGGAAATATTATTGCGTTTATATAGTTAAACATGTCTCAGCCGAGACATTAAAAGGAATCAAAACTCTTGACCGAGAAACCTGTCTGAGAGTTCAATAAAAAAAATGGTTATACTCTCGAACGAGAAACTAAAAACTCTCGAGCGAACAATTCTCTAACTACGGAAAAACTCACGGACGAGAGAAATCTAACCGTGGTTAATGTCTCGCCCAAGAAGTAGTAAAACTCTCGCCAGAGAAAATTTGTTGACTTTTGTCTCGAGCGAGAAAACGGAAATTAGAACAAAAAAAAAGCAAATTGTCATGGAATTGTTTCCCACCTTCGTGTTTTCACCCTCAAGCTAATAGAATCATGCAACAGTGAATGAACTAGTCATGTAGTCAATCTGTATAAGATCTCCTCTTGAACACCAATCACACATGATGAATCCATACTAGAGTTCTTGTTCCATGCAAGAACCTTTCTATCAAAGAAGGAAACCTTGTATCCTTTTTCCTCCAAGGATGATATAAAGACAAGGTTCCTTTTCATTACATGTACAAATAACACATGACTCAAGTGTGGAGTATCACTCGAATCTAACTGGTAGGAAGTATTCCCAGTTCCCTTCACAGTGTATCTTTCATCATTTCCAAGTACAAGTCATATATGAGACTCTTTCTCTACCAAATATGTAAGGCTCTCTCTGTAACTTGTCATATGTCTGGATGCACCACTATCTATTAACCAAGTATCACTAGTGGTAGGAACTTTACTTGAAAGTGTGGAAATAAATAATAACTCTATTTGATCATCATTCCTTGACCTCTTTAGTAGATTATCTTCATCAACATCAGCAGTTGAGGCATGGTGATTTATTTTCCTTGGTCCAGGACACTGTCTAGAATAGTGACCATGCTTTTGACATATGAAGCACTGAATATGTGAAAGATCCTTCTTCTTCTTCTATTCTAGAATTAGACTTGATCTTCCATCTTTATATTTTCTTCCTTGATTCTTCCTTCCCTTACCTTTTCTTCTTCTAACATGTGTTGCAAGGGATTGGATTTATTCATGTTGAGAGCCATGCAACTTGCCTCTAACTGCAAGTCTATTTTCTTCTTGTGTACAATCTGCACATAATCGATCAAACTTATGCAATTTGGATCGCCCACTAATGCTATGAATGAATGGTTCCCTAGAATTGGTAAGACCATTGAGGGTCATCATGACAAGCTCTATATCTTCAACTATTTTCCCAATGGTGCTCAACTAATCTCTTAGTCCAAAAATATTCATGTGGTAGGATGCAACTGAGTTTGCTCTTGTCATCCTCATATTGGAGAGTTGTTGTCTTAAGGAAACTGCTCGATTGATGTTGTTATTTTCAAATAGATTCCTCAAGGCATCAAACATCTTCATGGTCGTCTTCTTCTTGGAGATCTAAGGTATCAAGTGATCTTTTACATAATCTATCAATCCTCCTTGCCTTAGCATTACTCTTCCTCCATTGACACTTCTATGCTTCTTCTTCTGGTTCCGGTACTTTTTCATTCATGAATTTTAGAATATCATTCTCCTCTAGGATGATGAGTACCCTAGAATTCCATGAGTTGAATTTGGAAGACACATCAAGTCTATCTTCCACTTTAACATTGTTCATTGTGGCTACAAGCTAAGATCTGAAGATCTAGTTCAGAAACCCTAACAAGAGCTAGGTCAAAATTGAAATTTGGATTTTGAGAGATCCATTTCCATAGATAGATGCACCCTCCTAGGGCGAGTTGAATGGACCTCCTTTTCTCCCGTATCTGTGGAAAAAACAACTCAAAAACTAAAACCCTAATTTCCCAATTCTGCTAGAAATTAGGTAAAAACTAAAAATTTACCAATCTGGAATTCACTTCCATTGAAAGGTGAACCCTCCTAAGGAAAGTTTCCCAAGATCTCTTTTCAAGATAATATATGGAAAGAAACATCCAAAATTCGATGCCCTAGTTTCCGAGAATGGCATCTATATAGCACTATTGTGATTCCATGTTAGATTTTAATATAGAAAAATAATTTAACTTTATTTGCAGTGGAAACAAATAAGGATCACTAAAAGAATAACCATGTACAGAAACACAAAGACACAAAGAATTTTATGTCGGGAAAACCTTCTACACAAGGAAATAAAACCCAACAACCTTTCTTATAGAGAGATTTAATTCAAGATACAAGATACATCTAGATACATAACTGAGAAGAAGATCAACCAAAGAACCAAAGAAAGAATCTCCAAAGATGGAAACCTGATAATTTGTCTTCCTCTCTCTCTTACACACTTCTTTCTTCTTGTGGATAAAACTTGCTTGATGGTGAAATGAATGAGGTGTCACTTCTATTTATACTAGTTTGAGGCTTAACTTTTTCATCTGGTGGGGTCGATTTCTCTTCTAACATAATAATGTGATCATTTATTATTATTTTCTTTGGGATGACTTGGTGTGAGGATGCCTCATGTAGCTACAACAACAACATAATTATGTTATGCAAAAAAATGGAAAGGATCTTGATGTAGAATACCTAAATATATATTAGTAGAAGAATGCAAAATACATTCAAAATGAAGATTTCATCCCAAAAATCTTGTTTTCATGATACCAAAAAAAAATAGATAGTATATATAAATTATCCTCTGTTCCACTTTTCAGCACTTAAATTTCCAAATGAGAAATTAATTGATTGATAAAGAAAGCATATAAGTTTTAAACGTGTTCCCTGTTGCAAATATATGGTGGGTGGTTCAAACCTCCTCTAGTTAAAGTATTAAAAGCCACAATTCTATTCATTTTTAGAAGTTTCAATGAAAAGACTTAGATGTTTGTAAAGTGAGATAGCTATACCAATGTCTAAACTATGTAGATGTCCTTACAAATAAAAGAAAACTCATAAAGTTGGTTAGCATTATATTCCTTTGAATGCATTCACATGGTTTCAATTTGGATCTCAACATGAATAAAAATATGTAATAATCAATAATAAAAAATCATAGGACAATCTACTAACCAAAATGTTAAAATGTGGTAATATATAAGAGAAGAAAGTGATCCATTTTAAGTGACTGAGCAAGAGATTTTTTTTAGTTAGTGAACATAAATGATGATGGACATTGTTATTTCTACAAAGTAAGTTGATTTTCTTTAACAAGTAAATAAAGCACATTGTACATCTCTTTAATTTGTCAAATATCCATGTAAAGTCAAATTTTAAAACATGGCAAATGGGAAAATAATCCAAATGATAAACCAATTGCAACCAAAACAAAAATCATCACGGAATCTCCTAATAGCTCATCTTAAAAAATTATAACACATGGCGTTGATCTCATCTAATAAACCATTATGAAAAAATCATCACATGTATAACAAAAACACAAAAAATAAAAATAAAAATCACTATGTCAAATACAAAATACTTGCCAATAGAAATATATATATATAAAAGCATATTCTCTATGATTAGATAATAATGTTTTTGAAACATGAATAAAACAATTAGAGTAGCCAGTTCATGAATAACTACCACATGGATCTACCCAAAAGGTCTTGGATATGTTATTACAATTATATATTTTTAATATATAAGTAAAAAGAAAAAGAAAAATTAATCAATACAATTTTACACTTTCAAGTCATTCTCACTTGACAAGTCTTTTTCAGGGTATCATTTCTTTCTTAATTAAATAACACCCCTTATCTTTTTATTAAAATACAATTGTACACGTTCAAGTCATTCTCACTTGACAAGTGTTTTTCAAGGTATCATTTATTTCTTAGTTAAATAACATCCCATATCTTTTTATTAAGTATGTTAATCAATCTTGAATCTAAAAACAAGAAAATAATATATTTATTGTGCATATTGTTCTCGTGAATAATCAATCCTAGATTTACATAAATAATCAACCTAGTATATATTGAAACTTAAAATATGCATTTTGACAAGTGAAGTGAATTTATATACAATAATCTTTATTTTTAAAATTTGCATATATGTACAAACTTGTATATATATAAAAAAAAAACTTTTATTTTATTGGTTCAAGGTAATATTTATGTTCTGAGAATTAAATTATCATTTAACATATATTTTGTTTGACTTTGAAGATGACATTTGTTTGTTTTAGTATTATATCAATGTAGATCCATCTCAAATTTGGATTTATCAAGCATCGAGAGGGATCCAATTTCTTGAGGTGTAATTTTTTTTGTTTTATCTTAAATTTTTTACACATTAAGAAAAAAATTACCCTTCAAGAAATTGGATCCCTCTCTTTTAATTTTTTAATTATTTTATTTTTATTTTTGATAAGTTATGAGCAAACATGAAATTTTTAATTACTTTTGATTTTTTATAAGTTATGAGCCGACATGGAAACGTAACTTGGCAAACGTGACAAATGTGACAAACGTGACTAATGTGACAAACCTTACAACACCTCCCCCATACTAGGCTGTAACTTAACGTGACAAATGTGACATGTGACATCCGTTATAGGATCTCCCCCATACTATTACTTTTTACATTTTATTACTTTTGAAAACGTTACATGTGACATGTGACATCCGTCACAGGATCTCCCCCATACTAGATTGTAAACACCTTGTTTACACTCAGTGCAATAAATTAATTTTAACATTAAATTGTATTGAATTTAACATTATAACCCCCATACTAGATTGTAAACACCTTGTTTACACTCAGTGCAATAAATTAATTTTAACATTAAATTGTATTGAATTTAACATTATAACTCCGTTAGTTTCATCGTTGATTTTTATTGATTTAAGTATTGTTACAAACTTATATTATATATCTTTAATGTATGTGTAACTGAGAAAATTAAAAGTTAGTCAATATAATTGTACAATTCAAATCATTTTTAATTGATATGTATTTTTCAATATGTTATTTTTTTCTTAATTAAATAGGATCTCTCATCTATAAAAGTCAATCTTGAATTTGAAAATCCTTAAAATAAAATAATATACTCATTGTATATAAGAGAAATATGTTTTTATAATTAAATAGGATTTATCATCTTAAAAATAAATATGTTAATCAATTTTGAATTCGAAAATCCTTAAAATAAAATAATATATTCATTGTGTATACATAGAAACATGCTTAATAGGATTCCTCATCTATAAAAATTAAATATGTTAATTAATTTTGAATTTGAAACCTTTGAAATAAAATAATATATTCGTTGTGCATATGGTTGTAGTAAGTAGTAATCAATCTTAGGTTTACACAAATAACAAACTAATATATATTGAAACTTAAAATGTGCATGTGACAAGTGAGGGCGTAGGGTTTATAGGAAACTTAAATATACATTTGACAAGTGATGGTGCATTAGCGGTGATGAAGGTGCATCAAAGCAAGAGTTGATTGGAAACTTAAATATATATTAGATATAATAAGAGTAGATTTATATTAATTCAAAAAGTAATATAAAAACAAATATATTAGTACTTAAAATATGGAGATATCTTAATTTATTATATTATTTAATATAGAATAGAATTTTAAAAAATTAAGCTTAAAGACCTAAGTAATAATGTAAAAGTGTATTCATTATTTTCTCAATTTAGTTGAATATATTATAATAAATAGATTTGAATATTATATGTCATAAACTTACCACAAGTTACTTAAAAAATATGAAAAATTATTTCAACTAAAAACAAAATTAACATTATAATCCAATGATGGGAAAGAGCTTTAAAGTTCATCCATAAATGTTCGAATTCATTTACCATGTCACAATGTCACATAATCATTACTATATTGTTAGATAATCATAATGTCACATAATCATTATCATATTATTAGATAAAACCATATTATGTTGCAATGTGACATACTTCCTGATGATTATCACAATGTGACAGAACGATTAAGTAACATAATATGTTGACATAAGTCAATCAATATAAACATGATACAAACCATTACACCAAAACCTCGAGGTGTTAGTGAAGGCTGTCCATTAGGATCTTAACATCCCACCATGCTCCGCAGTCCAAACTCTGGGCTGGATGTGCACCCGTACGGTGGTTTCCCCTTTGCGCCGTACGAGCCTCGGGCGAACACTGCAATGCCAACGTTGCCACCCGCTATGTGACTTGAACCTGGGTGGAGGCTCTGATACCAAATGATACGAACCGTTACACCAAAACCTCGAGGTGTTAGTGAAGGCCGTCCGTTAGGATCTTAACAAAACATCAAAATAGATAAAGCCATATTAATCCTTCAAGAATGTCACGATGTGATGTAACTATTAAGTAACATTGTCTCATAAACATTGAGGAAAATCACAATGGGGCATAACCCCAATTTGACATGCTATAGCCATGATTAAAGTCACAATTTCACATAATAATTGGAAAATATCACAATGAGTTGTTACCATTGAGAAACATCACAATGTGACATAACAATTAACATAATAGGTTGACATAAGTCAATCAAGATAAACATCAAACTAGATAAAACGATGCATTGTGTCACAATGTGACATACTCCTTGATGAACGTCGCATTGTGACAAAACAATTAAGTAACTTAATGTTGACATAAGTCAATTGAAATAAACATTAAAATAGATAAAACAATATTATAATTTTATTTGTGTCACGGGGCCACATAATCAACCATCCATATTTGAACATGATCAACCATCCATAGTTGAACATTATCAACCGTTGTCAATGATTGTCAATGAATTTATTGTCTTTGTGTCACAATGTCACACAAACTTACACAATGTCAAATAATATGCCATCCATACTTCATCTTAAACTGACATAATACTTGAATAATGTTGCAATTCAATGTAAGCATTAAGTAACATTGTCTCATAACCATTGAGGAAAGTCACAATGGGACAAAACCCGAATTCAACATACTCTAGCCATGATGAATGGCACAATTGTGATATAACCATTAAGTAACACTATCTCATAACCATTGAGGAAATTCTCAATGGAACAACCCAAATCTAGCATACTATAGCCATGATGAATGTCACAATGTCATATTTAATAATTGAGAAATATCATAATGTGTTGCTACCATTGAGAAACATCACAATGTGGCATGTTCCTTGAAGTATGCCACAATGTTGAGTAACATCAAAATGCGACATACGACTTGATGAACGTCGGAATGTGACAAAACAAGTAAATAACATAATAGGTTGGCATAAGTCAATTAAGATAAACATAAAAATAGATAAAACTATATTATGTTGTAATGTGACATACTCCCTGCTGAATGTTGCAATGTGACAAAACTATATTATGTTGTAATGTGACATACTCCCTGCTGAACGTTGCAATGTGCAAAACAATTAAGTAGCATAATATGTTGACATAAATCAATCAAGATAAACATCAAAATAGATTAAGCCATATTATAATTTCTTTTTTGTCACAATGTCACATAATCAACCATCCATATTTGAATATGATCAACCATCCATAGTTGAACATGATCAAATTGTCAATGATTGTCAACAATGTCACATAATCAACCATTCATATTCCATCACAATTTGACATAATCCTTAAATAATGTTGCAATGTGATGTAAAAATTATGTAACATTAACTCGTAACCATTGAGGAAAGTTGCAATGCCAGGACATTACCCCAATTTGGCATACAATATCCATGATGAATGAGAAAATATTCATATGACATAAGTGATGAGAAAGTGGAGTTGATGTGAGAATCTAATTTTTTTTTAATAAGAAGATCCATAGAAACAATGGAAAAAATAAAATAATATATTCTTTGAGAAGTGAAGATGCATTTAGGTAATGGTTGATAGGAAATTTAAATCTGCATTTAACAAGTGAATGTAAATCAAGGCAAAGGCTCTTGTGATGCAATGCATTAAAGCAATTGTTGATAGGAAACTTAAATTATATGCATTTAAAAACTTAAATATGCAGTTAACAAGCGAAGATTCATGCAGGCAAGGACTTGTAAGTGAGGCATAAATATGCATTTAACAAGTGAAGGTTCAAGGGCTCATAAGTGAGGCTTAAATATGCATTTAAAAACTTAAATATGCATTTAACAAGTGAAGGTTCATGCAGGGAAGGACTCATAAGAGAGTAAATTTGTATTAACTTATTAAATATGAGGAATTAAAGAACTCCAAATGAGGTTTATATATGAGAGTAAATTTGTATTAACTCATTAAATAGGAAGAATTAAAAAGTAATATAAACACAAACTTATTAGTATTTTAAAATGTGAAGATATCATGATTTGTTGTATTATTTAACATAAAATAAAATTAAAAATAACTTAAGTTCAAAGATCCTTATTATAAAAGTATATTCATTATTGTTTCATTTTAGTTCAATATATTATAATAAATACACCTGAACCCTAAACTTGCCACAAACTAATTAAAAAATAGAAAGAATTATTCCAGTTAAACAAAATGAACACCTGAAACTAATGATGGCAAAAAGCTTCGAAGTTCAACAATAAAAGTTCGAATCCCTTTCGTTTTAAAATTATTTTCTGCTTACATAAGCAATCGCCCACTGGTTAACAATGCACAATTAATCTCATCAGGCATCAGTGCAAATCAGGCACAGACCTAATCGTGATGGCCTTATTGATTTTATTCTTCATGACTGAGAATTAACTAGAATTTCCCACGTCGATCTCTGATGCCGAGGATGAAAGAAAATTTTAATATTACACACAGATACCAATGCATTATGCACGATTATGTGGAAATCGAAGTGGCCATACAATTCCCTCCTCGTTCAGTTATGAAAACGATTAGTGAGTTCGAGGATTCTTTCAAATAGTCGGACTCGTAGTTATAGTTGCAGATCCAAGACTCGTGATTGTTATATTCTCTTCAACAACTATGTTATACAGCGGTCTGTTCGAATTAGAATATCCCCAGAATGCCTGTGGTATAGTTGGACTGGCCTTCGTTTCTTTCTTTTAAATGCATAAAACAGGCGGCGAGTGAGTGTGCATACAGCCCGACGTGTTTTTGTGCTTTGCGTCTCATCGTTTTGTGTTTTCATGGTAACAATATTATTATGGAATGCGTTAATCTATGCTCTGTAGCTCTCGAGGGAAGGCACGTTCGTATGGTTGAGTTCCATGCCAGACAGACGGCCGTCGCATCATAGAGGAGAGTGTGAGAAATCTGCAATATCCACGACATGAGATTGATGGGAGACGGGCAAATGGCCGGCCGTTGTCCTTGTTGAGATTGTAGCTGCAAGAGAGTTCTCAATAACACCGCTGGGGTGGATTCCGATTACTATGAGGTGCCGCAGATATTCTTCTTTCAATAACCAGCTCATGCATTTTGCAGCTTCCCAAAAATTCAAGCATGTCTTCGCTGCTGCTTCGTGATGGACCAAATCTCAAGGCAGGGCCGTCGATACTCCATGTATGATGTACTCATCTCATACGGTCCGTTTAAGGCCGGAGAGGGAACCGCCAACCGGTGCACAATATAAAACAAATTGGATAAAAGTGTAACAACATGTACTTTGCCTTGGGGTTGCTACCGGTGACTTTTACCAATTTAATTTGACCGTTCCTTCGACATTAAGTACTGCCTGATTGATGACCAGCCCCATCGGAGTTGATCCTTCAATAAGTACCAACTATGCAGCATTAATGGTTGTATGAGTCGAAAGCCATAAACATGATATAGATTTGCAACAAGTGTTTATCTTGGAACTTTGGTGTAACTTAGGGTTTTTTTGGAGGTTGTTTTCCCATTGAACATATGCCCTTTCTCTTGGATATACCATTTTGGAGGGGCGTGCGATAACTGGCACTTAAAATGCCCTGGTATTCCGGTGATCGATGACGAAAACGTTTTTGGCGAGGCATAGTTCCACCCTTTTATTTTTTTGGAATTTCGACCATCTCGGTCGTCTTAAAATGGGCCAAAACCTCTCAGGCACAATTCCATCGCATAGTTCCACAGTAAATGGGGTGGAACTATGATTCCGCCGGTTTTCATAACCGGATCCAGGGAACTAATCGCCGGAAAAGCGGGGCAATTTGAGTGCCAGTTATCCTACTCCTTTTGGAGGTCACCCTCTTATCCATGTTTTTTATTAGTATTGAGAAATATTTTTTATATTTACAATGGTCATATTTACAATCATACTCACTCACAAACTGCAATCATTCACTTCACTGATAGACCACATTCTTGTCTAATCCAACCCATATGTTATCTTGGAATTTTGTTGTAACTTAGGATTTTTGGAGGTTGTTTTTCCATCACATATGCCCTTTCTCCTCCATCGACTTCTTATGGAGGCTTCCCTCCTACCGACGTCTTCTTTGGTGCATGCCCTAGGGAAACTATCCTACCATTTTTCCTCTCCTACTAGCAATTCATCGTTGTTTCAACATCTCTCTCTAAATAATGTTTCAATGGAGTGACTCTTCTTCAAACGATGCAGATTACTCTCAATCTAATTTTGTCCAATACTTGGCTAGCATCATCATTGATGCAATACATAAAACCAACCCAACTCTTTAAATTTTCAACTAGGCACACACCTCTCATGACATAAATTTGGTGGGAAAATGCAATGTGAACTATTGGATTCATGGATATGTAGTCTCACTACATAGTTTAAGACTTTCCCCAATATGATTGAATCCCAACACTTGATTCTCGCTAATTACTATCTATAGAAGAAGTGGCTCATGCTTTGTGGTGGTATCAATTTGCATCATCAAAAATCTACATTGAGTTTAATGAAGTGAGTTCTACAAATTCTACTCCCAATAAACATTACAACTTGGGACACCTTTTGCAATGCCCTTAGACATATTTTTTACCCTCTCGGTTATGCATCCAATTTGATGTGCAGGTGGTTGTAGCTTTGCAAAATCTAGGCCAAATGTACAATCATATATTGAGATATTCACTAAGCCCTCAATCCAAGTGTAGATCCAAGACTCCGGAGACGTACTTATTCGTAAGTTTAAATTTGGTTTTCTAGTTTATTTTCACTATAAAGTGATTTTATTTAACAAAAATATCCTCAACTAGAATTTTATCAATTCCCTAGCCACGAAGCATAAGCTTAATGGATGCCCTTATTTTCCTCCTTCTTGTAACCCTAACCCTAGTAACCTTATCTTTCCCCAAACACTCATCCCAACCACTCTTACGCTCAATTCCTCCTACGTGCCATTCTAACCCTAATGTCATGGGACCTACCTCTGCTCACCCTCCATGCTAGTGCCATTATCATAAGACTCATAACCATGATACTACAAATTGCAAGTTCTTACAATGTTAAGCCACATTCAAAGCAATTTACACAAATGAGCATGCCCTTGATTTTTCTTATTCTTCTTCTCAACCCAAAATCCTCCCTCTTCCAACCCCTGCATGCCCTATGTTGGTCTTAATGACTAAGGGGAGTTATTCCCACTCTTCAGACTTGCTTTGTACTCATAATTTTCCAACTAAAGATGAACTTGCCATGATAGTCCTTGGTAATGGAAACCAAAAGAATCTTGTCTCTAATAACTTTGTAACTTTTTTTCAACACCCTACCATGCCCCACCCTTCTCGCCTTATCATCCAGGGTATGTACAATAGGATAACCCTTGTTTACCGGTAAATAAACATTGTCTAGTAACCTCTTTTACTTAGCCTTTTCAAGGTGTGACAATTCTTTCACATGTGGATCTCTAGCATCAAAACTAACCTCACAAGTTTTACACAGATCTACAGGAAAGTAGAGAAGAAATAATGTGAAAAGACACAAGAAGATTGGAACTCAATTGGAATACTTTCCATGCTTATATTATTCAACATTGTGTATACATTTATAAAACATAATCAATAGAGAAATTCGTGAGACTTAAGAGGCAGTTGGAATCCACACATGTGGCAGGATTACTTAGGAAGATTCACAGCAGTAGACATGAGCATCAGCTGAACTTCGATGAAATGGCTAGTTAAACTGATGTTAGGTGGCAATTAACTGATGGTAAGTGGCTTGGAGGGTACATTATTTAGTTAAATGACTATTGGTAGACCAAAAGGGCGCATTAGGAAGTTTGTAGGCTCAAAATAGCTAAGAGAGAATCTTAAGAGGGTGCATGAGTGAGTTAATTATCATTGGTCTTTGGTGATGAAATCAAGGAAGGTGCTCAGGATCCCTAAATTTAAGGAGGCCCCTAAAATTTAGGAATCTGACTCAACATGTCCCAAAAATCATGCATCAGTAGATAATGAGGCCAAATATGACAAATCAATAGCCAGTGATAGTCACAATGATGACAACTATGCACTTGGAAGTCAACTAGGGTGTCTATGCACTAGGAGAAACAAAAAGGTTTTATGGCTAATGTCTAGATGGGTAATATATCCCAACACCCCCCCTTAAGCTTGACTTATGTGAGGAAAAACAAAATTAGGGCCATGGTAACAAAGACCAAAGGTAACCATTTACAAAAAAGTTTGTATTTGTTGTTATTTACAGAGGAAAGAAGGAAAAATTAGTGGGAACAAAACCTCCCCTCAAGAAAGGACATGACATGAAGAAAAAAGGTATTCACAATGTCTTCTTCTTCACTTGAATGAGATGAATATTCTGGTTCTTGGTGAGAGACTTGGTGAATATGTTGTAGATTCCTTGATCATGCACAAATTTTTCAATGTAGTGTAGACAAAAAACAAGTGTAGCAGCCCCTTTGAACTCAGCTTATGTTGATGAAGGAGCATCGAATGAATGCTTCTTGATGTGAGCACATACATAATCGGATTTGAAAAAATAATCAAATATAGACAAGAGATTTGTGCACTCTCCTATCTTAAATGCATCAATGAACTCATCAGAATCAATGACATGTGTAGTTGCATAATGGACAATGTAGCCATGTATCTTCTCTTCAAATTGATTTATCACCTTCCTAACTTCAGAATGAAGCTTATGAGGCTCTAAAACATCAAAATAGGAATCATATGGAGTAACAAACATCAATGGTGAAGTGTCTCCATGAGCAAGAAGGATCAGAGAAAGAAATATTGTGCAACACAATTATACTGATTGTTGAGAGAACCTGCAGGGTATTTAGACCTTGTAACCTTGAAATTCAAACCAAAAAAGGTGAGATCAAGTCCAAACATGTGGAATATCAGTCCAAATAGATCCAATGTGATGGAATTTCAACCATTGGAAGATATAAAAAGAATGGAATGCAACTGAAATAAGTGACACGGTTTTGGAAATCATGGGTTTGTCAACTAGCGCACTTGGGGGTTGAGGAGTCTTTTCTAAATCTAATGGGGAAGGATGAATTTGTGGTCCATACAAATTGCTTGCAACATCTGAATCATATTCATAGATATGATAGGAATGATTCAAATGGACTTGAAAAGATCTTTCAGAAGGTAAGTCAGAAACACATGAAAAAACACAAGGATTGAGAGGTGGTTCTAGTGGACTAACTGAAGATTCTTCCAAGGAATGGATGGGTATTTTTTATTTTGATATATCAGAATGTGAATCTAAATCAGAAATATTAGAAGCATAAGAAAGTATTTTTACTCAAGAACTCAAAGCATAAAAATGATTACCTTCATGAGTAGCACTCAGACAATGTTCTTGGTGAGCAACAGGCTTTTCTGGTTCTTTGTTTCTTGTGAGATCAAGAACATCAATGTTATGAATTTCAAAAAATTGAGTCACGATGTCCAATTGATTCTTCATACAAGATTTCTCAGAATGTAAACCTTTGCTGCAATCGAAAAATTTGGATTCACCTTTCTTGTTCTTCTTCTTGGAATTGGAACGTTCATCAATTGAATTGGAACCCTCATCATCTAACAAATTCTTCTCTTTCAATTTTTGCTTTCCTTTGTCATTCTTGGCTCCATAATATGCAAGTGCATGGTTCTTGGAGGATTTCAAAGTCCCCATATGTACCAATTTGTCTTGCTCTTTGGTGAGAGAATCTATGAATGCGCTCAAGGATGGCATCTTCCAATTCGAAACTGCTTGCTTGGTTGCATAGAATGTTGAGACAAATATTGAGTACTCAATACCCATTTTTGAGAGGATGAAAGAATGAGTTTCTCTTCTTTGTTCTCAATCCCACATTGCTTGAGCTGAAGAACTAGTGATTTGAACTTTTAGATGAAATCTTGCATAGTGTCAAAACTACTTCAATGAGATCAACTCATTCTCCAATATATGTCCTCTTAGATCATATTGCTTTCCAAAGAAGGACTCAAGCTGGGTCCACACATTATTTTGGGTTGTTAAACCATCAAGATGAAACATGATATCTTGGGATATGCTGAGAAAAAGAAAACCATAAGCTTCATCTAATCTGTTAAAAACCACCTAGCTTTCTCAACAATAGCATTTGGTTCATTTTCTAGTGCCATGGTGACTCTGTAGAGACTCTTATTTCGAAGTAGGACCTCCATTTTGGTCTTCCATTTGAAATAATTGAAAGGAGTCAGGATCACGGCTTGAATCTGATCCATGCTTTGCTAATGCGCTCCTATTGAGGCAATAACTTGCAAAAAAAACTATGAATTAACACTCTGGAATAACATTTTAAACTAGCACACTCGATCTCTACTTCGACATTGAGCACATTCGAGAGTTCCTCACACCTGGGAATATTTCCTTGGCAAAGCCAAGGCTATCAAGATTATTTCCCCAAGGATTTATTTGGAAACTCCGTAGCTTCTGGTGCATTAATGGAAGTATCAGAGATGAACTAGGTAGTTGGACTGCTATGATACCATGTGAAATGATTTCACAGTTGGATCTCCAACAACAAAACTAACCTCAAAAGTTTTAGATAGATCTACATGAAAATAAAGAATAAATAATGTGAAAAGACACAAGAAGATTGGAACTCAATTGGAATACTTTCCATGCTTCTATTATTCAACATTGTGTATACATTGATAATACATCATCAATAGAGAAATTCATGATCCTTAATAGGCAGTTGGAATCCACACATGTGGCAAGCTCACTTAGGAAGATTCACATCACTAGACATGAGCATCAGTGCAACTCCGATGAAATGGCCAGTTAAACATATGGTAGGTAGCGGTTAACTGATGCTAGGTGTCTTGGGGGGCGCATTAGTGAGTTAATTGACTATTGGTAGACCAAAAGGGCACATTTGGGAGTTTGGAGGCTCAAAATAGCCGAGAGATAATAATAAGAGGGTGCACGAGTGAGTTAACTATCAGTGGTATTAGGTGATGAAATCAAGGAAGGTGCTCAAGATCCCTAAATTTAAGGAGGCCCCTAAAATTTGGGAAACCGACTCAACATGTCCCAAAAATCATGCATCAGTGAGTAATGAGGCTAAAGATGTCAAATAAATAGCTGGTGATAATCACAATGATGACAAGTATGCACTAGGAAGTCAACTAGGGTGTCTATGCATTAGGAAAAACAAAAAACAATTATGGCTAATGTTTAGATGGGTAATACATCCCAACACAAGGCACTATCATATGTGATGTCTCTACCATCAACTATTTTGGTTTACTCTTTGAAATTCCATATCCAAATGATCATCATAATGCCTTATACAATGATTGCCACAACACCTATAAACTCTCTAAACATCGAAATACCTATGGAATACCCTCTATTGCATTGTCTCTCTCACTTAATGTGGTTGTTCAACGAGTTATCTTTTGTAGATGTCACTCTCTCTCTATTGTACCTCTCGTCAAGACAACTCATCCAGTTGCATGAGCCTCCTCCAAGACCCCTAAGGATATTTTTTCTCTTAGTCATCCTCCTATCCTTGTGATACACCACTCCTTTGGTCTCATTTTAAAATCCCATTTTCCCCATTTTCCTTATAATCCCATCCTTTATTTTCACTCTATCACAAACCCAACCCATTGATAGACATTCCTACATCACCTATTTTACCCCAGATCATGGGACAACAACTACTAAATGTATAGTCACAATGCAACCAAGTTCTTGACATGTTGTTACACATCATTGCTGGAATCTTTATCTAAGGTCCTAAAGAGTCCCACATCATGTATCCTAATGCTATTCTAGCCAATAACATAGCACATTCTTTGCACAATCAACTTGGAGTCACTTAATGGTTTCAGAAGGAGAAATGATGCATCATTACATTTTGTAAACAATATCTCTTTTAGAAATTGTTCCTCGTCAACTCCAAAATGCACGAGATCATGACCAATTTCAAACAATCGATATATAGGCAATAATACACCTTCATTTCTTTTTATTTCTATAGAAACAAAGAACAACATCTCCCTTGACATCAACATTCTCTTTCTACCTATACTCTAGAGACCAAATATTTTCCACATCAATACTAGTGATCAATAGGGGATAGTTTAGTTTAGAGGTGGACACTAGACCAAATATTTTTCATTTTTTATGTTTTTTTCCAAAACAAAGATACATCAATTTTTTTCTTTCTAAAATGATTGGCCCAAATTCCATGGGATAAAAATATTTTACTCTAACCATCACCAAATTTGTCTAGAAACCATATAAAATCCTTAGAAATTTGATTATTGTTAGAAAAATAGAGTCTAAAGGATAGATGCTATCTTCATGATTCCAACTTGTTGGTAAGGGAAGGTTAAACAAAATAATAATTATATTTTATTAATAATAATAATTGTATTTTAGAATTTGAGGTGGATTAGTACTTATACTTTTCCTATATTACATAAGGACGAGATAAGTTTTTTCTTTAAATTAATTTTTTATAAAAATATTTCCAAATTTGAAATAAATAATTATAAAAAAATAATATCTAAAATAACTATATACATAACTTAATAACAATGCTATAAAAATATTTTCAAATTTGAAATATATAATTATAAAAAAATAATATTTAAAATAACTATATACATAATTCAATAAAAATACTATAACAAATAATAGATAAATTATTATACTACATTTTTCTACTTGATGATGTCACATGCATTCTTCCAATGTCATTTAACTATGTCTTTCTTCATTGTCTCATTTACCATTTACCAAGAATGAGCAACACTTGTGTTATATTTAAAGGAGTTAAAATTAAGATAACACCACTCACTAATATCTAAAATGCAAATTCTATCTTTTTTTTTTGAAGGATAATTATCGCCCTATTTTTCCGGCGATTTGTTCTTTAGATTTGGTTATAAAAACAATTGGAATCGTAGTTTCACCCCATTTACTGCCGAACTATGTCATGAAACTGTGCCCCTAAAAGTTTTGGCCCATTTTAAGATGAGCAAAATCGTCAAAATTCCAATCCAAAAAATAATGAGAAGAAGTGGAACTGTGCCTCACTGAAAATTTTTTGATCGCAAACTATCACATGCCAATGTTTTATATTTTAGTGTGGTTCCTACTTTCTCGTTCACATGTATTGGACATAACCTTTTTTCTTGATTCATTTTGTTGCTCTTTATCTTCTTGTTTTATATCTCAAATTGTGTTTTCTCTTGATTCATTGTGGGGCTGATCAAATTCATTGAGTTGACCAAGTTATAAGGTTACACATCCGAGACACAAATAAATATTGATTCGTATTCCTACATTCGTTTGGCAAAACTTCAACTACCATGGCGGAATATTCGGCAATTCAACTACCATGGCGGAATATTAAAAGGGCATGTACAGTGAAAATTCACTACTCTCTTAGACTGATTGATGACAACAAATATCCAAAATACTAAGAAGAAGACCCCATTTTCATTTGAATTTGAATGGAATTAGGAGGTCTCATCATAGTACAACATCTCTTGAGATCTAAAAGAAGTTTAATGTTTGCTGGAAAACCGTTTATGCTAAACGGCAGAAAGGCAGTAATTTTCTGCCCTGATTCGGGCACAATTTGGACTAGTTTTCGGGATTCTGGCAAGAAATTATCAGAAAGTTACGTTTTATCTGCTAGATAGACAACGCCCTAGAAAATCCAACCATAGGATTATTTCATGGACTCCCATTTCTAAAGGGATGCTTAGATTTTCGTGAAGTCCACTTGCTTTTCGTTTGGTATTATAATGTAATTTCGCGACATTGGAGTCTTCAAATTTTATCCAATCTATGTTTCCGTATCAAATCAAATCAGCCCTTTTTACTATTGTAATTTGTCCTCCTTCGTCTGCCCGTCTTTCATGGTGACACACTGAAATCCCTCACCGACAATAGGGTACGCTTAAAGTCCAAGAAAGCAGTGCAGTCATGAGTTGTGTCTGAGATGCAGGAGACCGGCTCAGAACAATAGCATCATCCTCCACAGTTGGATCATTGACTGCTTTTTATGTAATCATAACTCCTTCCACACCGACACTTCGCCTCCATATCGCAACTGTATAAATGCACAACGTCCACAGGGCTTCATTCTCTCTAACAAAGAAAAGTTTCTGTATCGTTCAACCAGCCGTCTAATTCTATATATATCTCTCGTTTTACATTGCAAATACATGGTGTTTCCAGAGTTCAGTCTACTAGACTAAACCCTAAGCTGTGTAGCTCGTATCATTTTAGGTTTAAAATCTGCATCTGCCCCCCAGAGAGGACTATACAAATATGATCCTCAGGAGCAGTTCTGTCAGCACAGTTATTATATCTTTCATGGCCATGATAACTGTTACACAGTTCTTGGCCTTGGTTATCATATGCAGTGCCCTTGCAAGCGCTTCTCTGCAGTCGCAAGATCGCCATGAAGGTAATGGCATCATCACCTACTGTATTTAGACTTAGCAAGTTTCAAAGACTTAGGTTAATTACTGGTAATGAATGGAGATCTCCATCTTCGTCTTACTATGTGTGTCTTTGTGTGGAAATGTTTCTTATGTCTGTTTTTATTGAAATGCTGCTTTGCACCTGGGTGCTTAAGATTAGTACAATCCTAACCACCTAGCTTCTTGCTGCCAACATTAATACAAGCCAGAGCAGCTATCTGCTAAGGATTAATATAATCTTAGGCACCTATCTGCTTGCTGCCAGACCATAAGACAGACCATAGCACCTACCTGCTTACGATCAAGACAAAGCACCTAGCCCTTGAGGATTAATAGAATCTCCCAAGCATCCAGTTGCTTGCACCAAGACAACATACCCGTGATTTAAGCTTATGGATGTTCACAATATGTGTGCTTTTTGTTTTGTTTATGTGTCTGGACAGAATACCTACCCGTAACTATATGTCATATGTTTGATCAGTTTTTGCTAGCATCCAACTAATGGGTATGACATATAGCAGGTTCCAGGCTGGTTGGCATGCAAACCAACTTCTCACCTGTGGAGCACTCAACCTCTCGCAGGCAGTACCAATCAGAAAGTTCTGTTAAAAACAATAATGTAAGTATGTTGTAATATTTTTCTCTCCTGCCCTAAAATTAGCGTTATGCGAAACTATGCTAGTTGAGGTTAGTATGCATCTAGTATGCATCTGCAGTAAGATTTGAACGAAAGGTACCAAGTGTCAAGTGCCATTGAAATCATAGGATCATTAATTACCTTGTAGTTCTGATCCAAGATTTCTACGGCTATAGGGTTATTGCATTTAAGTTTTTGCCATGTTCCTTGAATGTTTGATAGATTCTGAGCCTTTAGAATTCGCCATCAGTAATGCATAAATTTGATATGAGCAAATCTTTGTTCATGGAATTTAGAATAGAAACGGCCATTTTTATTGTCATGACTGATATATCCTAAAGTTGGCTTCCATATGGCAGGGAACGGAGCTGGCAAGCTATCACTCAATAAGAACAAGGCTGAGGGGAATGGGATGGACATTAGCAGCCGGTAAATTAACAAGCGAGGAGCGAAGAACAGAGAAGAAACCGGTAGAAACTGGAACTCGTGGTGCTAAAGGGCGTGTATTTCGCAAGCATGGGGCTGTAAAAGGCGCTGCACTTTCTAGTCTGGCCTCAAAGTCGAAGAGCCTTCGTCCTTCCTCAGGTGCCAGTTCAATGCATACACATGAAGGAACCTCCAAAAGTCATGAATGGACTAGTCTGGTTGGAAAGATGATCAATGTTGTTGATTTGAATAAACCTCGTGAAAAATACGATCAGCCGACCTTGAATGCTGATTACCATGGGCCCAAAACCCACCCTCCCAAGCATAACTGAGCCGAAAGCTGCATCACCGGTTTTAAATATGTAGGATACAGTTCAGAAATCAAATCAATTAACAGCAAGCATGGTGTTGTTGTTGGTTTGGATTCAACTATACTTAAAATCTCTGGGATTGTTGAAAAATAAGTTCTTAGAGCTCAGGGACTAGGACCATTTTATCATAAACGAAATTTAGGTTAAAAGAGAGACGAGAGGAAATACTAAATATTGTGGGGGCTAACCTGTGGCTAAGTCAGCTTGTGATCCATGACAAAGGAGTATATGATATACTTAACTTGCTTTCCTTTAATGTATGCTATAACTATATCCAATTTTCAATATGATCAAAATTTTCATTTGAGTGGATAAATGCTTGTTATGATTTTCAAGGGAGCTAAAGTACTTAAACCACTTTGGTCCAATGAGAGATTTTATTATGTAATGTGTCCGTATGTAATATTTGGCCCTTGCTTTCCACTTTACAAGTGAACCTCTTTTCGCCGAATACTTGCATACATATCTGGCTCGTAGAGTTCCGTAATGGGCATTCAGTTACATGTTATCTGTTTCTGCAGGAATCCAGACCACTTTAAGCTCTCTAGGGGAAATCAAGGTCATTTCAAAGCAGAAAATGGATGGACTCGCATTTCAGGTATGGTGTCTGATATTACAAGATTAAAATTACGATTTTTTTGTTTGATTTTAATTGTAGTTTCCTTTTTATTTCACGTCTTCAATCACATTTTGAGGCCATTTGAGCTTCAAGCGAGGATTGTTTTGCAGTTTACGTCTGTAATCCTTCCATCTGTGAAAGCGAGGAACTTGAGAAAGGGTGTCAAAACATATCATTTATTGTAAATGATGCAATTTGATGTATTAGCTGCAACATTACTGCACAGTTATTTCTTAAAAACATTGCCAACTCAAATAACTGTTAGTTTTTTATTAGTTTTTTCTATCAGCTCTATAGACCAGACTTTTTTATTCTTGTTTTTTTATCAGCCAGGCCTTTGTTTCATGCAGCTGCCACTCGTTTTTGTCTACTTCTTTTCATTCGCAAGGCAATAGCAACATATCAATTACTATATTCTAAAGTCGTGCATTATCTCTATATTTTGGTACCAAATGGTCTGGGATGCAATTCAGAGAGACTATTGTTACTTTGATGCCATTTGAACTACAACTTAGGTGTAATGAACTGTACTTTTATCCATTCCTTAATTATGATCATATAAATTGAGATATTATTTATCTTTGTTGTTTGACACTCTCTCAATTAAAACAAGCATAGATCCGGCCATTCTTAAAAAATATGTACGTTCAAGCCATTCAACTGATCCAAGTCAACGGTTGACTTTGCTGATTGTCCGTTGGATGACTTGAACATACATGTTTTTTAAGCTCAGGTCATAAGGGCCCATCTTAAACAAACTACAACTTAGGTGTAATGAACTGTACTTTTATCCATTCCTTAATTACCAATGATCATATAAATTGTGATATTATTTATTTTTGTTGTTTGATACTCTTTCAATTAAATTAGCATAGATCCATTTTAAAGAGGATCTACCAAACACTTAGAGGGATCAAATATCTACTGAGAGAAATCAAATATCTAGAAGTATAAATATTTTTTTAGAGTACAAATGTTTAGGACGCCTTATATTTACACATTTTTCGATGTAACTTGACAATTATTTGAATATGTCATTTCAGGAATTGGAGATAACAACGAAGAGATCATTGAAGTCCATTGCAACCAGACAAAAGAAAGAAGAGGTTTTCAGTGAACCGAACGCTTATAAACCTGCTCCACCAAGTGCTACAAGTGGGCATACAGTTCAGGCATCTCCGACTCCACAATCTCAAACATTCAATGTCTCGGGGTCGATGCCATATGATTCGAACGACGCTGCAGACCTTTCGGACATTATAGGGATGGACTATGGTCGTGCACGCAGAAAGCCACCAATTCACAACAAAGCGCCTGAACCATAGTTTTGTTTTATATGCTTAAGGCTTCAAACATTTTTTTTGATACTGAGTATATGTCAGGAAATAATTTACAAGGCATTTAAAACATATATAATATACTATAATCTCGCCTCTGGACATCACATGGAGACATAAGGCAGGGTTTTAGCTAGGTTAGTTCCCACATACACACGTTTTAGATATCGTAATTTACAGTGTTCTATAGTGATAAATGCTATTGTACTTTTCTAATACAGATGATACTAGTTCGAAATTTTTTGTTTTTTCTCCCTGTTTGCTTCTGATATATTATCTATTTACTCTCATGTGCAATTGATTTGCAGTTTTGTGAATTTGCTGCCCAATGGAGTAAAACAAAATTTGAGTGAATTTATTGTCAAATCATCAAATTTCAGACAGGAGACTAGAAAGAGTAAGAGTTTCAGAAAAGTAACCGGGCAAGAAAATAGAAAATTTTCCATAGTAATATTGCCGAGCACATGCATGCTGCAAATTATGATACGACGTAATATGTATATATGTCAAATCGACTCATAAAATAATCGGAAAGTGGCATCTTTATTCAAAAGATTGCAAGCAGCCGAGCGCAACTTACTTTTACCTAAAACCGTTTGTTCATAAAATAGCCCGTACCCATTTGGCTTTTATCTGATGGATCAGATATGTACCCTTCATTTTAAAATTGATAACGGATATTAACTGCCTCCTAATGATAACAATGGAGAAAACGTGGATTTATTTTCTCTCGTGATTGATCAATTCAAAGTACTCTTTTCATTGACTACCAAACCCTAAATTTGTGGGTTTGAAAAAATGATTTGGGGAAGAGTCCTGCCTTTTAGTTTATGGTTTCTGGAGTACCTCGAAGGACCGAACCTACATGATATATCAAATCAAACACAAATTAGTGTCCGGCAGAAGTAACGTGCTTTGCATTGGGAGAACACGTTTAATCGTATGGACCTCTGATACTAGTCTGCCATTGATATGCTTTATTTAAAACACTTTTTAGATATCCTTGTCATCATTGTGTTTCGATTGATCTCACGGTAAAATATAACTTTTTGAGATTGCAAGATGTGGGTTGTGCGTAGATCGTATTTGCAAGATAGACTGGCCAGAGCAGCGAAATTTCAATTAAAAACACATGCCGAGGATACATTTTTTTAATATGCTTTATTTGAATGGTATTGGTAGTTCAAATGAGGAGGGGTAGGGTATGTACAGTTCTATAAATTTTAGCAGTTAAATGGTTAATGGCTAATGGCTACACAAAGGGGGCAAACAAGAGGTCTCATATATCAAGTTTGTAAAATGATTGTAAACATTAAAATTCGTGTATTTAAGAGTATTTAGTTGCTTTATACTAGCACAACCACTTAATTTGTGGTTGATGAACATCCATAGGTTACAAGTTAAGTACCATGAACAAGTCATTCTTCATGCTTAGTTATATGTTACTTGTTATCTTTTTTATTTAAATGGGTTGTATGTTTATCAATGCATCGACTATCATTTATTTTTTATATTTATTTCTTTTTTATAATTGTTTATTTTGAATTTTGAATGACAATTATAAAATCAACCTTGAAAGTACACTTGTCCCATCCTTCTTCAATCTAATAAAAACATAGATGATAGTCCACCCCAAATTCTAAGATATAAACACCTATCGATGTAAATATTGGAATTATAAGTTTTTAATTTTAAATTTTATACAAAAAATTAAAATATTAAATCTATAAATTTATTTTAAAATTAGATTTCTAAAAAAGATAAGAGTGATCAAATTTATTGAGGTGTAAACATCTTAATAAAAAAGTTACATGTCAAGAAACCAAAGTCAAAATTTTGTATGATATCTTTCAATATTTGATAAATCTGAATGTAAAATAAACCATATTACAAAAGGTTATGATACCTCTAATTGCTAAATAAGTTATAATTTAAAATTAATCATCTTCAAAACAAAAACAAAAAAGTTTATATATAAAAATAGAATAAACAAACCCCATGTTATATAAGTTTGCCGAATGTTATAACCCTAAATTTTTAATTTTAAAATATTTTTTTATTTTAATCTTAGATTTTTCTAAATACATAGCTTTCTCAATCAACGTTTTAGGGTTTATATTTTTGAATTTAGATGTAGTTGTTGAGAAACAATTAATTGGAAGTTACTAAGTTTATATGACTTCCAAAATAGAGGAAAAATCATGATATTGTTTTGATCATTTGATATCGTAATTTATTTTAAGATATGCAACAGATTTATTTATGGTTCTTTGGGTTTCATTACATAGATAGGTGTTTAGATCTTAGAATTTTGGGTGGACTAGAATCTATGCTTTTCCTAAATTGTACGAGGATACTTGACAAGTGTAAATTGATTTTATAAAAAAATTGAAATAAACAATTAAGAAAAGAAAAAGAATATAAAAAATAATTGGTAAATTATGCATGGATAACTCGTAGCTAATGCATGCATAGCTCTGAGTTGATGCATGAATAAGGGTCTAGTAGGATATGGATGCCTAAGTCCTATGCTCATCCTTGAATGTAAAAAAAATTATAAAAATTAACCTGTAGGCTATTTAAAACATTTACAAAGGCATGCGTATAATAATAAAACTACACAAATTAGATAAATCAAAACACTTTGTCAACATTTACTCTATAAAAAGGGGTTTGCACGTCTAGAAATTTGATCCCTCTCGAGGCTTGGTAGATCCCCTTTTAAGATGGATCTATGTTGGTTTAAATAGAAGAAGGTGATCTAACATCGATGTTCACTGACTACAAGTTAAGTGGGTGTGCTAATTTTAGTGAGTATCAAAGCGAGCTACTAGAACTCATAAGTCCTTTGATTGTTTAGTCATGTAATCTTTCAAATGTATAGGAACTAGTTGGTCCTGTAAATTGCAATGCTCAAACGGTCAACAATGGACCCAAATACTGTAATGAACCTATTTAACAACATGATTCTTTCAGATATTTATCCACATTGGCGGGCATGGTAGGAATTTGGGAAAAATCCCATCCGTTTTCAACACTAAATACACCCGTTTTACTATTAGGCCATATTTGATGGGCAAAATGGTCCATAACAGGCATTTCGACCCTATTAGTGGGTTAATAACTTAATATAACAACTGTTCAAAATATGGACAGAGAGATAAGCAAAAGCGTTACAAGCACGAATGGCTGAACTACATATCTCATAAAACACATTAGTTTATATATGTTACATAGTTTAACGGTTCAAGCCAATACCGGCTAACCGAATATAGAACTGAATAACGAAACATAACTAACACACTTAACTAATGAGATTATTATTTCTAACACTCCCTCTTAATATCAAGGGTTACATTCTTACTAAACACAACACTCCCTCGTAATTATGATACTCTAAAACATCTAAAATGCAAATCTCATAAATGCAAATGCTTGCTAGTCTATGTCTCAGCCAAGCTTACAAACACTTAACAAAAATTTCAAAAAATAAATTGGATTTAGATTTGGTTGCTTAGGCCTATTTCTTTCATTTTCATCTTCAAATATAGAATGTTTGCCTGGATCCCAAATCTGATGTTGTTGTCGTCCTCTTGCCTGTCTTTCAATTGTATCATCAATCAATTGATCTTTGTGGTTAACTATATCCTTTGTGGCATTGTGTCTCCACCCAAAAGTATTCTGCAAACACTTCCATAATTCTTCTATCTCAATGTTTAGCTCTATTCCTTGCATTTCTTCTATCTCAATGTTCAGCTCTATTCCTTGCATGTGTATGTTACTTAACTTCATTTCCTGGGGGATTTTTGCAATGCTAATTTCTGATTCTTGAATAATGATTTTAGATTCTTCATCTGCTACAATCTTTTTATCAATGTCTTCACAAATCCTTGGATTTTCTATCCACTCTTCTAGCATTGTCAACTCTTCATGATAATCTGTTAACACATCCAAGTGATGTTCTTCTTTCATAGTACCTGCATAATCTGCAAACACACACAAATTTTCAGTTCCAAAAACATGAGATTCTTTGTTCTCAATTGATGCTTCAAGCATCTCTTCCTTGTGTAGGAATGGACTCTCCAAACACTCTACAAAATCTTCATCTTGTTTCTCATCAAATACTGCTACATGGGTAGTTTTATCTTCAACTAAATTGTCATCAACAAACTTTGTCACTAAGTTAATGTCATCAGTAATATCTATTGTTGGATTCACCAAAGTTTCTTCATCATCAAAGGCTGCTACAATGACAACTTTATCAGCCACTTCATCATTCACTAAAGTTTCTTGATCATCAAAGGGTGCTACAATGGAAACTTTATCATCCACTGGTGTATCTACGCAGTGGGATTCACCTTCCTCTTCATGCTCTGTGGCACATAGAAGGTCTTCAATATTCTTCTCCTCTACTTTATCAAGGACTTCTTCGACTTGTCTTCATTTTCTTTCTTTGCTTTAGACACAAAAGCTTCTTCTAATGTACCAATATGCTGCAAAGTATTTATGTTTCTTCTATTTTTACTGTATCTCATCTCTAAAGCATCCCAAAAACCTTTTGTACTAACAGCTTGACGAAGTTTATAGAAAACACAATAAAAAACGTTTTCATCGAGTGCTGACAAAATAAGAAATCTTGCTATTGCATTTTTTCTGTTATGAGGATCTTCAAAATATTTTTGAAAAAAATGCCATAAATTTACTGAACAAAGCAAATCTTCCATTTTATTTGCCCAAATTTCATAATCCATACCTGAGAAAAATGGCAAAATCGACATAGATCTTCTCAATATTTCATCTATCTCTTCATCTTCATTAGATTTATTTTGCTCTTCATCTTCATTGATCTGCTCCATAACTAGAAATACTCTATATTTCTCCTCAATTTTTTCTTAGAAACCAACAATTCTTTACACCAAAAAAATTATTTTCTTTCTGGATATTGATCAATATAAGGCTGTGTGCCAAAATCTCAATAGTGAGAACACTTTACAAAGATTTCTTTTTACGCTAGACCACATACATTGATGGGTTGCAAAAATGTATGCTGAGTGGGCTCCTTCAATACTCAATGCATTCACGGCTCAATGCATTCACAGATGCTCTTTCTTTTCACTTATAAGATCTTTTTTTTTTATAAAACTTATCATTCCAAATCCTTGAGAAATATGGTAAAATTAAGAATATTCACTCACAAAGTTCTTTTCAAAAACTTTTCTCTTTGCCAATATAAAAATATATATATAAATATTTCCAAAAGCATTCCATTGTTAAAATCGGAAATTTAAATCCCTACCAGATTTTAATTCTGCACAAACTATTTGCTTGTTATTACTCACTCGTAGGTCTTTCTCCAATTTCGTTCCTCAGTCCAGAGTCGAACTTGTTCACCAAAATACGAATAAGGTATTGGCAGCTCTCTCTTCACAACAATAAGACGCGGCTCTCTCTTCACAGCAATAAGACGCGGCTCTCTCTTCACAACAATAAGACTGGAAACTTCTACCACACCTCCTCTGATCCAAACAAATTTTTTTCTAAAACATAAGCAAATGGTGGCCTTTCTCATCAGACTTCAAGGTTTCTGATTGCATACGACGAACATCATTATTTCTCTTTCCAGATTTCTTTCTACGCTTTAAACTCTAATTTCTTCACACCAAAGTTTATTACAAATGGCATAGCCCAGATTCTTTCTTCGATGGACTGGCTCAACGTTCTCGAAACAAATCTCTTGCTTCGACGGGACCTTCTCTCCAATATTTGAAGATGTTCTCAGAAACTAATAACCAAACGCTCTACGTGCAATGCTGGCTTCAACAAACTTCAACAATCGTACCAGCTTCTACAAAAGCAAACTTTCCCCTGCATATGCAGCAACAAATTCAACAAAACCTCCAAGGGCTCAACAAAACCTCAAATTAAGAAGAGGCTCCTAAATCCTTCTTGGATTGACCATTGGATTAACCAAACTCTCTGATACCATGTTCAAAATATGGGCAGAGAGATAAGCAAAAGAGTTACAAGCACAAATGGTTGAACTACATATCTCATATTACACATTAGTATATATATGTTACATAGTTTTAACAGTTCAAGCCAATACCAGCTAACCGAATATAGAACTGAATAACAGAATGTAACTAACACACTTAACTAATGAGATTACTATTTCTAACAACAACCATTCTTTTAGAAATACATCTCAACAGACATTATTCAACAAACACTTAACAACTCATCATTTTTGCACATAACTCACATCCCTTTTACATACTATATTCATTCCATCTGCACACATCTGCTCGTGCATATTCTGATGAAGTTAATATTCAGTGTCTTTGTACACATTTAAACATCTTAAGAGACTTATCGGTCTTCAAGCACTCCCTAATCAAATTTTATCACTCAAGCAAATGTTTACTTCCACACAGGAATTACATGGAATCTTTACACATGCATAGCAATACACATCTTGAAGACATATGCAGGTATGAAAGGAACAATCTACTCTTTTTATTAAATTTATAGAGGTTACAAATACTCGAGCCACAACGCTTCAATCTCAAACATTATTGCTCAACTTTAACTCTACGTCTATAGTCTCATATCAATTTAACCTAACCCTTTGTATGCATCTGGCCAGTATTGGCTCGCTAATCCTTTCAACCTTTGTACAATATGACTCCATTTTTACACTAGTCAAATGCGTTGAAACCCTCAAGTACTCTTGTATTTTTTATTCTTCTGCACACACTTGTCTATGAGCCTCACTCTCCATTCTTCTTCCTTCTTGCGCCTCTTCATTTAAAGTGTCAAACAAAGCCCTTTTCAACGATATCATCTATGATCAATCAGCCCTTTCCGACGATATCATCTATGATCAATGTTTCTAGAGGATAAATTTCTGACCAGTAAATTGTTGTATCATATTATTTCTATCGGTCAAATCGTTTTATCATATTTTGCTATATGTGTCTATTATGCAACAAACAATGTGGAGAGTATTTAATTGCAGGCAATAAACAATATGCAAACGATATACATATCTCATACTATAAAAATGGAGTATTTAATTACATGCACATGTAAGAAGAAAAAGACACAGACTAGCAACAACCACATTTTTAAATGTGGTTGATATTCGCACATCAATGTATCAACCATGGCCACACATTTAAAAGTGGTTGATATAGGTCGATTGACGAATACCAACCACATTTAAAAATGTGGTTGTTGCTAGTTGACGATCCTGCAGAAGGATTGTTGAGTTTTTATTATTATAATAATTATAAATAAATGAAATTTTAAATATAATTAAATAATAATAAATACAATGGTTAATAATTTAATAATAATAATTAAATAATAAAAAATATAATAATTAAATATAGTGGTTAACCTTGGTCAACCATGGTTGACTTTCGTTGACCATGGTTTATTATGGTTTGCCATGGTTGGTTGACCACGGTTGGTTGACTGTAGTTGATTTTTCTTGTTTATGGTTGACCATGGTTGTCCTTGATTGACTATGGTTTACCATGATTTACTATGGTTGACCATGCTCAATGATGGTCAACCATAGTCAACCATGGTTTATAATATTATTATTATCAATAACTAGTCATAGTTGGTTAATATTGCTATTACTATTATTAACCAACCATGGTCAACCATATGGTTGACTATGGTTGACTTTGGTTAACGATGGTTGACTTTGGTTGAGCATTGTTGACCATGGTTGACTTTGGTTGACCATGGTTGACTTTGGTTGACCATGGTTGAATTTTGTTGATCATGGTTGAATTCAGTTGACCATAATTGACAATGGTTGACTTCGGTTGACCATGGTTGTCCTTGGTTGACTATAATTGACCATGTTGACTTTGGTTGACCATGGTTAATTATGGTTGACCATTGTTGACCAAGGTCAACCATGCTTAATAAGCAATCATGGTTATTATTATTATTATTATTATTATTAATCATCCATAGTTGGTTAATATTATTATTATTATTAATCATCCATAGTTGGTTATTATTATTATTATTAATCATCCATGGTCAACCAAAGTAAACCATGGTCAACAATATTATTGACTATGGTTGACTTTGTTTCACGATGGTTAACAATGATTGAATATGGTTAACCATGGTTTACTATGGTTGACGGTAGTTGACATTGGTCAACCATGGTTGAATTTGGTTAACCATGGTTGGTCATGGTTGACTTTAGTTGACCAACCATGGTTGACTATGGTTGACTTTATTTGGCCTTAATTAATAATGGTTAACTTTGTTTGACTATGGTTGAATTTGGTTGACTAACTCATTATGGTAGACTATGGTTCACCATGGTTAACCAAGGTTAAATTTGATGGAACATGGTTGACTTTGGTTTACTATGTTAAACTTTGGAGGAATATGGTTGAATTTGGTATACTATGATAACCATGGTTGAGAATGATTGACTTTGCTTGATCTTCAATATGGTCTTCATATCAAATATATTTATCACATCGGTTCAAACTTTGTTAATAATTAATTAATATGGATGACTATGGCTTAATATTAATATTATTAAGCCATATTTGAAAACAAGCTATATTATTAATTAATATTGACTATATATGGGCCATATTAAGCCATATTAATATGGTCAATAAAAAATGGAAGCCTTCCATATTAATATGGAAGCTAATATTAATATTAAGCCATATGTGACCATAATTGAGCATAGTTTGGGACATATTAATTAAATATTAGTTCAAGTCATGATAGTAATATTATTATTAATTAATAACCATAAGCCATATTAATCAACAAATCAATTTTCTTAATTAACCATGGTTGACTATGATAATGTTAGTTAACTATGGTTGACTTTGATTAACCATGATTAAATTATGGTTGACCATTAATTAGGAATGGTTGACCTTGTTACATGGTTGACATTAAACCAAGGTTGAATTTAGACCATGGTTAATCATTATTTAGGCATGGTTGAATTTGAACTAAGACAGGCCATATTAATCCATGGTTGACTTTAGTGCAACATAGTTCCATATGGCTGCATCATAGTTGGCTATGCTGAACTTTGGTTAACCAGGGTTCACTATGTTTAGCCATGGTTAATGACATCTCAACACCGACGATGGTTAACTTTAGTCAACCATGGTTAACTATGGTCGATGTTGGTTAAACACGATTGACTTTAGTGAACCATAGTTGACTTCAAATGGTTAGTTATGGAAGACCATGTTAAACCATCGTTGATCATGGTTGACATAACTAAAAGAACCAGTGCTAACCATTTTTAGACTATAGTTACAGTGTTTGACCATGGTTAGACCCATTACTAAACTTGGTTAATGAAGGGTGTCAAATGATGATTGACTAAATTTAACCATGATTAAACCATGCTTGACCAATGTTTTCAAATGGTTGACTTTAGGGCATCATGGTTACCTATGGTTGAGTTTGGCTAACTTTGGTTAAATATGGTTGACTTTCATTTTCATATGGTTGACTTTGTTGCATCATGGTTGACTTTGGTTTAGTTTGGATGACTTTGGTTTTTTTATTGACCTTAATCATTTTGGTTGACTTTGGTTATTTGGTCAAATCCTACCATGTTTGACTTTGGTTATTTGGGCATGGTTGACTATGGTTGCATCATGGTAGACTATGATTGAATTTAAACCATAGTAAACCATTGTTTGTGCATCATTGAATTTAAACTATGTTTAACTATAGTTGGCCATATTAGACGAGAGTTTACCATGGTTAATCATGTTTGACTTTGGTTTACATTGTTTGATTTCATTGACCATGATTGAATTTGTTTTACATTGTTTGGTTGACTTGGTTGACCATGGTTTAGTATCTTTAACCATTGTTACCTTGTTTGGGCATGGTATACTTTAGTTGATTGGACATGGTTGACCTTGGATGTTTGGTTGTTTGGGAATGGTTGAATGTGGTTGACTTTGGTTCTTCTGGCATCATAGTTAACTTTGGTTGTTTTGATTGACTTTGATTGATTGGGCATGGTTGACTTTGGTTGACTTTGCTTTAATTTTTTGCAATGTTTACATTGTTTGATTGACCATGTTTACATTGTTTGGTTGAATTTCGTATACATTGATTGATTGACCATGTTTACATTGTTTGGTTGAATTTGGTATACATTGAATGATTGACCATGTTTACATTGTTTACTTTGGTTGACTTTGGCCCTTAAATTGTTTGGTTGACCATGATTGACTTTGGTTTACATTGTTTACATTAATTGGTTGACTATGTTTACATTGTTTATTTTGTTTTATTAACCATGGTTAACTTTGGTTGTTTTGGTTGATTTTAATTAACGTTGGTTGTTTGGGCATGGTTGAATTTGGTTGTTTTGGTTGAATGTGATTATTTGGGCATGGTTTCCTTTGGATGACTTTGGTTGTTTGGGCATGGTTGAATTTGGCTGACTTTAGTTTACATTGTTTTTATGAATTTGATTTTCATTGTTTAGTTGACCATGGTTTATTATATTTAACCATGGTTTACATTGTTTGGGCATGGATGACTTTGTTTTATTTTGGATGGCTTTGGTTGTTTAGTTGACTTTAGTGGTTTGCGCATGGTTGTCTTTGTTAGACTTTGCTTGTTTGGGCATGGTAGGATTTGTTTGACTTTGTTTAACTAAGATAGACTATATTAATGAATGGTTGACCATTGTTTAAGCATGGTTGACTCTAGTCCATCATGGTTCCATATGGTTGCATCATAGTTGACTATGGTGAACTTTAGTTAACCATGGTTCACTATGTTTAACCATAGTTGATGACATCTTATTGTTGTCCATGGTTATCTTTGGTTAACCATGGTTCATTATGGTCGATGTTGGTAAAACACGTTTGAATTTAGTGAACCATGGTTGACTTCAAATGGTTAGTTATGGAAGATCATGCTAAAACATCATTGATCATGGTTGACATAATCAAAAGAACCATGGCTAACCATTGTTAAACTATAGTTTACATTGTTTGATCATGGTGTTGGCATCCATTTTGTCACTATTTTTGAACATCAAACACACTCTGATTGGCATTACTTTCACCATTTTTTATGTAATTAGTCATTATGCTTGCCATTCAGACCATCAAACAGATCAGGTATGCATATATTTACACATCACATGAATTTTGGGTAAAAATCGTTATTTTATGATTTATTGATGTTTAATTGATATTTCTTAGCTTGATTGGAAAATATATTTTATTCTACAGGTTATGGATCTCAAATCAGCCTTCACTCAGACGTGTAATTACGTTGCAAATGATTAGCCGCATTCAGCCCGCCATTCAAACCCGCATTCAACTCGTGAGATCGTTGGTTGAGATATTCTCGAGCCATTAGAAAGCAAACCGTCATATGGGTTTTGTTTAGAATGTGGCTCTTATGGTGCGTGAGCTGGTGTTCTAGAAGATTCCTTCTCCTGCATGTTTAGCTTGACATCACATCCTTCTCTGCCCACGTCAAAAGAGGATTAGTGCTTCAAAAACTACGTGGAGGATCGACGCCATGGAACCGGGAAGATGCTCTGTGCGCTGTCATGAACTATTACAAGGTCGTTCCTTGGACTATGTGTTGTCACGAGTTGATTAAATAGAGCCATTTCTTGGTATCAATACTGTCTATTATTAGAGAAGTCGGCCATTAAAGGGTCGACTTGCTCCCCCCAATTGTAACTCTGTATAAATAGCCGTCTTCGTGGCTAAGACGAGTTAGTCTTAGTCTTAGGAATCTTAGGAAGTCTTTAGTCTGCAAATAGATAGAGAAACTCTCTAACTTTTTTTAAATTAATATACCTCTTTTTCAGTCTTATGAGAGTTGAATAACATGTGTGGTGATTGATTGATTAAGGCGCGGCCTTTGATTTCTTAGAAGGGCCTCTCAACAACCAGTGGTCTTCTGTCTGTGCATATAATTTGTTTTTGTCTTCTGTAGATAAGTTGTGTGTGTTTATTTTATTTATGTATTTGTCCTGTACATGATATTTTTGTCTTGTAATATAAATGATGCTTTGTTATTTATATAACTGATATTTCTGTTTTAGGTTATGTATACCTTGTTGTTGTTCATGTTAATAATATTTCTAGGATATAATTGATGACCGGTCAGTTCATTTAATTTGCTTAAATAGTTTAGTTCATCTAGTTTGCTTAGTTTGCTTAAATGGTTTAAGTTTGCTTAGTTTACTTAGAGTTTAGTTAGCTTAACCTCCTAAGTCTACTCATAGCCAGATTTAAGTTATGTAGTTCCTTTCTGTAGTAGTAGAATAGCTTTAGTTATAGTTTAGTCTTGTTCTAGGATGAAATAGAAATAGTTAGTTTCCTAATTACGATTAACATAAATGGCTTCTTCCTAGTCTAGCTCTTAATTAACTTATCCACTGCTTCCCTTGCACTGTCGCATCATATGCATCAGTCGGCTGGTAGTTAAGATCATCCAATCTTCTCCCTCCTTTAGTTTCAATCGCTTTCTTCCATCTGGACAATCATCCGGATTGTCATTCGGACCTCGATACTTCTTGCATCATTTTTATGATTAGATAGAATCCAGTTTCTTAGGCTTTCTAACTGTAATATTTCTTGCTTTTAGTTAATAGTCTTAGGTGTAATAAAGATCTTGTTTTACATTGCATATGGTTTTTAATTAAGTTTCCTCACCATTCTTAGTTCTCCTACTATTTTCCTTTACTTTGCTTCAGCTGTTTTACAAGTTACATCCGATTCAAAATTTATTAGCTTCAATCTTAGAGTAGTTCATTATATGTTCTTAAGATTTATTTTTGGATTAGAACTAATAATTTCATTCTCCAAGTATTTTAGTTTTGATAGTCTCTTCATTAAACATAGGAATAGTTTCCCATTCACACAGATAATAAATATATTCTTGGAATAAAGTTTTGTTCAGAACTAAATATATATCTTTATCAAGTTTTCTACTTTCTTTTATATAAGATATCTTTATCAAGTTTTCTACTTGCTTTTATATAATATATCTTTATCAAGTTTTCTACTTGCTACCAAATCATATTCAGAAATAAATATCTTTATTAAGTTTTCTACTTGTTTCTAGATTTTATTAGTTGTTTATCATTTTGCTTATAGACAAAAGATAGATCATAATGTTTAAAGTTAATTGTAACTTGTCTCTTTGTAGTTTGCATCTCTTTGCCGAGATTAGGTTAGATTTATTTCCATTTTGTTTTGCTGTTACATTTGAGACTCACTTTGATACATTCACTCCAGTTCCTATCACATTTGACGTACAAGATCAAGGAGAATGGAATTAGGTAGTTTTAGTGTAGTTCTTGAATTATTGATTGCAGTAGTAGTTGTTGAATTCACTTAGCCATTCGTAGTTTTGCTTTTAGTTCCTTTATTGTATTTCTGAAGTTTGACTCGGTTTTTCATTTTGAAAGATCTTTCGATCTTTTCTTTATTAAACATTTCTAAGGTCTGACAAGCTGAAACTTAGGTGCCATTCTACCTTAGCATATACTGTGCCTCAACTCTAAGATTACCAACCTTGGTCGATAATTAAATATTAAGTGGTTCTTTAAGACAATAAATACACCTCAACACATGGTTAGACCCATTACTAACCATGGTTAATGAATGGTGTCAAATGATGATTAACCAAGTTGAACCATATTAAACCATCCTTCACCAATGTTTTCACATGGTTGAATTTAGGGCATCATGGTTAACTATGGTTGAGTTTGATTAACTTTGGTTAATTATGGTTGACTTTGTTGCATCATGGTTGACTTTGGTTTAGTTTGGATGACTTTGGTTTTCATATGGTTGACTTTGTTGCATCATGGTTGAATTTGGTTTAGTTTGAATGACTTTGATTGTTTGGTTGACTTTGATTTAGTTTGGATGACTTTGGTTGTTTGGTTGAATTTGGTCATTTTTTGTTGACTTTGGTTGTTTGGGCATGGTTGAATTTGATCAAATTTGTTTGAATTTTGGGCATGGTTGAATTTAGTGCATCATAGTTCCATATGGTTGCATCGTAGTTGACTATGATAAATTTTGGTTAACCATGGTTCACTATGTTTATCCATGGTTGATGACATCTCATTACCGACCATGGTTAATTTTGGTTAACCATGGTTCACTATGGTCGATGTTAGTTTAAAAAGGGTTGACTTTAGCGAACCATGGTTGACTTCAAATAATTAGTTATGGAAGACCATGTTAAACCACCATTGATCATGGTTGATATAACTAAAGGAACCATGGCTAACCATTGTTAGACTATAGTTTACAGTGTTTAACCATGGTTAGACCCATTGCTAAACATGGTTAATGAAGAGTGTCAAATGATGATTGACTAAGTTTAACCATATTAAACCATGATTCACCAATGTTTTCACATGGTTGAATTTCGGGCATCACGGTTAAATATGGTTGCGTTTGACTAAGTATGGTTAGCTTTGGTTCAATTTGGATGACTGTAGTTGTTTGGTTGAATTTGGTTGTTTGGGCATGGTTGACTTTGGTTGTCTGGGCATGGTTGACTATGATGGCATCATGGTAGACTATTATGGAATTTAAACCATGGTAACCATTGTTTATGCATTGTTGACTTTAAACTATGTTTAGCTGTAGTTGATGAGAGTTGACCATATTTGACTTTGGTTTACATTGTTTGGTTTTGTTGACCATGATTGAATTTGATTTAAATTGCTTGGTTGAGCATGGTTGACTTTGGTTAACCATGGTATATTATGTTTAACCATCGTTACATTGTTTGGGCATAGTTGACCTTAGTTGTTTGGATCACTTTGGTTGTTTTGGTTGACTTTGATTAAATTTGGTTATTTGGGCATGGTTGATTCATGGGGGCTTCACTAGAAGGCAATATAAGAGTCACGTTCATTCATATTATGGGATTAAATATTCATAAAAACCTAAAAATTATATTGCTTATATATTAAGGGGCAAAGGGTTTTTTTATTTAATGTAACAATACAAAAATATTTTGGGGTCTTTTTTATATGGGCAGGCTGACAAATATCCACCAAATGGAGATGGCGGGATCACATCCGGATGAGAAATCGGGTTGAGGCAAGGCTCGAGCTTACCAATACACAGAGAAATCGCGTCTTGAGGCATGCTTGAGGCCAAGGGTTTCGTGGTGAAGTGAGTTTCTAGTCAATTGTAGTCGAGATACAGTGGTCATTGACATCCAATTGTTACCAATAGCACTTAGCCAGTTGTTACCAATAGCCTTGGGAGACTCTAAGCCTACAGGGCCTGTTATAGGCTCTCGATCGGCTTTGAGGGATTGAATACCCAACCACTTGTGCCTATTACAGGCCTTGGGAGGTTTAGTCAGCCTCCTAGAGATTGTTACAAGCCCTGGGGGCTTGGATACCTAGCCCACAACAGGCTTAGTCAGCGATTGGGGTACTGCAACATGCAATCTAAATGTTGTACTATGTGCATTGGCTCTAGTGACATGCAAGAAGTGATCTCCTATCTCTTCATTAGACCATTATATGTTGCAAATCATAATTATATGTGGTTGAGTAATTGCATTGTGGGTGAATTAATGTGCATCCACGATATACATCGAAAGAAATAAGGTGCATTGTAGAATGCATGTGGGGTCATAAGAGGGGTATCATATCAATATACTAGGTAGAAATATAAAGGGGTATAAAAAATGTTAATGAAAAAATTGATACATACAATATCTAGTAAAAATAGGGGTTTTTTTAAATTGGGAAGGCATATTGGGAGGGGGTTAAAAAAAATGATTTTGGAAGGTATTTTCCAATATTTAGTCAAATTAAAGGTATTGTTTCATATGCCACGATCGAACATGCTATGATAGTTGTTTATTGAGTGAAGCCCCCGTGGGTTGATTGTGGTTGAATTTGGTTGTTTGGTCATGGTTGAATTTGCATGACTTTGGTTGTTTGGGCATGGTTGAATTTGGTTGACTTTGCTTCAATTGTTTGCATCGTTTACATTGTTTGGTTGACCATGTTTACATTTTTTGATTGAATTTGTCCCTTACATTGTTTGGTTGACCCTGATTGACTTTGGTTTACATTGTTTACATTATTTGGTTGACCATGTTTACATTGTTTAGTTAACCATGGTTGAATTTTGTTTACATTGTTTGGTTGACCAAGGTTGAATTTGGTTGACCTTAGTTGTTTGGTTGAATTTGGTTGTTTTGCTTGACTTTGATTAACTTTGGTTGTTTGGTCATGGTTGACTTTGGTTGTTTGGGCATGGTTGAATTTGGTTGTTTTGGTTGAGTGTGGTTATTTGGGCATGGTTGAATTTGCCTGAATTTAGTTTACATTGTTTGTATGAATTTGGTTTACATTGTTTAGTTGACCATGGTTTATTATCTTTAACCATGGTTTAAATTGTTTGGGCATGGATGACTTTGCTTTGGTTTGGATGGCTTTGGTTGTTTGGTTGACTTTGGTGGTCTCGGCATGGTTGTCTTTGTTTGAATTTGGTTGTTTGGGCATGATAGGATTTGTTTGACTTTGTTTGGGCATGGTTGAGTTTTTTTAACTAAGATATACTATATTAATCCATGGTTGACCATTATTTAAGCATGGTTGACTTTAGTCCATCATGGTTCCATATGGTTGCATCATAGTTGACTATAGTGAGCTTTGGTTAACCATGGTTCACTATGTTTAACCATGGTTGATGACATCTCATTGATGCCCATGGTTAACTTTGGTTAACCATGGTTCACTATGGTTGATGTCGGTTAAAAACAATTGATTTTAGTGAACCATGGTTGACTTTGGTTTACATCATTTGGTTGACTATGGTTGAGTTTGGTTGACCTTAGTTGTTTGTTTGACTTTGGTTGTTTTGGTTGAATGTGATTAAATTTGGTTGTTTAGGCATGGTTGACTGTGGTTGAATTTGCTTGACTTTGGTTGTTTGGGCATAGATGATTTTGGTTGACTTTGGTTGTATGGGCATGGTTGAATTTGGTGTTTTGATTATCTCTGGATGTTTGTGCATCATTGATTTTTTATGACTTTGGTTGTTTGGGCATGGTTGAATTTGGATGACTTTAGTTTACATTTTTTGTTGAATTTGGTCTACATTGATTGGTTAACCATGTTTACATTGTTTACTTTGGTTGACTTTGGACCTTACATTGTTTGGTTGACCATGATTGAATCTGGTTTACATTGTCTACATTAATTGGTTGACCATGTTTACATTATTTACTTTGTTTTGTTAACCATGGTTGACTTTTGTTTACATTGTTTGGTTGACCATGGTTGAATTTGGTTGACCTTAGTTGTTTGGTTAACTTTAGTTGTTTTGGTTGACTTTAATTAACTTTGGTTGTTTGGGAATGGTTGACTTTGGTTGTTTTTAATTGTTTCGACATGGTTGAATTTTGTTGTTTTGGTTGATTGTGGTTATTTGGGCATGGTTCCCTTTGGATGACTTTGATTGTGTTGGACATGGTTGAATTTGGCTAACTTTAGTTTACATTGTTTGTATGAATTTGGTTTACATTGCCATAGTTGACCATGGCTTATTATCTTTCACCATGGTTTATATTGTTTGGGCATGGATGACTTTGGCTTAGTTTGGATGGATTTGGTTGTTTGGTTGAATTTGGTTGACTTTAAGATTGTTAAAATTGAAATATAGAGTTGTTCCACTTCTAATAAAAATGAAATTAAGAAAGTTGTTTATATTATTAAAGTTTATTTAAGAAATTGAAGTTAGTTAGAGCATTTTCCCCCTCTAGTTCCAGTTCTTAATGTCACTTTGTTCTTTGAATATTAGGGTTTTGGGTAGGGTTGTTCAAGTCAGGGCCCTATCAAAACTGATTTCTGCTGTGTGAGGATTTGACTGCTGTGACAAAAATTGCAGGAATTCTTCCCGGATGGGAGATGTCGGCAATCATCTCTATTGAGATGTCGGGGGGACTCTTGGTGGCTTGGGATCCAAAATTATATTCCTTTTGTGTGTTCAAGACCAATTGGGGTATTCTGTTGGATGGAAAATGTAGATCCAATGATTTACAACTCACTATTTTAAATTGCTATGGTCCTTACAAGGGTAGACAAGTTTTTTGGAATGGTTTGAGGCAATCAGGCATTTTGAATATTGGTAATTTGATTGTCATAGGTGATTTAAATTTCACTAGGTTGGTTGCGGAAATCTGGGGTACAAATGCCAAAATGGATGATTTGGCAGATTATTTTACAGATATGTTGGAATCCCACAATTTGATCGTTGTTTGTACAAATGTATATACCTCTACATGGACAAATGGACGTGGCGGGAATGTGTTAACACCCAAAAAGTGTTCACTACCTCATCTACCCCATTACATGACTCATTTGTCCATTTTCCTACCATATTTCCCTTGAAAACCCTGAAAATCCCACTAAAAAGACTCCAAAAGGCCACAAAACCATCAAAAAGCCTCAAAAAGGCTATTAAACCCCTTTTCCCTCCAAAAATATCCAAAATTCCTCTAAAATAGCAAAAACCCTCTAAAAAGGGAATAAAAAATATAAAATAATGAGGAAAACGGAGAAAAAACCCTATACAGCTGACCTAAACCATATGGTTCCCAAAACCATGGGCCAGCACTCCACCACCAAAAAACTATAAATAGCTGATGGAGACCCCTTATTTCATATCCACAGTCAAATACACCCTTACTCTGCCAAAATCACTCTTGAAACCCTAGCTCACCCTTGAGCTACTTTCACACTTGAGTGCCCCTTTGGCCCATTTCCAACCCTTTGGAGAAAGAGAAGGAGCAAGTTGGAGCTTGGAGCAACCCTCTTGGGCCATTGCAAGAGCTTCACCAACCTTCACATTGGAGGTAAAATCAGTACAAAAACCATTCTTCATATCTTGTTTTTTATATTTCATGCATATGTTTAGAGTAATTTACATTTCTGTTTTAGCATTTTAATTTACAATTTATTGAACTGCTACTAAGGATTCCCTTCTCCTTAGTAGGTGCTCATTCGTACAAGCTAGGGGTAAAACCCTAGCTACAATTCTGGCGACTCCCCTTGGTTTGAATTTCTGGTTTTAGTTTAATTTTTTTTTAGTTTTCTGCAATAATTTCCTGTTTTTTCCTTTCGGCTGTCCCTTTCGGCTGCCATAAACCGCGTTTTTTCCCTCCGCAGTTGCGTCCCGACCGTGTCTTTCAGGAGTTTACCTGCAATCTGACCGTGGCTCTCAGACTTTTTTCGGCGACCTAATCGCGGATTCACGTCTGTTACCTGCAATCCGACCACGACTATTAGCCTGATTGGCGCGATCCGACTGCGGCTGTAAGCCATTTTTCCTGCGACTCGCTCGTGCCTATTGCTCTATTTCCTACGGTCCGCCTGCATCTTTCGGCCCGAAACCCGTGACCCGCCCGCTCCTGTTGCTCTGTTTCCTGCGGTCCGCCTGCACCTTTGGGCCCGAAACCCGCGACCCGCCCACGCCTGTTCCTCTGTTTCCTACGGTCTGCCTGCAGCTTTCGGCCTGAAATCTGTGACCTGTCCGCGCCTATTTCTCTCTTTCCCGCGGTCCGACCGCTCAGTTTCAGCACCGACCCGCGGTCTGATTTCTGCATTTTTTTCCTGTTTTGAACCCAGCCCCTTTTGCTGCAATATTTTCTGCACAGCCATCTGTCCTACCTGCAGCCCTACTTCCCTACAACCTTTTCTGCAACATAATTTTTGTACCATTTACATAATCTTTTTAAAATTTCAGCATTTTAATTCAGAAAATTTTGCATTCAGTATTATTAGTTAGAAAGTTGCCCACCCCATGGCACTTTTACTTGGGTTCATCACCTCACACGCACACACTCTGTCACCTAATTCAAGTGAGCCTTAAAAAACTACTTAACACAACCAACATTCTAACCCCATTTAGGGAACACAAAAGGATTTATTTGTAGTTAGGTAGGATTGAGGGGATAGGCTTCCAATAACACCCCTCGGTTGCTTACACTTGAGACATAGTTGTTGTCCAATTAGGGAACCAAAATCCCCTAGTATTTTTTGGCACGATCACGACCAGTTTATCAGAGGGCCTCTCCCCCAGGAGGATTGAAGTCACTAGACTGGTTCTGGAGGCCTGAGTGGAATACCACACTCCATTCAGTAATCGAAGGGCTACCTTTCACAGTTCTCGGAGTATCCCTGTATAGGGGTACTGCGGTAAAAGGACCAAACAACAGATTCACCTTTCTGGACGTGTCATGAACGGGGTATCTTAGTTGCCATTCTTCTAGGATTGACTACCCGGTGTCCCTCCCAGTAGTGGGATATCTTATTCACTTGGCTCTCCTATCCATATTGTCTGACTTGGATTTCATCACCTTGCAGAGGATATGTCTAGTTGAGTCAGAATACTATTTAGTTAGGTATTTGCTTGTTCCCTTACCTCCTTTTGGTCTAGTGAGTCCACCATTTTTTATTTTTAGGAAACCTGCTGCTTGTTGGTATTCTGACCATTTCTGTTGATACTCCACCTATTGTAGAACAACTATTACAGTGGGTGTTTTGAGTTGGTTGTTGGCTTGAGTGCCCTATTTTTTGAGCTCTCCTTCTGCACACTCGGTTGCATTAGGTTTTTTGAGCTATTTTTTACTCACCTCAACCCCCAGAGATTTGACACCATCTGTCACCATTGAGTCCTCGAGACATTCTCGGCGCCTCAGGGGTGAGCCCCCACAACACGGTTCACTTGACACCACCCGTCATAGACACAAATCTTCATCACTTGATACCACTTATCATAGATCTCGAGCCTTGTCACTTGACTCCACTCGTCAATGGCATAGGACTCCGTCACCCGATCTTGACGCCCCTTTTTTTACCTCTGATTCCGAGGCAGAGTCTGAGAACCCCATTTACACTGCCCCTACTAGCCCCATGGCTGGCACAACTTCCACCCGTTTCTTTGTAGGGACCATTGGTGGCACATCCACCACTACACTAGTTACCACACATGCTTTGGGTATACCCTCGATGGGGGCCACGACCACCATTCCGGTTACCGTACCCATTCCCGTAGCTGGCATACCTACCACCACTCCACCAGTAACTCACACTACCCATGGTGGTGTAGGACCATCCTATACCACCTTAGTTCCCCCACTTGGGGGCAACATCCCAAACCCTGCCCCTCCACTTGGGGGCATTGGCCCCAACTTGGTCCAACCCACTAATGTGTCACATCCTTCTTCCAGTTTTCCATTCATGGCTAGCCTCAACCTGCCTGACCTAGCCAGATTGACTAACGATCCCATCAGACACGACCCTACATGGCCTCACATGCCCACCAAGCTCCCCTCTGACATCCCTAAGTTCAAGGGTAAGGCAGGTGAGGACCCTCAAAACCATATTATGTCCTTCCATCTATGGTGTTCCTCCAACTCCATAGTGGACGACTCTATCCGCCTCCGTCTATTACAGCGCACCTTCACTAGCTCTGCAGCTAAGTGGTACATCGAGAAACCCCATGGGACCCATGCCACCTTTACTTCCCTTGCCTCGACATTCCTGCAGTTCTTCCAGTCACCTGTCCGCTATGACGCGGGAGTTGAGATTCTCCTGTCTTGCAGACAAAACATGGCTACCCACATCACGGACCACATTCATGAGTGGTATCGACGTCGCAACCTCCGCAAAATCAAATTAGACGACAGTATCTTCTTAGATTGGTTCCTCAAATCCCTTCTTCCTGTCATTGCTAAGGATGTGGCATCCGAAAGACCCTAGTTTGAAGAAGAGGCCATCCTTAAGGCCCAGCAATTAGACCTCATTTACACCCAGTCGGGTTATCTCTATACCATTATATCGGATGCCCCTCACGGTGATTCCTCCCAGCACGATGTTCCAGGGGAATCCCATGCTACAGATGACATCATCGGCTGTGTTTCTTCGTATCCCCAACCCTTTTCCATAGCATGTCCTAACCTTGGCCCCGACCTTTCGCAGGCTACCTCACAGTCTGGAACAACCAACTCGTATGCTCCTATGACACATCACCACCATTCCCATGGACCCACCTATCCACCTCAGTGCTTTGGTCATGCACCCCCCCGCTTACACTCCCCCGGTCGCACCTTAGCCCTATTACCACCAGCAGGCTGCACCAGCTCCTGCGCCTTCCCAAGCCCAACCCGCTTATTACCCGCCATAGGAAGCCCCTACGACAAACCCACAAACTACTCCGCAGACATATCAGCAACCCCCTCAGGGTGCCGCACCTGCGTAGTCTCCACCTACATATCACTCACCGCAGCCTGCTCCAGCACCTGCACAACCTCAGAACCCACCTGCTACTCAAGGGAAAGTTTACGCCCAACAAAACCCATAACAAAACCAAAACAACCAACGCAACCAAGGCCAACAAAACTGCGGGAAGGGTCGTAATCGTGGAAACAACCCTCCTCCTGACCAAGGTGGTCCACCTCCTAATCCCCCAGACAACAATAATGCGGCCCCCACTAACCAAAACCCTGATCGCCCACCCAAGCAGGATGAAAACCCTAATTTATGAACAAACCATCCTTGTTCTATTTGCGGGGTCTATGGCCACTACACACATGCTTTCCCACATTTAGAGCGAGCCAGGAAACTCTGGGTTGATGATTCCCATCGTCAAGGACACGCAGCTCCTCCAGCGCCACCCAACCCCCCACAACCTCAGCAACCACCTTTGGTGCTTCAAAACCCCTTACCAAACCAAGGCGTAGTGAACACTCAGCCGTTGGCTCCCCCTCAAGCCAACGTGCCACCACAACAATAGATCACATATGCCGCTCCTGATCAACCCATGTTCGATTCAGGTACCCACCACTTGTTGATGATGTCATCCGCTGATGTCAACCTCCAAACCCGTTGGAACCAATATGGCTCCATCCGTGAAGCCCCTTTCGCTGATAAAACCACTAATGCTCATCCCACTGATCAGGCATTACGTATACCTCCATCTCCACTAGATGGTGCTTCTAAAGCACCCTGTTTCCCACTTCGTCGTATCAACAATAACCCCAATGCGCGCGCTGCGTCAAACTACAACATTGTAGATGACTTAGCCCAGTCTCCCGCAGCCATGTCTGCATTGGAAGTCTTGAAAAACTGTCCTTCACAGCGCAAGACTTTACTCTCCGCCATTGGTGCTATTGACCCAAACGATTAACAATTGATGGCATTTGATTTGGACCAATCCGAACCAGGCCTGCCCTCCACTTTAGCATTTCAAGTTTCTGTTTCCATTCGGAATTTTGTCATCCATCGATGCATTATTGATGAAGGTGCCTCAACATGTGTTATGTCCACCTTCATCTGGCAGAAGTTGGGATCCCCTCCTCTCCAGCAGTCCACCACTGCGTTGTGAGCCTACGATGGTCGTTCGGCTCAACCACAAGGCCTATTAACTAACGTCCCCGTTCAGTTGGCTGGAAAAACCGTTCTCATCGACATAGAGGTCATCAATGCCCAACTTGATTATAACCTCTTACTTGGCCGCAGCTACATGTATGCCATGCGGGTGGTTGCTTCTTTCGTTTTTCGTACCATGATGTTCCCCCATGATGGACACGTGGTTAAGGTCGACCAACTCACCTATTATGATCCCAATGCCTTCGCCACACCCGAAAATGTTCTCCCTATGGTTGAACAACCTGTTAGTAGTACCACTACCTCGCTAGTTTCCTCCATGGGACCTAGAGTTTACTCATCCACATTCCAGTCCATCACCCCCCCGTCACCCGCGATCGAAGTATTTGACCTATGCACCCTGTCCCACAATGCACAAACACCCACCAATCAGCCGCCCTTGTTACCTAAACCACCATTGGTACCTAGTCACATTGGTGTTACACCCATCCACACCATCCCTTTCCTAATCCCTCCCTCGGGAGTAGTCAGCGCCCCAGTTATGGCTACCCTTAGCCTCCCTGGGTTAACCTTGGGATTACCCGTGTGGTACCTTTCGCCTCCCGTTCCCCCGCCGACACCAGATGTCATCTTGCAACCGGTGCAACCCACTGTCACTACTACTCAGCCGCCTCCTGGTGTTGCTACCCCTTCGTCCTCTACGAATCCCCCTCCTCTTATCAAGCCCACTGGGGGAAGAGGCCCACAACCATACACTGCTGTACCCCCTCCCAAAACTGTCAAAAACCCCCTAGTGTTTCGTGCTCCGCCCAAATGCTCGTTGTGCGATGAGTTAGGCCATCCGACTCATCAATGTCCACAGTTACCGGCATTACAGGAACACATGCAAATGCTTGACGACAACCCCAACATCCCCGTTGTCGAAATCGACCCAACCCCGAAGCCTCGTGATAAATCACTGCGTACCAACCACCCCTGTGCGATATGCGGTATTTATGGCCACTACTTACATCACTATCATGATCTCCCATATTACAGAGCATCTCTCTACAAGATGACTAATCTAGACCTTGAGACGGCACCACCCACCATTGAGGAGATCCACCCCCCAGTCTCCTCCCCTTCAGGAGAGGTTAACACCATCTATATGATCTCTTCAATCACCACTCCCTCGTCAACCGATTTGACGACTCTGACTTTCCATTCTGATGAGGAGATTCTTGAGGCACTCACTGCCTCGGAGTATCCCTGGAATGACATGCACCATCGTTCATATTTCCTCCCAGAAGCATCTTCCTCTAGCACTGCTACCCAATTTGTAGTTGAATCCAAAGATTTCCTTCCCACCAAGGTCGACTGGTTCAAGGATCCTATTCCTGCTCCTGATGCCTTTGAGGAAGGCAACATGGCAAATATCTCACTCGTCATCCACATTGATATCGCTACCCCAGGAGGTGCCCCCGAACTCATAACTCTAGGAGCCTTTTGCAGTGAGTATGAGATTGAGGAGTACAAAAAACTCTTCCAAGAATTCCGTGATGTCTTTTCCTAGTCCTATACCGAAATGCCTGGTCTGGACCCCGCCATTATAGAGCACCACATTGACACATGGCTTGATGTACCCTCGGTTCGTCAGAAACAACACCCTATTCACCCCTCAAAGCTCCCAGCTGTCAAAGTAGAGATTGAGAAACTTCACACGGCAGGATTCATTTATCCTATTGCTTATACCACACGGGTTTCAAACCCCGTTCCCATTAACAAAAAACAAGGCACCATTAGAGTATGCACTGACTTCCACGATTTAAACCGTGCTTGTCCCAAAGACAACTTCCCCACGCCCTTTATTGACCAGCTCATCGATGCATGTGTGGGGCATGAAGTCCTGTCTTTCATGGACGGTTTTTCCGGATACAATCAGATTCAGATCTAAAAGGAAGATCAGTACAAAACTGCCTTTACCACCCCATGGGGCACCTTTGCCTATCGCATCATGCCTTTCGGCCTCAAAAATGCTGGTGCCACCTTCCAGCGGGCCATGACCTATTGCTTTCATGACTTGGTCCATATCTTGCTAGTCTACCTTGATGACCTTACAGCTCGTTCCCGGAAACGATAAGACCACCTTAATGACCTTCGGCAAGTTTTTCTGCATTGTTGCAAATATCAAATCCGCTTGAACCCACACAAGTGTGTTTTTTGCATTCCGACAGGTTGATTGTTGGGTTTCATTGTTTCCCAGAAAGGAATTACTGTTGACCCCCTGAAAGTCCAAGCCATCCTCGACCTTCCCTCTCTTCGCACGCTCCGACAGCTCCAAAGTCTGCAAAGGCGATCTAATTTCCTCCGTTGTTTCATTCCTGATTACGCTACTACCGTTCATGGTTTCTTGCGCCTGCTCCGTACCCACATACCCTTTGTCTAGGATGAGCAAGTAGAAGCTGCATTCGGCACCCTCAAGAAAGCTCTCACACAAGCCCCCTTGATCTCCCCTCTGGATTTCTCTTAGGACTTCATCCTCTACGTCTCGACATCCGAGCATGCCGTGTCCGGAGTCTTGGTTCAAGAAGACGCTTCTCACCAAGAGCATGTCATTTATTACATCAGCCAGACCTTGTCTGGGCCACCTCTATGGTACCCTTATGAGGAGAGACTCGCCCTAGCTGTGGTCTTTTCCATCCAAAAATTGCGACACTACATTTTACTTAGTCATACCACAGTCGTCGCCGACTCCAACCCCATGGTATATCTCCTAAATCGGCGGCTACTGCAAGGTCGAGTTGCTAAATGGGTCATTATCCTCTAGGAATATGACCTTACCTTCAAAACCCCTAAGAGCACCAAAGCCCTCGCACTTGCCCAGCTCATCATTGATCTCCCCTCCCTTCTACCATCCCCTCCGATCTCCGATGAGTTACTTGACAATCATTTGTTCACCATCTCGTCTGATGACCCACGGTACGGTGATATTTTGCTATACTTGTGCACGCAGAAGTTCCGACCCAAAGTCACCCGCAATGGACGCCGTCGTATCCGTCACCAAGCCTCTCACTATCTCCTATTAGGCGATGTCCTTTACTGGCGAGGGGTCGACACGATTCTTCGTCGTTTCCTTACACACGAGGAAGCTGAACATGTCCTCAATGACTGTCATAGCGGCGCCTGCGGAGACCATTTCTCTGGGATGGCCACCGCCCAAAAGATCGTCCGCGCCGGATATTTCTGGCCCACACTCTTTACCGACTGCATCACAGTGTTCAAACATTGCCATAATTTCCAACTTTTTTCCCCCAAGGCCCAGACACCACCTGCTCCATTACACCCGCTCGTCACCGTTGGTCCCTTTTGTAAGTGGGCCATCGACTTCATGGAGTGTAAACCCCCATCTGCTAACGGCCATAAATACATCATTTTCGCCGTCGATTACTTTACCAAATGGGTCGAAGCCATGCCCACTTTCAATTGTACCGCTGATACCGCTGCCCGTTTCTTCTTTAACCACGTTATCGCTCGATTCGAGGTACCCAAATAGTTGGTCTCTGACCATGGTTCACACTTCGAAGATTCCGTTTGGCGCGAGTTATCCACCCTCCTCAAGTTCGAACATCAATATTCCTCTGCTTACTACCCCCAAGGGAACGGCCAAGTAGAGGCCATTAACAAAATACTCAAAACCATGCTTCAACGCACTGTTGATCGGCATAAGTCCAATTGGCACCACATGTTGTTCCCTGCCTTATGGGCTTACCGTACCTCTACCAAGACCGCCACTGGTTTTACCCCGTTTCATTTAGTTCACGGCGTAGAGTCTGTCCTCCCCATTGAGTGTCAAATACCTGCCCTACAAATCACCGTCGAGCTTCTCCCCGATACCTCCCCACTCGAGCAACGTCTGCTCTCTCTCGAACAAGCTGATGAAGATCATCGTGCCACTCTCCAGACAATTGAAGCCACCAAGAACCACTCCAAAGCCGGTTACGACAAACATGTACACCCTCAAACTTTCCATGAAGGGGACCTCGTCCTCGCATATGACCAAGCCCACGACAAAACTGGTAAAGGGAAGTTTGAATCCATGTGGCAAGGCCCTTACATCGTGCAGACTTGCCTCGGCAAGGGGGCATACATTTTAACTGACTCAGAAGGTCTCCCTTTGTGCAACCCTCATAACGGGTTGTACCTTAAACGCTTTTATCCTTAGATCACTCGTGGCCCCATTGGTCCGTATTGTACAGTTTGTTATCTTTTTTGTTTTTCACCTTTTTTACCTCACTCTCATATTCATCATTTTTGCATGACCACAGATGGACCATATTCCACCTCATTACACTGGCTTCGCCGATGGAGCAAACCGCTGGTTTCCCAACCTGTCTTCTGCAGCATGGGTCTTATATCCCCCTTCACATGAAATGATCCACCTTGACGGAATATTCATAGGCGCTGCTACCAATAACCAGGCGGAGTATGATGTTGTGACCGGTCTCCTGATTGATGCCCTCCAGATGGGCATATGTCACCTTCATGTGTTCCTCAACTCCCAGCTACTTGTCTCCCAGCTCAACAACTGCTACCAGGTGCATGATCCCTGCCTCTTTAGAAAATTCCTACGTACAAAACAACTCAGCCAACAGTTTGAATCCATAACATTCACCCATGTCCCAAGAGCTCAAAATAGTGTCACAGATCAAATGGCCAACAACATCCTAGATTGGCACATCAATCACACCGTGTAAAACCTCCATCATGCATCATCATCCCATAGAATCTCATCAAAATATATAAAAAACCCAAAAAGATTGCAAGGGGCATCCACGTGCCTATCATCACATAAACATTTGCATCCATGTGCAATAAAAAATAAAAACACATAACATACATAAGGGGCATCCATGTGCCCAACATCCTATACTACTTGCATCCACGTGCAGTACAAAGATATCACAAACCATAAGCGCATCCACGTGCGTACAACTAAAACATCATCATAAAAAGGTGCATCCACGTGCATATATATATATATCAAAAAATACATGTTCATCGGCTATACATGTCCTGAGTACCCCCATACTCATCTATACACAAAAAATATCTATACATCTCATAAGATACATGCCGGAGCTACAAAACTCGGGGGGAGTCCCCTGCACTCCCTAATGAGAGTCATACCCTACATCACTGCCTGCATCACCTACCTCCGAGTCCTCCCCCCGCTCCTCCTCCAGTAGATCCTCATCCCCTGTGGGCTCCTGTGCCCGAGCCCTATCTGCCAGGATAGCCACCCGGATCGCAATCGACCAGAACTCCCGGGGTGCCCTCATGCAATCCTGAATCACATCGGGATCCACATCCTGCCATCCCTCGTCGGTCACTCCAACTAGTAAATGGTCCAGTAACACTCGTACGGACTCCAAAGTCCCCTCTGCGTCCCGTCGACGCACCTACCCTCGGCCCGATAAGGCTGGTACCGCCACATGCCCTCTCCTCGCGACGTGTCCTAGCGGTGGTCTTGGACCCACATCTATAGATCACACATCAGTCAGTCACAGTCTATATCATCATACATCATACATAAACCTTGACATCCATACCATTCAAATAAATTAATACATATCATCTGGTCCCCATGCCTATCCTGGTGCCCGTGGTGCCTCTGGGTCCCCGGTGTAGTCCATATCCCTATACGGGTAGTCATCTAGTGGCAGCGACTTTTGTAGCCACTGCAGGTACAACTCCTGTGTGAAGTATCTACCAACCTCGCCGCCACCACGGCGGTGCATCATCTCTCCCCACCACACCATCCGTGGCTCCCTCAAACCTCCTGCCCTGATCGGTACCCGCGGTCGTAGGGTGGGTACCCTCTCCATGAAGAACGCACATAGGAAGGAACCATAGCAAAACCCCTTGCCAGATTCCTTCACTGCTGTCAGCTGCCGCTGCACACAGGTGAGGAACATCTGGCCCCACGCATAGTAGACCCCGTCCAGTACGCGCTCCACCAGTTGCATTTGGCCCCGAGACACCTTCTCCGGTGACTGGGACCCCAACACACGAACCACGCATGATGCAATAGCCTGCACTACCGGCTCCTGTAGGTCTACCACCCGGAGTGCATTCCTATGCACCCTAGCCTCTGGAACACAGTACCGCTCCAGCATGTCCTCCATATCTACATCGGTAGATACTCGCGGCTACGTATCCGCCACCCTACCCAGACAAGGAAATCCTATCAGGAAATATACATCTGTTAGGGTGAGGTCCACCCTCTCACCCTGCACCCTGAATGCCTGAATGTCTGGCTCCCTGAAACTCACTAGCCTGTTCAACAGCAACCCTACCGAGCGCATCATCGGTACTTGCATGAACTTCAACAGTCCACACAACCCCAATACCGACCGCACATGACGATCCCCCTGGATGACTGTCACTATCTCATCCGGGATCTCCCGCTCCCTCCACAGTACCGGCGGCATCCTATCAAACACGCAAGGCAAACTCATCAGACTCATGTCAAAGAAATAAACCCTGCCCCCCCCCCCCGCGGAAGTCCTAACAGCTCGCTTCAAAACGTGACTTTAGGCCCCCTTGCCGTGGTTTTCGACTACGGTTGTCTGGCCCACAATCGCGGTCCAACACCGCGACTGTTCAGGCCGAACCCGCGGTCCCAAACCGCGACTGTCGAGGCCGAACACGCGGTCCCAAACCGCGTATCCAGCCTCGAAACACGCGGTCTCAGACAGCGTGTTTCGAGTCGAACCCCGCGGTCTCCATGCGCGTCATCCACCATGGAACCCATGGTCTCCAACCGCGGCTCCCTCCTACAAACCCACGGTCCACCCCACGTGGACCGTACAAATACCCCCTGGGACCCACTACCCACCCCCCGAACCCAAAAAACATACAGGTATGAGTTTGACGGAATACTTGTATCTCCCAAATCTAAAATCGGCCAGTCGGATCGTCCAGAAACGCCACCTCACCTCTGGTCCACTCTGATCACTAGTCAAAGTCAAATAGTACAAATGACATTTGTCATGTTGGACCTACTCACTATTTATAGTCCGTTGACTTTTTCTCGTTTTGGCCATTCTGAACCCATACGGAGTCCGTTTTTCAAACCGTTTCCACCACCGGAATCAGCACGACGAGACCGTCATGATGGTCCTCATGTTTTCTTATTTCTTCCACATCAGTTTTTGAGCATTTTTTAGACACCACTTGTTGCCTTGGTTTGCGTGCCACATCGGCCGTTCTCCGTTTCTGAGCTCGTGATGATGCTTGAGATCATTTCTCACTCTCACTTGGTACAATTTCAACATTGTGTCCTGACACCTTGCTGCCTCAGTTTGCGCACCACATAGGCCGCCATTGGATTGTTCCACATTTTTACATGAGCCATTCACTCCTGTCATACTGCAATTATTTTGTTATTTTGCTACCATTCATTACCCCGCAAGGAGGCCCATCAGTGTTCCCCCCACCCTTGTTCTTGGTCATCATTAATGTCCTTTGATTGAACACTTCGTCCTTGCCTAGCCATTCCTTTTGTTCGGTATAATTTTATCCCTTTTTCGGGCCTGACAAGTCCTTTACGAAAAAGGCACTTAGGGAGTTTCTGTTAAGCTCTTTTCTGACTCCTAAAACAATGAAAATATCGCCAAGCAATCTTGCTTCCTTTCATGCTCGTTAAAGTACCTGAAAGGGCGTCTATCTGGTATAAGTTTAACCCTTTTCCAGACCTGATAGACTAATTACAAAAAAGGAATACTCTAGTCACACCGGCTAGAAGAGTTCTTCATTGCATCCTTTTATGGTTCTTTGGGCCTTGGAGACTAACACACGAAAAAGAAACCCCCTAGAGTCTTCTTATCGCTTTTAGACTCTCTAAAATTGAAAGCCACCATGAGCATGAACTGTCCTGGGCTCGTACAAATCCACATGACAGTACCATTCCATCATTTCAGAGTCTTCTTATTGCTTTCAGACTCCTTAAAATTGAAAGCAATCACGAGCATGAACTGTCCTGGGCTCGTATAAATCCACACGATAGTACCATTTTACACACACTTCTTCTAGTTCCTTAAACCCATGAAGAAGTCCCCCCGTGCCTCCTGGCACTATGATCGATCATCTCGGCAGCACCCCCAATCAGGTCGCCTTTGTTCAGAGTAGTCTGCAGTCTCCTGCCATTTTACACCAGCTTGAGTCTCCCTCATCCCAGTCACTTCCCTTGACCCAGTACAGCTATGATCCCTTTCCCACCAGTCAGTTTCATATGCTGCCCGATCATCCCCGCCATCATACTCTGAACAAAGGAAGTTTGAGTCCACCCACTCTACTTGCCCAGTTATCCCCGACAGTTTGTCAGTCCTACCATCAGTACTATCACACTTCGGTTCTCCACCTTGTGCTCCTATCAAGGAAACATCATTGCCTTGCTAGTTGCAGGTCTCCCTCTGTCGACGACAACCCCTCTATTCCAGAGGATAGACCCAGAGGTCCCTGCGCCTTGGACCCATCACCATCTGTGGTGCGTGCCTACGGACCATTTTGAGAGGAGTCATCATTGCCTCTCCGAGTGGTTGTTTCTCACATGCTCGACTTCAACACCTTGATCGCATCGTTGAGAATCGTGCAGGGTTTACGTCCCTTCCATTATTTGTCGAAGACCCCGGATTTCCCCCGAATCTAGCACATTGGTGAGTCACTTCGGAACACCCAGTTATATGTTCCCGTGGATGTTCGGGCTGCGTTGGCGATTGTATTTGGAAGCCATCCAGTTATATGCTTCCTTGAGTACCCAGTTGCGTCCCAGATCAGTTCCAGTTTAGTGTACCATTCAGAGTATGACCCCTTGTCACTATGATCCAGTAGCTCATCAGTTCCTCTGATACCACACTCAGTAGCACTGTTGTCATTCCAGTGTCTCATTTCTTCAGCTCCAACATGGTCAGCCCAGCAGTATGTCCTAGATTTGGGTCCCCTCTGGACCCTTATGATATACACAGTGGTTCTCTATGTATCTTACAGGTCCCCTTTTTCAGGCCTCCCAGTTATTTTTTATGTAACTTGATACGAGCATGGGTATGCCTATGTCGTCCATATATTGAGATTCTTCCTCATTCATTATTTGAGGCCATGTATATTTCAGGTCCCCATATTTTGGACCCCATTGTTATTATTGTTCTATATCTTCATACGAGCATAGGAATGCCCGCCTCGTCTATATGATCAGATTATCCCTCATCCATTATTGAGGTTATGTACTTTTAGTTCTTGCAGTTTGTTCGGGATCGTTGTTCTGGGCTTCAGTTTGTTTCTTCTCTTCTCCACACCCCAGGAAAACCTTACATGACTTATGATGTCCATCGGCCATACGATGAGCTCCTGCCCTCACACATCAGGGGGCAATCTTTTAACACCCAAAAAGTGTTCACTACCTCATCTACCCCATTACATGACTCATTTGTCCATTTTCCTACCATATTTCCCTTGAAAACCCCGAAAATTCCACTAAAAAGCCTCCAAAAGGCCTAAAATGCCTCCAAAAGGCCACAAAACCATAAAAAAGCCTAAAAAAGGCTATTAAACCCCTTTTCCCTCCAAAAATATCCAAAATTCCTCTAAAATAGCAAAAACCCTCTAAAAAGGGAATAAAAAATATAAAATAATGAGGAAAACAGAGAAAAAACCCTATACAGCTGACCTAAACCATATGGTTCCCAAAACCATGGGCCAGCACTCCACCACCAAAAAACTATAAATAGGTGATGGAGACCCCTTATTTCATATCCACAGTCAAATACACCCTTACTCTGCCAAAATCACTCTTGAAACCCTAGCTCACCCTTGAGCTACTTTCACACTTGAGTGCCCCTTTGGCCCATTTCCAACCCTTTGGAGAAAGAGAAGGAGCAAGTTGGAGCTTGGAGCAACCCTCTTGGGCCGTTGCAAGAGCTTCACCAACCTTCACATTGGAGGTAAAATCAATACAAAAACCATTCTTCATATCTTGTTTTTTATATTTCATGCATATGTTTAGAGTAATTTACATTTTTGTTTTAGCATTTTAATTTACAATTTATTGAACTTCTACTAAGGAGTCCCTTCTCCTTAGTAGGTGCTCATTCGCACAAGCTAGGGGTAAAACCCTAGCTACAGAATGATGGCATACAAAAGAGATTGGGACAAATTTCTTATTAAAGCTACATTTCTTGAAGCTTGTTAGTGGTATAGATCTTGGGTTGGAAATAATAAGATTTCGGATCACTGACCGATTTTTCTACAGTTGGGTGATAAGGTTTTCGCTGAAAAGTACCCTTTCAAATTTAATTGTTCTTGGTTAAAAAATGATGAGTTTGTTTCCTTAGTCAGGAACTTCTGGATAAATACTGTTTTGGATCCTAAATTAAATCCAATGGAATTTTTCTGTCATAAGTTGAGAACTCTAAAAGAAAAGCTCTCGGGATGGATACATTTACAAAAGAAAATGGATCAACAGACATTGAAGGATGTGGAGGTTCAATTACATAAATTATACTCTATAAATATGGTGGCTACCTTAGATGATAAGGGATTTGAGATGCTGAAAAATATGGAGGTAGAGAAAGAGAGTATTCTACTTAAGGAAGAAAAGGAATGGCATCTAAAGAGTCATTCTTTATGGATTAATTATGGAGATAAAAATATAAAAAAATTTCACTCCTTTGCTTCGACTAGGAGGAACAATAATACTATCTGGAATATTTTAGATGATGATGGAAATTGTGTTACAGGTGAACAAAAGTTACAGGTTTTGGCAAAAGAGTATTTTAGCAAAGTTTATACTGTTGATACTAGGTGCGATATAGGATCACAATTAAAGGTGGCAAAACATTATCCTATATATTTTGATGATATGGATGCCAAGGAGATGGGAAAGATGGTCACATTAGATTAAATAGAAAATACACTTAAGTTATTTGCTAAAGAGAAGAGTCCAGGGCCTCATGGTTGGACTGTGGAGCTGTTCTTACATTTCTTTGATATCACGGGGAATGATATTTTGAGGATGGTGGAGTTTACCAGGAAATATGGGTATATTTATGGTGCACTAAACTCTACTTTCATCACATTAATCCTTAAAGTCAGTGATACAAAAACTTTTGGATATTTTTGGCCAATTGCATCATGTAATCTGGCATATATAATTGTTTCTAAGATCATTGTTGTAAGGTTGAAGCCAGTTTTCTCAAATTATATCTCTCCCGAGCAATTTGGTTTCTTACAGGACCATCAAATACATGATGCGTTAGGAATTACACAAGAATTATTACATACTATCAAGAAAAAGAAACAGAAAGATATCCTCCTCAAAATGGATTTGGAAAAATCATATGATAGAGTGAATTGGGATTTTCTGAGGATCATTTTGATATAAATAAGGGTTCATGCACTTGTTATTAACTAGATTATGGCATGTGTGACATCTATGAGTATTGTTGTCTTGGTGAATGGAGCCCCTACAAGCTTCTTCAACTGCTCTAGAGGGATAAGACAGGGATGCTCATTATCACCCTTATTATTTCTATTGGTGATAGAAGGTCTGAGCCTTTTGATTAAACAAGCTAAGATTGATGGTGAAATTAAAGGTTTGAAAATCTCGAAATATTTGTTTCTTTCACATATCCTATTTGTGGATGAAATTATATTAGCAGGTAGTGATTCTGAGAATGAATGGAAGCATTATAAGGGAATTATTGATCTATTTTGTAAAGAATCCAGAATGATGGTTAGTATGAAGAAGTCATATTTCTATGAAAGTCTTGTTGAGAAAAACAGGATGGATGATATTCTAAATTTTTTTCCTTACAAGTGTAGTACTATTAACGAAGGTTTCTCATATCTTGTCTTTCATCTTAAACAAAATGGTTACCTCATAAAAGATTGGAAATGGATGCTAAGGAAGTTCAAGTCTAGAATTTCACATAGGACATACCGTTTGCTATCTATTGGGGGTAAACTTACTCTTGTTAAGGATGTTTTGACAGGACTTCCAGTGTATGGGGTTCTCTATACTCCTAGTCCCATGCTCGGTTATCAACTCATTGATAAAGTTAATGTTTAATGTTTTATGGATAGGTGGACTCAGTAATACCCGATTGGTAATGGTAGGATTGGAGAGAATTTCCTTACCAATTAGTTCTAGAGGATGGGGGATCAAATATTTATATTCTTTCAGTGAAGCATTACGCTTAAAGAGCCCGTGGAGAGTTTTATTTGGAAACTCACTTTGGTCGATAGTAATACAACAAAAATATATTAAAACAGAAGTCTCCTATTAGCTCAAGAATACTCGAAAAAGGATCACGGGTGCATCTACAATATGGAATGGGTTTCTAAAGGTTTATCATTGGCTGGCGAATGACTTGTGCTAGAAAATAGGTAATGATAAAGAGATATCTATTGGGGTGGATCCAATTTGGGTCTTGAAGACCCATATTCCCTATCACCAGAGTTATTACAATTGGTTAAAGGAGATGGTTATATAACGCTGGACAGTATTAAAAACAATAGGGAAGGTGGTTATTGGTATTGTGCATAAGAACTTGGTTTGACCGGTTCTGTGGCTTTTGAATGGGATTCTTATATCCAGTCATTAAACGATGCAGGCTGCAGATTATCTTTGTACTATGATAAAGTTTCGTGGGATCGAAGTGAGAGTCTTGGTATAGTGATGAAAAACAATGCCTACAGGAATATTATTAAGAGAAGATGTATTTTTCCAAGTCATTGGTGGTACAAATAAATTTGGCACTGGAAGATCCCTTTGAAACTTAAATGTTTTTTGTGGTTTTCCTTATAGGACAGATTAAAAACCTGGGATAATCTTACAAAAATAGGATGGTTGGGACCAAGTTAATGTATATTCTACAAAATTTGTTCTGAATCTTGTTGTCATCTTTTTTTGGATTGTATTTTTACAAAGAATATATGGGAGAGGTTCTATCTATATTTCAACATAAGTGTGAAATTGGGAACTGGTAATTTGGAAACAAGTATGAAATTGTGGATAAAGACTTGTAAATTACACTTTACTCTTCTGGTTTTCATTTCTTGGACTATCTGGTATATGCGGAATCAGGCGATATTAGAAGATATATTCCTAGTATTGAAACAGTTTTCAATAGTGCATTGAGCCACTATTTGAAATTTCAGAAAGAGGAGGAAATTCCTGTTATCCGGAAAGTTGGTCTTTTTCAATTAGATATCAATGATCTAGTCATGTTTTTTTATGGGGTAGCAACCTTTGGTCACTGTGCAGCTGGTGGGGTGATAATATTGAATCAGGATAATTATTTTACATTGCGCCTTAGATGTGGCAGGGGCACTAATATGAAGGCTTAATTATTGGCACCGTGGTGCGTAGCTCGTGTGGCAAATTTATTTGGATTGGGAAAGGTAAAAAGTTTTGGTGACTCCAGAGTTACCATTAAGTGGGAAAAGGGTGAATATAATTTAAATGTGGCTGCATTATCACATTGGTGCAAAAGAATTAAGTTCGAACTTAAAAGTTTCAGCAATATCACCCTCGAACATATATATAGGGAATATAATTACCTTGCTGATAAGATGTCAAAACAGGCATTCGAGGGTGAAGATGGATACTTATATTGGGAAGAATATTTTGGCAGGATGATCGAGGATTATGGTACACTATATTTTCTGGACTAGAATGGTTTCTTCGTCAGAAATATATTTTGACATGTAATTTTTTTGCTTTTTGGTTCTGAAAAGACAAGGGAAGCATAGTTTATATTGTAATGGATCTAAAAATGATCTAGACATTGACAACATATGAATTTTCTAGCGTTGTACTATTTGATTCAAATAATTAATACCAATGGTACGCTTTTTTTCTCGGGAAAAAAATGTCATAAATTTTGATCATTGAATTTTTTTAAATTACAAAAAAAAAAACTATTTGCTATATGACTAAGTACCTCCTATACAACTCAAATATAAATCCATATTAATGAGATATTTAAAGTGCTAGGAAGCCAATGCATTCGATTTTTATACCTTATATTATCAATGTCACAAATTTTGATCATTAAATTTTTTCAAATTATTATTAAAAAAAACAAGTATTAATTATATGACTAAGGAACTCATATACAACTCCAATATAAATCCATATTCATGAGAGATTTATGCATTGTATTTTTATAACCTACATATTCCATACACAATAGATAGGATGTTTTAATAATTAGGAAACATACGAAGTGATTTCATATTTGAAGATTTATAATTCTAAAAAAAGAAAGTAATATGTAGATTGAATAATTGGATTTGAACTAGAATGATTTGTATCCCTTAATATCAATAAGGTTATTTATTAATTCTCCTTATATGCTCTTCTTCTTCATTCTTATTATTTAATTCTTGATTATACAATTTACCGAGTATTACAAGGCCCAACATATCTCCCAACTGTCTCATATGAGACTACTGTGTGTAATCAATATATGAAATAGCTACTCAGTGGAAAGACTCTAATGAATCTCCATTGCATAAAAATAAATCAATGTTCATAGGAAATTATGTTTGTATTTTTAAGAAATTATTGTTTCCCACACACAAAGGAGTGTGATATACATATTGACATAATGATGATTCAAAACCCAACATATCTACCACTGATTTGATTAGTCTATTTTGTTTGTTTTCCTTTGGGAAGAGAAAATAAGATATGATTTGGATAATTTGCACTCTTTTGGCTTTATAGGGACATAAAGACATTATTGTTTTTAAAATTTCCTTCATTATCAAGTAAATTGATTAGCTAAATTAATATAAAAGAAAACTAAAGCTTTGATAATACTCATAAAAGATATATAAGAGTTGTGTCATGATACTAATATAAAAACAAAAAAAAAGCAAAACTAGTTTAAAATTATGAAGAAAAAATAAATAGTTAAAATAATTAATAAGATTAAATAGCCCCGGTTGTAGGTGATCATCATGTGATGATTGAGGAAGGCTCCGCCATGCTTCCCCCACATGGCAGGCTGAATCAACCATCTGGAAGAGGGCCTAAGTGGGATCCCTCCCTCGAGCACTGCATTTAATATCTCGTCCTTCCACATGCCAGTTGGCCCTTTCGCATGTGATCCTATCACCCAGGTTTATGCGATGGAGGTTTTCATTTATACTATTCGGTTGTCTACGCCCTTGCTTCTTAACTGCAACAGTATGCGCGTTCAATTCTCTCGTGCGGCGCCCAGGTGCTCCCTCCACAAAGTCTTAAACATGATGCCTCCTCATTTCATCAGCTTCAGCTGTGTTAGCATTCTTGATTATACCTTGCATGCTCCTGTGGCTATTAGTCTTGCTCCGTTTTCCCCCTCTAGCATGCACGCTAACTTCTCCATGACTCGTCCGCGTGGCACCTCCAAGCATGGATCCTGTCATGGTGTTGGTCGTATTTCAACCTCCCTAGAGAAGGAGAAGAAAACCATCAGTGGCTACGACAATAGGATTAATGCTCCTGTTCGAAGGCTGGTGGATGACCCAGAAGAAAATCGTGTTTCTGAAATTCTTGTCTCCGGCAGCCAAGGTAGCCAAATCAACTATTACTTGCTTATGAAGAATATGTTGGGAATCATGGTCGAAGAAATGCTCGAGAATTGGACCATGGACAAGCTATCCATTATGGATACCAGGATGCACATGGTCCTCCTGAATGATATGCTTACCACAATGGAATCCAGTGTGACTGCAAGCAAGTTCTCCCTCTTTGGCAAAGCTGCTCCCCACGGTGACCTTGGTTTCAATGCGCCTGGTAACAAAATAGAGGTCCCAGATGGTACAGGTGGCGCTCTTCCTACAAGCATCACAATGGCCTCTAAAGTCCATGCTCCAGGATCCACTTTGCATGATACTTATGGCACAGTCCTAGCCCCTGTTTTGGGATCCACCTCAAGGTCGATCTCTCCTGCGACTATCGTGCTTCAGGGGTTTCCTCCCCCTCGAGCCTCCTTCTTGAATCCTTCAACCATTGAAGCAATGCACTACAAAAGGGTCTGAAAAGACGTGGGTAAAGCTGTTACTCCTCGCAATACGGAACCTCTCCCAGTGCAGAACTGGGATGACGACTTCTTTGGAAACTGCCCCATCATAGAAGACAAGCCCAACCCCCCAAATGCAAATGTGGACAGCTAAGGTTTCTTTAGCAGACCCAAGCTCTTTTTTGAGGTGGTTAAAGTATCAGGTTTCCCTATTTTGGTCTTTCAGTTTACTATCTAGCACTGCTCATTTTACTGAGCAGATTTAGTAGTTTGTTTTTATGGTCAGTTGTATCTATGTCTACGCCTTTCAACCTATCTGTGGGCAGGTCTTCAAAGACTTTATTTCTGTTTTTCTACTCTATGAGAGGCAACTGTTCGCTCTTAAAACCTCAGAATATCATGTGCATGTAAATTTTGTTAAAATTCAATATGCTAAGACAGAAAATAGCAGCATTACATTCCATTTCACAATAATAGCATATACAGGATCACTGAAGAAACAACAAGCATAGCATAAACACAAGAGACAGAGATTTATCCTGGGAAACCCTCATGGGGTAGAAAACCCAGCAAAGCTTCCTCAATATAGATGACCAGCAATATACAAAGATGCAAACCCTGAGCATAAGCTCCTTCTCCTCCATAGCAGACCTCTCCTCCACAAATGCGCCTTTCTCAAGTGAGTGAGTGTGTATAATGAGGAACACACCTCCTCTATTTATACACTACTCTGATATGTATTTAACACAAGTACACGTAGGCTCGTATTTAACCAATAGGTTAAATACCCCACTACAACTAACTGGGCCGACCCCTCTAGGGTGGTCTAATAACCCTTTGACCCACATAACACATACAGGGCCGACCCCTACTAGGGAAGTCTAATAACCCGAGTTACCACATTCCGACGGAGGAATAAACATCTTCGGATATACAATAAGATCTTCACGGAGGAATGAAACATCTCCGGAATAATAAAGTACAAATATAATATTCTTTGAAGTTACAATATCTTAACACTCCCCCTTAACGAGAAGGATATTATAACAACATCTGCACGAGCAAGGAGTCATCAACATCATATATGATACATCTATAAATCATTGGAAGCTTTCTTCAATTCATCATCATCAGTAACTTGACTAGTTACTGGAACATCAACATCGTCATCAGCATCGTCATACGATCATCAGCATCGTCATCACACGATCATCATCATCATCGTCACACGATCATCAACATCGTCATCACACGATCATAAGCATCGTCATCACACGATCATCAGCATCGTCATCATACGATCATAAGCATCGTCATCACACGATCATCAGCATCGTCATCACACGATCATCATCATCATCGTTACACGATCATCAACACGATCATAAGCATCATCATCACACGATCATCAGCATCGTCATCATACGATCATCAGCATCGTCATCACACGATCAGCAGCATCGTCATCACACGATTAGCAGCATCGTCATCACATGATCAGCAGCATCGTCATCACACGATCAGCAGCATCGTCATCACACGATCAGCAGCATCGTCATCACACGATCAGCAGCATCGTCATCACACGATCAGCAGCATCGTCATCACACGATCATATTTACAGGATGATCAATCCTGCTCTCTTTAGGACATGAGTCCATGGATGATACAATCCAGATCAAGTTCCAGGATGATCAATCCTTATCACAACTACAGAGCCAGCCCTGTTTCATGCTGGATGTATCACAACTACAGAGCCAGCCCTTTTTCATGCTGGATGTATCACAACTACAGAGCCAGCCCTTTTTCATGCTGGATGTATCACAACTACAGAGCCAGCCCTGTTTCATGCTGGATGTATCATAACTACAGAGCCAGCCCTTTTTCATGCTGGATGTATCACAACTACAGAGCCAGCCCTTTTTCATGCTGGATGTATCACAACTACAGAGCCAGCCCTTTTTCATGCTGGATGTATCACAACTACAGAGCCAGCCCTTTTTCATGCTGGATGTATCACAACTACAGAGCCAGCCCTTTTTCATGCTGGATGTATCACAACTACAGAGCCAGCCCTTTTTCATGCTGGATGTAACCTAGAGTAATTCTAGGATTTGTCACGTACATTTTGAACCGAGGTCCAGGGACGATTCAGTCCTGTCATTCAGTTATCGGAGACCTCATGTCTACGGCTCTTCTTTAGGACTGAAGTCCGGGAATGATCCAATCCCCTCAACTGTCCACTAAGGACTTCATTCTCGGAGACCTCACGTCTACGGCTCTCTTTAGGACTGAAAGTCCAGGGATGATCCAATCCCCTCAACTGTCCACTAAGGACTTCATTCTCGGAGACCTCACGTCTACGGCTCTCTTTAGGACTGAAAGTCCAGGGATGATCCAATCCCCTCAACTGTCCACTAAGGACTTCATTCTCGGAGACCTCACGTCTACGGCTCTCTTTAGGACTGAAAGTCCAGGGATGATCCAATCCCTTCACATGTTCACCAAAGCAGAACATGTATCCTCATCATCAAAACATGTATAACCACAACATGTATCATCATCATCACAACATGTATAACCACAACATGTATCATCATCATCACAACATGTATAACCACAACATGTATCATCATCATCACAACATGTATAACCACAACATGTATCAAAACATGTATAACCACAACATGTATCAACATCATCAAAACATGTATAAACACAACATGTATCAACATCATCAAAACATGTATACATCTATCATCTATCATCAAAAGCATGTATACATCTATCATCAAAACCATGTATACATCTATCATCAAAAGTATGTATACATCTAATCATCAAAAGTATCTAGCATGTATACATCTATCATCAAAAGCATGTATACATCTAATCATCAAAAGTATCTAGCATGTATACATCTATCATCAAAAGCATGTATACATCTAATCATCAAAAGTATCTAGCATGTATACATCTATCATCAAAAGCATGTATACATCTAATCATCAAAAGTATCTAGCATGTATACATCTATCATCAAAAGCATGTATACATCTAATCATCAAAAGTATCTAGCATGTATACATCTATCATCAAAAGCATGTATACATCTAATCATCAAAAGTATCTAGCATGTATACATCTATCATCAAAAGCATGTATACATCTAATCATCAAAAGTATCTAGCATGTATACATCTATCATCAAAAGCATGTATACATCTAATCATCAAAATAAATAATGTAAGAGTCCTAAATCTAAATATTTCTAAGTAACTGGGTGTAGAGAACAGGTTACCTCATCAACGACCTTGTTATTTGATGAGACAATCTCATCAGTAGTGACTATACTACTCCCCCTTTCGAGGAGGGTCCTTTTGAACTACACCAAGCTTGTCTCGGAAGTATTCAAACTTCACTCGAGACAGAGGTTTGGTTGGTAACTTCTTCACTTGACGTAGAGGCTTGGTTAGTACAATGGTAATCCTGTTACAAATTCAAAATTTTTAGAGTTCCTTTCTGTGTCATATCTTGTTAGTTCCCTATGTTCTTTGACTTATCATGGAACACTAGATTCTATGTCATCTTGATACAACTCTAATTATCACATAGGATCTCAGTTGGTTCTATCTCTAAGTCAAACAATCCTAAAGTCAAACTTCTTCACAACTAGCAGAGCAAGCAGCCATATATTCCGCTTGTGCTGAGAGTCACACTAGACAGCTTCCAGCTAAACCACGAGATCATGGCTAATCCCAGACAATAACATCCTCTCGATGTGTTCTTCTTGTCTGATACACTTCCTGCCCAAACAGAATCTGAATAGCCATCTGAAGTCATGATCTTCAAGATAGCATAGATCAAATTCTCCTTTATGTGCCTCATCACATACTTTGCAACTATCAGGTAAACACATCTAGATTCCACTAGATACTCACTCAAGGTGTTCATAACAAAGCATATATCTAACCTAGTATATGTTAGATATATCAAAGACCCAATAAATTGAATGTACAGAGTTATATCCACTAACTCTGATGAGTTATCCCCTAACAGCTTCAAGTTGGAATCCATAAGAGTGGCCATTCCAACACCTCAAGTCATATTTCTCATCATACTTTCCCTGGTTGAGAAATATTCCTTCTGAGCCTTGCGATACTTCCAGACTTAGGAAGTAAAGCATCAAATTGAGAACGATCTTCTGCATATCTATCTGTGCCATCTCTCGTTAGATGGGTCTACTGATATGAGCCTCAATATCATTCGAACTCTGTGGTGAGTTCCTTCTTGCATCCATGTCATATGTGTATCATATTCAACCTTGTAGCAAAGGGTTGAGATCCACATCACCCATGGTGATCATTAAGCTTATCAAATTATTATCGATCCTAGGTACCTATACAGAACCTGATTCATACTTCTTTAATTACACCATACTTGGAGCAAACATCTTGTCGTGATTCTCTTCCCCTTTCTAAGAGAATCTTCTAGCCATGAGCCTTCTATATTTTGTTTGATTTGTAAAACTTCTTGTTTGAACATCCACCACTTGTACGATGTCCATCATTCTTCATGACCTTTCCTACAAATCAAAATTAAGTACATGATTAGTAATACTTCATAATCATCAAAAGATAACTCATTATGCATACAGGTATCATTTACATAGTGATGCAACTATTTTGACCAATACTTTGGCACAACACTTTCCCATATCCTATATGCATACAGTGGCTATCTAGATGCCTTCCATCTCTACCAGAACATACTATCGAGAGTGTGCACAACTCTCAGCATGTCAGCAAGGAGGTTTCAAGCAACAATGGAATGTTTGTCCAAACATATGCACATTAGTTGTATACTGTTCAATGCTCTATGAATGTTTATGCTCAGCATTATATATTCTAGGAATACCAATATGCATGCAGGCAATATCATTACTATTTCAAATAGCAACTCAAATACTTATCTTTTATGTTTGTGTGGCTGCCTCCTGCTTGATCTTCTGTATGTCTTTTGAACTTCTATTCATTCTGTACCACTGTGCATGCTCAAGAGTCATCCTCATGATCTCATACACAAACATACACTCATTAGTATATTCTAAATGCTATCAAAACTAAATAATCTTGAAAACATATAGTCATGATTATAGTTAATAAACATTAGTATTCAAGATTTCAGGGAAGTCTTCTTTTACTTATGCATATCATTGATAAAAGATATAATATGCATAATCCCTTGAGTACTAACTTTATGAATAAGCATAACCAATCATTCCAAGTATACTTATATAAGGGATCCTAACACAAGGTAAGATTCATGGGAAACATACCTGGATTAGTATACCTACTTGGTTATGTACAACATACCTAAACAACCTCTTCAATGATTTAGATATCCTGAGCTAGAACCTGCATGTCTCATAGGTTAAGCATAATATAACAAAGTCATACATACCTCGTAAGTAGAACAAAGATTATGGATGAGTCTTTGTCTTCATGTTTTCATGGTCATGGAGCCTGATTTGTCTTTTGTGATGTACCTGTATCTTGTTAGCAGACAACCTCATCCTCACACAACACCATAATGCATTAGTACAATCATAAGTGTCAACACCCTAACCAATGAATATCTTCTATCATGCATTCATAATTTTGTTAAGGTGATACAACAAATCTAAAATCAAGATTGTACTAACTGTAATAACATGAAGACAAACATACCATAAACTTAATCATGAACAAATATCAAAACATACCTCGATGAGTCATACCTATCGAGATCGCTTGTAATCTCCTTATGTAAAGCCTTATCCTCATCTCCCTCTGAAACATGAACTCCTTCACTTATGTAGGTGACCAATCCATCTTCTTCTAGGATTAACCCTATCCACTTGATTTGCAAGAACTGGACCTGGAGCTGGATATGGGTTTGTCAGAGAAACCCCAAAAATTCAAACTTTGAATTTCAAACTTCCGAAAGGATAGAGATATGCGCCTTGATGAGCTGATCAAACTGATATATTCAGAATTTGAAAACTGCAAAGTTTTACTCCTCAATTTTGCCTTTGAAACTTTCGGATTCACTGGACGTGACCCTGAACTGGGGTTTGATGAAGCCCACTCTTTTGCCCCATCAAAAATTTTGATCCAAAGCTCTAAGCTTCTATTATTCTGAGGAGCTTCCAGCCGTGGTCATAGATTTCAAAAATTCCCATTTTTACAGAAGCCCTAATTTTCCGCTTTTCTGATCAAAGTCCCGAACTAGGGTCTAATCAAGCCCGGTCTTCTGCCGAACCAAAAATTCTGATCTTGGTCTCTAAATTTCTATTTTGATGAGTAGCATCTAGCCGTGGTCTCCGATTACAAAAATTTCAACTTTCTTCAAAGCCCTAAATTCCGGAAGCCATGAATGAAGGTACCAAAAAATAATTCTGTTTTGACAGAAATATGTACCTGATTGTTTCTGGTGTAACTCCGAAATTTTTGATCCACAGGGTCTGAAAAAGTTTTCTGAGATAGCCTGACCTGTTATCTTTCCATCCTGACAGGTCTGACCTTAATTGGATTCTCTGAGAGAGAGTTATGCCAAATGTCGCAACGTGACCTGTTTTGGGAAAATACAGGAGAGCGAACTTGTACGGAGTGCCACGTGTCACTGTTTGACCTTCGGCCTCTAAAAAAGTTTTCGGAGATAGCTCGGCCTGTTTTCTTTCCATCCTGACAGGTTTTACCTCAATTGGATTTTCTGAGAGAGAGTTATGCCAAGTGTCGCAACGTGACCTGTTTATGGGATAATACAGGAGAGCGCACTTGTACGGCGTGCCACGTGTCACTGGTTCAACTTCGGCCTCTGAAAAAGTTTTCTGAGATAGTGCAGACTGTGTACTACCTGTCACTTTTTACGAAATTTCATTTGGAGCTTCCTAGCCCAAGATATGACCTTTTTCCCAAGGTCACCTGATTTTGACTCAGATCTGGAAGAGGCAGAAACCCTATATTGTACAGATCATAAATCACAAAGTACAACGAATTAGAGGTTGTACTTTGGACACAAGGTACCTGGAGATCTTAGCTTCGTCCTGTAACAATTTCAGATCCGAAAACTTCGCCAAAACGGATTTATAGCGAAAGTGCTACGATGACTGGTTTTTGCTATGTAAAACCCTAACCTTCAAAATGTCGTAAGTAAAGCAAGTGTCTTTAGTGCCATACCTTGTCTTCCTTCAGGTTAGCTCTGATACCATGTTAAAATTCAATATGCTAAGACAGAAAATAGCAGCATTACATTCCATTTCACAATAATAGCATATACAGGATCACTGAAGAAACAACAAGCATAGCATAAACACAAGAGACAGAGATTTATCCTGGGAAACCCTCATGGGGTAGAAAACCCAGCAAAGCTTCCTCAATATAGATGACCAGCAATATACAAAGATGCAAACCCTGAGCATAAGCTCCTTCTCCTCCATAGCAGACCTCTCCTCCACAAATGCGCCTTTCTCAAGTGAGTGAGTGTGTATAATGAGGAACACACCTCCTCTATTTATACACTACTCTGATATGTATTTTACACAAGTACACGTAGGCTCGTATTTAACCAATAGGTTAAATACCCCACTACAACTAACTGGGCCGACCCCTCTAGGGTGGTCTAATAACCCTTTGACCCACATAACACATACAGGGCCGACCCCTACTAGGGAAGTCTAATAACCCGAGTTACCACATTCCGACGGAGGAATAAACATCTCCGGATATACAATAAGATCTTCACGGAGGAATGAAACATCTCCGGAATAATAAAGTACAAATATAATATTCTTTGAAGTTACAATATCTTAACAAATTTTTTTATATTATAATATAAATTATCTTTACAGTTAAAAAAAAAGATTAAATAGATTTTTAATTATAAAATTAAAAATATTTTTTTATATTTATAATAAAATTAAAAGTATTTTTTAATATCTTATAAAGACACATATTATATCATATGTTTACTAACTAAATTTATAATATATACAACCACTCATAAACAATAATGATACACTATTTTCAATCAACTTAAACCTTTTTCTTTTATACATTTAAAAATAATATCAAAAAGATGTAATTCAACTTATGATTCTTCCACATTCGCTAGAAACACCAAGTTTTTAGAGAATACGTTATTGTAATTATTTGAAAATATATAAATATATTTCATCTTTCTTGAAAGAAGGATCTCCGGCATTCTTCATTCGTCACCATATAATATAACATAATGTCCTTTGTATTTTTACATGAATTGAATACCCATGAATTGATTAATAAATATCATTCAATATGGAGGTTTTGTAAAGGTTTTTCATTTGGTTCGCATAAAATAAATTAATGGTATTCATATAATAAATATGAAAAATATCTATTTTAAGTTATATTATTTTATTTAAAATGAAAATATGAACATTATAAAATAAAAATAGTAATATTATAAATATTTAATATTAAATTTTAATTTAATGATTAATCATAATAAGTTAATATTAATATTAAATTTATCACATCATTAATGTTAATATTAATAACCATGATCAAACATATTAACATTCTATTCATATTTACTAATTAATTATTATTAATAATTTATATTCATATTTATTATTGTCATTAATAATTAATATTCATATTCATATGAATATTGTCATAACTATATAATTAAATTTATATTAATAAATATAATTTACAATATAGTTGTGATTATAATATGATATTATTATTTAATTCATATTAATAATTAAATTGAATTAATCAATTAAGTATTAATATGAAAATAGTTATGTTTATAAATATGATTATGGTTATACATTTATTATTACTGTAATGCCCCTTATGAACCTGGGCTTACTTAGCTTCTTGAATGAGCTAACACATTTGTAACATTTATTAATGTAGGTGCCTATGCATAGACCTAAGTTATACAATGGAAACCTAACTAATGCTAAGGTCCTAGTGCATTACATGTGAAGGTGTGAGAAATAAAATCTAGCTCCAACTATAGGGGTTGGGTGGAAAGATTTAAAACATGGTGGAGGTGGTTGAAGCCTTTAATGATATCACGTGAAGACCCTATGGCATACTCCACGATGGAAGTATGGTAAAACCCCTAACCTTTATGAAAATTCTTGTTTGCTGTTTTGGCACTTGGAAGGGAGAGCTTGAGATCTTGGCCCTCTGTGGCTTGGAGGGAAGGCATGCGCATGAATTGAGCTTCGCTCTTGGTCTACGCATGCTCTTTGTAGTAGAGAAATGTTGTGGAGTAGTAACGTAGTGGATAAGGTAAGCTTCCTGTAACCTCTTTCATTTGTGAATCGCAGAAGTCTTAAACCTTGGTGTTTGTTGCATATTTAACTTGTTATTTTACTGTTTTGCTTTCAAGAGGGTATCACATAGGAATTCTGGAGCGTGCTAAGGATGGGCTTGAACATGCAGAAAAAGGGAAACTCGAACTAGTGGCCCTAGTAAGCTTCGGGTTTCCATGGAATGCCTTCATTTGTGAGATGTTTGTGATGTGTGGGTCTTTCGTTGATTTCTGGGCAGTGAGTGTGATTGGTGCCTGGCTGCGTTGTGGAGTGACAAGGAGTTTGTAGTGTGTCGTGTCTGTTTGGTTGTAAGGTCTGTTGAAATGTTTAAATTTCGGTTTCAGGGTAATTTTTAACTAAATCAAGGCCCTCTGGGCATAGTTGTGAATGTTTTGTAAAAGGATTCAGTGTAATAGGAAGCCTTAGATTCAAGCCATGCACCTTTGTTTGAGCCTGGTCTGTGTAATGAAGAAATTGGTTTTAAATACAATGATTACTGTGTTATCTAAGTTTTGATTACTATTTGGGCATAATACTGTAAATTTGTGCTTCCATGGTTGCTCTATGTTTTGAAAGGGAGTTTGAACTTCACCGAGATTCTATCTTTTAAATATTGTCTGCGTTTAATTAATTATTGTGAAGACTTTGTTGTTTAACGTTTTGTTTTCATAGTGAAAGTTCTGGGAAAGGCCCTGTTTAAAGTTTATTTGAGAATCTTGATTGTGAAAACCTTGTGGTGGGTGTTGTGATAAATAAATAGTTAGATCTTTTTGAACTCCGGATAGATCTAGAACTGTTTGTAGTTTGTTTGTACAGTAGAATGCATCTGTTCGACGTAGTGAGCGTGATCTTAGTCTTGTAGGTAGCTTTCGTGTTTAATTTAAAGGTTGATCTATGTGGTGGTTCTTTATTTATTCAGTTATGGTTTGTAAGGGTAAAACCTTAGTTCTGTTGAATAAATGTAAATATCGTAATAGTTCTTAGGTAGAGCTCTATTCTATAAATGCAATTTTGTTTATGCTAAAGTGATGATGATGCTCTATGTTTAAAAATAAACATCAGCGATGGTTCTGTGTGGTTTACTAAGTTCTTGGAGAGGTTTTACTTGGTTCTAATCCTTCAAAGATCTATGGGCGAGGCCCTAACTCCGTCGTAATTTATTTTAATTAAATTAAACCAAGCATCAAAGTGCTTTAAGCCTACCCTATAGCGTGGCTAGTTCATCCGATAGATGGCTGGAAATGAAAGCTCTTAGGGATTCGATCCCGAGCCTATTTACTATTGGATTTATAGGTTGGTATAAAATATTATCATGGTCTCTGTTGATACTAATTCGATTAGTTGTTTACTTGTAATATTACATCTATTCTTTTGAATGATTAAATATTACCATGGCCAACCAAAGCTAACCATAGTCAAGCATGGTCCACCATAACCAACCATGGTTAACAAAAGTCAACCATTGTTTAGCATGGTCAATCAAAGTCAACCATGGTTAAAGATAGTCAACCATCATCACCCATATGGTTGACTATGGTTGGTTAATAATAACGATATGATTTTAAAGTCAACCCTTGTGTCACCCAGAATCAAGTTAACAAATCAATGATAGTAAACCATATGATATTAATATAAACCAAAGCAAGCCAAACTCAACCATGCCCAACCACCATCAACCATAGTTAACCATGGTCAGTTAGAGACAACCATCATCAACCATGGTCAAGCACACTAAACCATAGTTAATTAGTAACCCATAGTCAACTATGGTCAACCATAGCCTACCAAAGACAACCAAACTCAAACATAGTTAACCAAATTCAACCATATCCAACCAAAGTTAAATGTTAAATAAGTTTAGTGAATGGTGAGTTGTGGCAAAAAAACGTCAACCATGGTCGATAATAGTCAACCATAGTAAATCAGTCAACCATAGACAAAAGTTAAACAAGGTCAAACAATAGTCAATTACAACAAAACAAAGTCACCCTTAGCCAACCATGTGCAATCATAGTCAACCATAGTCAATTAGTGAGCCAAAGTCAACCATAGTTAAATAAAGTCAACAATAGTCAACCATGGTCAACCAAAGTTAATCAAAGTCAATTATGGCCAACCAAAGTCAACTGTAGTCGAACATGGTCAAGCATGGCCATCCATAATCAAACAAAGTCAACCATAGTTAAACAACATACACCTTAGTCAACAAATGAAGACAAGCATGGTCAACCAAAGTTAACCATGGTCAACCATAGTCAACCATATTGAACCATATTTACTTTATTTTTTATGTCATAATCAACCATAGTAAAAAATGATGGTTGACCATGGTTGGCCAATCATGCCCAACCATGGCCATGGTTGAATATCAATGGTTGGCCAACGATGGTTGGCCATGGTTGAACCATGGCCATGGTTAACCATGGTTGGTCATGGTTAGGCATGGTTCAACCATGGCCAACCAAAGTGAACCATAGGAAAACAAAAGTCAACCATAGCCATAAATGTTAACTTTGGTTGGGTTGACTTCACCATTATTTTTCTTTACTTACATTTATTTAATTATTTAATATCAATTATTTTCTTCTTGATTTATATTTAATATTAATTATTTCAATTATTTTTAATATCAATTAGATTTTGCTCTCTGAACGGCTAGGGTTCGGTCGCCGTCGTCGCTCGCCCAGCCTGCCCCTGCGTTCAGCATGCCAGTTCTCGCCTAGCTGAAACGACCAGGGCCCTGGTCGTCCAGCCTCCCCTGCATTTACGATCATGTTGGTTTTTGCCTAGCTGATACAACCAGGGCCATCATGTGTGTTCCCTACCTATGCTCACTCTTCGTTCGAGCATGTCGGCCAACTATGCCTCCACAATCTGTGTCTCTTCGACTCCAGCGGGGGATGTCTTGCTCTCCAATGGGGGAAAGGCTTCCTGTGGCCAGCCTCCCATGTGTGTTCAGGAAATTTCGATGCCCTCCATTGCGGTGGTAGAAGAATCTCTCATTGAAGCAAGGAATTTTGTAGAGTCAGCCTTGGTTTTTCGTTTCAACGGGTTTTGGCCTCGTCTAGTTGCTCTCCATAAGTGGATCTCTGAGGTATGGAAACCACTTGTCTCAGAAGAAATTTCTATTTACCCTTTTGCTCGGGGTTTTTTTGTTGTGGATTTCGATTCTCCCGAGGAAAAAAAAATCATTCAGATTGACTTTGGTTTGTGGTTTTGGGGAAGCTCGGGGCTCTTTATGAAACCCTCGAGCCCTCTTTTCGACCCAACTACTGATAAGATCTCATCTGCTCTGATTTGGGTTTGGCTCCCAAATTTTCCTTTACATCTCTGGAACATGGCCTCTCTTAAAGCTATTGGCAATGCGTTGGGATCCTTCTACACTTGAAGTCCAGAAACTAAGGATTACATCAAAACTACCTTTGCTTGCATCTGTGTGGAAATGGATTTTAACACTGGATTTCCTGCTGAGATCCATTTGACCAGCAAGGATTATGTGTGGGTTAAAAAGCTAGACTATGAAAATGTGATGTTTAGATGCAGATAGTGCTTCACTATCGGACATCTTGCAAATGACTACCCAAAAGCTTCTCAGATCCCCAAATCCAAAAATCTTCATTGCAAATCCACCTGGTTGGTTGGAGCAAACCCCAAGCATTATACTGTAAGCAGAAATGAAGATCTATCCAAAGAGGCTCCATCTCAAGCTAAGGAATCTCCTCAGGTTAAAATAGAGGACACTCTAGAAGAACAAAGGCCCACCAGTGATAAAGATCCACCGTTAGCTTCGAGAGATGGTGCAATCCAGCTGATGGATTCGAAAAGTCCATCCCCACAGGATGAACCCAAAAATGCAGTCCCCATATTCAAAGCCTCGATCGAGCCATCAAAATGAATCAAAGTTTGCAAAAAGAAAAGAGGAGCTTCACCCTCTTTGAAGCCAAAAGAAAGTTTAACTTCTCCAAGAAAAACAAGAAGCCCACAAACCTCATATTATTAATCTCTAGATTGTATCGTGTTGTATGTAAGAAGTAAGATAGCAGAAATTTTGTCCTGCTACTAGTAATTGTAGCCCATTTCTTCCTTGGGCAGTATGTTAGAAGTTTCATTCTCCATAGAACAAGAAAGTATCGCGATAAGTCAAGACCGGCTATAGATGTTCAAGGAGACTTGGACCTAGTCCTCTCTCGAGATCTACCTGTTTTCAGAACTATGTAACCTTTGTTTTTCTTTTTTATATATAAAAGCTCTTAACCGTTCTTGTTAAAACAATATATATATATATATATATATATATATATATATAGATATCAATTATTTTATTTTTAATTTGCATTTAATATCTATTATTTTACTTTTGTTCTTTTAATACTCATTATTTTACTTTTCTTTAATATTAATTAATTATTTTATTCTTAATTTACCTTTAATATCAAATGTTTTAGTTATATTTAATTATTTTACATTTATTTAATTTATTTTTTATTTTTATTTAATATATTTTACTATTTTATTTTTTATTTTACTTTTATTTATTTAAGTTTTTTTTCCACTTATATTGATTTATTTATTTTTTATTTTAATTTTACTTCTTTATTTTACTTTATTTCTTTATTAAATTAATTTAATTTAATTTAACTTACTTTACTTTATTTTTATTTAATTTAATTTAGTTTATTTTTATTTTTTTACTTTACTTTACTTTATTTCTTTAGTTTATTTTTTAATGTATTTTATTTCTTTATTTTACTTTATTTTATTTATTTATTTTATTTAATTTAATTTAGTTTTTTTACTTTATTTTACTTTACTTTAATTTTTTACTTTATTTTTATTTAATTTAATTTAGTTTATTTTTATTTTATTTTTAATTTACTTTTATTTTATTTTATTTAGAAAAGATCAATGTCAATATGGTAATCAAACACCCTATTGCCACCCTTTTTTCACCTTTTTTTTAGTTTACTTTAGTTTATTTTAATATATTTTAATTTTTTTAAAGTTAATATGCATTTCTTTTCATTTTTATTTAGAAATAATATTTTTATTAAAAAATTAATTTCCTTATTTCTTTGCCAACTACATTTAAAAATGTGGTTGTTATTGATAAAATTTATATTAAATGTTGATGTAAATTTCATTCAATTCATTAAAATTAATTAAAATTTATATAATATGATTTTTTTTTTTATATAATCATTTTTTATCTTTTTTATAATATGTCAAATCTTTCTTTCATATATAAAAACATTTTTTTTATATTAAATATTTAAATACTTAAAATTCTGTTTTTTAAACAATGACTATATACATATCAATCTCTATTTCAGATATATAAATAATTTTTTGTACTAAATATTTAAGTATTTAAAATTCTGTTTATTTAAAAAAATAGGAAAACCTTTATAGGAAGAAGATTAAAATGATTTTGTTTAAAAATATAAATACTTGCTGGAATTATATATATAATTTGTCTGTATGTAAAGATCAATTGATTATATATTTAATCTTTAACACAGTTGATTTTTAAATATCTCTTCCTTCCCAACTACATTGCACAATCAGCCAGATTTGACTTTAACTTTTGAAGTAACATTGATACTTGTATATAAAAATCTTATTCATGGCTTCTGCATATTATAACGTATACATAGTATTGCATATTATAACGTATACATAGTATAACACATTGTAGACAACAACACGATATTATTACAGTAGAATTATCTTATCCTAGTAGGTAATAATATAGCCTATTTATCGAGGGGCATATATAAGCTTCTATGTTGGCTTATTGGTATACCATAGTTACCATTCTGTTTTCCGATTAATTGCCTAATACAATGTTTTTCATCATATTGCCCTCTCTTTCCTCAGTAAGTTATTCATAAGCATAGATAGCGATTACACGTATGTTAATGTGATCAAAGAGCCATATGTGTGTGAGTACTTGCTCTCTGAGCCCCGCTTAACTACTAATAGCTTAAGTAACTATAATTAATAGCCTGAGTAGTTGAACCAGTTTGATTACTGGAAGTACAACTCAATAGATTATGCCTTGGTTAGTTCTTAAATTAAAAATGCAAAAATTAATTAAGCTGATTATACTACATTGCACAATCAGCAAGATTTGACTTTAACTTTTGAAGTAACACTATTGATACTTTTATTTCACATATAACTAATAACAGTATTATTATTACAAGTATTAATTTTTAAAACTTAGATATAATAACAACTTTGAACCCAAAAATAACCATAATCCCTGAAATTAGCCAACTTCTTGGTCTTATAACGCTTCCTATTCAGAAGTATCACTCAACGAGTCAGCACATTTATTTCCACACAGGTATCACTTCGGTATCTTTACACATAGATAGCAATGCACATCAGACATACGCAGATATGCATGAACCAATCTAGTTTACTCTTTTTATTAGAACCACACAAATTACAAATACAGCGTTTTACGTTATTTCTTAACAACAATCACTCAACATTATAGTTTTTATTTTTATAGGTTTTATTTTCAAGTCTTTGTACTGGTATGATCGGATTATGATTGGCTCTTTAAAGTTTTTTAAGTTATCTACTGGTACAATCAATTAATTTGTGGTTGATGAACACTAATAGGTTATAAGTTAAGTGTTTTACTAAGTGTCTATTATCCATGCATCATCCACTATTAATTATTCATGTATCACTTGTCAATTATCTAGGCATAACTATTAATTATTTTTACACAGATAGGTGTTTAGATATTATCTGGAAGATTGAGTGTAACAAGTGTACATTGTGGATTCATTTCATGGTCTTCCTATCTTGTTATGATCAAATGCATCTTGATTAACATTTCATCTCCACAAAACTAAGTGGGTGGCTACACCTATGGTTCACCTACCACTTTACTTGTGGTTGTGCTAGTTATATTCTTTTATTTTATAATTGTTTATTTCGAATTTGGAACTACTACCATCAAATCAATCAATCAATCAATCAATCTAGACAAGTACATTTGTCTCATCCTCTTACAATCTAGAAAAAGCATAAGAACTAGTTCACCCCATATTCTAATATATAAACACCTATGAATGTAACAATATCAATAGATTCTTACACCAGTTGAACACCAACCTAATGTACTTCTCTCTGTGTGAATGCAGATGGCTCTTAGACTGGTTATCCACATACCTTCCTGCAAGTACCTCTGCATCTTCGTAACTGACCTGTCATCCATTGGTTTCCCTCTTTACCAGTCTTCAAAAGTACGGGTATACTCTGATTCCTCTTCTTCATAGAGCTTCGTCTGATCACCCCACTTGAGTACAAGTCATCGCTCGCTGCCCTACCTGAGACTGTATAAGTTGCTTCTCGAATGGGACCAGGTCATCTCTCAATACTTTTCGTTCATCGGCCCCTGGTGTTTATTATCGTGCCCTCGTTGGATTCTAAATACTAAAATGTCCTTAGACTTCGAAAACCCTAATTCAACTCGTCAAAATGTCCTTAGACTTCGAAACCCTAATTCAACCCTCGTCGTCATGCGTGCATGTGAACAGTCCTTCTCTGACATCTGATATGTCGAAATCGGTCTCTAAAATGGTTCCACGTACATCTTATTGTCTGATGGCTTCGTACTAGTCGAATTTCGCTACTGTCTCGGGCTTTCCTCTCATTGCATTCTTTTATCGATTGCAGCTTTCATGGGGTATACGTTCCTTTCATTTAACGAGATCATTATAAAAATAGTGTAATAACATTATTTGGATTGGTTTTAAAGAAGCTTCAATGACATCAACAAATTTCTGGGTGTCCGGTCCTTTCATTTAAGGAGATTATTATGAAAATTGTGCAATAACACTAAAAATACGGATGAGTTTTAAAGATTCAATGGATATGGATTGAGAACGCGAGAAAGGAAGGAGTACATTGACAACAGAAGAAAAGAATGAGAAAGTACTTTAGAGATGAAACTTTTTTCTCGTGGAAATTTGAAATTTTGTAACATATTTGAGTGTGTTTATTATAGTTTAGTTAAATTTAATTTGATGCTCTCCAAAAATCTAAAGAGATTTCGAGAATTTCGAAATGAAGGATAGTGAGAGTGTATTGCCTTTTATTTGACTATTATAAATGATTATTGGACAAATATAGATATAGATTTATTTCATGAGATTAATAGTACAGTATAATGAAAGAAAGTGAGAGTGTATTTTTTTTATAAATGATTATCTAATTAAAGGTTGGAGCCATAAATAAACACAAGGATTATGGAGAATGAGCTATGCGGGTCAGCAAAAGTTGGCCATGGCAAACCAAAGTCAACCATGGTAAACCAAAGCAATCCAAGGTCAACCAAAAAGCCAACTAAAGTCAACCATGGTCAGTCAAAGTCAACCATGATCATAAAACTTCAACCATAGACAACCAACATTCAAAGAAAGTCAACCTACCATGGTCGATAAAATTCAACCATGGTCAACAAAATTTAGCCATGGTCAACCATGGCCAACCAAAATTTAACCATGGTCAACCATAGCTAACTAAAAGTCAAGCAAAGTCAACCATGGTCAACCAAAGTAAACCAACCATGGTCAATCAAAGTTAACCATAATTACCCAAAGTCAACCATGGTTGACCAAAGTCAACCATAATCAACCAAAGTCAACCATGGTCGACCAAAGTTGACCAAAGTCAACCAACCATAGTCAACCAAAGTTAACCAAAGTCAACCAAATTGAACAATGGTCAACAAAACTTAACAATGGTCAACCAAAGCCAACTATGATCAATTAAAAGTCAACCATGGTTAATCAAATTTAACCATGGTCAACCATAGTTAACCAAGTTAACCATTATCAACAAAAAGTCAACCATAATTAACTAAGTTAACCATGGTCAACCAAAACTCAACCAAAGTCAGCAATGGTGAACTAAAAGTCAACCATGGTGGACCAAAGTCATGTTCAACCAAAATTCAACCATGGTTGACCAAAGTTAGCTAAACTCAACTATAGTCAACCAAAGTAAACCATGGTCAACCAAAGTCAACCATGGTCGACCAAAGTTAACCATAAGTAACCAAAGTCAATCATAATCGACCAAAGTCAACCATAATCAACTATAGCAACAGCTTATTCAGTATACGTTCCTTTCATTTAACAAGATCATTATAAAAATAATGTAATAACATTATTTGGATTGGTTTTAAAGAAGCTTCAATGACATCAACAAATTTCTGGGTGTTCGGTCCTCTCATTTAAGGAGATCATTATGAAAATTGTGCAATAACACTTAAAATATGGATGGGTTTTAAAGATTCAATGGATATGGATTGAGAACACGAGAAAGGAAGGAGTACATTGAAAACACAAGAAAAGAATGAGAAAGTACTTAAATAGAGATGAAACTTTTTTCTCATGGAAATTTGAAATTTTGTAACATATTTCATTGCGTTTATTATAGTTAGTTAAATTTAATTTGATGCTCTGCGAAAATCTAAAGAGATTTCTAGAATTTTGAAATGAAGGATAGTGAGAGTGTATTGCCTTTTATTTGACTATTATAAATGATTATTGGACAAATATAGATATAGATTTATTTCATGAGATTAATAGTAGAGTATAATGAAAGAAAGTGAGAGTATATTTTCTTTTTATATGATAATTATAAATGATTATCTAACTAAAGGTCGGAGTCATAAATAAACACAAAGATTATGGAGAATGAGCCACCGCTCTTCAATCTCTATTGATAAACGAAAGATCAACTAATGCTATTATAAACCAAATCTGAATGTGTATTTAAACACTTATGGAAAACCTAAAAAAACTAACATAGCTTTTGCATGCATCCAAAGGATGATGTTGCATGTTTTATTAACTCAACTTTTAAATAAGAGCTAAAGCAAAAGCTAAAGCTAACATAAGTAATTACTATTTCTAACACTCCCTCTTAATTACGATTCCTCAATACTGCAGCTTTTACAATGCCTAAATTATCTCTATGAGTTTCAATTTTTTTTTTGTCAATGGCTTTGTGAATATGTAAGCCAATTGATCAATCAATTTACAATGCTCAAAATGAACTTCACCAGTTTTTACAAGTTCTCTTATGAAGTGATAGCTTGTATCAATGTGCTTGATTTTCTGGTGAAAAACATGGTTCTTGGATAGGGTGATCGCTAAATTGTTGTCACAATAGATTGTTGTTGGTCCTCCTTGTTTCTCTTGAAGACCTTCTAAAACTCTGCATAACCAGACTACTTGACATGCTACCGATGTTGCTGCTACATACTCTGCTTCTGCTCATGAAAGTGTCACAATGGGGTGCTTCTTGGATGCCCATGAAATCACCCCTGATCCAAGATGAAAAACATGACTGGAACTGCTCTTCGTGTCATCCAAAATTCCTGCAAAATCACTGTCAGTGAAATTTGTCAAAACATCATACTTAGTGCTTGAGTATAAAATTCTATAGCTTGAAGTCCATGCAACATATCGGAAGATCCTTTTTCCAACTTGCCAATGCGAGTCTTTGGGAGACTCCAAGAACTTGGAAATCAAGCTCAGAGCATACATAATATCTGGTCTCGTAGCTGTGAGATACATGAGACTTCCTACAAGTCTCTTAAACACAGGTTGACTAGAAATAAAAGCAAAATTGGTTTTTGCATCCAATTCATCATAATTATCTTTCCAATATTCTAGTCTTTCTATTACTGTGATCAAATTTATTACCTGATTGCGGACTATAAGTATATCGATCTATTTATCTTGATGCTTCACCTTGAAATAAGTTTCTAGGTGTCCTTGCTCGAGTATTGGCTAGTGGTGAAGATGCTACTGGACCCTGTTGTCCAATGAGCTCTTCTTCTTCTTCATCTTCTAGTTGGGGTATTGCAACTCCCACAACCTTGTCTATGGTTCCATTTCATGACTCTTCCTCCTTGAACAACACATCTCTACTGAAGATAACCTTTTTGGTAATAGGGTTATATAGTTTGTAGGCTTTAGATTCTTCACCGTATCCAAGGAATATACATTTATCACTCCTGTCATCTAGATTTTTTCTTAGCTGTTTAGGAACATGAACATGAGCAACGCAACCAAATATTCTGAAATGAGAAATATTAGAACTCATACATGTCCATGCTTCCTCTGGTACTACGTTCTTCACAATTTTGGTGGGAGATCTGTTCATCACATGAACAAAACAAGCCACTGCGTCTCCCCAAAATTCATGGGACAAGTTTCTTCCTTTCAGCATGTTGCTTGCCATATTCATCATGTTTTTGTTCTTGCATTCTGCTGAGGTGTATATCATGTAGTGAATTGCCTCTTGATTCCATGATATTTGCAGTATTCATGAAATTCCTTTAAGTCATACTCTCCTCCTCCATCTGATATCAATACTTTGAGTTGATGACCACTTTGTTTTTCAACTAGAGCACCCTTAAATTCCTTGAACTTTCCAAAAGTTTTAGACTTCCGACGAAGGAAATACATGCATATTTTTTTAGTGAAATCATCAATGAATGTAAGAAAATAATAGCTTCCACCAATTGAATGAGTTTGCATTTGACCACATAGATCAGTATGAATAAGTTCTAGAGGTGCATGTGCCCTTTGAGACATACCTTTAGGAAAGATATCCATGTGCTTCTTTGCAATGATGCAATACTCACAACTGTTTGGTGGCTCCTTCATAGGGGGTAATTCTTTTACCATCTCTTTCTGCTAGAACAACTTGAGACCACCAAAGTGAATATGTCCATATCTGAAATGCCATAACCAATAATAATCCATGCATGTCGCTATTTGAGCAAAAGAGCTTACCTTGTTGGTGCAATTCATTACTAGTGGATACATCTTGTTCCTAGTCACTTGTACTTTGATGATCATCTGTCTATTTGGGGGTTTGTCATAGATTTCATAGCTTGATCCATCAAAGAAAAGTCTGTATTTATTTTTAGTATGTTGGCCAATGCTAAGCAGATTATGCTTCAATCCTGGAGCATAATATACATCTGTGATTGTCTTTTGTTGGCCTTGTTTGGTCAGAAAGTTGACCAGTGCTTTTCCAAGAACTAGAAATACCTCATCTGTATCGACTTTGACCTATGTCTTCACTGATCCGTATAGGTATGCAATTAGACCTCTATCATTTGTCATATGGTTACTACAGCCACTATCTAAGAGCCAAAGTCCCTTTGGGATTTCGTGTGCAGAATGACATATAAGAAATAACATATCTTATTTATTCTCATAAGTATTAGTCACAATAGCATTCTGTTTTTCCTGATCAAACGTTTTATTTTTACATTCATTAGCATAATGGCCAAATTTATTATAATAATAACAGTTAACATTATATTTATCTGACCTTTTTTTGTTGTTTTCCTGCCTTCATGGTTATGATTGTGATCTTGATCTTCCTTTCCATTACTTCGGCCACCTATGCCTCTTCCTATTGATCCTCCTCTGCCTCTACCTCTTCCTCTACCTTTTGAGAATGAGACTTGTGCTTTGAAAGAATTATCCGAGAGGACTCTTCATTCCTGTTGATTCTAGATTCATGTGATAGAAGCAATCCGATCAACTCGTCTATAGAGGGAGTACTCAGATCCTTTGCTTCTTCAATCGCTGCAAATTTCAGATCAAATTTGTTGGGTAGGGATCTCATAACTCTTTCAACCACCCTTTGATATTCAACCTTTTCACCATAGGTATTCAGCTGATTAACAATCCCCATGACTCAGGTCATGAAAAAATCTACCGCGCCTGATTCTTTCATCTTCAAATCTTCAAAATCTCTTCTTAGGTTTTGGAGTTTAGCTATGTGTACCTTACTAGCACCGTGATAAATTATCGCCCGGGTTTTCCATGTTGCTTTAGCATGCAATGAAGCTGATATCTTTGGAAATACGTTGTTATCCAAAGATTTCATTATGTGATGCACTGCTTTTGCATCCTTCTTCCTCAGAATTATCATAATATCATTTTCTATGTTTGATAGGGCTTGATAAGTTGCGTCATCTGCTAGTTCAGAATAACCATTCATGAAATATTCTCATAGATATTCCAATATGAGATAAACTACCATCCTCGTGGCCCAAACATCATAATCCTTTTTCCCCATAAGAGGAGAAATATGAGACTTATTATTGCTACTAGAATCCATAGACATTGCAGATTCTTTCACTCTCTTTTAAAAAAAAAAAAAAACCTCCTTCCCTTTTTTTAATAATGTCTCCTCTTCACTTCATTAAAATAAAAATAAAAAAATCTCTTCTTCTATTTTAAATTCCACCCTTTTTTTTCACAACCTTTTTGAAAAGTTTTTATAGTAAAAAACTTTAAAAAAAATATTTATATGATATATAAGATCTTTATCTTAGTCCTTACGTGAAGTAACTCATAAAGTCTGTGAAAAAAAAACAACTCCGTGAAAACAAAAAAACACTCTGGTGGAATGATTTGCACGCCTCTCAAAAGGACTTCCACTTGAAATAAACATAAATTATCGCGAGTCTTCTCAAGGTTGAAGCACAAAAATATAGAGAAATATTTTCTCCGTGGGATATACTAAGGGCACGGAAATTATCAAGAAATTTTTATTTTATAATTTTGCCAAATATTTTCGCGCCTTAATGCAGGAGAGGGGCGTGAAAATTTATGCAATTTTTTTGCAAATTTCGTCAAAGCTATAACTTCTCTTGCACTCTCACGATATTCTTCCTTTCTCTGATCGATCAATCTTCTTCCAATGCTCTGATACCAAAATAAGGTTCAGGCATAAATAAACACAAACATTATGTAGAATGAGCTACAACTCTTCAATATTTACTGATAAATGAAAGATCAACTAATGCTATTACAAACCAAATCTAAATGTGTGTTTAAACACTGATGGAAAACCTAAAAAATCTAACCTAGATTTTGCATGCATGCAAAGCATGTTGTTGCATGTTTTATTTACTGAACTTCTAAATAAGAACTAAAGAAAAAACTAAAGCTAACATAAGTAATTACAATTTCTAACACTCCCTCTTAATTACGACTGTTGACTACTGCAGCTTTTACAATGTCTAAATTATCTCTATTAGTTTCAAAAATTTATTTTGTCAATGGCTTTGTGAATATGTCATCCAATTGATTAATCGATTTACAATGCTCAACATGAACTTCACCATTGTTCTCAAGTTCTCTTATTAAGTGATATCTGGTATCAATTTTCTTGTTTTTTTGGTCAAAAACATGGTTCTTGGATAGGGTGATTGTTCAATTGTTGTCACAATAGATTGTTGTTGGTCCTCCTTATTTCCATTGAAGACCTTCTAAAACTATGTGTAACCAGACTGCTTGGCATGTTGATGATGTTGCTGCTAAATACTCTTCTTATGCTGATGAAAGTGTCACAATGGGATACTTCTTCGATGCCCATGAAATCACCCATGATCCAAGATGAAAAGCATGACCGGAAGTGCTCTTCCTGTCTTCAAAAATTCCTGAAAAATTAATGTCAGTGAAACCTGTGAAAACATCATACTCAGGGCTTGAGTATAAAATTCAATAGCTTGAAATCCCTACAACATATCGTAAGATCCTTTTTCTAACTTGCCAATGTGAGTCTTTGGGAGACTCCATGAACCTGGAAATCAAATTGAAATCATACATAATATCTGGTCTCGTAGCTGTGAGATACATGAGACTTCCTTGAAGTCTCTTAAACAATGTTGGATCTACTTTGGGACTGTCATCTTCTTTGCTCAACTTTGTACCTATTGCCACTGGTGTAGGTGTCGGTTTGCAATTAAGCATTCTGAATTGCTTTAGTACTTCATTAGCATATTTACTTTGAGAGATAAATATACCTTTTTTCAGACTATTCTACGTCTAATCCAAGAAAGAACTTCATTAATCCAAGTTTTTTTCATTTTGAACTCTTTCTTCATAGGTACCTTGAACTCATATACTGACAGGTCACCTATAAAAATCATATCATCAACATATAAACAAACTATCAAAATCTGTCCATGTTGATTTACCTTTGTGTAAAGTGTTGGTTCGCTGCATCTTCTGCTAAAACCATTTTTGATCATATAGGAATCAATTCTGCTATACCAATCTCTTGGAGCTTTCTTGAGCCCATATAGAGCTTTCTTCAACTTGTAAACTTTATCTTCATGTCCTTTGATTTCATACCCATGTGGTTGCTCCACATAAATTTATTCTTCAAGAATTCCATTCAAGAATTCTGAATTGACATCCATCTAATACACTTTCCATCTGTTCTAGGCTATTATTGCCAGGACTGCTCTTACTGTGTCCAATCTTTCTATTGGTGCAAAATTTTCTCCAAAATCAATTCCTGGTTGCTGCGATAAACCTTTTGCTACTAACCTTTCCTTGTACCTATCAATCTCACCTTTTTCATTGAGTTTAGTGTTATAGACCCACTTCAAACCAATAGGTTTCTTATTTTTTGGTAGGTCAACTAGATCCCATGTAACATTTCTCTCAATGGAATCTATGTCTTTGTCCATAGCTTTTACCTAGTGCTCTTCTTTTACTGCCTCTTCATAAAACACAGGTTGACTAGCAATATAACCAAATTGGTATTTGCATCCAATTCATCATAAATATATTCCAATCTTCTAGTCTTTCTATTACTGTGACCACATTCATTACCTGATTTTGGACTAGAAGTATATCGATATATTGATCTTGATGCTTCACCTCGAACTGAGTTTCTAGGTGTCCTTGTTGGAGTATTTTCTAATGGTGAAGATGCTATTAGACCCTGTTGTCCAATCAACTCTTCTTCTTCTTCATCTTCTGGTTGGGGTATTGCAGCTCCCACAACCTTGTCTATGGTTCCTTTCCATGAATATTCCTCCTTGAACAACACATCTCTGTTGAATATAACCTTTTTGGTAATAGGGTTATACAGGTTGTAGGCTTTTTATTCTTCACTATATCCAAGAAAGATACATTGCTCACTCCTGTCATCTAGCTTTTTTCTTATTTGTTTAAGAACATGAGCATAAGAAACGCAACCAAATATTCTGAAATGAGAAATATTACAAATACTACATGTCCTTGCTTCCTATGGTACTATGTTTTTCACAATTTTGGTGGGAAATTTGTTCATCACATGAACAACACAAGCCATTGCATCTCCCCAAAATTCATGGGACAAGTTTCTTCCTTTCAGCATGCTCCTTGTCATATTCATGATGGTTATGTTCTTGCGTTCTGCAGGAGTGTATATCTTGTAGTGAATTGCCTCTTGATTCCATTATATTTGCAGTAACCATGAAATTCCTTTGAGTCATATTGTCCCCCTATATCTGATCTCAATACTTTGAGTTTACGACCACTCTATTTTTCAACCAAAGCCTTAAATTCCTTGAACTTGCCAAAAGTTTCACACTTCCGACAAAGGAAATGCACCCATGTTTTTCTATTGAAATCATTAATGAATGTAAGAAAATAAGAGCTTCCACCAATTGACTGAGTCTGCATTGGACCACACATATCAATATGAATAAGTTCTAGAGGTGCATGTACCCTTTGAGACATACCTTTAGGAAAGCTATCCCTATGCTGCTTTGCAATGATGCAACAACACTCACAACTATTTGATGGCTCCTTCATAGGGGGTAATCCATTTACCATCTCTTTTTTCTACAACAACTTAATACCACCAAAGTGAAGATGTCCATATTTGAAATGCCATAACCAATAATCATCTGGATGCATGTGTCTTTTTGAGCAAAAGAGCTTACCTTGCTGCTGCAATTCATGAGTAGTGGCTACATCTTGTTCCTAGTCACTTGTACTTTGATGATCAACTATCTATTTGGGGGTTTGTCATGGATTTCATAGTCTGATCCATCAAAGACAAGTCTATATTTCTCTTCAGTAAGTTTCCCAATGATAAGAATATTATGCTTCAATCCTAGAGCATAATATACATCTGTTATTGTATTTTGTTGGCCTTTTTTTGTCAGAATGTTGACCACTCCTTTTCCAAGAACTGAAACTACCTCATCCGTACCAACTTTGACCTCTGTCTTCACTGATCCATCTAGGTATGCAATTTGACCTCTATCACCTATCATATGGTTACTACAGCCACTATCTAAAATCCAAAGTCCCTTTGGGATTTGACATGTAAGAAATAACATATCTTCTCTATTCTCAGAGGTAGTAGTCATATTGCCATTTTGTTTTTCCTGATCAAACTTTTTCTTTTTACATTCATTAGCACAATGGCCACATTTATTGCACTAATAGCACTTAACATTAGATTTATCTGACCTTTTTTTGTCGTAGTTCCTGCATTCATGGTTATCATCTGATCTTGACCTTCCTTTTCATTACTTCGGCCACCTCGGCCTCTTCCTCTTGATCCTCCTCTGCCTCTGCCTCTTCCTCTACCTTTTGAGAATGGTACTTGTGCTTTGAAATCATTCTCCAGAGAGGATTCTTCATTTCTGTTAATTTTGGATTCATATGATAGAAGCGATCCGGTCAACTCATTTATGGAGAGAATACTCAGATCCTTTGTTTCTTCAATCACCACAACTTTCAGATCAAATTTGTTGGGCAAGGATCTCAGAACCCTTTCAACCACCCTTTGATCTTCAATATTTTCACCATAGGTATTCAGCTAATTAACAATCTCCATGACTCGAGTCATGAAAATATCTACTGTGTCTGATTCTTTCATCTTCAGATCTTCAAAATCTCTTCATAGCTTTTTGAGTTTAGCTATTTGTACCTTACCAACACCCTGATAACTGGTTGCCAAGGTTTCCCATGCTGCTTTGGCATGCAATGAAGTTGATATCTTTGGAAATACACTGTTATCCAAAGCGTTCATTATGTGATGCAGTGCCTTTGCATCCTTCTTCCTGTGAATTCTCAGAATATATTTTTCTCCATTTGATAGGGCTTGATAAGCTGCGTTATCTACTGGTTCGGAATAGTCATTCACAACATATTTCCACACATCTTCTGATTTGAGATAAACTGCCATCCTCGTGGCTCAGACATCATATTCCTTTTTCCCCATAAAAGGATAAATTTGAGACTGATTGTTGCTGCTAGAAGCTATAGACGCTACAGAGTCTTGCACTGGCTTTAAAAAAAAAAAAATTCTCTTTCTTTTTTTTAATGATGCAACTTTGTGGATCCGTCAAGGGATAATACATAAACAAAAATGGTGAAATAAGATATGGACATGATAAGAACATTGAACTAGATACTATATGAATCCATCTACAATGTTACAATTTACTAAAATTTAAAACTGTAGATGGATTTAGAGACCATCTGCAGTGTTAAAATTTAGTAAACTGTAACATTGTAGATGGATTCATATAATATCTAGTTCAATGTTTTTATCATGTCCATATATTATTTCACCATTTTTGTTTCTGTATTATCCCTTTAACAGATCCAAAAAGTAGCACATTAATTAATCTATAGGTATGGTTTTTTATGCTCGAATTGTTAGTGTTAGTCATGTTTGAGTCTCGAAGCCCTCCCACACCGTAAATGCATGCGTCTATTCTAACCATTGCAAATTTTAGTCCAATCAGGCACATATTTAAACAATTTCAACATTGGCCCCCGTTTAGCACAATAATGATGATGATGATGATGAAGAAGATGATGAATATGATGATGATGATGATGATGAAGATGAAGATGTTGATGATGATGATGGTGGTGGTGATGACGATGACAATGATGATGATGATGGTGGTGATGAAAAAGACAACGATGAGGATGATGGTGGTGATGTAAAAGACAACGATGATGATGATGGTGGTGATGAAAAATACAACGATGATGATGATGATGGTGGTGATGACGATGACAATGATGATGATGATGATGATGGTGATGGTGGTGGTGATGACGATGACAATGATAATGATGGTGGTGCTAGTGGTGATGATGATGATAAAAATGATGATGATGATGATGATGATGATGATGATGATGATGACGATGATGATGATGGTGGTGATGAAAATGATGATGATGATGATGATGATGATGGTGGTGATGAAAATGATGATGATGATGATGATGATAATGATGTTGTTTGAGTCTGGAAACACTCCCATGTTGTCAATGCATGCGTCTAGTCTAACCATGCCAAATTTCAATCCAAGCCAGAACAGATTTAAAAAATTTCAATGTTGGCCCCGTGTAGCACATTAATTAATATATAGGTATTATTTTTTATGCTCAAATTGTTAGTGTCAGTCATGTTTGAGTCCTGAATCCCTCCCACACCGTAAATGCATGCATCTAGTCTAACCATGCCAAATTCCAGTCCAAGCCAACACATATTTAAAAAATTTCAGCATTGGCCCCATGTAGCACATTAATTAATTTATGGGTATGGTTTTTGATGCTTGAATTGTTAGTCTCAATCATGCTTGAGTGTGGAAACGCTTCCACACCGTAAATGCATGCGTCTAGTCTAACCATGACAAATTTCAGTCCAAACCAGCACATATTTAAAAAATTTCAAGATTGGCCACATGTAGCACATTAATTAATATATAGGTATGGTTTTTGATGCTCTAATTGTTAGTGTCAGTCATGTTTGAGTGTGGAAACCCTCCCACACCATCAATGCATGCGTCTAGTCTAGCCATGCCAAATTTCAGTCCAAGCCTACACAGATTTAAAAAAAATCAACATTGGCCCTGTGCAGCACATTAATTAATCTATATGTATGGTTTTTAATGCTTGAATTGTTAGTGTCAGTCATATTTGAGTTTGGAAACCCTCTCACACCATCAATGCATGTGACTAGTCTAACCATGCCAAATTTTAGTCCAAGTAAGCACCAATTTAAAAAATTTCAACGTTGCCCCCGTGTGACACATTAATAAATCTATAGGTATGGTTTTTGATGCTCAAATTATTAGTGTCAGTCATGTTTGAGTTTGGAAACCCTCCCACACTTTCAATGCATGCATCTAGTCTAACCATGCCAAATTTTAGTCCAAGCAAGCACAAATTGAAAAATTTCAACATTGGACCCCTGCAGTACATGATCAAGCACGCCATTTGGGTTAGCATGATAATTGTGCATAGCCTTTCTGAGCTTCTCTTTGTTTCAAGAATAATTTAATATTATCTATTAAATAGGACCAACCACATGAAGGTGGAAGCTCTTATGGCCCCTCCCCCCCTCACATCACTCTCAATTCCCCGGAACCCGACAAAATCTATGTAAAAAAAAATTAAATGTGCTTTTTGTCATACTTTATAAGAAGCAATGTTTCTAATTATAACATATGCCAACATACAAGAAAATGGAAAAAACACTAAGAAACACTTAATTTATACATACCAATAAAATTCAATATTTCTATCGCAATATTAAATCAAAATATAAAGAGTAGATATATTAAGGCATACCTCATACACTTCAATGGACTAGTTCATCATCTTCTTCATCCAAGTCATCATTTGTATTATCCAATCCAGAGTCAACATTGTAAGGATTGGTCATATCATCATCATCATCGATGTCAGTTATGATCATCATGTCATCGTCAATATTATCTTCATGGACATTGTCTGCTACATCATCTGATTCAACTAATTATTCGACATCTTCTTCTATAACATGATCATATAACTCATGTTGATCATCTTCAACATTGTATTCTTCTTTGAGACCCTCTTCATTACCTTCCTCTACATTATACTTTACCAGCCTTCCCCTTGGATCATGTCTCACGAAAAATGACCAACCCCCTCTACCTGGAACCTCGGAGTAAAATACTTGTTCACATTGGCTTGGAAGAACATAGGGCTTCATTTCTGGATCAAACAACCTTGTATTAACCATGGTAATTCCATTATCATGTTCAATAATAGTTTTATCAGGATCACGTTGATTCAATCGTAACCTGTACCATTTGACAACAAACAGAACTACCTAGAAGGAGTTAAAGTCACACTAAAGAATCTCTTCCAAATACCCATAGTATCGATTTTCTGAGATTTCTAGATGTCTGTCACTTCTAGAGGAAACATTGGTCACCTCAAAGACTGCAGATATCCCACAATATGATGTTTTCTTCGTTTCATCCAACTTTTTGATGCGATATCTACAACCATTGCACCACATAGCCTTATGGTGTTTTACCTACAACAAGCCATACACAAAAATATTACATAATGATACAATATTTATGATTAAGTGCATGTTTATGCCATACAGTGAAAAAAACAACGTGTACATCAATATGTTTGCAAAAAAAAAAAATAGTGTGGTTGATTAATATGCTTGCCTGCTTATCTTTTAAACCATATGCTAAATTGATTTCCCTTTGTGTAAGATTGGTATCTCCATTGCAATGTGCTACTTTAACTAATGAAGCCACACCTTCCCATGATATTCCATGACCAGATTGTGCACATCGTTCAATCCGTATGTTCATCCAGTCAATATTGTTTGCGATGTATAAATTAAGTGCATCCCACTCTCGACAAACTGTTTGATGACAATAAAATATTTAAAACTCAATAGAAATGTATATTCACTTAACAAAGTATACACTCTTAATGGATGCATATTGAATATAAAAACAGAATATGTATGATATATACATAAAAATCAACAGTCAAATGTATTATATTAATTAACCTCCACTAGCTAATAATTACCTTTCACCTTCCTCGATCTACTGCTCCCCTTCGGGTACTCCCCTTCGAAATTGTTATTGGAGTTTGGATCGCACATGCGACGTAAATTGAGCTTTGACACTAATTTAGGAAGATATTCACTAATATACAACATGTTTTGGTATACCATATATCCCTACATCATAGAACCCTTAGCACGTGATCATTGTCTAATCAAACCCTTCATAAATTTCAAGTGCCTCTCAACCATCCACATGGACCTTGAGTTCACAGGTCCACACAATTCAATCTCCTCAACTTGGTGTATGAGGTAATGTTTCTGTGCATTGAGAAATGCCAAAGGTAGATGCTTCTGCATTTCACACATGAGACGAGGAATTTCTCTCCTCCAATACATTATATCTTCTTTATGGATTTCTTTAGATTACAACCATCTACAAGTGATGCAAAGCAATGGCGAGATTTAACAAACAAAAAAATTATTTTACATAACATGAATTAGTGCACAAAAATCAAATATAAGTTCTACGATCATGAATTATACAAACACTAATCGCATGCAAAAAATCATTACTTACATCATGTATTTCCCAAGATTATATATAACTTGTTTGACATTGTTGTCGAAGTTGTCCGGGAGAGAGAGAGGTAGAACATACTATAACAATATACAAATCGTTTCATTTTTTAAACAAAGAGTAGAAAAACAAAATACCAACAATATGCATTGGACTAAAAAAAATGCAATAATTATATGCATACCATAATAATTACCTTCATGAAGACATGCCAATCATGCATTTTCACCCCCGCAAAATCACCTTTCTTTGGTATGATATTCTTCATGTTCGCACAAAATCCGATGGGAAATTTAATTTTTCTCATTACTTCTTTTACAACATTACTTTTCTTCTCCGTTAACATCCATGGAAGTGAGTTCATATTAATTTGGTCTCCATTGCTATGAATTGAATGACGTCTTTCATTGCATGGTTTCCTTCTTGAATGTCTTTGCAAATTTTGACATTTTTTTCTTTCTCACTCCTTCCATCCAATATTCGCCATAATGTTTCAGTCACATTCTTTTCGATATGCATTGTATCAAACATATGAGCAATTTGTAGGTGCTCATAGTAGGGAAACCTACTGAATTGTCTAGGATAGCTTTTCACTTCTCGTGGAATCCCATTAATGCCTTAATGATCACGACGACCATCATGAATCGTAGTTTATAAAGAAATTACAGAAATCAATGTCAATTATAGTAAACAACACACAATAAAAAAATACATAACATTTCATATACGATGATTCATACTTACCTTGACGATTTCTATTATATTGAAACTTCCATAGGTGAGGTGTCATTCTCTACGGTTTTAATGCAGTCTCTTGCTTCCCATTATTATAGGTCAAACCTGCACCTCTCCATCCATGATCATCTTGAGCTGTTGATCACACAAAAGGACAACTTGGATGGAGGAGTATGTTGACCTTAGATGAGACCTTGACCTACTCCACCTCCTTGCAAGCTGGAAAAACCCTAAACTGCCTCCCTTGTCCTCTAAATACAAGGAGGAATGAAGAGAGGGGTTAGACATGAGAGCTATAGAAAGACTCTTTCATAAGAAAAGCTTGTATTGGAGGAGGTTATGCTGGAAGATTCCCAAGCCAGAGAAGAGTAGGAGCCCAGGATCAGGTTGCATGAGCATGCTACAAAGTCAGGTTTACTTTGTATTACTCATTTGCTTTTGACAATAAAAGGTTGAAACATCTTTCTCGTCCAAAATCAAGTACTTATTGAACTATGTGTTTATTTGGATCATGTTGGTTAATGCTTGATGGTTGAATCATTGTTCAATTGCATCATTATTATATTGGCCAAGATATGTTGAGAAAGGTACTTGTGTTGTAGGTTTATCGAATGTTAGATTGACTTGAGGATCGAGCGCAAGATTGGATAAAGGCTAGGATCAAACTTCGTTCAAAAGGTATGTATTCAATATTCATAATCTAGTACCATTCATAAACATTTCTGTAATGCAATTAATATGCTTACATGTCACCCCCTTAAGTTGATAATGTTATTTTCCTCATTATAAGGTAGTAATTCCCGCCAACAGACTGGGGACTCTGCTGGGGATGGTTGTTTTTCTACTCTAGGAAACCTTTCTTGTTTGTCTTTCCAGAACCTATTAACTCCTTTAATCTGCTGAGAAGCCCTGTAGGTATCCCCTGCTTGCTTCTCTCTGCTTCATTCAGTCTTTTTGCATCTTTTCAAAGTCAGTTTTTGGACTCTTTAAGACCTGAGCGCTACTCTATTATACATACAATAGCGCCCATATGCTACTCTGTTATACATACAGTAGGGCCCACCCTTCCAGGAGCACTAGTTTCCCTACTACACAGTAGGGTACATTCCTGTAGCTTTCTATTAGTGTTTTGGTTGAGTTTTCTGCCTTTTTGGGTAGGTTTCTGACTTTGTTTTGGGCCTTCTTGACTAGTCTTTGAGGTCTGCAACTTTTCTTTGAGTCTCAGTTCCCTTCTTTGAGTCTTTTTGGTCATATTTAGGTCACTTGTTTGCTTTTGAAGTGTTTGGTTCACTTTTTACTCTCTTTGGAGACTAAGCTTTGTTTCTTAGCGAACACATTTGCTTACTTATACCCTGACATTGTGTTGCTGACCTACAAACTTGTATGCTTTGCATTTGCTGTTTGTGGCAACATTTGTTTGCTCTTTAGGCATCTTATACTTTGTTTTAGGGTTTGGTCCATTATGGAGCCTTTAGGGTGTCTTCCAAGGTCTTTTGAGTTCCAACATTTCTTTGAGTTCATTCTCTTTTCTAGTATAAAGTGAGTTTGGAGCACTTTAACTTGCTTCATCTTTCAGTCTCTGTGTTAGTAGGGTGGTTGTTAACTCACTTGCCTACCGATTGCTTGGCTTAGTGGTCTTATTAGGGTTTGGTGCTTTGGGACATTCCTCTTGAGTTTGATTTTTAGTTTGTAGCATCTTTCCTCTTTGTTTTCTATCCGCTTTGTTCCAAGTGTCGGGGATTTTTCTCTTGAAAAAACTTGTAGGACAAGCCTTTTTCGAACCATTGTTTTGACAGCTGTGAGCTTAGGACCCTTTTTTGCCATACTTACACATCTTGTATAAGTCCTATTTGCTTCATAATTTTAGAGTTATTTTTCGTTCATAATAACAAAAAAAAGCAAAAAATTGATAGCTTAAGAATAGTGAGGCTTATATCTTTTGCAAAATAGCATAGTTTGTTTTGTTCATAATTTTAAAAGAAAAAAAAAAGAAAATTTGCTTAGATTTGTTTCAGTTTCAATTTGGAAAAAACATTAAATGAAAAAACAAATTTTTTTTTTGTTGAAAGTTTTAATTTATGCACTTTCCTTTCCTGTTGCAACCACGCCACACAAACGCACTACCTTTTGAGTAATAATAGCCATAAATTTTTTTAATAAAATTAAATAGCAACAATTTTCTCTTTTAGGGATACACTACACCAACTAGTCTTGGTTAGGATCTTGGGTTTAAATCACCTTAAACCACCCAAGGTCACACATTACGCAAAAATCGTAGTTCGACTATCACAGGTAAACCCACTTCATTCAAAGCTTGCTTAGGATCTATGCAGCAAGTCTTGTGAGATCAGATTGTTGGGAATAATCCTCCTACTTTCTGTTTCGAGCATATACGAGGATTGGATCGCGTTTGGGGACTCTTTTGAGTTTCAGGCTCAGTTACCCTACCCACGCCTTCCGATTCGACCTGAGACTGTTCCCCCAGGATTTTTTGGTGTTGTGGTATCCTTAGTATCTGACCATAGGTTCATACAAAAGTGACAACGGAGGGTATATCTGCTGTACCTAGGACAGACGTGGGAGGAAATCCCTTGCAGGTCTTTGGGAGGGTGGTTGGGTGATTCCAGCACTTGCACCCTTAGTCATTGTATCGTGGAACCTGGGTAACTGTTCTTCATCCTTCGTTGATCTGTTCTGGGCCCTCATCATCCCAGACTCTTCTCTGGAAGGCATCTTGTTTGCTTGGTTTGAATACTTAGGATTTTTTAGTGGTGTGTTGTTTGCCCCCTAGTCATTAGTGGCCACTAGGTTTTTTCTAGCTTTATTTTATATATAATCATGGAAGACCAAGAACTTCGTAGGTCGAGAAGGTTGCAAAACCTTCCTCCACTTAGAACAGAACCACTACCGCCAGCTAGACGACATAGGGTAGACCCCAGTGTTTCTTTGGAAATCACTGGTGAAATAGAACTTCCTGAGGAACTTTTTACAATAGAAAATCCTGAAATAGAAATTCCTGAGGAACTACAACCTGAAATAGAGTTTCCTGAAGAACCACAAACTGCAACAGAAAGCCCTGAAATAGAGGTTCTTGAGGAACCACAATTGGGGACTCCAGATCAGCAACATTTTAGTTCAATTGAGATTGAAGATCTCACTTCTGGTGAGTTCAGTACTTCGTTTAATCCTCCTCTGACTAATCTTACTATTCCACTTATATTACACGTTGGTTTCCAACAGCTCGATTATAGTGCATACTTGTTCACACTTGGGAATTTTATGACTAATACAGGAGGCGAACAGGGAGTTCCACAGACTCCCACAATAGGTATGAATACAAATACTGTAAATCCTCCTACTACTACTACATCGAGTTCAGCACAAACAACTTTTGTTCCGACTCCGTCCTTCAGCTTTAATACTAGTACATTAGGCATGCCGAGTTCAACAACTATGGCATCTACCTCTACACCTACTTTTGGACCTAGCAGTACCATGAATCTTGTTCCACCTCCCATAACTCAACCATCATATCACATACCTAGTACTTGGATTTCCACACCTGCTGTAGGGCCAAATGCTTCTGTAACTGTGCCTATCATGAGTACCATGACTGTACCGTCTACATCAGCTACTACTGGTTTTAATACCTTTGCAGGTCCCAACTTGAGTCAAACTAATATGCCTGTGAGAAACATCCCTTTCTCTCTATTCTCGGGAGGAGGGGGTAACATTTTTAACCAGCAATATGGTGGGGTTAACACCCAGCCATAGTGGACGAACCCAGAGAGCACTAACCCACTTTCATATGGGTGGGGGGATTTCAATAATACTTTCGCGCAACAACAGATGATTGGGGGCAACCCCTACCAACAGATGGCTGGGGGAAACCCCTACCAACAGATGGATGGGGGCAACCCCTACCAGCAGATGGTTGGGGGAAACCCCTACCAGTAGATGGTCGGGGGCAACCCCTACTAGCAGTTCACAGGTCAGACTATGGGTGGTTCCCCCTTTATGACCCCAGCTTATCAAATGCCATCTTGCAGACCTCGTTTACCATTTCTGGAAACTCTAAATTTGCTAGGATTTTCCAAGTTGACAAACGATCCGGTGTATCACAACACCACATGGCCACTTGTTTCTACCAAGTTACCTTCGGACATTCCAAAATTTGAAGGCAAAACTGGCAAGGACCCTGGTGATCATGTCACTACTTTCCATTTATGGTGTTCCTCGAACTCATTAAATGAAGATTCCATTAGGTTGACACTGTTCCAAAGGACCTTAATCAGTGCTGCAGCCAAATGGTACATTGAGTTACCTGCAGCTACATTCTTTAATTTTGGGGATCTCGCAATTGTCTTTTTGAATCACTTCCAGCTTCATGTTCGGTATGATGTCGGAACAGACCTTTTGTCTACATTTAGGAAAAATAAATCCACTCACTTATCTGATCACATTCAAGAGTGGCGAAGACAGAAGAGGCTCATTAAAGCCAACATACCTCCAGAATTCCTTCTTGAGTGGTATTTGAAATCACTCCTTCCTTATATTTCTAAGGAAGTAGCTACTTCTGGAGTGTCTACAGAGGAAGAAGCCATCTTACGGACCCCGCAGTTAGACCTTGTTTACACACAATCTGGCTTACTTTATGAAATCATACCTGATGCACAGCGATCAAATACTGATCTGAGCAAACCTAAACCTGGACCGCATGCTGATGACATAGTAGGTTTAGTTGACTCTGCAGCTTTCGAAGCATTGACCAAACAGGTTCATGCCTTATCTGTCAAACAATCGACTGCAGAAGTTACTTCCGTCAAAACCTCTCCTTCTACTTCTGAATCTGTTAACCAGGTTTAGAACAATCAAAAGGGCCCTCGGCAGCCCAACAACAAAAAGAAGGGAAAGAAAGGAGAGCGGAACCATCAAAAGCCCAAAAAAGAGAATGCCGAGGAGGGTAACAAAGAGAAGAAGAAGGTTAAGTTCCCTTGTAAACTTTGCAAGCAGGACCACCTCACTCACCAATTCCCTCTACTCGAAGAAGCCCAGAAGCCACTTCAAGAAAAGAAACCTGCTGTACTTAAATATCCATTCCCTAAGGGGCAGGGTTCAACTTCTGGCACTTCCAATACTGGGCGCACCACACATGCTTCGGTTGATCAAACTTTTATTAACATGGTTAGCTCGGATGCACTCTTACGAACAAGAGTAGGAAATTACACCCTAGATACACAGAAGAAGGATAAGGAGATTCTAGAATCTTCCATTCCACTCCACATACCTGTGGACCCACTGCCCAAGATCCCAAAAGGTGTCTTGAAGCAGGCTCGCACAATCCCAACACTCGAGCTGCTTCCAACTACAATGTGGTTGAAGATCTAGCCCAGATCCCTTGTGCCATGTCCACCTTAGAAGTCCTGCAAAGTTGTCCTTTACAACGAAATGCACTTCTGGCAGCTATTGGAAGTATGGAATCTTCTAACATGTCTGCGGGATTTGATATGGCTGATATCAAATACCGGTTGCCGTACCATGTTTCCCTTCAGATAGAAATCGTCCATGGCCCAATGACCATTAGACGAGCTGTCGTAGATGAGGGCACGTCGATGTGCGTAATGTCAATTTCCTGTTGGAAATCTTTGGGTTCCCCCGAGTTAGCCCCTTCTAACACACTGCTTACTGGATTTGATGGCAGAACTTTCCGTCCACACGGAGTTTTGCCATCATTTGATGTCACTTTGGCCGGTAAGACAGTTGTTGTAGAAGTAGAAGTTCTAGATGCTCCACTTGATTACAACATGTTATTAGGCAGGAGTTGGACATATGCCATGCGAGCTATTGCATCGGTAGTTTTTCGAGTTGTTATGTTCCCGTTTGAAGGTAAGGTCGTTACAGTCGATCAGCTTTCTTTCATTCAGAGAAACAACCAGACTTCTTCGGAGTCCACAATTCCTTTAGTTGATCAATCTGCCCCAGTAAGCGAGAGTTTAGGAGCAGGGATTTATGGGTCATTAATAGGTACTTTTGACCTGCCTGCTCCTACCTTATTTGTTGGTTCTGAGGAATGTTCATCATCTGAGATTTCCACAGCCAGTTTAACAACTGATCCTGGGTTTCTCCCAACTGATTCAGAACCTTCTATGCCTACATCTGTTGCAGAGATAACCTACTTGGACTCACATCAAACTGTAACATAACATATATTGACTCTGCTGGTCTCTGTTGAGTCAGATATGGACTATGCTGCTGCACAGTCATCCGATCCGACTCACTCTCTTGACAGTTTGGATACTACTTTACCTTTCGAGGAAGCAATTTTGGAAGCCATGACTAACCTGGACCATCCTCGTGAACATATAGATCCCAGGTCCTTCTTGATTCCCATTCTAAACTTGATAGAGAGAGGTGAGTTTTATCCGACACTCAGTGAGAATGTTGATTTCACTTCTATCCTTTCCACTTCACAAGTTGGTTTTGCTGAAGGGAATAGATCGAGAACCATTCTAGTCAACATTTCCACTGCACCTGGGGTCATAGAAAACATATTTATTGAAATGAGATGTTATCTTGATGAGATCATTTCGTACACCAATCTGTTTAATGATTTCCGTGACATCTTTTCCCGATCTCATGAGGAGATTCTAGGCATCGACCCTACTTGAGGGAGTCTTTCGAGCATTCTTCTACCTTTACTTTAAGCTCGTTAAAAACAGTAAGTAGGTTACGAGCCGTCTTCCACCTTTCCTTCGATCTCGTTAAAAAAAATAAGGAAGCTATGAGCATTCTTCCATCTCTCCTTTGAGCTCGTTAAAAACAATGAGGAGGTCACAAGTTTACTTTTTCGGACTCATTAAAATTTTACGAAAACGATTCCTATAGAGTTCTCTTTAAGCTCTTGTTAGACTCTTTAAATATGACAAGATTGCCGAGTATAGTTGTCATTTCAGACTTGTTAAAGGATTTCAAGCGACATCCACTCAGGTAGAGCATTACCCCTTTTCCGGGCCTTAGTGGATAATTCACGGAAAAGGTATACTCTAGGTATACTTCTGTATGCGCTAGAAGAGTTCTTCTTCCATTATTTTACACTTTTTTGGGGAAGGAGACTAACTTTACGAAAAAGGACCTTTGGAGTCATCTTTAGGGTTTTCAGACTCTCAAAATTTGAAAACACCAAGCGAGCATTCACCTACTCGGGCTCGATGTGAAATCCACGAGAGAGTAAGTAGAGGACTGTTTAAGTTTTTCAACTCTATAAACAAGAAAACACCGCCGAGCACAGACCAATCCGGGCTTGATATAAAATCCACGGATAGGTGTAAAGAGGATTGTTTAAGTTTTTCAGACTCTATAAACAGGAAAACACTGGCGAGCATTAATCTGCTTGGGCTCGATACTAAAATCCACGAGTAGATATATGGAGTTATTGTTTAAGTTTTTCAGACTCCTTAAAATTCAAAACAACGACGAGCAGGAACAGATCTCGGCTCGATATTAAAATCTAGAGATCAGTAGTATAGAGTAATCTTCTATCTCTTCTTCAAACTCTGTAAACAATGAAGAACGTACTGAGTCTTCCTCTCATGGGCTTGTTAAACTTTTTACATGGTTGGATCTATTGAGTTTTCATTCTTTCTTGGACTCATTAAAACAACAAGAAAGGTATTCTTTTATCTAAAAAGAATAAGGGATGGGAAATATGTGTCATATCTTCAATGTCAAAGGCAGTTTCGTCAGTTCTATCCTTGAACACAACACCTATTTGAGTCTATCATGTCGGTTGGGTTTAGTTTTTGACCTCAGGGTGAACTTGATCTCCGAGTTGTTTACTCCCTCGGTTGGTTATTCTTCCAACCATATGGAGGGTTTGATAATGTCTCCTACATTTCAGGCTTATCATTTGCCCCATTATGTCGGAAACTACCTGAGTCGCTTGGTGTCATGCTCATTGTTCAAGGATATACCCTGTGTCGGCCATTTTGCAGTTTACCTTGACTTCATGTGTCGGCCATCCTAGTGTCAGTCTTATTACATATTACTCCATATCAGCTCATACCAGTTGAGTGTTCCTCGAGTTGGATGATGGAGGATGCCTTAAGGCCTTTCTTCCAATGGACTTCTTCCCATCGACATCAACTCATTTTGCTCGAGGAATGAAGTTTAGAGTTTCGGTTAGTACCTTGGAGATTGCAGTCACCAGTGGCAATTTTCCTCGCTGTTGAATGTCGAGAATACATCAATGTCCCTTCTTCGACAGGATCCCCAAGTGTTTGACTCCAAGTCCACCTATTCACACTTGTCGGATTGTACTAGGTACCTTGGGCCCCATCATCATTATCGGTGGAAGCCCTTGCGTTTGTTAATGGTATACATCAATGACCATTAATCAAACGATACCCCCCATGTTCGACTGTTAGCTCATCTATTCACATGGTTAGGGTTTGTACCTCGGGTTGTTTTGGATGAAGACCTTGGGATTTTTGGATGACATTACCTCATTATGTTATCACCCAAGTTTCGCAAGACTGAGCCTCACTTATATTTAGCTCTCCATAAGACATAGATCCAGTTTGTTGTTATGGCTATGATCTCTCAAGTTTGACATGGATCCATGCTTGTATTCTAAGTGGCCATGCTACATATATATCTCCTTGTTATGTATCGGAGATCATGTTGTATCACACTGCACATCTATATGATGTCAAGAATGTAATTGCTCGCTAACCTTGATCTTTGTTTCAGGTGTTCTTGTGACTTTCTTCCGCGGTTCCTTGCTCCTCCTCTGGCTTTGGATTGTAATGTATTTCAGCCATCGTTTCCCTCTGACCTCACACATTAGGGGGCATTTGTTATAGGTCAAACCGACACCTCTCCGTCTGTGACCATCTTGAGCTGTTGATCACACAAAAGGAAAACTTGGATGAAGGAGCATGTTGACCTTAGATGAGACCTTGACCTACTCCACCTCCTTTGAAGCTAGAAAAACCCTAAACTGCCTCCCTTGTCCTATAAATACAAGGAGGAACAAAGAGAGGGGTTAGACATGAGAGCTATAGAAAGACTCTTTCATAAGAAAATCTTGTATTGGAGGAGGTTATGCTGGAAGATTCCCAAGCCAGAGAAGAGCAGGAGCCCAGGATCAGGTTGCATGAGCATGCTGCAAAGTCAGGTATACTTTGTATTACTCATTTGCTTTTGACAATAAAAGGTTGAAACATCTTTCTCATCCCAAATCAAGTACTTATTGAACTATGTGTTTATTTGGATCATGTTGGTTAATGCTTGATGTTTGAATCATTGTTCAATTGCATCATTATTATATTGGCCAAGATACACTGAGAAAGGTACTTGTGTTGCAGGTTTATCGAACGGGAGATTGACTTGAGGATCGAGCACAATATTGGATAAAGGTTAGGATCAAACTTCGTTCAAAAGGTATGTCTTCAAGATTCATAATCTATTAACATTCATAAGCATTTCTGTAATACAATTAATATGCTTACCTGTCACCCCCTTAAGTTGATAATGTTCGTTTCCTCATTATAAGGTAGTATTTCCCACCAACACCCATTGAACATATGTTTTCCAGTAGTTCAATACCTGTGATTCTTAGAGAGGAAGTGCCTACACTCATCAAACACCTCCTTTCCTAAGATTTTTGAATGACGAGATTTGATCTTAAGACCACAAACTGGACATGAAAATTTTCCCTTTGTCTGAAGACCTACATAAAGAGATGGATTATCTATGTCAATTATAATTATATATAAAATGAATGGATTATTTAAAAAAACATGAGTGAATAGTATATTAACTAATTCATAAAATTAAATGCAATTAAAGTGGAGCTTATAATTACAAACCACAAAAATGGGTTAACCCTAGGGCATCATGTATTGTCCATACAAGCATTGCATGGAATTGAATTTTCCTTTGTCGTATTGGTCTAGATACGTCATACATAGTGATGTCATTCCATAACTTTAGTAGCTTGTCAATAAGAGGTTCAATATATACGTTCATTTATTTAACTTGGTACTTACCTGATTGATTTGAACATATAAAATATATAATTATGAGTACCATTTAGATATACAAACCATGCACAAGAGAAAAATAAAAAATATATATATGAAATTATGCAACAAAATACGAAAAAAATGAGATGCCGCTACATTAAAAAAAAAAATTGTAGATACAATATACCTAGAACAATCATCGACAACATTATGTGCTCCCTCTTTATTGAAAACCATGGACGAATGTTATTGTTGATAACAAAAATAGGCCACATTGAGTAAACAGATCTCATCTTTACAAATGGATTGACACCATCTGCTTCCAAAGAAATCCTAAGATTATGAGGTTCTTCTTTAAAGTGAGGCCATTTTTCCTCCATATCTCTAAATGCAGACCCATCTGTAGGAACTCAAATAATGTCATCTTGACTTATGTTCCATGCATGGTAATCCATAAATTGCGCTATGTTCTTGCACCTGAACAGTCGTTGCAAATGTGGAATAATGGGAATATAATGAAGAACCTTGCGAGGCACATTTTTTGTTACTTGATCTGTTCAATATCTATTGATATGACATCAGACATTCTGTTGCAAATTCATGCTGATTATAATTCATAACATGGTCATTGGGGCATGCATGAATTTCTTCATATTGCATTCCAATTTCTTTCATGATGGAAGATAAATATTGATATGTCCAAGGTAAAATATTTGATAGTGGTAACAAAAATTCAGCTATCAATCTACAACAAATAAAAATAAAAATCTAGTTAATATAATATATAAATAATATTAATGAAACACATTTCATCCGTATTAATTTGACTTATGAATTAACAATAAAATTATCTATGTGATGGAATATATTACATACCTTAACACTCGTGTGACTGATGTGTTTGAAATACCATTCATAACCTTCAAGTTCATTATCAACAATATAGCAGAGAGAAGATTTGTGTTGGAGCCCTCATAGAAGGGTTCCTATGCCTTCTCAAGAAGAGGTAAATCATGAATATCATCAAAACGATAATCATTTTCATGATCATGATCATCATCATCCTTTATAACATTAAATGAATCATGGATCAACGTATTTGTACCATCATCTTCAACTATGTTATCAGTATGATCATCTTCTTCAATATGATCATTAACTTGTTCTCCATTATTCAAAGCTCCATGTTCCTCCGGTACTTGTTCTAAAAGAACTTCCTCTGGACGATATGCCGTAGAATGTCTTTCCTTTATAATTACATGAAACCATCAATAGATAAAATTTAATATAATAAATCTTAAAATAATACATACATTTGCAAAAGCAATCAATATAAAAACATATATAATGCAAAACTTACAAATTGACGATATTCATTGTTAGGATATTTAGACACTTAGGAGTTAGTTAAGATCAACTTGTGTAATATATCTGTTAGGGATAGTGTGTTTCTTTAATATGCATTAGTATGCATTTGTAAATACTTAATCCGACGGTCACGATATGTTTCCGACATAGAGTGATCTGACGGCTCAACTTCTCTTAGATCAAACCTAACCTTGATCCGTGGCTTAACACCCGATTGGTCCATGATATCTATTTAAAGAGCATGGAGGGTCATTGTTTAGTTGATCGATTATGAGAAGCTCATTTGTAACTTTCGTTCTTTGCATAATAAATTATCCCGTAGAAGCTATTTGGCCGGGGCCATGGAGTGTTTCCCTCAAGAGGGTTTAAACCACGTCAAAACATCGGTGTGTTGATATGTGATCTGTTTGTGTGAAGTGGTTTCTCTTGGTGTTCGGTCCTTTGGTGGTACCCTGTGTACCCGAACATGGTATCAGAGCTTTTATGAAGTGCCGCTTCCGGTTATGATCTAGATCTTGAATTGCTATTGCCGAAACTCGAAAGGGTTTCTAGTTCTGATATTTCTATGTATTTCTGGGCTATGGGAGGTGTTCCATTGCGTCCGGAGCGTCGTTTCCATTGGGAAATAGTTTTCGTTTGATCGAAAATGATTCCTGGTTGCTCTAGAAACGCGTATTTCATCAGATCTGAAGGTATAATGTTACAGTGACGCATTTTTTTTTATTTCGTTTTTGAAAAGAAAAATCTCATATTTCATTTTTTTTACTGTTAGATTTTTTTTGGTTCGGATTGTTGCTTTCCCGTCTATGTATGCTCTTTGCCGTGCACCTTGAGCGATCTCGGCAAATCAGAAACGGAAAGGGAAAGGGTTTTTTTCGGCTGCGTATGCTCTTTGCCGTGCACTTTGCGCGATCTCAGCAAATCAGAAACAGAGAGAAAACGTAGACTTTCCGGGAAAGCTAACAAGATCTAACTCCAAAAGTGTGGAAAAGTTTTTTTGTTTCGATTTGTGGTTTGTTTTGCAGGAAAAAGGGCAAGCACGCAAACCGAGCAAGAAGAGTAAAAAAAAAGAAGAAGCCCCTTCCTCATTCCCATATTTTACATACCTTTTAAACTAGCTCACTTGGTCAAAGTTGCTTTATTCCTTAATAGGTCTTGAGTTCAAGTCTTAGGAAGTTACTTTTAAAAGAAAAAGTGCATGCAATTTCTATTTTCAAGTTACTTTATTGTAAAAGTGCATCTCACTTAAATAATAAAAAATAAAAATACAAGTGAGTCACTTAAGTTTTTTTTGTTGCACTATTTAAAAGTAATATCATTGTAAAAGTGAAATCACTTATTTTACAAAAGTGGTTCACTTAAAGCAACTTTTTTGTAAAGTGATTGTCAAAAGGTTCATTTTGGGAAGAGGGGGGTTCTTTTTTTTTAGCTGGACATTCTCTAGCTGCCACGTCACTATTGGGGACATCTTCAACAGTTTATTTGTTCAAGCATAACTTCATCATACAGAGTCAGTTTTCAGTGCCGTTTTTTTTGAAACCACCTATTTTTTCGAGGTCTTCACATCCAGACTATTGGTTTCTGCTTTTACAGCCATTAATTTATAAATATGGCCGCCCCTTGTGATATTCTACTTAACAGTTCCAACTATTTCTCATGGAAATCTCGTATGGAGGATGTTCTACGAAGTAGGGGACTTTTAAGAATTACAACAGGGAAAGAAAAAGAGCCCACTGATGATGATAAGAAAATAAAATGGGCAAATAGATGTGATGAAGCTCGTGGATTGATTGGGATGTTAATCTCTACTGATTTGCGATTCCACATATCTGGAATTGATGAACCTAATGCTGCTTGGGATAAGTTGGAAACTGTGTTTGGTAAACACAATGAAATTCGAGGTCATCAACTCGAAAATGAGTTGATTTCTTTAAATCCAAGTGACTTTTCATGCATTCAAGATTATTTATCTAAGTACAAAACTCTTAAACTCTTATGTGCAGAATGTAAGATTGAGAGGGAAGACAAACAGTGCATTTATCACATTCTTTCCAAACTTGGACTTACATATTCTTTTTTTGTATCTACATTTTACTCCATGAAAGCATCCTTGAATGCAGCTAGCTATCAAAAGCCTAGTCTTGAATCCTTTTGTGATTCCCTGATTAGAGAACAAGATAAACTCATTCATCTTGGAATAATCAACAATGCAGATACATCTGGGAAAGCCTTATTGTCCCAACAGAAAGAAAAGTCCAAGCCTCCCAAGAAACAAAATTTTTGCAATAATAAGTCAAACAAGGGTTCCAAACCCTCTCAGTCAGCTCCTTCTTTAAAAAATGACAAAGGATCCAAGCCAAAAGGCAAGAAGACTGAGCGTCATTGCAACTATTGCGGGAAAGATAATCATGATGAATCTAAGTGTTTCAAGAAGATGGCAGCCTTGAAAGCAGCAATGAAAAAGTACCACATCAGCCTAGATTCGTCTTCAGAATCTACCTCTCATGGACATGCACTTTGTGCTTCTGGTTATTCTTATAATGCATCTTCTTCTTCTACTTCAAATGAATGGCTCATTGATTCTGGAGCATCTTATCATATGGCTAAGGATCAAGCCATCTTTTCTACTATGCATGAATGTAACACCAAACAAATATTTGTTGGTGATGATAGATCTCTAAGTGTTGTAGGAGCTGGAACAGTTCCAGTAGATAATGGTCATTTTAGTGATGTACTATGTGTTCCAAGAATTTCCTGCAATTTGTTATCAGTCTATCAGATCACTCATTCTGGTGAAGGTAAAACTGTGACCTTTACACCTCACCAAGTTGTAATCAAGGATTTTAAAGATCCTCAACAAGTCCTAGCTACCGGAATTGTTGATGATATTACCAGGTTGTACAAGTTTAACAACTTTGGGTCATCACCTTTCCCTTCAGTTTTTGTTGCTCATAGTGATAACTTGAGCAAACTTTGGCATGAGCGATTTGGTCACTTAAATTATCGCTCATTGCAACAGCTATGTAAAGAAAATATGGTGACAGGTCTTCTGATGGTATCTTGCAGGGATGGTGTTTGCTCCGGTTGTGTACTTGGAAAACATCATCCAGACAATTTTGACAAACGTGCCTCTTGGCACGCCTCGGTTCCCTTGGAGCTTGTGCATAGTGACTTGTGTGGTCCTCTTCCATTTGCTTCCTTTTCTGGTTTCAAATATTTCTTAACTTTCATTGATGATTACACCAGATGCACTTGGGTTTATTTCCTAAAACTTAAGAGTGAAGTATTTAACATGTTCTTGGCCTACAAGGCCCTTGTTGAAAAACAATCTGGTCATCAAATTATTAAGTTAAGATCTAACAATGGAGGAGAATATGTTAACAAACAGTTCACTACTTTCTGCACTGAACAAGGCATCCAACAACAACATACAGTTCCATATACACCACAACAAAATGGTGTAGCTGAGCGGAAGAACCGCACTTTAAAAGAAATGGCTAATTGTATGATCCAATCTAAGGGACTAAGTCTTCAATTTTGGGCTGAAGCCATAAATTGTGCAAATTACATAGTTAATCGCACCCCCACAAAAGAATTACAAGGTATAACACCGGAAGAAGCATGGAGTAAAATTAAACCTGATGTAAGTCACTTTCGTGTGTTTGGTAGTGTAGCATGGGCTCACATTCCGGATGAAAAACGGAAAGCATTGCAGCCTAAAAGTGAAAAGTGCATATTTGTTGGATATTCTGAAGATGTAAAAGGTTATAGACTTCTTCAACCACATTCTCATGCTATAATCATTCGAAGAGATGTTAAATTTGATGAAAATATCTTGGCCTGCGAGCCTAACTCGGCGAGTGTGCCATCTTTGGCCTGTGAGCCTGATTCGGCATTTGTGCCTTCTTCTTCTTCTTTCAACTTCCTTGACAGGTTTCCAACTCCAGTTTCTGATGATGACAGTGAGGATGAAAATCCACCTCCACTTGCTCATGTTCCTCCAGTTGCACCAGCACAATTGCTTCCTCGATGGGTCCGTTTAACATGTGAAGTAGCTGGTGATCTTGCCGGTGATCCTAGAGATCAACGTCGAACACGTTCTCAGTTTCAGCGAGCCTCTTCTCTTTTGGCTCAAGTTTCCGAGAATCATGATCCAGAAATGTTTGCAGAAGCTTCAGGGAATCCAGATTGGGATGTAGCCATGGATGAAGAATATCGTTCCTTAATGGAAAATGATACTTGGGATCTTGTACCTCTTCCAAAAGGAAGAAAACTTGTCAGATGTAAATGGGTCTACAGAACTAAGTATGCATCAGATGGAAGTGTTGAAAGACTTAAGGCAAGGTTGGTTGCCAAAGGTTTTTCCCAAGTTGAAGGGATTGACTACAATGAAACCTTTGCTCCCGTCGCCAAAATGAACTCCATCCACCTTGTTCTTTCCCTTGCAGCCTTACACAACTGGGAAGTCCATCAAATGGATGTCAAGTCTGCCTTCTTACATGGTGATTTACAGGAGGAAATTTACATGGAACAACCTCCTGGCTATATTCAGAACAACTCTAGCCTTGTCTGCCGCCTTAAGAAATCCTTATATGGCCTTAAGCAAGCTCCTAGAGCTTGGTATGCCAAAATGGATAACTTTCTCCTTGACACTGATTTTTTTAGATGCCATTCTGACCCCAATGTTTATACCAAGAAAGTAGGAAACCATTTCATCATACTTGTTCTATATGTTGATGACCTTATCCTTACTGGTAGTGACCCTAAGCTTATAACCCATGTGAAATCCAGTCTTAAACAAACTTTTGAAATGTCAGACTTAGGACATTTGCATTATTTTCTTGGTCTCCAAGTCCTGCAAACCAAAGAAGGAATCTTTCTTTCTCAGTCTAAGTATGCTTGCGACCTTCTTCGTCGCTTTCACATGGAAGATTGTACACCAGCCCCTTCTCCCTTCCAGTCTGGAGTCAAACTTTCTGCCACTTGTACTTCACCTGAAGTCGATGCCACCTTGTATCGTCAGCTTGTTGGTAGTCTCTTATACTTTACTCATTCCCGTCCTAACCTTTCCTTTTCCATTGGTTGTGTTTCCCGTTATATGCAGACACCTCATGAAAGTCACTGGAAAGCAGCTAAAAGAATACTTCGATATATTCGAGGTACAGTTCAGTTTGGGATTCATTACAGTATAGGGGGGAAACCTTTGTTGGTTGGTTTCACTGATTCAGATTGGGCCGGCAATCCTGATGATTGGAAGTCTACTGCAGGTTATGTTTTCAGTCTGGGATCTGGACCTATTACTTGGGCTTGTAAGAAATAACAAGCTCTTTCTCTTTCTTCAGCAAAGGTAGAATATCGAGCAGCAGTTAATGCGAGTCAGGAAGCTTTATGTTAGGAACCCATATCGTTACTTTGTTAGTATGTTGTTATTGGACGCATATGCTTTGTAAGTCGTCCCATAGTATTTGTTGATCAATAGTTTGTGTTATTGTTGTTGGCGCATATGCTTTGTAAGTCGCCCGTAGTATTGTTGATCCATAGTTTGTAACGGCCCATGGTTTCGACCCATAGTATTGGCGCCTAGAATTAGTATATAAGTGTGTGTTGAGACCTATGAAGGCACCGTGAAGTTATTTGTATTGAGCTTGCTCAAAGGAGGTTGCCCCCTCGAAGTGGCCTGTGATCAATACAAAAGTGATTCTGAGTTCTGTCATTTCTGCTATTTCGCGTATTCTTGTTAATTAATTGTTGCAGGTGCCTCACACTTTATGGCTTCGACAGATCCTTTCAGAGTTTGGATTCGAGCAGCAGCAGCCTACTCCACTTTGGTGCGACAATCAAAGTGCCATCAAGCTTGCCAAAGATCCAGTTCTACATCAACGCAGCAAACACATTGAGCTACATATGCACTTCATCAGAAATCTTGTTCATGATCGTGTTCTTGAAGTGCTCTTTTTCCCTACAAATGATCAAGTTGCAGACATCTTCACCAAGTCTCTTACAGAAGCGAAGTTTTCTAAACTTCGATCTATGTTAGGAGTTCAGGAACTTGTCATTAAGGGGGGATAGGCTCTAATGCCTCCTTCCTTCTCCTAATAGTGTCACTTTTGTAAATCCTTCAATCCTATCCCAAGTTGTTCTTAAGGGGGGATGTTAGGATATTTAGACACTTAGGAGTTAGTTAAGATCAACTTGTGTAATATATCCGTTAGGGATAGTGTGTTTCTTTAGTATGCATTAGTATGCATTTGTAAATACTTAATCCGACGGTCACGATATGTTTCCGACATAGAGTGATCCGACGGCTCAACTTCTCCTAGATCAAACCTAACCTTGATCCGTGGCTTAACACCCGATTGGTCCATGATCTCTATTTAAAGAGCATGGAGGGTCATTGTTTAGTTGATCGATTATGAGAAGCTCATTTGTAACTTTCTTTTTTTGCATAATAAATTGTCCCGTAGAAGCTATTTGGCCGGGGCCGTGGAGTGTTTCCCTCAAGAGGGTTTAAACCACGTCAAAACATCGGTGTGTTGATCTGTGATCTGTTTGTATGAAGTGGTTGCTCTTGGTGTTCGGTCCTTTGGTGGTACCCTATGTACCCGAACATTCATGTCCCCCCTCAACATGTCCATGTTGCCTACAATGTTTTCTGGTTGTTGTGATCTTTATTCTTCTCCTCTTAAATCCCCTGCATTGACTACATGGACAATAACATTTCCCATTACCCTTTCTTTTCAGTCCATCCCACAATCTAGAAAGCAATTGTCGATTTCATTCATCTAGATCAGGAATATTGCTATTTGACATTTTATCATAAAGATTTTGAACGAAGATTATCGATCTTATAAAATCAAACTCCATACTTCACTATTTTTAATCACAAAAACAATAGAAATAATTATGTATTCTTTTACAGAAAACAGTCCGTCGAAGAATAAAATCGTTTTTGCAAACCATCACTTGTATAGAAAACATGTCGGAATGTTTCAAAATTTATAGATTTTAAAATATAAATGCTCATCAGATATCTGACCACTTGAGCATAGTTACCATTATGAAATACTCGTCGGATATCCGACTTCTTGAGCATAGTTACTCGTCGGATATATGACACCTTGAGCATCGTTGGATATTTCAGATATCCGACGAGTATGGTCAAATATCCGACAACCATTGTCAGATATTTGACTACAGTCGGATATCCGATAGGTCCTTCTATCAATTAAAAAAAAATTAATCAAAATTCATAATTTTGAAGGTGAAAGCCAATGACACAGTCCTTTTCGTCGGATGCCATTTGATTTTCTCGTCCGATTTTAGGTTCAAAGTTTTTAGTGAATTATTCCTATCTTTGTTAAAAGCACATTATTTAGTTGACGCCAGGATAATTTTAGGCATATATATATTAATAATTTTAGAGGATAGTAGTCATGATAAAACTCTTCTAGCTTCATTTAATTTGATTGGAAATACATCTTGTAAAAAATATCTTAATGCATCATGTTGTGTGTTATACCTCAAAGTTACACTTCGCACCCTAGTGTCGCATCTTTGTACCATGTGACCTAGCGACATTTCTCCCTAATAACCGTCACACATTATTGGCTCCCTCCTTGGTCTCATCTGGACACCTAAGAGAAAAATCCATTGACTAAATGCCGAGACATGACCTTATCTGCCACATGTCACAGCAGCTGACCCTATCGGCATAGATTTTTGCGCTCTACACATTTGCTAGGTAGCGAAAATTAGATGATTTTCGCATTATGCTCAGACCTAGGGGCACGAAAATCCCTTTTTATCCTTTTTCCATGGATCATGGATCTCATCCTTCAAGATATTTTCTTGGGATTATCAGTCTTGATTCGATCCCAACCCCCTCTCCCTGTTTAGTCTGGATGATCCACTAAAGACTCATTTGATCCACCTTACTCTCCTTATGGTTAACCATTCCAAGCACTATAAAGGAGAGGCCTTCCATGAACCAAAGGGGGGACTACTTGGGGCATCCAACCTATGATCTTGAGACTTTTGCAGAGATAGCTAGAGAAAGAACTTGGAGCTGAAAGTTGGCTTGGACATCAAGCAATCATTGTAAGAATTCTCAAGTTTCCAATAAAGATAACTTGTCTTGTTTCCAAATTTGGGTATGTTGATTATGATTCAATTACATGATTTGTATATAGCTAGATTTATATTCTAACTTGTAATTAAAGGTACTTGGAGAATTTTATATGATAGTATCTTGTATAATCTTAATAGGTTCATTGTGAGGACTTCAAGATCTGGACCACAAACGGGACAAACATCAGAGTGAAAGGTTAGTCATTTTCTCTCATATTCTCCAATACTGAAATCTTGAAATGCTTGCTTGATCTAGGATTCAAGGTAGCATTTGTTTTACTTTTGCCTTAGATTAGAGTCAGTCTATCCTACTTTAACCTAAGAGGGCTTCTTTCTATCTGTAGGAAGAAATCTCTACAACATTGTGTATTATCAGAATCAATTGTAAACAAATCCATAAGGCACCATCGCCTACCATCACACACATCTCACATATTTAAAGTGAATATAAAGACTCTTCAAATGTATTATGCTATTAGAGAAAAACTTGACACCTAGTTCAACAAGATTGTTGGGATTTCGTCAATAGGTTCTCCTATTTAGACATAAAGATAATTGATGTTGTTAATGAACTTGTACAACATTTTTTGCATGAAAATACTAAACCTTCATCCAATCAAAGAGATGTGATAAAGTTGAGAAAATGTACTAATGAATGTGAACACCATGATAAGCACTTCCTTGACATGACACAAACAAAACTTTATGAGAGAATCAAAACTGAGAACACACAATTGAACTTGGGCCAGATGTCCTTTGAGGAATGAAAACCCTGGTACATTAGAATATGCACTTACCGCAACACATGTTGTTGCAAATACCATGTATAATTTGAATATTATTATGACACATATAAACATATCATTTGTGATTTGGATATTAACACTATGAAGGGATGCTCTTCCATACTACAACTGAATAAATTGAGAGAATTTATCCATAGCATCATGTGTCCAAGGGTTGAAGGACAACAACATTATGAAAAATCATGTCTATATGGGAGATTTTCCAAGTGCATTGGATTTTAATTATTGAGCTTGTCATGTACCCACCCATCCATCCAAGGCAAGGGAGGGAACATGATGCCAATCGATTCATATAATTAAAAACCATTGTGTGCAGATGCAACTCAATTGAATATGCATAGCGGAAATAAACAAATCATCCACACACATTTTATATGCATACAACATATCAATATAAACATCAAATTAAACATTGCAGAAGTAAAACACAGAGACAGAGAACACTTATCTTCATTGTGCAATTGTCCCAAACAACTAGCTATGTCGCTACAACGTTCCTCCCAACCGTAGGTCTTTGCCCAGCCTATATAATTTCAGCACTCAAAGACCACCTCCATTCTGTGCATGATATCTACAAGGAAAAGGAGACTCTCAAGCTCATACACAGTCAAATGATCATTTGCATTTAAGCCAAGCTAGTTCACAGCTAGGTTTATCAGGCTAAATATGAACCCTCTTCATTTGTGGATGCTTCCACTCAAACTCAAGCCAAAACAATGGAAACCCATTTCAATCCCAACAATCTCATACACACAGAAAACTCATAAACTGGGCATGGATACACATAACAACAAAATCCAAAGTGTTGGGTATGAATGGAAAATGTGGGCAACCAAAACAAAGTGAGAAATGGGGAAAACAACCCTGGGAAGGAAATTTCTCTTTTAGAAAACGTCCATGGGCATTCAAAGAGCTGCAATGGTCTCTACAAACCCCTAAACCGTGCTCTCTCCTTCCCAATAGGTATGTAATACAAAATGAGTTCCCAGCAATGCCCAAAAGGGAGGAAAACACTAGAAATTAGTGGAGAAAAATGCCCAGGCAGCTCCCAATAGGTCTGCAACACAATAACACCCTCTTCCTAGATAGAAGACCCAGAGAAACTAGAAAAACATGGCTGGGAAATGCCCAGGCAATTCCAAAAACGTGAGAGAGTGAAGTCTAATGCTGAATAATGGCTTGGGAAGGCAATTCGTGGGTGTTTTCTTGCCCAAGAAGGAGAAACATGATTTTCCATGAGGGTGGCTTTCCCATACTCGAATTTGGACATCCATACCTCCCCAATCCCCAAGGCATTTACTACTTCACCCAACTCTTGGGAGAAATGAATGATTGGGCACCAAATTCATCATGGGTAGTTGATGGTTGATAGGTTCTCTCATTGACACTTGGCTCGACTTCATTGGCTCAAGGGTTTGAATATTTTCCTTCCAATTCCTTGTAATATCATGCCCCCATCTCTTGTTGTATTGCATAGCTAGTTGTGGGTATTTATATTAAAATGCATATTTACAATTCCCATGGTTCACTAGCACATGGGTAGCATAATATCCAATACTTACCTCTTCAAGGTCGAGCGTTCACTGGCGGGGCATTGGCCTTGAGCTCCATGCTAGGAATCATACATAGTATGCATACAATATTTACATTATAACCCAAAATATTACAAGGGTCAAAATGGGGATGTGGCATACCCCTCCCCTTGGAATAACACCGTCCTTGGTGTTCCAATACCTAGGAATATATACACGCTTTATACATGTCCAAAATTCACAAAACGTGGTAGGTTTGTCTTGCATTTCATTGATTGGAGATGTCAAGGTGAGGTTCTTGAACCCCTGCACATTGTTCCTGCTGGTCGTTGCTTTTCTTGCTACCCCTTGCTGGACATTCGCGAAGGAGGTGACTTCCTCCACATCCCCAACATTCTATTGGAGATGGCTTCCTCTGTTTTCCTTTGTTAGCATTCTTGCTCTCTTCCAATCTTGGGCATTTCTTGAAGGGGTGATAGGACGAATGCTTCATCATTGGTCCACTTTCCTTTCCCTTACTGATTTCTCCCAGAATACTTTTTACCTCTTTTTGCAGATGAATAGAGTCCTGCAAAACCTTGTGGTTCATCGCATTCTGCTGCTTCTGTAGCTTGAGCATCTCTCCAAGGTTTTCTTGGGTCTTGGAAATTGTTTGAAGAAGAATTTTAGCTAAGTCCAATAGCCCTTGGTCTGCGGCCATGGTCAATGTGCACATCTTTCCTCACTTGCTTGCTAGCACCACTTGTTTGTGTCGGCTGCAACCAATTGTTTCAATTTCTCCTTGTGAAATTTATCATGGAAACTCTTTGTTAGGACAAGCATAATATGAACATTAAAATTAGTCAATTATTTTCCAATTGACATGGAACGTCCATGCTTCACTCATGCGACTTCCAAATTTTTTTAATTTTTTTTTCATGCTTTCCCAACATACACATGATCTCTTTCATCTTCATCCTTTCACAATGAAATAACTATTTTAGCATTCACAATTTAATTCAAGCAAATAAACACATTCTTCTTCTGGTCATGACATGCATTCAACAATTCTTTGTTTTATAAATGCATCAATAAATAGGAAAGAGAAGAGTAAGAGTTTCTCCCTCTTAGTCTTGTTTTATTTACGGAGCTATGCCATCATTATGGTTTCATGCTCCTTAGTCTCTTTCACTTTAATGTGAATGCTTGAATTTCCCTTTATTGGTTATGACACTTAGTGTCTAAGATCTGTTTAATGCTTTTCAACTTGGGTACCCCTTCCCATTCTACTTACAGAACCTCTGGTTGATAGGACCCACTCATGTTCACTAGCACCATCTTTTATTACTTCTCATATTGAGCTCTTTAGGACAGTCATATGTCCATATGCATTCCCATGATGCCTTCCTGGTCCTTTCTTCCAACAATACCTACACTCAAACATTGAATCAATTCACATGTTTAGTTTATTTCATATGGTTTTTCTCTAAACAAGAGTTTAAGAAATCATAACCAAATCATATGCACATGTATATTCATAAGCAAGAAGCTGCAAGATAACCAAATACTTATCTGTATTGGATGTCTTAACTTTATTCCACGGGATCCTTCTTTGCTTTAATAATAAGAATTTTTCAATTTAAAACATAAAGTTCTTCTAAAAAATAATTAATAAATTAATTTTTAGGGTTTGATCATTAATTAAAAAATTTCAATATTTCAACCTAAACCCTAAAATTCCCCGTAAGCCGACCTTGAACTTGTCTCCAATCTTCATTTCTTAGCACTATATATCAGATCTTTAGCTCTTCATTAAAAACTCGGCATTTTGTCCTGATGATGGATCCTGTTTTGGATTCGAAACGTCGATTTTTAAATATGGATACTATGGGTTCTCCGATTCCTCCCGCAATCAACTACCACAGAAGTCTTTCTACAGAGCCTTGGATTTCTCGTGGACTCAATTATGAATGTTGGGCCAACACGTAGGCTACTCCAAAATCACTCGAATAGGAAATGCCAGGCCAGTATGTTGACTGGATTTTTCAATTGTTTAAGGGGTATTGGGCCAGCATACACACTGTTTCACAATATTAAGTAGTGAATGCCCAACCAGTTACTCTATGGATTTATCAATAATTTCATATCGCCCACTCGTTTAATCTCGGATTTACCAGTAATTTTATAGCGCTTTCAGGGTCTTGCTTTCCTACAATGACCAAGGTTTCCAACAAAGAAACAATAGTGTATCAGCTTAGCTGTTAGAAGACTTATACCTGAAATATTCATTATTCCAAACAAGACATAAATGAAATTGAATACTTATCTGTATTGTGTGTTTCCCCTCTGGTCCACAGGATCCTGCTTCGCTTTGCAAGCCTTGGGATCACCTATGGACTTGGATGTAATTAATGCTTCACTAGTGCACCTTCACGTCGATTGAATTTATCAAGCATTTGGTGGTGCCCAACCAGTCCCATACCTGGTTAGCCCTCTCCATTGCCGAGCTAGCACATTCGTTTGGGTCATCGACCAATGGAAGGAAACTGCGCCACTTGACCATTATAGGTCAAGGCTCTACTATGGAGCCATAGGAATCTCAGGGTTTTCAGTCAGTCTTGGCGCCCACCCTCCTACTGCAGTCCCAATAGATATTTTATGCCTTCACCAATGTCACCACACCTTCTTGCACCACAACCCTTCACGCACACAACTCTTCATTCATACAAGGACGTCACTCCTTCTCTGGTGCAAATCGTTGGTTCCTTCTAGGAACTTTATAGGTGACTTTCTTGATTGTAGGTTAGCATGACCCCACTCACACAAGGATGATACCTCTTCTTATTACACAGCTCTTCGGGCCTATCCATCGCTTCTGGTAATATTTTGTGTGAGCATAGAAAAGTTACCAATTCCTACATAGTCCTTTTGAGTACCCTTCTTCACTTTGCCTCTTAATGTGTAGTATCAATCTGCATCTGTGTAGGATGACAACACAAGAAGGATAAGCAAGCTCATGAGTATTGTTGTTCAATTTTGTAACCATAATCCATATCATTCACTATCAAGTATTGAAACGCCAGGAATGCGTCCATTCCCTTATGGTGTAGTCAATATTGAAAACCCTATCATGAGAACCAAAAAAAGTGTGCACCCCCTTTCCGATGTGCGCCATGTAGGCCCTAATCATACTCAAGCAATCTGCAATGATATAAATAAGATAGAGCATGCTTTGCATATTAACCCTAATAATTTAGACATGCATGTTCTTGTCTAGGGTCACAGAATACTCATTCATTTTGCAGATGTATCTCACATGCCTTCTGGGCATAGCTTTACCATCTCACTCTCATGGTTTACCGACATGTGGTTTGGCTGAGATATTATCAATGGCATTTCACCCGAAACCCATTTCCAAAGTATGGGGTCTTTCCCATCTAGTTTGGCTTTTGCAAGCCATCACTCCTGGTCTTCCTGCAATGTGTCTTCCTGGCACATTTATCAAATAGCCAAACAGTTAGCAGCATTTAGCAATAAGCTTCAAGTATGATTGTACCATAACCAATCATTAGCATTAATAATTAATTCAACATGAATTTGCAACTCTGTCTCCTACAGAAATTGATTTGTTTAACCATGAGGCCATCCTCATATTGTTTGGCTCTCGTAAGTGGTATCACTCTGTCCATTATGGTTTTACACTTTCTACCATACATGAACATCCATCTACATGTCCTCCTGACACAATTTATACAAGCCAAACAGTGATTAGCAATTATAAGCAAATTCTCAAATCTGAAATCGACAAATCTGTTTTCCTACTGAAATTAAATTTGCAATCATGAGATTATTCTCATAAATTTAAACCATAAAATTTTCAGATTTGTTTCATGCATACTTTACAACCATGAGAACCATCTCATAGCCTTTGGCTTCTGCACATGGTAGATCTCGGTCTTTACTATGGACTTATCCTCATTGCAATACGTAAGACTTTTCTACGTAAAAACTGAAACTTCAATCAGCTAAACACGTTGTGAGTATTTTATGCATATACTCCTTTCATTGCTACAACAGTCACTGAAGCGATCTCGGAATTATAACACTCAATAATTCAAACATCTTCAACTGTTAAAATTTGAAATGAAATGAAATATATACATTTCTATATATGCATCATTATCACAGTAAAATTGCAAGACACAGTCACACTATCCATGCAATTTAAATAAATTGTAAATAGTCACTACTTTACATTCCATGCAATTCTGTCCTTCCAACAGAGCACTCTGGTATCCCATCACATGTCTACCTTCTTCATTCAATCATTCTTTCACACTTCACCATACTCGTTAGGTTAACGTTCCCATTCGGGCACTCAATACCACATGCAAACAATTCAACATAGTTTAAACATAGTGAAGGTATCTCACCAAATCCTCTTTCAACATTCATGCAATTAAACACAATTAACCATTACCTACATGGCTTGATGTTACCTAATTAGTTGGACTCTTACCAAGGCTACTCGGTCCTTTTGCCAACATCATGATCACGGACTTGTTGCACCATCCTCTCTTCATAAGGTCGTTGGTCACGTGCAACAACATCATCCTCATCTTTAGCCATGCTTCAGTTGCCTTTGATCCTATAACCAATGCGAACACAACTAATTATTAGCAACCACAATCATTTTTTTAAGTGGCTAATTGCATATGCGAAGCCTCACTATTTTACCGATATGCAATATCATACTCATGCATAAGAAATTCACATGCATTATTCTCTTGCATTTTCAACATTCCTATGCCATAATTTTTAGTATATAAACTTAGGGAATATAAATATAATAACAATGGAGGAGTTAAGGAATTATCCCTTTCGCATTCCTCATCATAACATGGAGTTCCTCCTCCACATCATAGCTGATCCTTTTCTTGGCTTTCTGCTCCCATTAGATTTTGTTTCAGCATTCTCAACATGTATGCTTTCACCCATGGCATATGTATCCAGCTCATAGGGATCATGTGCATCATTCATGATGTTGATATTCTTGGCCTAACTAAGACCAGAACTTTCCAACTGCACTTCTCTGGAATGCTGCCTTGATGTGACTATAATTCTGCAAAATCTGTTTATAAACACAACTATTAGCTTCATTATAATGTTATAAATTATTTGCATGTATCTGGAAAATCCCATATTGACAACTTTGTCCAATCATAGACTTTCCTCGCTGTTGCAAATGTTAAGGCTAAAATGGCTACCAATGTCATAGATCTTGTTATTTTTGCCACCAGTGCCACGAATATTTAGCTTAAAAAGTGCCATCTGTGTCGCGGAATTTTAAGCTAAAATTCATCGCCCTTGTCGCCGTCTTTGTCACGGATCTTAAGGTTATTTTTGCCATCATTGGCGTGGATGTTAAGATTAAAGTTGCTGCAGGTGGCACGGCTCTTATCGCAAGTTTTGCCACCATGTGTGTCGTAGATATTAACACTAATTCTACCACCGTGCATGCAGAATTTAACGTTAATTATGTCACCGCACACGCAGAAGTTAATGTTAATTCTTCCGCCGTGCAAGCAGAAGTTAACATTAATTTTGTCTCCACGCATGCAGAAGTTAATGCTAATTCTGCCGCCGCGCATGCAGAAGTTAACGTTAATTTTGTCGCCGCACACGCAGAAGCTAATGTTAATTCCACCACACACGTAGAAGCTAATGTTAATGCTACCACCACATGCGCAAAACTTAACCTTAACTTCGCCAACACAGCCTTCGGCAAAAATTCGAAACACTTGGAAAAATTTTGGAATTTTCTCTTCCCTTTCGGTGCAGAATTAGCAACATCTCCGCTGATCGTGTCACAAAAATTTAACCTTCACTTCTGCGCCCGCAAGCCTTCGTCGTTGTGACCGCGTTGTAGGTTTTAAGGCTAAAATTGCTGCCGCATGCAAGCTTCCATCGCAACTTTCAAGTCTAAAATCCGTCGTCAGTGTCGCTACTTTTAACATTACTTATGCGACGTGCGCTGTGCGCATCGCAGATTTTAAAGTTAAAATCGCTGCCACCGCGCGCAAAACTTATCGTTAAAATCTCTAACCGCCAACCCTACGACCATCGATCGCTTCCCTTCGGTGCAAATTTTAACAGCTATTTCACCGACTATTGCGGTGCTTTTGGGCTTATCTTTGCCGACAGAGTCGCGAGATTTAGCCCAATTATCACCGCCGCGTGTGCAGAAAATTGGTCTAACTTTCGCAGCGCGTGCGCGCAGAAAGTTAGCCTAACTTTTGCCATTGCGTGCGCAGAAATTTAGCTTAACTTTCGCCGCTGTGTCACGCAAAGTTAACCTATTTTTCGCCGCCACCACAGCTCTTAGCAGAAAACTCAGAAAAACAGTTAGAATTTTTTTTGCAAATTTTCAAAGACAGTTAGAATTTTTCTGGAAATATTTGCTTCATTTCTTTACAAAGGTAAGCCTCTTAGAGATCATACTCACATAGAACAAAATAGAAGAAGTATGTCAAGAAAATTGCACCTCTTTCATGTCAAGAACAAAACAACAAAAAAACAAAATAATATAAGATGGCAGAGGTTGCACCTCCTTTCTCTCCTACATGGCTTGGCAAACAGACAATTACAAAACTGAATGCTACTGCATTGGAAACAATTTAAAGCAAGCATTCAACCTGAAAAGGAATTTTCTCCCTCCTTCCTCAATTTCATAGAATGGAATCAATGAAAGCAGTTTTGCAATAATCCCCAAAACAGTCATGGGAATGATTTCCCATCTTAATCAAATAGAAGCTATGAGATCTTCAGTTTTCTCTAATTCGTTTTAACTTCAAATACTACATACATATACACACAATGATTTATATTTCTATGAAGGTCCCAATAGCTGTAGTGTTGAACCTTAAGCTCTGATACCAACTGTCACGTACCCACCCATCCATCCAAGGAAAGGGAGGGAACATGATGCCAATCCATGGGGTTTTTCATAAAAACGGAGCCCATTCATTTGATTCATACAATTAAAAACCATTGTGTGCAGATGCAACTCAATTGAATATGCACAGTGGAAATAAACAAATCACCCACACACATTTTATATGCATACAACATATCAATATAAACATCAAATTAAACATTGCAGAAGTAAAACATAAAGACAAAGAACACTTATCTTCGTTGTGCAATTGTCCCAAACAACTAGCTATGTCGCTGCAACATTGCTCCCAACCATAGGTCTCTGCCCAGCCTGTATTATTTCAGCACTCAGAGACCACCCCCGAGCTGGGCATGATATCTACAAGGAAAAGGGGACTCTCAAGCTCATACACAACCAAATGATCATTTGCATTTAGCCAAGCTAGTTCAAAGCTGGGTTTATCAAGCTAAATCTGAACCCTCTTCATTTGTGGATGCTTCCACTCAAACTCAAGACAAAACAATGGAAACCCATTTCAATCCCAACAATCTCATACACATAGAAAACTCATAAATTGGGCATGGATACACATAATAGCAAAATCCCAAGTGTTGGGTATGAATGGAAAATGTGGGAAACCAAAACGAAGTGAGAAATGGGGAAAGCAACCTTGGGAAGGAAATTTTGCTTTCAGAAAACATCCATGGGCATTCAAAGAGCTGCAATGGTTTCTACAAACCCCCAAACTATGCTCTCTCCTTCCCAACAGGTATGTAATACAAAACAAGTTCCCAGCAATGCCCAAAAGGGAGGAAAACACTGGAAATTAGTGGAGAAAAACACCAGGCAGCTCCCAACAGGTCTACAACACAATAACGCCCCCTTCCCAGCTAGAAGACCTAGAGAAACCAGAAAAACATGGCTGGAAAACACCCAAGCAGTTCCAAAAACGTGAGAGATTGTAGTCTGATGCTGACTAATGGCTTGGGAAGGAAATTCATGGGTGTTTTCTTTCCCAAGAAGGAGAAACATGATTTTCCATGAGGGTGGCTTGCCCATACTCGAATTTGGACAGCCATACCTCCCCAATCCCCGAGGCATTAACTACTTCACCCAACTCTTGGGAGAAATGAATGATTGGGCACCAAAGTCAACATGGGTAGTTGATGGTTGATGGGTTCTCTCATTGACACTTGGCTCGACTTCATTGGCTCAAGGGTTTGAATATTTCCCTCCCAATTCCTTGTAATATCATGCCCCCATCTCTTGTTGCATTGCATAGCTAGTTGTGGGTATTTATATTAAAATGCATATTTACAATTCCCATGGTTCACTAGCACATGGGTAGCATAATATCCAATACTTGCCTCCTCAAGGTTGAGAATTCACTAGAAAGGCCTTGGCCTTGAGCTCCATGCTAGGAATCATACATAGTATGCATACAATATTTACATTATAACCCAAAATATTACAAGGGTCGAAATGGGGATGTGACAGAGCTATTGCATTCATGAAATCTAGGAGAATGAATTTGGGAGAATGATAGTAGACATGCAGAGCTTAAAATATGTAAGATATCAAGCATACAGTGTGAAGGAAAGTAAAAATAATGTGGCATTGGTGAAGTCACATGTAAGTGAAGATTACATACATTTAGATTGTATATTTAATTTATACATATATATATTTTAAAGGTCACATTGTAATAATTCCCTTGTTTTCATGGCACCAGGTACGAAATTGTGATTTATGAAGGAATTTTACAAAAAAATATAGTATGTTCAACATGTGCATGTAGCATGATGGCAGGATGAACAATATAGAAAATACACGAACACCTTTCCCCTTGGAACCATATTATCGATTGTGGATTTTTCTATGAACTACACCCTTTATTTGTAGTATGATATTTGAAGTCAATATTACCATTCGGACCAAGTTGGCATAATGGTACATATCATATATATGCATGGGACAAAGAGCAACAATGACAAGAGGATAATAGTGAAGGAGAAAAAATTCTACATCAGTGATGATAGGTTGAATGAACTACATTATGTGCAATATTGATTTCAAATTTTCTATCATGAGTTGAAGGGGAGAGATACAGATGGATCAACATTGGATATGGTCGGATGGTTATGCAGGCTAGTTAAAAAATGATTGTGTATTCCAATGGTTGAGTATTTTTCATAAGACATATGATATGCCACATATTTGGAACTATTTTGAGACTAGGAATGGGAAAAGTGAGCACGATAGGGCTGGTGCATGCATAACAAATTCCCTACAAAGGGAGGAGATGAGTTCTATGAAAAATCATCATATCTGAGATGCATAATCTATATTTCAATGATGCTCTACATGAGTAATGTCAAATCGAACAATAAAGAAACATATATCAACATGGACATGACATGTGGTAAGAAATTTATGGAAAGTGGTTGATATAGATTGATCACGTTCATATAATTACATCACAATACAAAGAACACATAGATTGCATTCCGTTCAAAGCTCAAAGAACCAATTATTTGAAATATGGATGCAGAAACTTGCTTGCTTTCACTAGTAGAAAAAGAGAAATTTATGACTAAAAAACTCCTAAAATTTGCATATAAATGAGTATTTTTTGCCACATGACTATTACTAGTTTACTTCTAGTCACTTATAACGTGACTATATTTATAACTAAAAAAATATACTCATTTATTGGTTGTTCTAATTTGTCAACTTGGTAGTATATTTAGTAGTTTTTTTAGTCATTGATTGTTGTTATATGGTCATTTATTTAGTAGTTGTAGTCATTGGTTGCCATCAACAAGTAGTATATTTAGTCATTTTACTCATTAATTTTTGTCAACTGGTAGTATACTTAGTAGTTTTCTTAGTCATTGATTGTTGTTATATGGTTGTTTATTTCATATTTCTAGCCATTGGTTGTCCTCAACAAGTAGTATATTTAGTTATTTTAATCATTAGTTTCCATCAAACGGTAGTATATTTAGTAGTTTTCTTAGTCATTGATTGATGTTATTTGGTCTCTTATTTATTAGTTGTAGTCATTGATTATCGTCAACAAGTAGTATATTTAGTCGGTTTAATCATTAGTTCCCATCAACTAGTAGTATATTTAGTCATGTTCATTCATTGGTTTATCTAGATTGGTAGTATATTTAGTCATTTTTAATCATTAGTAAAATATAATTTATTAATTTATGGTAGGGAACAAAGGAATCAAACCACCAACCTCCTTCCTATAAGGTAGGTGCTCTTCCATTGAGATAGCACCCTTTAAGAATTGGGGAGAGGAACAATATATAAATAAAAATAGATATAAATAATACATGCCATTTCCCATACTATAAAATTTTGAATGTTGCATTTATAATAGTTGTACCTATTTAAAAACTATAGCACTTTGAAATTTCAAGCAACATTAATACTTGATATCAATTCTTGAAAGGTTACTAAATATACATAAGAAAATAAGTTGTGAAAGAACTATCTTGAGTATAAAGTCATCAGACTAACCTAACAACCAAATTGCTTTACAAGACATTCAAGAATTTGGGATTAAAAAAATATGTTCCCAATGTGGGATTCTTGTTTGTTGCTCACATGGTTGGGGGAATCCTGTTTAGCTTTACACGAAACCTTTTCCCAATGATATTGTTACAATGTTCAGAGTTTCTATTCACTATCTTAACTAGTCCTACTATCCTGAGTATAAATTCATCATACTGAACCAACAACCATATTGATTTACAAAACATTCAAGAACTCAAGATTAAAAAAATATGCACCCAATGTGGGATTTTGTCTTTATGCTCACATGGTTAGGTGAATATTTTTTCTTTCTCCTGACTTGCATATTATGCCTGAGCCCATAGAAACCTTCAGAGGAGGGGTTTGAGAATGATTTTCCCTTTCGAAATCCAAGATCCATTGGTATTGCATATATCCATCCTCTTTCAACTTCTCTAACATTTTTCTCTATTGTTCCAATGTTTCCTCCAAACTCACCACCTATATCTAAAGTAGGTAGCCATGGGAGGACCATCTTCCATTGAAGTGGATGCGTGATTCTTGGAGTCCTTCCATATACTTTCTTAACCTCCTCCATGTTCCAAGCATGGAAGATAGTTCACACCAAGTACATCACTAAATTGTTTGAGGTTCTTCCATCCTTGACCCTTACTGTATCCTATCACTATTGCCCCATTTCTCACTTCCACCAGTAGCTTCAAGATACCAAATAAGTGAATATAATTCTCTAGAGTTTTCCCAAGCATGTGATCATTACATCTTGTTACTAGCTTTCATATATGCATTAATGACCATCCTGTCACACCATGCTTTTCTCTCTACTTGTCCATGCTAATAACTTATTGTGAGGTGGATACAAACATAGGGAAGGTAGGATATATGTGGTAACCCCTTATTTATCATTATTTTCCTAGGGTATAATGCCACTGCAATTTTATCCAAGGATTCCGAACCCTCAACACCTAATAATACTCTATTTCCATAAATCCATTCTCTAGGCCCTGAGTTCGAGCCAATATCCTTGATAATATTGCATTATAAGTTTTAGCTTGTACTCACCAAACATTTTTATATTTGATAGTGTGATGAAGGAATTTATGAATCCCTGTGATTGGAAACCAACCAACAGACCACACTACAAGTTGGTTTTCTGGGGAGTAGTTTTTAGATTATCAACCTCCCTATTTAAATAGAAATTTTTCAAGCCAGTGAACTTTCAATTTTCATTTTTAAAGGTTAAATCAATATTATTTTAAATAGAACCCTCTTCAGATGTATTAATTGGGATTTTTACATTGATTTATCCTAATACTAACCTTCAACAACATAGATTAGGAGATTGAGTAGATTGGATCACCCACCTACTAGACAATGCAATATCTTGTGCTTTAGCTACCTGGACAAGGCAATACCTTGTGTAATACCTACCTATAAAATGAAATACAAACTGAATACCACCCTTTTTATTATTATTTTATAACATACTTTGTATGTTATATATAGACTTTGTGTCCTATTTGAAGAGCTCGCCTACGAAAAATAGTATGTTGAAAGAAATAATGAATCCATGTTATTGGAACCAATGTGAAGAACCTACAATAATTAATTAATGGAAACACACAAAATAGTAGAAATAACAGAACTCAAAATCACATTTATATTGATCGCAGGCCACTTCGAGGGAGCAACCTCCTTTGAGCAAGCTCAATACAAATAACTTCACGGTACCTTCATTGCTCTCAACACAAACTTATATACTAAGTCTAGGTGCCAATAATATGGGTCAATACCATGTGTCAATACAAACCATGGGCCAATACAAAATATGGATCAACAATTACTACGAGATGACTTACAAAGCATATGCATCCGACAACAATAATACAAACTATGGATCAACAAATACTACGGGATGACTTACAAAGCATATGCGTCCAACAACAATATACTAACAAAGTAAATAGAAGGGTTGACATGGGTTCCTAACATCCCCTCTGCCTTAGAAAAATATTTGTCCTCAAAGCTTTAGATGTGGAAATCGATGCAGAATTTGAAGGAGTGGTTCCCCTGTAGCATCCTCGGGTTGCATTCTGGCCCACTGACGCCTTTTGAGTTTTAGGGAGGATTGCTTGGAAGGCTGTAGATGAATAAGGACCATATCAGCTGCATGAAAAGTGCGCTCAGAACGGTGTTGATCGGCTTGTTGTTTCAGTTGAATTCTTGCCATGTGAAGATTGTCCTGCAGAATGAGAAGAATCTGATCGTTGTTTCTAAGAACCGAGTCAACTGCCTGAACTGGGGAGCTGCTGAGCATGTATGGAAGAAGAATTGGCAGTGCCCGTCCATAAAATTCTTCATATGGTGACCTTTTAGATGTGGTATTGTACCACTGGAGCGCTTCTAGGAAATCCATAGAAATGGCTGTCCACATCTATGTAGGGATGGGCAAGGGTTCGACCAGTCCCGAAAGGAGTGTCGTTTCACCCTTGTTGACCTGGAAAGTATCACACTCAACCACCATCTGGTGAATTTTCATTTTCAATCCCTGCCAAAAGAAGTTACATTGTTCCTGGTCATAGTGTAACATCCCGAAAATATAAAAATAATAATAATAATAATAAATTATAATAGCAATATTTATCAGAATTATCTAATGCGGAATGAGATAACTAAATTGAACAATTAATTAAGGTAAGATAATCATAATGACACGTCATCAACCTTAATTAATTAAAATTTCTACTTCAGATATTAACAGTTGTTAACTTCTTAAACGAGAGATCTTTGTAGGTTTATGAAGACCAGTACAGTTCATGGGTTTGTTTAGTTTCATGGTTAAAATGCATGCTGCTATAGTTTGTACTGCTTTCAAATCATTGATGTATTGCTGACAGTTTGTTTTGTTGATAAAAGAGGTCCTATGAGGCACCCTGTAGCTTAATTATCTATGTTTAGCTAAGTCAATTGAACTTGTTTCCATGTGCAGGCTGCAGGTATGAAATCTTCATGACAACATAAAAATTAGAGTACTTGTGTTTTTCATAACGTCGTCAATATAAAATGTTAAGTGCTACCATGCGACATTAAAAATTGAAGGTATGGATACCTGGATCTTAAAACTAGTTTGTATGCTGGTTTTCAAAACTCTTCAGTGTTGTGTTTTCGTGTTGTCCAAATACTTGTTATCATGTTGCAACTATTCTCATATGATTAACGTCAATGTTAACAAAACAATACTTCCATTAACTATTGATGATGCTATTAGGAAACATATAGAAATAGTATTGTATTTTGAATAAACTCAGACTACTCTAAGTCACGTAATTTATAAATGAATACACAGTTAACATAAATAAAGCTTATCGATTAGTGTTTGTACTAAGATCGTAGCTTTAAAGTGTATCTCATCAATACTTAAACAATATCTATGATGATACAACGATCCTTGTGTTGCATGGCTAAACAAAAGGAAGCGATCGTAAATATAGTATTCATACTATGAATTAGCATTATCAAACTTCATTTTAAAGCCTATATAAAAGGTAGAAATGAAATAGATACATTTCTTATTGTTACTATACCTTTACATACTACTATGTAATTTAATTATTTCAATGTCTAAACCTTAGGCTTGAAACTATATAAGACTTACACTACAAATTACATTTATAAGCTTAAACAAATTGCAATCCTAACTATATATGATCTCATGCTAGATTGAATAATATGAATCTATCTACATGTTGGCACTGTCGGGCTTTGACATATGCCAAACCATTGGGTACGATGCAATATGATAATACAAACATTATATTAAAACATAAGTATTAATATGTAATACAAATGAAATCATATATATCGTTGACACCATAGGGTATCATCCTATAACATCCACTAAAGGATTATAACGACTTAACGAGGTCGTGGCTTGAGTGATAGTTTGAAACTATGTCATAAGTATGAACTCATACCTAAGTAATAATGTTTAAAAATTAATTATCCACATCTCGATGATAGAGTGATGATATGATGGTTAATAATGTGTGTTTGCAGGTTGACAGAGTTACAGTTGTACGAAAATAAATGCATTCAACGTGGAAAGGGTGACAACAATTCCACGTAGTCTAATCTTATGAACCTTGGGTGATAAAGAAGTAGAGAGTTATAGCTGGAAAGGAACTCCATTGTCTCTTCTTCCACGTTGTGCACTATATCTGATACGAACCGTTAAACCAAAACCTCGAGGTGTTAGTAAAGGCTGCCCACTAGGATCTTAACATCCCACCATGCTCTGTAGTCCAGACTCTGGGCTGGATGTGCACCCGTACAGTGGTGTCCCCTTTGCGTCGTGTGAGCCCTGGACGAACACTACAATGCCGACATTGCCACCCGCTCTGTGACTTGAACTTGGGTGGAGGGTTTGATACCAAATGATACGAACCGTTACATCAAAACCTCAAGGTGTTAGTGAAGGCCGCCCACTAGGATCTTAACAATATCGTTCTTTGAACTGCAAGGTTGGCAACTTGGTAGATGTTGGAATTAATGAGATATTAATGTGAGTCTTGCTCGGCTTCCCACTATGTACTATTGGCTCTTCCCTACCGTTGATCACTCCAAATCTCGATCGTCGGTTTGAGTAACCCTAAACCGGGTTGTTTGTATTGATGGCAAGTGTTTTGGTCTTTCAATGTTTCAATGTAATGAGGGCGACATGCTGCCAAATTTTAGGGTGATAGGAGGGTTTTCTTCCAAGGTTTCAAACCTGTGACTTATGCGAGCCAACAATTTGAGTGTTGTAGTTGCTGGCCTCAAGCCAGAAGGTCGTAAGGTTGTAGTATGAAGGATAGGTTAATATCAACTGTTGAGAGTACTCCAACGTTAGTTCTTTGGCTCTTTCGATAAGTGATAATGCCTGTTTGATTTCTCCTACGAGTAAGAAGGATTTAGGCCAAATACTGCTTTTCATCTTCAACAGTTCGAAAAACACTCTCCAGGTAATGTAATAAGTATTCACTGCAAGTTAAAGACGCTGATTGGCATTCGTTAACGTTTCACCCATTTAACCAACTACTTGGTGTTTTGGCAAGTCTTCTCTTCGTTGGAGGGTCTCCTGTATTACAAAATAAAAGAAATGCATCAACGTCTTCCTGGTACGCTCTAGTGATTCTTACATGCTTCGTAGGTTCCTTGATGTGTCTCTATGTGCCGATGGGTGGAGTTCATCTTCCTGTAGAAGTAATGGCCACAAGCAAAGTCTTAAGCTTGTCTTGTTTTGTTTTCTTTTGGCTTAAACTGAGGATAAACTTTCTTGGTCAAAAGGGTTATTAAAGGCTATTTGATGCCTGGTTATGCTCGGCAATGGAGACTTCAAAATTTCGTTACTTACTATAATGTTAAAGGTGCAAAACCCGGTATCATCTTCAATTTTTATTGATTCTGAACTATGTTTACAGTTGATGATGGAAACTCTGGAATGCAATGAAACCGTGACCAAAACATGGTGAAAGTTTTATTTCCAGTTATGAATATGAGTCAAGATTTGAGGATCCACTTCTGTAACCACGAACTATAGTCATTTTCCTTTTAATAAAATATTATTGAGTTTGTTGAACCATAATGGTTGCCTTCTACCCGAGGGTTTACAGAATCTAGACTGTAAGCTTGTGTTTTGATTTCGTTATTGGTACAAACATTTTAAATTTACTGTAGTAGTTTGAACGTTTTAACAAAATGTTGAGAGGGTTTGACCTCTGCGTTCTAGATTTGCAGATGAACACTGTAACTTAAAAATCCAGATATGAATGAGTTTTGAAGCTAGGGTTTATAACCCAGACTTAATCATTGTGAAGAAAGGAAATCTCGATAGTGTAATTGCTGAAATGTTAAGGTGTGAGCTATAGTTTAAACAAGAGTATGTAAAATGTGTAATTGACTACTGTTAGAATAAATTTTTATGAAGCAGAAATGAAACATGAATGCTTGTGTTAGATTGATATGAAACTAATTATTAAAACAATTATAGTTACAATGGAAATGCTCTATGACAGAATGAAAAGTATTTACTCATAACCAATTTTGTATGGAATGAATTTGCAGCTGTTATATTTTTGCAAAATACCTGTACTATGAAAATTTGAATACTGAAAGCATTTGTTTGCTATTTGAATAGGATAGAGATATGAGGAGAATACATGACTGTTCAGAAATTTAACTAGATTTATATTTTTGAGATAACAAAAGAATCCTATAACATTATCTATAGTTATACAGTAAATTCTTACTCTGTTTAGATACAGGTCAAAATGGCAAACAAATCACTTACTATAATTATTTATCCAATCAAATGGCAATATGCCTATCTCTAATCTATTATATAATTTGCTTCTCTATACTAGAGTACGATGCATATAACAGCATGTGGAAAAATATAGAGTTGATTTTCAAATCATATTTTAAACAAGTTTATCATTCAGAGTTTAACAAAGATCAAAAATAAATTCATTTACAAAACAGAGTTTGATGATTTCACTAAACAAAATTATCAAACTATAAACAAAGCAGGAAACATCAAAACCTAGTAAACTGTAGGGAAACAAACAACCCAAGGAGCCTGTTCCACCCAACCAATTCCCAAAGACAACCAAGTTACTTGCCTTAAGACCCCCGAGCCTGTTCACTGAACCACCAGGAGGAAGAAACTTAGAAGTTTAGGATCTCCACTTGCAGTAGCAATTGTTGTCAAATCTTTGAAACTAGTAGTCCAAAGGACCTGCACTAGCACCTCTGGTTCTCTTATCAAAATAGTATGCAGACTTATGATTGCACTCACAACTATCCTCCTTATTTGAATCTCTCAGTGATCACCTGATGCACATGAGGAATATTTCTGCAGAAAATATTGTCTAAGAGCTTCCTGCTCAATTCGAATTTGCCTTATGTAGGATGCCTAGGCCTTTTCATCTGTTACTAGGTCATTAAATGAGTTGCCTTCCAACTCCCAGCACCTGGGGGATAATGCCACATTTTTAGGGGGAGTTGTCCCATAACCAACAGCTAGTGGTGAAGTGCAATTGCTGCCATCTGTCCCATACCTTCCAATAGCTTCCATTCCTCCTAGTGGGTCAGTGAACACTCATTTAACAGTTCCCTTGGGTGTTTGTCTCCTACTTTAATTTATTAAATAATAATAATTTAGTAATTACATTCATCCTTGATCATAATTGATCATAATTACAAAAATTTGTAATTAAATTTAACATAAAGTATTTTGCTAATAAAATAATAATTTCAGAAATTTGGGTAGGTGACACATAGGTTTTGAGGAACCCAGAGTGCCTTGTCGATGAAGAAGCACGGAGTTCATAGAAGAGATAGCCCTGTTGAACAGATTGCAACCAATTTGGAACAAGCAGAGAAATTGTTGTAAGAGAAACTAGGTCATCAAATTGGCAAAAAGGAGCATCTGCCACCATATTATCCTTACCCTTCTTGTAAGTGATCGCATAGTCATAACCCATGAGTTGGATAACCCATTTTCGGTGTGCTGGTGAGGAGACCCGTTGTTCCAGAAAATGTTCCAGATTATGAAGAGTAGTCTTGATGCAGAAATAATTCCCTAATAGGTATGGCTGCCACTTTTGTACTGCATGCAAAATAGACATCATTTCCTGCTGAGATGTAGATGCGGCTAAATTATTACCGGAAAGGTCTCTTGAAGGTGACAAGCCCACTGGTTCAGCAAGGACACCTGCATATCTATCCAAGGAAGTAGGGGACACTGTTGATGGGTGCATCTGAATGGAATGGATTTGAGCGATGATAGTACGTGAATTCTTCTTAAGGATCTTTTCCAGGCGATGTGAACTGATGATGCGGAGAGACCCTTGTTGTAAGCCCTTAAATTTGTGTTGTTTCACATTGACTGAAAACTACATCCAAAGTTCAGCAAAATCCCATAAGATGGGGCCAAGTGTGCATAACCATTGAACGCCCAAAACCACATCACATCCGCCTAGGGACAAGGAAAACATGTTAGAGTGCAGGTTATAATCTTCCAGAGAGATACGCACATTGTGACACTTCCCCTTGCAAGGTAAGGTGCCCCATTGGCAACCATGACTTCCAAGTTGCAGCAAGGATGGACAAAACAATCAGCATGTTTGGTGATCCGAGGGTCAATGAAGTTATGAGTGCTACCAGAATCAATGAGTATTATAAGAGGAAGCTTTGTGAAGTAACCCCTGACCCGCATTGTTTGGGGGGTGGTGACGCCAGATAAAGCATGGAGAGATATCTTTGGTTGTTCATCCCGAGATGGGGGGTCAATAGAAGGCTCTTGAATGTCAACCTGATCATCCATTGTATCTAGAGCTTCTTCACCAATTTTAGAGGCAGGCGGAGAATCCATATCTAAGAGATAGAGCTTTTGATGAACACATCTATGTCCCCGAGTGAATTTCTCATCACAATTATAACAAATCCCTTTTTCTTTGTGTGCATGCATCTCTGTTTCAGACAAATTCTTGATAGGAGTTGGTCGAGGAGATGGTGGGATGGGAGGTCGTTGAGAACCCATATTTTGGAAAGGAACAAAAGTGGGTTTGGAGCATTGTTGGGCTGTAATCTTATCTTCTGCCAGCTTAGCCAACCCTAAGACTTCCATCATTGTGTTGGGACAGAACATTCTAACCTCTGAACGGATTTCATCCCTAAGACCACTGATAAAACAACTCCTGTAGAATTCATCAGATAATCCTTCTGTGTGATTGGCTAGTTTCTCAAATTCTGTCTGATACTCTCTCACAGTGTCACTTTGATGAAGTTTAGTGAGTGTTCCGGTGAAGTCATCAAAAGCATTGGGACCAAATCATTGTAAAAGGAGTTAGCAGAAATCTGTCCATTTTGGCTCTCCATGAACCTTGATGTACCAATGGTACCATTGAAGGTCTTCTTGTTCCAAATGAAAGGATGCAAGTGGAACTTTTTGGACATCAAAAGTATTATGTAGACTGAAATACTGTTCTGCATGATAGATCCATCCAGTCGGATTAGTACCATTGAAGCGAGGAAATTCAAGCTTCGGACCATGGAAATTGCTAGAAGAAGAGAACCCATTGGATGCAGAAGATTCTTGCTGTCGATTATTATTCATGGTTGAATGCTGAAGATGGAGGCTGAGAAATTTTTCATCCAGATCTTGGAGTTTGGTTTGGATGGCTGCAAGTGCTTCCTCCATGGTTGTTGCTCTTGCGCGGGTGACAACCAAAACCACAAGTTTTTTTGGGGTTTGACTAGGTTTTGGACACTTTCTGATGTACAGGGAAGCAAAAAATGAGGATTTCAGAAGTGGGGTGAAAGAATGAGAAAATTTGTCAAAGAGGGACAAAGAAGCATAAATAGGGAATGAACACAATGACAAAATTTTGAGGCGAGTGGGTGAAAATTGAAGAAGTTATGGCAAACCCTAAAAATAGACAAATGTGAAATTTATGGCTTGAAATATCCAGAATGGGATTGCAGGGGTGTCCGGGAAGTTTCAAGGGAAACAGAATTAAAACAAGGGAGATATGGCGAAAAAATAGCTTTTTTTTCTTCCAAGAATGGATCTTCGACGGCGGAGAAGGGATCAGAAACAAATAGATCTACAACGACGCGGAACAGATCGGCAACAGATGCATCTGAAATGACGCCCGAATGGATTAAAAATAGTTGGATCTGAAACGATGCCAAATGGATAAAAAACAGCTAGATCTGAAACGACTTTCAGAATAGATCTGAAATGACCGGATCTGGAACGACTATTAGAATGGATCTGAAACGGCTCAGAATGGATCTGAAACGGCTCAGAATGGATCTAAAATGGATGGATATGAAATGGCTCGGAATGGATCTGAAAGGGCACAAAAGTGATCGGCAACAGTTCAGCTGAAAATAGATATGGACCCCAGGTATGTGCAGCTTCCTATCGGTTCAGGGGATTCACTTAGCCACCAATGTTTTCTGATGGCTTGTGTATTGGGGAAGTACCCCTCACTCCATGGCTCAGGTAAAACTTATAACTGCTTTGCCACAAACGACAACTCTTGGTTTACGTTATGGGTGGGAACTAGTCAATCTGGTAGGGGTCATTGCCCTTTTCTCTAGCAGGTCCTCTCAATGGGACAGCTACTTCGGGGTTCTTGTGGTACTCCTGACAATGCGTTTTAGGGCTTATGACCAAGTACTTCCCATAGTTAAGTGGATAGGGATTATTCCTAGATCTGAAGCTGGGATAGATGCGAAAAAAAAAAATTGGTAGAAATTTTACCCAGCGAGCCCAAGAAAGTGCTCTGATACCAGATGTGAAGAACCTGCAATAATTAATTAATGAAAACACATGAAATAGAAGAAATAACAGAACTCAGAATCACTTTTATATTGATCGCAGGCCACTTCGAGGGGGAAACCTCCTTTGAACCAGCTCAATACAAATAACTTCACGGTACCTTCATTGGTCTCAACACAAACTTATATACTAAGTCTAGGCGCCAATACCATGGGTCAATGCCATGTGTCAATACAAACCATGGGCCAATACAAAATATGGATCAACAATTACTACGGGATGACTTACAAAGCATATGCATCCGACAACAATAATACAAACTATGGATCAACAAATACTACGGGACGACTTACAAAGCATATGCGTCCAACAACAATATACTAACAAAGTAAATAAAAGGGTTGACATGGGTTCCTAACAACCAACCACACTATACGTTGGCACCTTGTTTGGGGAGTATTTTTTAGATTACCAATATCCCTATTTAAATATAACTTTGTCAAGCTATAACTTTCAAGTTTCACTTTTGAAGTTCAAAGCATTATTTATTCTAAGAAGAAACCTCTTTAGATGGATTAATCAAGAGGTTTACCCTAACTTATCCTAAAAATCTCCTTCAATAACACAGATCATGAAACTATGTATCTTGGATCACCCACCTACTATAAAATGCAATACCTTGTGCTTTACATACCTACACAATGCAATACCTTCTACAATACATGGCTAGACAATGAGAAATCAACTGAATACCACCCTGTGTTATATTTATACAACATACTTTGTATGTTATATATAGAATTTGTGTCCTATTTGAATATTCTACCTACAAAAAAACAAAATGCGTTTTCAAAGGATGTAGAATGCATCAAATTTTTTAGAGGATGTAGAATGAATCAAAAAGAAAAATAGTGAAAGTCTATGATTGCATTAATTTCCTTTGTCATGGCTAGGATAAAAGAGGACAACCCTGCCTTTGATATTTTAAAAAATGTCAACATCTTAGCAACTACTACATTAGTGGTTGTTAGGGTGCAAACAAGTTCTTAGTTCATTTCTGTTAATCCCCAAATCCTATCTCTTTTAGCATACTGTTAATAAAGAATATATTATTGATTAGACCTTAATAAAAGCTTTTTAGGTTTGATAGTGTGTTGAAGAAACTAATAAATCCTTGTTCAAAGGACTTGGCCAAAATAAAAATGGTGATTGGACACCAACTGACCAACCACACTATATAGGTTGACACCCTATTTTGGAATTAGTTTCTAAAAAATCTGTCCATTTGTTTTTTAGCCTAATGTGGAGTACCAGTAAACAATATCTTCCCATGTTGAGATAATCTATATTGATAAGGTCCCAACAGATCTTAAAAATTTGTTAGGATGACAATTCATCCTCTTGTGGGATCTATCCTTTGACCTCTTAATTAATATCCATGTTTATTCCCTTTATTTTTTATAATCCACATTCTCTTCAATATCTAACTAATGTATGTTGTTTTTAGGACTAGTTCAACATCTTGATAAGCTATATATGCTAGTAGAACGTTGTAATGATTAAATCCCTCTTAGTATATTGATGTGACATTCTATTCTTTTGATATGATAGATCGAAAAAAAGGCTTACCATTCCAAAGGAGTTGACTTTTCATCCCATTCATTCTAAGAAGGATTGCACTAAAGCATTAACTAGTGATCGGGCATTGCAAAAAAATGTGGATTGACTTACTAACATCAAATGTTAGTTGCTTCTATGGGTAGTGTTTCCAATGGAATTAAATCTAATATGCCTTTTTGTCTATCCATATTCAATTTAATGTTGAGTTAATTTCATACTTTCACATGGTGTGTACATGCATAAGTTATGCAACCAAGTCCCAAAAAGAGCATGAAAGAGCATAAATAGACCATAAAGAGTAATCCATGCTTTGATAATGAAGAAAATATATGAATAAAAAACCTCTTTTACGGGTAATTATCATTATACAATGTACTATACACAAGAGAATACAAGACAATATGATTCAAATGAAAATGTATCCTTCCTATATATAGGATACAAAGATGTACAATTACACCTAATGGACCCAAGATGACAACTAATATAATAATACTAATGACAACTACCACTCATAGACCCAAGCCGACATCAATAATATGTAATGAGTCACAATATAGAGGGTAATGTGCCAACATTTAGGGCTTAAGATGTCCCTCACTTTTAGACAAGGGTTTTCCTCGACACTTGATTAGTTATGGATGATTGTATAGGAAATACTCATCTTCCCATATCGAATATTCAACTGGTAAGTTCTTCCACTTGATGAGGTACTCAGTAATAGCCTGATTGCCTAGTCGTTTGGTCCTTGGTTTAGTGATTTGTTCAAGTTCCAATATGAATTTTCCTTCTTCATCAAGCTCTGGAAAGATAGTTTGAATTGGGATATTGTCTCCTATTACCTTCTTTAAGCAAGAGACGCGGAAAATTGGGTGTACCCTTGAAGATGAAAGGAGCTGCAACTTGTAATCCATACTACTAATTTTCTACAACACTTTATAAGGACCATAGTACTTGGGTGCTAATTTATTGTCTTTATTTAGTTGATTGAGGGACATCTGTTTGTAAGGTTGCATCCTTAGAAATACCCATCCCACTTCTTCAAAACTCATTTCACTGCGTTGTTGATCTACTTGGTGTTTCATCCTATTTTTTTAGATTAGCAGGTTGTCCTTCAGTAACTGGAGAAATTCTCATTGGTTCTCTAGGTGATCTTCAACAACTTGAACTTTAGATTCTTATTTTAAGGGATATTTCATGGATGGAGGTTGGTACCTATAAAGTGGCATAAATAGAGACGTTTTTGATGATGTATGAAAGGAAGTATTGTATCACCATTCTACCAAAGATAACCATTTCACCTACTATGTTTTTTTATCAGATGCAAAGAAATAGCCTTCCAAACATTTGTTCACTATCTAAGTTTCACCATATGATTGAGGATGATAAGAAGAACTGTAAGCGAACTGGGTACCCAAACAAGAAAATAATTCAATCCAAAATTTTCCAGTGAAAATTCGATATCTATCACTTACAATAATCTTCGGGGTTCAATATAACTTATTATTTCCATGAAGGATGCAACAACTATACTTGCATTAAAATGGTGAGAGAGTGCAAAAAAGTGTGCATACTTTGTGGGTCTATCAACCACCACCATAATAAGATTCTTTCTTTTTGACTTTGGTAGACCTATGATAAAATCCATTGATACTTCCTCCCATCACTTACAAGGTATTTCTAATGGTTATAAAAGACCGCCCAACATCTTAATTGTTTCAACCTTATTTTGTTAGCAAACCAAACATTCTTCCATGAACCTTTGAACATTAGATTGAAGGCCTTCCCAAAAGAATTCATTCTTGACCTTGTTGTATGTTTTTAGGAATCTTGAGTGCCCACCTATAGGAGAGGTGTGTAATTCCAAAAGGATCTTTTATTTGAGTTGGGAGTTATTACATATATATAAACAACCCTTATATCATAATGAATCATTTTTCCACACAAATCTATTTGATGTGCTAGGATACTTTTGTAGATTTTGAATGAGTGTCCACATAGATAGGTCATTCTTCCATTCTTCCCTTGCTACTACTACCCAATCGAGTTGTATAATCGAAATCACACAAAGTAATGCCTCAACATCCTCATCTTTTCTGGAGAATGCATCTACCGCTACATTTCGGTTCCCCTTTTTATATATGATTTTAAATTCATATCCCAATATCTTAGTTACCCATTTTTATTTATCTTCCGAAGATAGCCTCTATTCCAAGAGGTATTTAATATTAGCATGATTTTTTTTACGTTGAAGTGACTACCTATTAGGTAAGGATAACATTGCTTAAGTGCATGTAGTGTTGCCATCATTTCCTTCTCATAAATGGGTTTTTGTAAGTTCGTTTCCTTGATTAGTCGAGTTTCAAAAGCAAGGGGCCATCCTTCTTGAATTAAAAACAACATTAATTCCATTCATGAGGCATCACATTCCACAATAAAGGATTTTGTGAAGTCTGGTGTGGTCAAAATAAGATCTTTGCACATTGTCGCTTTAAGTTGTTCAAATTCTTGAGTTGCCTCTAGAGTCCACGAAAATGATTCCTTCTTCAATAATGTTGTTAGAGTTGTTGTTATTCTTCCATAGTTCTGAACAAACTTCTGGTATTACCCTGTTAAACCTAATAATCCTCTAATATTCTTCAAGGTTTTGGGAATCTACCAGTCCATCATGGATTTAATTTTTTTAGGGTCTACCTTGAAACCTTCATGATATACAATATGACCCAAATACTCTACCTCCTTTACCCAAAAGAAACATTTAGAGGGTTTTCCATATAGTTGTTTCTCCTTTAGTAGTTGTAGCACCCTATCAACATGTTGAACATGTTTTTCCCATGACTTTCTATAGATTAGTAGATCATAAAAAAATACTAAAACAAATTTTATAAGGAGGGGCTTGAAAATGGAATTCATCAAACCGTGAAATGTGGAAGGTGCATTCCTAAGGCCAAAAGGCATGACCAAAAATTCATAATGACCTTCATGAGTTCTAAATGCTCTTTTTGGAATGTCTCATTCCTTCATTCTAATATGATGATACCTTGAATGGATATCCAACTTTGTGAAGTAAACTGCTCCATGTGGATTATATAACAATTCATAAATGGTTCATAAATGATAGGAATGGGAAACTTATATTTAATGGTCATCTTAATGATATCTCTATCATTTAGACACATACGCCACGATCCCTCCTTCTTGTGTACCATTACCACTAGTGCAGAGTGTTATCACTCGATATTCTTCCAGGTTATAGCATAAGGGATCACTGAAGTAACTATTTCAACTACACTCTTGTGGATGAAAACTAGCCTTTCCAAACACAAATAGGGATCTCTCTCTCACAAATCTTTCAGCATGCAAAATATCATTTGAATTGGCTGGTTTTGGATTAATCGTGGTGTCTTTACCTTTTAGATAAGGGTATTAGGGTTTTCAGTTGGTTGAGTTGAGGATAGGTATATCGCAAGGGCATGGACTCAAAATTTCATAGGTTTTTTGTCACAGATGACTGATTGGACTATAATTTTAGAAGCAAAGGCAATATAAATGAAGTTTTTTCAAGTCAGAGATATTAGCATATGGTACCTGAAAGGGAAACAAAGTCCATCACAAAATTAGGTCATTTACAAATGAATTCTAACTTGCAATTTCAGAAGGAGAGGGTGGAGTATCTAATCATATGTATCTAAAGCATCAAACAATAGATGAATTTCAGACCATGTAATCTTGATTTAAACTCTTTAGAAGAAGACAATCAATGGAAAATACTAGGAAGGAAAACATACACATGAATTACAGACATCAAAACATTCATTTCAGGAATTTCTGTTCCAAAATCAAGTCTTCACATTAATAAAATGGATGGCTCTCATTACATTGCTAAAAAATCCTCATACAAAATACCAACCCTCAGTCTTATTCAAAACCTGCTTTTATAGGCTTACAAAATAAAAACCTTCTTAACTACTTCAGCCATATGTGGTTGTTCATTAAATTCGCAACTACAACTGTTGGCAATAAATCAGATTAACTACTAGTCTTATGGACTATTTATTCAAAATAATAATAAAAACTAGAAGTGATGAGGTTGTCTTCCTTCTTCACTTCGAGTTGCTCAAACCAACTACTTCTTGATCTAGAGATGAGCCGATGGGAAACTTTGGTGTGCTACTAGTGCAAAACTCGGGTTGTCAAACTGCTTTTTGTTGTTTATATTGAGCCATTTCAGGATGATTTGTAGGGATTGACATATTATTCCTTTCGTTTTCCATCTAATCGACTCCCAGTCGTGGAACTGTTTGTTTATGTAGTGGAATCTTATCGGGAATATTGATCTAATCTATGTCTATCTCTATTTTTTATACATGTCCCTCAATTAACACAACAAGCTTAAATGTCCTTTTGTTTGGATTGCTGGATGATAGTAGTGATACTCCTTTTTCTCCAGTTACCATTTTTGCTTATGGTACCAAGCTAATAATTTTTTTAGCCATCTTTTCCTCATGTTCTGCAATTTATTATGAAAATCCAACTTCAGTATGCAATCTGCAAGCCGCAATCCACAAGCCAAAATGTGGGCATCGGAAAGTCGGAAAACCAAATGCATATCTTCGAAGAAATCACACCTCTGAATTCCACAATCCGCAATCTACAGTGTGGGAGTCAAAAGTTGGAACGCCAAATTCACAGCTTTGAAGAAATCACGCCTCCAACTTCTGCAATCCGCAATGCATGAGTTAGATGTCAGAACCCCAAATTCACAACTTTGAAGAAATCATGCCTCCAACTTCCGCAATCCGCAATGCGGAAGTCAGAAGTTGGAACCCCAAATTCACATCTTTGAAGAAATCACGCCTCTGAATTCCACAATGTGAGAGTTGGAAAGTCGAAACCCAAAAGCACAACTTTGAAAAAATTACTCCCTAAATTCCACAATCCGCAATCCGAAATGTGGAAGTCGAAAATTCAGAACCCCATTGAACTTTGGTCGTAGATCCATTCCCTCTTTTTTTTTTCCTTTGGTGCCTTCAGGGCAAACTAGCACCATTGATCATTCCCCATCTCCTTTGTTCTCTGTCATTGATTTCTCTTCTCCGCCATTGATCTAGATCAATCTCCAATCTCAATTACCATTCAATCTCTTAAGAGTGGAAGACTTCCTTTTTATTATTTTTTCATATTGTGGCTTGCTCATCCAGTTAGAAGTTGTTAATACTTAGCCATTTTTGGGAGTTTTTGCTTCTTCTTTCGGAGTAAAACGTTAGTGGGTAGGCTTGATATTTCAGAAGGGGGTTCCCTTTCCTTTCCCTGTGGGAGTTTTTTTAGAGGTGATAACAATGGCTCTAACCAGGGATGTTATTCTCCCTTTGAGGTAGCAAGAACAGTAGACTAGTGTCCTCCTATTTTATTTTCTCTTTTTTGAATGAATGCAAATAGAGCTGAAGAATAATTGACTCAAAGTCAAAAATTGGTAATATGCAATGAGAGTGGTTGATAGATATTTTTACTTGAAGTAATGTTTTAAGAACCGTCCATTGATGAAGTAATGTTTTAAGAACCATCCATTGACGAGTCTTTTTCCCATTGGTTCACCATCATTCTCTTGCAAAATGAAACCATTATTTCCATGGTAAGCAGCGACTGTATGAGGTCCCTTCCAAAGATTATCAAATTTTTGGGCTTGTTCTTCTCTTCTAGCATTCCATTTCAGCACCAAATATTCCACTTGGAAATTATCAACGTTGTTTCTTTTGTCAAAAGTATTCTTGACCTTCTCTTGAGATATCATAGATTCAACATGTACCTTGTCCCTAGTTTCTTGTATCTCAATCAGTTGATTGGATTTCCTTAGCTCGGGGTTTGGTTGCTCTTCTTATTCCTATATCAATCTCATTGCAAGCCCTCTGAGGGAATCAGGGAATATCACCTCTGTTCCATACACCAATTTGAAAGGAGAAGTTCCAATGGATCTCTTGGAGGTGATTCTATCATCCCACAGAGCGAAGGTTAACTTGGTATGCCAAGCCCTTTTATTTTCTTGCAGCATCTTCTTTATGATCCTAACAATACTTTTGTTATATGACTCGGCCAATCCATTTCCCTGGGGGTAGTAAGCAATAAAATGACCCAATTTTATGTGAAATTCATTGCAGAATTTGACCATTTTCTTGGATTCGAAGGCTTGGGAGTTATCAATGATTATTTTAATAGGACAACCAAACCTGGACATGATATTTTCCTCCAAAATTTTGATAATGACTGTGTTAGTGGCCTGTCTAGTTGGTATTGTTTCAATCCATTTGGTAAAGTAATCTATGGCATTCAATATCCACCTGTGTTGTCCAGAAGAGTTGGGAATTATTTCACCAATGAAATCTAGCCCCCACTGTTGTAAAGGGGATTCTATAGAGATTGGTTTTAAAGGAAAAGGAAGGCGCTTCTTTTTTCCTTCAAATATTTGGCATTCATGGCAAGTATCTACCTCTTTATATGCATCATTGAACATAGTGGGCCAATAATACCCTGCTCTGAGAATCTTATTGACAGTGGCCTTCTAGTAATGGTGTCCCCCACAAACACCCTTGTGAAACTCCCTTATGGTCATTTTGGCTTCATCTTCAAACATGCAATTCAATAGAATACCTCTAGGTTCCTTCCAATAAAGGCCTCTATTTAGTATGAAAAAATTTGCATCCTTCATTTTTGTTGATATATCTTTGCTCTTATCCATCTCAGGGGGTTCTTGTAAGTTCTTCAAAACATATATAATGTCAAAGTACCAAGGAGATGATGAGAATTTGTATGATACCCGAAACAGTGGGTCTCGAGCAGTCTTCGCTAGCATGTGTGAGACCAAGTTGACGCTAAGTGAATCCCAATTTGCTTTGGTCATGAGTCTGGCCAGTCCCTTCCCTTTGACAAGTTTTTTAGGATTGATTTCCAAGTCGTACTCCAATAGTACAACTATCCATTTTCCCCTTAGACCTTCTGGATCAGGCTGTGTCAATATCTCTTTTACAGAAACATTAGGAACAAAAGCAACAACATGAGAATGTAAAACATAAACTCTGAAATCCTTTAAAGTTTTGATCATGGTGTAGGCCTATTTTTCCATGATATTGTACTTGAGCGCAACATCTCTGAGAGCTCTACTAAAGAAAGATATGGGTTGCTCAGCCCCTCTGGATTTTTCTGTAGAAGTACCTCAGCTATAGAATGCTCAGAGGCAAAAGAAAACATAAGAAATTCATTTTCAAAGTTAGGACTGATTAGTACCAGTGCTTCAACTATTTCCTTCTTTATATCTTCAAATGCTTGCTTGGATTCAACAGTCTACTTGATTTGATTATCCTTTTTAAGCATGTTTGTAATCGATTTCATGATTTCTACAAAGTTGGGGATAAATCTTCTTAAAAAATTTACTCTGCCAAGGAAAGATTGGACCTCCTTTTTACTCTTGGGAGCTTAATTTTATGTATGGTGTTAGCTCTGTCTCGGTCAACTTTAATTCCATATTTAGATATTATATGACCCAACAAATTACCTTCTTGCATGGAAAAGTTTGAATTCTTGGGGTTCAAAGAAATCCCAAACTTTCTACATTTTACAAATACTTGGTGTAAATGTTTCAAATGTTCTACATCAGATTTGGAATACGCGGTAATATATATCATCCATATATATAACCACAAACATATATCTTTCTTCTGCAAAATCTCTGTCCACAACTCTCTGAAATGTGGCTCCCGCATTCAATAGGCCAACATGAATTTTTGCATACATGAAAGTTCCCCAAGGTGTGGTAAATGTTGTTTTTTCCCGATCTTCTGGTAATACTTTTACCTGATTGTGCCTTGAAAATCCATCCAGCATGGAAATTCTTGCTACCCCTATAAATTTCTATAAAATATGATCCATTTTGTGCAGGGGATAGTTGTGTTTTAGGGACACTTTGCTTAGATTTATGAAGTCTATACATAGTCTAATTTGTCCATTTTTCTTTCTTACTAGGACTATGTTGGCTACCCGCCTTGAGAATGTTAATTAGACTATGATTTTGGCTTCATATAGTCTCTTCACTTCCTTTTCTATAAGAGGTAGCATAGGGTTCATCCTTCTTAGCTTCGTCTTGAATGGTTTTTAACATTTCTTTATTGGTATGGTGTGTTGTATGATAGATGTATCATATTCCTTTAAGTCTTCATAACACCATGCAAAAACATCAGAAAATTTTCTCATTAAGTCAACATAATCATATTTAGTACTTGGCATTAGGGATTTATATAGCTTAACAATATTAGGTTCCTCGCCATCCCCAATGTTGCATTCTTCTACTTCACTATGGTTCAGAACAACTTTAGGGTTTTGGCCACATCATTTTCATCAAAAAAAAATTCTAATGGTACTAACCCTTTGGGGATATAGTTGCTTTTCAACTGAAGGATTTATTTCTCCGCCAATGTTGTTAGGAACTCTGTTGGATTAGGTTCCCATTCTTCATTTGCATAGTTTTCTTGATCAATATGGGTATTGGTAAACTCCTCTATCATCTTTAGGAATTTTTTTATCTACTGATCACCCTTAAATATTTTCCAATGTCTAGTATTGTCAGGGATAGAAGTCCTATGCTTTATATTAATCATATAGGTTCTGGTGGTATAAACATGGAGTTGGAATTTGCTAGTAGAGCTGGCCAAGGTATATGCTATTGTGTTTTTCTCTCTAGGGATGAAGGAAATACTTTGTTCTGTGAAAAAGTTGTCAAACATGTCCCAAAAAACATTCCTATAGGTTCTCATTTTGGGATGTATGGTCTCATAAACCCCATTTACTTGTTTGATTACCAATTCTACATCTCCATAAACTTTTATCTTTCATTAGAGGAAATTTGGATTAAAAATGGGCCTTTTAACCCTAATGTACAATTTCTTGTCATCACATATTAGCCAATCAAAATGCTTTGAAATTCAAACAAGGTGCATGTAAAAAAAATGGAGGGAAAAAATAAAAACTACTTTTTTTTATTGTATTTTCAACTTATCTTCTTGTAGGTTTACTCAAATTTCAAGCAGAAGGAATCGTTGGATGCATAATTAAATTATGCATCCAACGAGTACCCATGTTGCATACTTTTAACAACATCCACACCATGAAAAATTGAAAATACAATAAAAAAAGTGTTTTCTTTCACTAGAAACACGTTTTTTAATGTATTTTCAATTTTCATGTTGTGAATGTTGTTAAAAGTATGCAACATGGGTACTTGTTGGATGCATAATTTAATTACACATCCAATGAGTTTTCTTGCGTGAAATTTGAGTAAACCTACAAGAAGATAAGTTGAAAATACGATCCAAAAAAGTAGTTTTTGTACTCTCTCTCTACTATTATTTTATTATTTTCCTTAGGAGGCCCTTTTTTTACCCAATCTTCCTCTAATGACAGCTTTCATATCCTTAAGTCCATTCAACCCTAATAGTAAGGCTTCATACTCTGCCACATTGTTTGAGCATTCAAACATTAGTTTAAAGGAATGCAACATGGAGCATTTATTTTCTTCATCCGGGGGGGTGATCCATACTCCTTCCCCAGCTCCTTCCTTGTTTATAGCCCCATAAAATCTCAGAGTCCGGAGACCTTCTTTTTGGTTTGTGGCTGTAGCTTCTGGTTCCATTTCTGACTTCTCATCACTGCCATTTTTTGCTTGTTGACTGCTATCTTATTCACTTCCAGAGCTGCCAATGCATTGCCCATCTTTCTTGCTATTAAATCCATCATTTTTTTCAGGGAGATCAGTGATTTTCAAATTTTTTTCCTCCTAAACCAAGATCATAATAGAAGACCGAAGATCCTATATCAGTATCTACAACAAATATGGGATGATTTCCAGGCCTACTTTTACTACTTACAACATATGATAGTCTTTGTTCTCTATAGAGTCTTCTGTTTTCTCCAAAAACAGTGATGGTGGCATAAGACATATCCATTTGCAGTGTTCCCTTAAGTTTAGATTCCAAAGATCTTGATAACAACATCCCAAATTTGGGTGTAATGTCTACCACTACTACATCCATCACCACATTATTTAGAGGGATCTCTATCAATGATACAACCATACCTTTGATCATCCCCAAGCACTGTACTCTTATGGAATCAAATGAGAATAAATCTTTATAAGGTTTGGTGATTTCTAGTCCTAGACTTTCTACAACTGATTTTGGAACGAGGTTATGTGAGGCCCCATAATCTAACATAGAATTATGTAGTATATGATCATGTATATTCAAACTGATATAAAAGGGGGGAACATCACCTTCTTGAGGACTTTCAATATGGGGGTCAAACAGAAGTGTGGGCTTATCATCATGTAAATTTAGAGTATCTCGTTGCTTTCCTTCCTCTCCCTTCACTATTTCCATAATCTGATTCTTATATTTTGTATTTTTTAACAACTCATTGAAGGATATTGAGATCTTTATCTTAGATATTTCATTTTCTAAACTGAAAGCATAATGGGTTTTTTCCACTGTTTTCACATTACTTTCATCTTTCCCCTCTGGGATTCTTTTAGGAGCTTCAGCTCCCTTTTGAGTTGTTTTATCATAGGTAACAGGATTTGGATCACCCTTCCTAGGGTTTTTTTTTTTTTTTGAGATGTAGATGGCGCAACAATATCCTTTCCTTGGTCTATTGTTACCTTTCTATTCCACAAATTATGTTGTCTCTGAAATTCAAAAATTGCATTTTGGAAACCTCTTTGATATTGTTCAAACTCCGAATCCTCTAGGATACTATATAAATTAAGAGATGACTGATCATGTTCTTCTTTAGTCAAATAAAATTGAGGTTGCATCTGATCAAAGAGGTGGATCTGATCTTCAGGCTATCCATCTTCCTCTTCTTATGTTATCATGTTTTCAACAAAAGGTGGTCTAATTGGTTGTTTTTTTCATTTCTAGGGTCCATTTTCTCTCTTGGTCTTCCCTATGGAGCATGAGGTATCCTGTAGTTCATGTTCCAACATTGAGGCTCAGGAGTTTCTCTACCAGGGGGTTTGTTATCTAGGGACATCCTATCCACTAGTATTTCCATGGTTTTCATCATCTGTTCAAACTTGGTGTCAATAGATTGGGAGGTGGAAGGATGGCCTATTTCATTGAATCTCTTTTTCTCAGTTTTAGTTCTGTTCTATAAGGAACCTCCACCAATTAATGAATTAAAATGCACAATATATTAGAAATAACAGAACACCGAACATATTTATTGATCGCAGGACACTTCAAGGGGAAAACTCCTTTTCGAAAGCTCAATACAAAATAACTCTTGGATTCCTTCATTGGCATCAACACGTACTTATATATTAATTCTATGCACCAATATTATGGATCAATACCATGGAACATATAATACTACGGGGCGACTTACAAAGCATATGCGTCCAACACTATGGATCGATACCATGGAACATATAATACTACGGGGCGACTTACAAAGCATATGCGTCCAACACTATGGATCGATACCATGGAACATATAATACTATGGGCTAATACAAACTATGGATCAATACCATGGAACATATAATACTACGGGACAATTTACAAAGCATATGTGTCCAACAACAATATACTAACAAAGTAAAGAGAAGGGTTGACACGGGTTCCTAACATCCCCTCCCCCTAAGAAAAATCTTTGCCCTCAAAGCTTTAGATGTGGAAAGTGGTGCTGAATATGAAGGAGTGGTTCCCATGTAGCATCCTTTGGTTGCATTCCATGCCACTGAATTAATACCTCTTTCATAGATCAAGAGCGAAGCTGATGAGTGCACCTACTGAGGATGGCCTCCAGCTCCAAAAGGATGGATCCTTCATTATCCAGTTCTGGTAAAATAGTTTGTCCTCTGATGTTGGTGCCAATAAATTTTGTCAGACAAGAGACATGAAATACTGGATGAATGCGGGAAGAAGGAGGAAGTTCCAATTTATAAGCAACAAACCCAATATGCTGAAGAACCTTATAGGGCCCATAGAACTTTGGAGTGAGCTTATTACACCCTTTGAGTTTTAGGGAGGATTGCTGGGAAGGCTGTAGATGAAGAAAAACCATATCACCTACTTGAAAAGTGCGCTCAGAACGGTGTTGATCAGCTTGTTGTTTCATTCGAATTCTTGCCGAAGATTGTCTTGCAAAATGCGAAGAATCTGATCGCGGTTTTGAAGAACCGTGTCAACTTCCTGAACTGGTGAACTGTTGAGGATGCATGGAAGAAGAACTGGAGGTGCATGACCATATATTGATTCATATGTAGTCGTTTTAGATGCAGTATTGTACCACCATTCAGCGAGAGGGAGCCACTTCGCCCACTAAGGTTGTTGTTTGGAGGTGAAGCAACGAAGATAAGTTTACAAACATGTATTGGTAATTTCAATATGACCATCTCTTTGTGGGTGAGACCTTGAACTCATCTTCAGTTTGGTGCCAGTGTGGTGAAATAGTTCTGTCCAAGAATGACTGGTGAAGGTTGCATCGCGATGCGGGACAATGGAAGAAGGGATTTCATGATGACGGAAGATGTGGTCTAGGAAAATTTGTGCGACTGAGGAGGTTGTATAGGTATGGTCAAGGGAACAAAATTGATTATATTTGGAGTGGAAATCAACCACAACTAAAATCACTATCGTCCCTCTATATTTATGGAGCCCTTCAATGAAATCCATAGAAATATTTGTCTAAATCAAAGGTTCGAGCAATACCGAAAGGAGTGTCGTTTCACCCTTGTTGAGCTGAAAAAGTATCACATTCATCCACCATCTATTGAATTTTCATTTTCATTCCCTTCCAAAAGCAGTTATGATGTGCCTGCTCATACGTTTTAAGGAACCCAGAGTGCCTTGTCGATGGAGAAGCATGGAGTTCATAGAAGATAGCGTGTTAAAGATCTTTACTCTGGGGAAGCACCAGATGACCCTTGTAGCTCAGGGAAGTACCATCGCAAGAGTAATGCAGTACAACAAAATGGTTGTTGGCCAAGCATTGGATAATTTGAGATAATGAGGAGTCATTGACATAGCCTTGTTGAACAGATTGCAACCAATTTGGAACATGCATAGAAATAGCAGAAAGAAAAAATGTGCGAGAAAGAGCATCCACCACCAGATTGTCCTTACCCTTCTTGTAAGTGATCTCATAGTCATAGCCCATGAGTTTTCTAACCCATTTTTGTTGTGTTGGGGAGGAGACCCGTTGTTCCAGGAAATATTTCAGAATCTCGTGATCATTATTGATGCATAAATAATTCCCTAATAGGTATGGGCACCACTTTTGTACTGTATGCAAAATAGGCATCATTTCCTTCTCATATGTAGTGGCGGCTAAATTTTTACCAGGAAGGGATCTTGAAGGTGGCAATCCCACTAGTTCAGAAAAGACACCAGCGTATCTATCCAAAACATTTTGTAGACCCAAAGGAGTAGTGGAGACTGTTGATGGGTGCATCTGAATGGAATGGAGATGAGCGATGACACCATGTGAATTCTTCTTTAGGATCTTTTCTAGGAGATCTGAACTAATGATTTGGAGAGACCCTGGTTGTAATCTCATCAATGTGTGTTTTTTCCCATTGACTGAAAACTGCATCTAAGATAGTATACAACAAATGCACCCTTGAAATCCTAAATCAAACTCATACACCAAGATTAATCGTACTTGAAAGTTGACAATGAATGCCACTCACCTTAAATCGAACGTTCGTCCTGTAGATGGCTTTAGTCTTGAAGCTCTCAAGTTGGACCTGTCAAGATCAAACAAAGACAAACAAACGATCTTCCAAATACCTTGAAATACAAGTTAGATCTAAATTTTATTGAATACACTTCATGGCAATGACTGGAACATAATACACACAAAGTGGGAAACAAGACAAGTTATTATTGATTAGAAACTTGAAGACACTTACAAAGAGTTCCTTGATGTCCAAGCAATCTCTAGCTCCGAAGCTTCCTCCCTCTTGCTATCTCTACAAACCTTCTAGGTTCATAGGTTTGATACCCCAAATTGTCTTCCCTTTGGCTCATGGATGGCCTCTCCTTCATAGTACATAGAAAGTTAACCATAAGGAGAGGAAGGTGGATCTAACGAGAGTTTAGTGGATCAATCAGGCTAAACAAGGAGAGAATGTTGAGATCGAATCAGGTGAGCCAATTCCAAAGAAATCTCTCGAAGGTTGAAGATCCAAGATCCATGCATAAAGGCTATTTGTGGGAATTTTCGTGCCCTGGAAGCTGAGCATAGTGCGAAAATGTTGTCTTTTCCTCGCCCCAACAGTTATACACCATGCAAAAATATGGGATTTTTGCGTATTGGTTTATGGATAGGCCACAAAAATTAGGGCAAAACAAGGTCAATGGAGTTGACACTTGGCCCATTGAGCTGTCTCTCGACTGAAAAAGGTTGGATTTGTCTCCTAGGTGTCCAGATGAGACCAAGGAGGGGACCAACAAGGTAAGACATGTACCCGAAGGAAGTTTCGCTAGGTCATATGTCATGAAGAAGTGACAATGAGACTCGTAGTGTAACTTTGAGGTATAACAAACAAAATCCCATAATATGGGGCAAAGTGTGCTTAACCATTGAGCACCCAAAACCACATCACATCCTCCTAAGGCCAAGGAAAACATGTCAGAGCATAGGTTATAATATCCCATAGAGATACGCACATTGAGACACTTCCCCGTGCAAGGTAAGGTACCCCCATTGGCAATCATGAATTCAAAGTTGGAGCAAGGATGGACAAAACAATCAGCCTATTTGGCAATCTGAGGGTCAATGAAGTTATGAGTGCTACTAGAATCAATGAGTATTGTAAGAAGGAGCTTCTTAAAGTAAGTACCCTTGACCCGCATTGTTTGTGGGGTGGTGACTCTGGCTAAAGCATGGAGAGATATCTCTGGGTGGTCGTCCTAAGACGTAGGGTCAATAGGCAGTTGTTGAATGTCGACCTGATCATCTATTTTATTTGGAGCTTCTTCAGCAAGTTCATAGGAACGTGGAGAATCCACATCCAAGAGATAGAATTGTTGCTCAACAAATCTATGGCCCCGAGTTAATTTCTCATCACAATTATAACAAATCCGTTTTTCTTCACGTACCCTCATCTCTACTTCAAGCAGATGCTTGATAGGAGTTGGTCAAGGAGTTGGTGTGATGGGAGGTTGTTGAGAAACCATATTTTTGAATGGAACAAAAGTGGATTTTGAGTGTTGTTGGGTTATGATCTTGTCATCTGCCAACTTAGCCAACCCTAGGACTTTGTTGGCCGTATTTTCTGAATGAGGCCAACTTAGGAGAATCAGCCCACACAAATCACTTATTGTAGCTTCCGGTGTGTTTGAGATAGCTGGCTCTTGTGGGAACAAAGGCCCCGCTGCCTTTATAGGTTTGCTCTCTAGAATAGAGAGTCTTAGAATCAGATATAAACTATTTGATAAGTGAAGACAAAATTTAACTAAGATGCAAATGTCAAAAAACACAAAACACACAAATTTAACAACTGCTAAATGGCACAGATTTAGCAGCTGCTAAACTGTAGCTTTCTATTTATAAAACAAAACTAAAATTTAATCTAAAACTAAAATTAAACTAATCTATTTCTATCCTATGCTATCTCGCACATGAACATGATTAATAAATTATGTTAACTATTATCGACTATTAAACAATATAAATTTTTATAAAAATAACTATAACACTAAAAACTAATCATAGTTATAATTAAAATCACTGTCTATTGTAAAATAGATTATGATTAAAGAGATACTAATAAATAATTATTAGTAACTTAAAACCATAATAAGAAGATATTCAACTAATTGATAGAAAACTTGTAAAAATGCAAAGTAATTCAACCAATCAATTTATTCATGCGTAGCATTCTTAATCAAATTACTAAGCTATAAAATGATTAAAAATATTATTAAGATCTAACATGAAAATGCATTTTGACTTGAGTCACTTCATATGATTTATACAATTATCATAAAATACAACTGTAAGCGAATTGTAAACACAGAAGATTGTTATGGAAATTTTATATAAATTCACGAAACTGAATCAGACATGATACCAGTTTGAAGAAACAGTGTTGAAAACCTTGACAATAAGCAATATCTTCTTCATGATAAACTTGACAATAAGCAATATCTTCTTCATGATCTCGAATCAAATAGAAAAAGCAGAACAGAACTTGGGAAAGTAGTTTCATTTCACTCTATCAAGCCTTCCCTCCATGACAAAATTAATGTTTCTTTAATGTAAATCTCTGACAGATGTTCATTAAATTTTAACGACTACCAGTCAAGATTTCAATGCTGGCAATCTTCAGTTAGAATGGATATTTGTAGCAAGCTATAGATGACAACGGCCTCAAACACGATTTTTTCATTCTGATCCTTAAATGTAGTTCTCAAAATGTGCTTATATGGTAAAGAATAAATAAATAAAAAATGTAAACAAAAACTCAATCAATCAGTTCTCAAAAAGGCACAAAATAAGATGCATACCACTAAACCTTTAAAAGAGGATAATCCATCTCGCAGCATGGGTAAACTAGTATGAAAACTTTGTTAGAAATGAATCCTTACTTAAATATGAAATAAATTGATTGATTTATTTTCAATTTTCAATATAAATATTCCTTAAAGCATAGTTTTCAATATAAATATTCCTTAAAGCATAGTTTTAAAAGTTTCAACATACGAGTTAAAATAAAATACAATTAATGAATTACATAAATCCTCGAAACTATAAGAAATTGTTTCAATTCTATAATATTTACTCTTTAAATGCATGTATCAACTTATGCATAAATAGATTCTCAATGGAATTATTTTGGTTTTGGTAAAAGAAAACAAAGATAATATTAAGAATGAATTTCAGTGAAATTTAATATTCAGAAAAAATAGATATAGAATTCAAATTAGGAATAGATAGTTTGATCTCATTGCTAAAGATATATTCTTTAAAGATGTCATTTGAAATCTATAAATTTAGCTTTTAAATAAATTATTGTGGTCCGTTGAAAATCCTAAAAATATATTCACGCATTGAAGCCTAAATATTGGTAGGAATGTCAAAATATGAATTTGATCTAATTAATTCAAATGAAGGAGTGAGATCAACTTAAATAAGCTCAAATAAGGGTATGCAAACATGATTGGGAAATCAAGAAGCCAAGAGAGTCGAGGGAAACAAATTCACCAAATCTTATGAAATGGAAACCAAGCAAAGGACAGGCAAAGCAAAGAGTGAAAGACTAAGGATCCAAAAGGAAATCAATAAAACAAAAGAAAACCAAATGCTAAGTATTTACAAACTTCTATTGGGGACCCTTTGCAGAATGAAGGGGAGTTTGTTGGGGTGCCAACAGACTTCCATCATTGTGTTGGGACATAACATTTTAACCTCTGATCAGATTGCATCCTTGAGACCACTGATAAAACAACTCCTGTAGAATTCATCGGACAATCCTTCTGTGTGATTGGCTAGTTTCTCAAATTCTGTCTTATACTGTCTCATGGTGCCAATTTGGAGAAGTTTAGTGAGTGCTCATGTGAAGTCATCAAAAGAACTAGGACCAAATCATTGCAAAAAGAGTTCGCAAAAATCTATCCATTTTGGCTTTTCATGAGCCTTGATATACCAACGGTACCATTGAAGGGATTCATGTTCCAAATGAAAGGATGCAAGTGTAACTTTGTTGACATCAAAAGTATTATGCAGACTGAAATATTGTTATGCCCGGTATATCCATCTAGTCAGATCATTACCATTGAAGCAAGGAAATCAAGCTTTGGCCCAAGAAAACTACTGGAAGAAGAGAACCCAGTGTCTACAGAATATTGTTAGGAACCCATGTCTTTACTTTGTTAGTATATTGTTGTTGAACGCATATGCTTTGTAAGTCGTCCCGTAGTATTTGTTGATCCATAGTTTATATTAGCCCATAGTATTGACCCATAGTATTGGATGCATATGCTTTGTAAGTCGTCCCATAGTATTATATGTCCCATGGCTTTGACTCACAGTATAAGCGCTTAGACTTAGCCCATGGTTTGTATTGACACATAGTATTGACCCATGGTATTGGCGCCTAGACTTAGTATATAAGTGTGTATTGAGGCCTATGAAGGCACCGTGAAGTTAATTGTATTGAGCTTGCTCAAAGGAGGTTGCCCCCTCGAAGTGGCCCGTGATCAGTATAAAAGTGATTTTGAGTTCTATTATTTATGATATCTCGTGTATTTGCATTAATTAATTATTGCTGGTTCCTCACATCTGGTATTAGAGCACTTTCTTGGGCTCGTTGGGTGGAATTTCTGTCAAATTTTTTTTTCACATCTGTTGCAGCTTCGGATTTCGGAATAATCCCTATCCACTTAACTGTGGGAAGTACTTGGGCATTAGCCCTAAAACTCATTGTGAGGAGTACCACAGGAACCCCAAAGTAGCTAGCCCATTGAAAGGACCTACCAGCGAAAAGGGCAACGACCCCTACTTGATTGACTAGTTTCCACCCGTGAGGTAAACCAAGAGCTGTCGTTTGTAGCAAAGCGATTATCAGTTTTACCTGAGTCGTGGAGTGAGGGGTACTGCCCCAATACACAAGCCGTCAGATAGCATTGGTGGCCGAGTGAAACACCTGAACTATTAGGAAGTCGTACATACCTCAGGTCCATATCTATTTTCAGTTGAACTGTTGCCGATCACTTCTGCTCCAGATCCATCTGTTTCAGATCTATTCTAAAAGTCGTTCCAGATCCAGCTATTTTCAATCCCTTCCGCGCCGTTGTATATCCATCTGTTGCGGATCCCTTTTGCGCTGCTGCTGCCGAACCATTTCTAGAAAAAGAAAAAAAAAAGAAAAAAAATTCTATTTTTCGGCCATATCTCCCTTGTTTCAACTCTGTTTTCCCTTAAACTTCACTGACATCCCTGCAATCCCATTCTGCATATTTCATTTTTGAAGACCCTATCCCAAATTCCACTTCCCAAGACCAGAAATCCTACATTTGTCTATTTTTAGGGTTTGCCATAACTTCTTCAATTTTCACCCGATTGCCTTCAAATTTTACCATAGAGTTCTCGCTTCTGAAATCCCCATTTTTTGGTTCCCTATCCCTCAGAAAGTGTTGAAAACCTAGTCAAACCCCAATTACCTCTCCGAGTTTTTCCCAAATCCAAATTTCCCCTTACTAAATAAGCTTGTGTTTGTGTTTTTCTATCCATTCCCCCCCCCCCACAAAAAAAAAATAAAAATTACTGGTTATGGTTGTCACTCGCACAGGAGCAAACACCATGGAGGAAGCACTCGCAGCCATCCAAACCAAACTCCAAGATCTTGATGAAAAATTTCTCAACCTCCATCTTCAGTATTCAGCCATGAACAATAACTAACAGTCACAATCTTTTGCAACCAACGGGTTCTCTTCTTCCAGCAATTTTCGTGGGCCGAAGCTTGATTTTCCTCGCTTCAATGGTACTGATCCGACTGGATGGATATACCGAGCAGAACAATATTTCAGTCTGCATAATACTTTTGATGTCCAGAAAGTTCCACTTGCATCCTTTTATTTGGAATAGGAAGCCCTTCAATGGTATTGTTGGTACATCAAAGCTCATCCCGAGCCAAATTGGACAGATTTTTGCCAACTGCTTTTGCCACGATTTGGTCCTAGTGCTTTTGACGACTTCATAGGAGCACTCACTAAACTTCACCAAATTGGCACAATGAGAGAGTATCAGACGGAATTTGAGAAACTAGCCAAACACACAGAAGGATTGTCTGATGAATTCTACAGGAGTTGTTTTATCAGTGGTCTCAAGGATAAAATCCGCTCAGAGGTCAAAATGTTTTGTCCCAACACAATGATGGAAGTCCTAGGGTTGGCTAAGTTGGCCGAGAACAAGATTGCAGCTCAACAACACTCCAAACCCACCTTTGTTCCCTTCAGAAATATGCGTTCCCAACGACCTCCCATCACGCCTGCTCCTCAACCAACTCCTATCAAGCAATTGTCTGAAACAGAGATGCAGGCACGCCGAGAAAAAGGGCTTTGTTATAATTGTGATGAGAAATTCACTTGGGGAGATAGATGTGTTCAACAAAATATCTATCTCTTGGATGTGGATTCTCCGCCTGCCTCAGAACTTGATGAAGAAGCTCCAGATATAGTAGATGATCAGGTCAACATTCAACACCCGCCTGTTGACACCCCATCTCAGGACGACCCACCCGAGATCTCTTTCCATGCTGTAATCGACGTCACCACCCCACAAACAATGCCAGTTAGGGGATACTTCAAGAAGCTCCTTCTTACCATACTCATTGATTCTGGTAGCACTCATAACTTCATTCATCCTCGGATTGCCAAACAGACTGATTGTTTTGTCCATCCTTGCTCCAACTTTGAAGTCATGGTTGCCAATGGGGGCACCTTACCTTGCAAGGGGAAGTGTCACAATGTGTGTATCTCTATGGAAGATTATAACCTGTGCTCTCACATGTTTGCCTTGTCCTTAGGCGAATGTGATGTGGTTTTGGGCATTCAATGGTTACGCACACTTGGCCCCATCTTATGGGATTTTGCTGAACTTTGGATGCAGTTTTCAGTCAATGGGGCACAACACAAATTTATGGGCTTACAACCAGGGTCTCTCTGCATCATCAGTTCACATCGCCTGGAAAAAATACTTAAAAAGAATTCACATGGTGTCATCACTCAGCTCCATTCCATTCAGATGCACCCATCAATAGTCTCCACTACTTCCTTGGATAGATATGCAGGTGTCTTTGCTGAACCAATGAGCTTGTTGCCTTCAAGAGACCTTTCCGGTAAGAATTTAGCCGCATCTACCTCTCAGCAGGAAATGATGACTATTTTGCATACATTACAGAAGTGGCAGCCATCCCTATTGGGGAATTATTTCTGCATCAAGACTGATCTCCAGAGTCTGGAAACTTTCCTGGAACAACAGGTCTCCTCCCCAACACACCTAAAATGGGTTATCCAACTCATGGGTTATGACTATGCGACCACTTACTAGAAGGGTAAGGACAATATGGTGGAACATGCTCCTCCTCGCACATTTGATGACCCAGTTTCTCTTACAACTATTTCTCTGCTTGTTCCAAATTGGTTGCAATCTGTTCAACGGGGCTATCTCTTCTATGAACTCCATGCTTCTTCATCAGTAGGGCACTCTGGGTTCCTCAAAATGTATGACCAGGAACAATGTAACTTCTTTTGGCAGGGACTCAAAAGGACAATTCAACGGATGGTGGTTGATTGTGATACTTTCCAGGTCAACAAGGGTGAAACGACCCTCCTTTTGGGACTGCTCGAACCCTTGCCCATCCCTCCACAGATTTGGACAACTATTTCTATGGATTTCCTAGAAGCGCTCCAGTGGTATAGTACCACATCTCAAAGGACACCATATGAAGCAATCTCTGGACAGGCACCACCAGTTCTTCTTCCATACACCTTCAGCAGCTCCCCAGTTCAGGCAATTGACTCAATTCTTCAAAACCGTGATCAGCTTCTTCTCATTCTGCAGGACAATTTTCACATGGCAAGAATTCGACTGAAACAACAAGACGATCAACACCATTTGGAGTGCACTTTTCACATCGCTGATATGGTTCTTCTTCGTCTACAGCCTTCCATGCAATCCTCCCTAAAACTCCAAAGGCGCCAGTGGCTCAGAATGCAACCTGAGGATGCTACAGGGGACCCACTCTAGATTCTGCACCAATTTCCACATCTAATGCTTTGAGGACAAAGCTTTTTCTAAGGGAGAGGGGATGTTAGGAACCCATGTCTTTACTTTGTTAGTATATTGTTGTTGGACTCATATGCTTTGTAAGTCGTCCCGTAGTATTTGTTGATCCATAGTTTATATTAGCCCATAGTATTGACCCATAGTATTGGATGCATATGCTTTGTAAGTCGTCCCATAGTATTATATGTCCCATGGTTTTGACTCATAGTATAAGCGCCTACACTTAGCCCACAGTTTGTATTGACACATAGTATTGACCCATGGTATTGGCACCTAGACTTAGTATATAAGTGTGTGTTGAGGCCTATGAAGGCACTGTGAAGTTAATTGTATTGAGCTTGCTCAAAGGAGGTTGCCCCCTCGAAGTGGCCCGTGATCAATATAAAATGATTCTGAGTTCTATTATTTATGATATCTCGTGTATTTGCATTAATTAATTATTGCAGGTTCCTCACAAATATTCTGGCTGTCGTTTACTGTTCATGGATGAATGCTGAAGATGGAGGTTGATAAATTTTTCATCCATATCTCAGGAGTTTGGTTTTGAGGGCTGCAAGTTCTTACTCCATGATTTTTGCTCCTGTGTGGGTGATAACCATAACGAGGAGTGTTTTTTTGTGAATGGGTAGAAAAACAAAAACAGAAGCTTCTTTAGTAAAGAAAAATTTTGATTGGGGAAAAAATATGATTGGTAATTGGGGTTTGACTGGGTTTTCGACACTTTCTGATGGACAAGGATGAAGAAAATGGGGATTTCAGAAAAGGGGTGAAAGAATGGGAAATTTTTTCAAAGAGTGTCAAAGAAGTAGAAAATGAAATGAACATTGTGGAAAAATTTGAAGGTGATTGGGTGAAAATTGAAGAAGTTATGGAAAACCCTAAAAATAGACAGATGTGGGATTTCTAGCTTTGGGAAGTGGAATTTGGGATAGGGTCCTCAGGAATGAAATATGCAGAATGGGATTGCAGGGGTGTCAGTGAATTTTCAAGGGAAATAGAGTTAAAACAAAGAAGATATGGCTAAACGGCTCTGAAATGGCTCAGAATTGATCAACAACAGTTCTAGAACAATGTAATCTACTATTTATCAGCTGAAAATAGATATGGACCCTAGCTATGCTCGGCCTCCTAGTGGTTCAGGGGATTCACTCGGCCACCAATGTTGTCTGACGACTTGCATATTGGGGTCGTACCCCACTCCACGGCTCAGGTAAAACTGATAATCGCTTTGCCACAAATGACAACTCTTAGTTTACCTCACGGGTGGGAACTAGTGAATCAGGTAGGGGTCATTTCCCTTTTCACTGGCAGGTCATCTCAATGGGGAAACTACTTCAGGGTTCCTGTGGTACTTTTCACAATAAGTTTTAGGACTATTCCCAAGTACTTCCCATAGTTAAGCGGATAGGGATTGTTCGTAGATCCAAACCTGTAATTGAAAGGAACAATATAGATGCAAAAAAAAAAATTGGCAGAAATTCCACCCAACGATCCCGAGAAAGTTCTTTGATATCAGCTGTGAGGAACCTACAACAATTAATTAATTAAAATGCATGATATATTAGAAATAACATAACACATAAGAGATTTATTGATTGCATGCCACTTCGAGGGGGCAACCTCCTTTGAGCAAGCTCAATACAAAATAACTCTTGGATGTCTTCATTGGACTCAACACGTACTTATATACTAAGTCTATGCACCAATACTATAGATCAATACCATGGAACATATAATAATATGGGACGACTTACAAAGCATATGCGTCCAATACTATGGATCAATACCATGGAACATATAATACTATGGGCTAATGCAAACTATGGATCAATATCATGGAATATATAATACTATGGGACGAATTACAAAGAATATGCGTTCGACAACAATATACTAACAAAGTAAAGAGAAGGGTTGACACAGGTTCCTAACATATGCCTTATTTTACCCAAGGCCATCATATTAGCTTCTACTTCAACAACATCTTTCAACATATCAGGAAGGGTAGTAGATATCCTTTCTCTCAACATGAGAGAAAATTCATTGTCAAAATAGTTATCATAGTGAATTTTGGCTGCACCCATAGGGGGTTTGATGTCCACGGGGATAGAATTGTACATTTTCATGAACCTGGATGAAAATTCTTGGACAGTCTCAACATTAGTTTTCTTCGTGTTTTCATATTGAGTGAGAATTTAGAGAGGATTTTGTTTATCCTGCCATCTGGCTAGGAAATCTTGTTCCAACCTCTCATAAGTAGCAATACCTCCATTTGGAAGGGTTTTGAACGATTTATTTACTTCCCCTGAAAAAGTTTGGAAAAGTAACCTAATCTTGACATCATCTTCATCTATCTCTTCAAGATCTATGAAGTCAGTGAAATGGTCTACTTGTTGTTGTGCAGTACAACCCCCTTCCCCGTCATGTCTCATGAGGCATTGCGAATAGTCCACAGGTAAATCATGGAGGTTGGTAGGGAGGGATAAAGGGGAAAATATGGAAACCACTGCTCCTAGGGTTTGCTTGGAACTAGGAGGAGTATTTGAAATAGGTTTAAAAGTAGGGATAGGTAGTACAACAGTGTGACTTGGAGTAGGATAGGTAATCAGGATATTGGTCTACTTGTTGGCTTCTTTAGTGAAGAGGAATAAGTCACTGCTTTCTTCTTTGGCCTGTAAACTCTCCCATAAAGCACTCAAACAATGGGTTTGGAACTTTTTCTCATTAAATAAGGTTTCTTTCATATCTATCTAATATTTAGACCTAAATAAGAAATTCTCAAACTTTAAATCAAAAGAGACAATATCTATAGTCTGGGCTTCTTATTCAGGTAAAGAAAAATATCTGGTTAGTTGAGGAATACATGTTTTTTCCTTCTTTGCTTTCCCGATGAACTTTTTGGGATCTAAAATGAATTGCGCAGGTTCAATATCCAACAGACTTCTGGTAGATATTCTTCGAGAAGCCAGAATTATTTCAAGAAACTTACCAAGTGTCTCTTATGGGACTGAAAATTTGAATATTGGAGTCGTCAAGAAAAATATCACAACCTTCATGTATATGACCTTCTATTTTCCCTCAGAGATCTAATTTGATTCCTTGTAATTCTTTTTCTGGGGTAAAGAAGTTCTCCTTCCCCAGTGTGATCGCCAGATGTTATCACTCAAGATTCTTCCAGGTTGAGGCAAAAGGGATCACTGAGGTAACTATTTTAACTACACTCTTGTGGATGGAAACTAGACTTTCCAAACACAGAGAGGGATCTCTGTCACACAACTCTTTCAACACGCAAAATATCACTTGAATTGGTTGGTTGTGGATTAATAGTGGTGGCTAGACCTCTTAGATAAGGGTATTATCAATTGGTTGAGTTGATGACAGGTATATCGCAAGGGCATGGAGTCAAAATTTCATAGGTTTTCTGTCATAGATGACTGATTGGACTATAATTTTAGAAGCAGAGGCAAGATAAATGGAGTTTTTTTAAGTTATAGATATTAGCAGATGGTAGCTGAAAGGGAAACAAAATCCATCACAAAATTAGAGCATTTAGGAATGAATTCTAACTTGCAATTTCAGAAGGAGAGGGTGGAGTATCTAATCATATGTATCGGAAGCATCAAACGATAGATCAATTTCAGACCATGTAATCTTGATTTAAACACTTTAGAAGAAGACAATTAATGGAAAATACTACCAAGGAAAACGTACACAAAAATTACAGACATCAAAACATTCATTTCAGGAATTTCTGCTCCAATATCAAGTCTTCACATTAATAAAAAGGATGGGTCTCATTACATTGGTAAAAAATTCTCATACCAAATCCCAACCCCCTGGTCTTATTCAAAACCTGCCTTTATAGGCTTACAAAAATAAAAACTTTCTCGACTACTTCAGCCATATTTGGTTGTTCATTAAATTTGCAACTACAATTGTTGGTAATAAATCAAATTAACTACTAGTCTTATGGACTATTTATTCAAAATAATAATAAAAACTAGAAGTGATGAGGCTATCTTCCTTCTTCACTTCGAGCTGCTCGAACCAACTGCTTCTTGAACTAGAGATGAGATGATGGGAAACTTCAGTGTGCTGCTAGTGCAAAACTCAGGTTGTCGAACTGCTTGTTGTCCTTTATATTGATCCATTTCAGGATGATTTGTAGGGATTGACGTATTATTCCTTTATTTTTCCTTTAGATCGAATCCCAGTCGCGGAATAGTTTGTTTACACTAGTACAAATTGAGGAATTAATGACTTAAAAAATAACTAAAATTTGTCTATAAACGACTATTTTTGAGTCGGCGACTAATAGTAGATAATTTCCACTATCTTATAGCTAGTCATATTTCACTTAGTCATTCATTGGTTGAATTATTAGTCATTGATTTAGTCATTGATAGTCACTGATTTAGTCATTGATTTAGTCATTGATAGTCACTGATTTAGTCACTGATTTAGTCTTTGATTTAGTCACTGATTTAGTCATTGATTGCCACAATTAATGACCAAATATATGACTAAATAAACTACTAGATGATAACATATTAATGACTATGATAAATATGACTAAACGTTAGCCACGCTATAAGATACTAGAAATTAGCTACTAATAGTCATATATATGCGAATTTAGTACTTTTCTTAATCACTAATTTATGATAGGGTACGGAGGAATCGAACCACCAATCTCCTGCCTATAATTAGGCAGGTGCTCTAACATTGAGCTAGCACCCTTTAAGAAGTTGTTATTGCTTGACAATGATGATATTCAAACAAATTTTGTATCATTCAAGTATACAAAATAATGATTGCCAAGTTATTGTTATTGTTCTCATTTTCCTTCACACTTAACGAAGAATTTGATTGTTGGAGAAGCTCGCTCAGACGCATCTTTTCACTGGCGATTATCATCTGGAGTAAGAGAACACCAAACAATGAATGCAAGCATGAAATAAAGACATCAAGCGGCAGCATGATCATGCGGAACCAAAAGAAATGCTGGTCATAAGTGGTGTCTGCAAACACTAGAGTGTCATGTTGCAAGTGAGAGAGAATGATGCAAGAAATCTATATCCTCTGAAGCAAAAAATCAAGAAGTTGTGAGTGAATTTTGATGGGTCTTTCAACCAGGTGAATCTTCATTTTTAGTTCCATAATATATAGATCTATCCTAAAATAAGTAATAATGGCACTCGAATCAATACCCTGAGATTCAAGTCTTGCAACTCTCTCTCTGCACAATTAAGTCTCTCTTTTACTAGTTGCTGCAATGATTCAATTGCTAAGGAAGGATCAATGTCCCTTGGTGGTCAAACAACTCTAGCTACCTGTTTGGTTCCATGTTTGCATTGTTTTAGAGAGTATTTTGTACATCATATTGTACACATCATATTTTGTACAACTCACTCATTAGTCTTTTAATCTAAGGACTAATTTGTTGTAGCTGTTACTCTAACTTGTTTTAGATAAAGTAAGATATGCTGGATTTGAATTAAATGTGTAGATATAAACATCTAAAGCCATTTCTTATGTTACTTTAAAAATAACAACACTTAGTCAATGTTTGCAGGAAAGGTTGTTTAAAGAAATTATCACCCAATTCGCTGCAGAGTTACAAAGGAATCAATATGGAATTTGTACAATGTTGAACTAGAAAATTGATTTAGAAAATATTTAAGGACCTTCACACTGCATATTGTTAAGGCTTCTGTTAAGCTTCTTTTAACAATTTAAGTTCAAGAGTTCTTAAGCACAACTCATAATCTCCCTCAAGAAGGCTTGCAAACATATTCCATCAATTATGGTAACCCTTAGACATTAACCAATCTGTAATTAAGACACGTCCATAGCTATTCTTAATTTAATCAAAGGGAAAGTGCAGAGTAGATGTGATGCTTGAAAAGTTGAAACAATGTCAGAAGTAATCATTTGAAGGGGAAAACAACACATACTGCAAACTAACCCTAGAAAAGAGCTCAAAGCAACCCCAGAGATTTTTTAAGTTCCAGTATTGTTTTGGATCTATTGAAAAAAAAATTAAGATCCAACATAATCAACTAACAAATATAGATCAAAGACCATCCTCTGGAATTTATAGAGAAATGACTTAATTTATTATCTAGTTTCCATAATTTAGGTTAAATCATATTTGACAATTGTTGCCAGTTCATCACATCGATCAATAAAAACATCACTCTCGTAATAGTCCTGACCAACATTATGATCAAATGATGCGTCAATCCAAATCAGTCTTGATCCCGCTTGATTTGCATTGCTGGAAAATATTGGGTTCACCTCGGTAGTAGCAAAGTGCTAATGACATGTCATCATCTTGAAATTAGCTAGGTATTAATATATTTAGTCCGTATCAATATCGATATGCATTGTTGGCATTAATCATTTTGTCCTCATGCATGTAGTAGTCAAGTGTTAAAGACAAGTTGCCATCTTAGGGATTTGACAATGGCAGAATCTTCATGCCTGAAAATTCTGCTTGATTCTTATTAGATTTGGAGCCGAAAAGAAGATCCATTTGATACAATATTATCTTACTCCATTTTGGATTTTCCAGTAGGAGGTAACTCCAAAAGTTTGTCCCCACACTTGTGATAAGGTCCTGGTTCAACAGTAAAGAGTAAGACACAAGCAGGTCGAGTCACCAACCAAGGTTCAATTCCTCCAGAGACATGAATAACATGTTGGGTCCAGATCAAGTACAGGGTGATTTTGACAAAAGAGTTCTCCCCATCAGGGAAGCTTAGCCAAACCAAATTTCTCATGTTCCATGCTTTGCTTTTTAAGCACAATTTTTCCCAAGAAACTATGTCACTTTCTATGGAGAATGAAAGAAACACTTTCAAAAATAACAGAAGTCCATTCCAAAACTAACCAACTTGGATAATTATACAAATAGAAGGCAAGAACAATTAATGAAATAAAAAGTGGGAAGAAATGGAAACTTCATTATTCCAAGAAAAGGCTTGATAAGAACTTTTAAAAGTAGTATCCTGGTGGGTTAGCTCAAGTGGTTGAGTGCTGTGAATTGCAAGAAGGAGGTCACTGGGTCAAGTCCTCCGGCTGGCTACCTCTGTTAATGTTGTGTGCCTAAATCGATGTCCTTGTTGGGTTAAGTTGCCAAAACTGCAGCCTAACAGTTTACACTGGGTACCATCCTCGAAATGAAGGTAAATGCCTAGAAGGTTTCCCATAATATATTTCATCGAGAAAAAATACTTATAAAAATAGTTGTAACTTGCAATCACAAAATCTCAGCAATGCCTAAGACCAATCCCTTTTTATGACTACTGTATGTTTTCTGATACCTCACACTATGTTACTTTCAGCACAACACCTTCGCAACTTTTTGCATATGGAAATGGAAGTCAAATTTTATATGGATGTCAAATTAATAAAGAATGGTCATTGCTCAGCTAACATGCCTATAAATATTAGATAACCTACCTGCTGATAGGTGAATATTGTGAAAGAATCACACATCGCACTATAGCTAGGGTTTACAAGAGCTCGCTAACTGAAGTGAATTTTACAAAGTGATGTTGATGTACAGCAAATAGATAAATATCTGACGTTGAAACGGATCAGAATATTGGAATAACTTTAAACTTTTAAAGTATCTCAATCTTAAGAGAGGGATGCAAACCACAAAGCAAAATTAACAAAGTTACTCTTGCAGAATCTTTGAAAAAAATATTGTAATGCTACATAAAAACCAACTAGATGATACCCAGACTCCGTCTCTGTCAGCCTGATACATAAAGGAGAAGGTGAACATGATAAGGGTTAAAGTTGGCTCTCTAAACAACTATACTACATATCCAGATAAATGAAAATATGTCCCATAGATGTAACTACAAGTGAAGGTGTATGCACAATCACAATGTTTTGTTTAGTAGTTATTTTAAAGTACTTCAATCATTAACTGAATAAATTTATGCCACGCATGTCAGTTTAATGTGGAAGAAATGTGATTTATCTAACTAATTTCTCATGATAGTCAGGCTGAAGTTGCCATATGTCAGCTGAAATGTAATATAATTGAATATAATAAACCTTGTCGCCTGATACCCAAGCTGGGTGAAACATTCGTGTTGCAGTTGGGCCATGCATAGATGGTATACAAAGCAGAAAAGTTGCACCCACAACATGTGAGACTTTTCCAATAGGAGGTTACTCCAAAAGTTGGTCCCCATTTGTGATAAGGTCCCGGTTCAGCAGTAAAGAGTAAGACACGAGAAGGTCGAGTCACCAACCAAGGTTCAATTCCTCCAGAGACATGAATAACAAGTTGGGTCTAGATCAAGTACAGGGTGATTTTGACAAAAGAGTTCTCCCCATCAGGGAAGCTTAGCCAAACCAAAGTTCTCATGTTCAATGCTTTGCCTCTTAAGTGCCATTTTTCCGAGGAAACTATGCCACTTTCTATGGAGAATGAAAGAAGCACTTTAAAAAATAACAGAAGTTGGTCACAAAACTAACCAACTTGGATAATTATACAAATAGAAGGCCAGAACAATTAATGAAATAAAAAGTGGAAAGAAATGGAAACCTCATTATTCTAAGAAAAGGTTTGATAAGAAATTTTAAAAGTAGTAGCCTGGTGGGTTAGCTCAAGTGGTTGAGTGATGTGAATTGCAAGAAGGAGGTCACTGGGTCAAATCCTCCGGCTGGCTATCTTTGTTAATGTTGTGGGCCTAACTTGATGTCCCTGTCGGGTTAAGTTTCCAAAACTGCAGCCTAACTGTTTACATTGGGTACCGTCCTTGAAATTAAGATAAGTGCCCAAAGGGTTTCCCATAGTATATTTCGTCGAAAAAAACTACTTTTAAAAGTAGTTGTAACTTGCAATCACAAAATCTCAGCAATGCCTAAACCCAATCCCTTTTTATGACTATTGTCTGTTTTCTGTTACCTCACACTATGTTACTTTCAGCTCAGCACCTTCGCAACTTTTCCATATCGAAATGGAAGTCAAATTTTATATAGATGTCAAATTAATAAATAATGGTCATTGGTCAGCTAACATTCCTATAAATATTAGATAACCTACCTGCCGATAGGTGAATATTGTGAAAGAATCACACATCGCACTATAGCCAGGGTTTCCAAGAGCTCGCTAACTGAAGTGAATTTTACAAAGTGATGTTGATGTACAACAAATAGATAAATATCTGACATTGAAACAGATCAGAATATTGCAATAACTTTAAACTTTTAAAGTATCTCAATCTTAAGAGAGGGATGCAAACCACAAAGCAAAATTAACAAAGTTACTCTTCGCAGAATCTTCGAAAAAAATATTGTAATGCTACATAAAAACCAGCTAAATGATACCCAAACTCCGTCTCTGTCAGCCTGATACATAAAGGAGAAGGTGACCATAATAAGGGTTAAAGTTGTCTCTCTAGACAGTTATACTACATATCCGGATAAATGAAAATATGTACCATAGATGTAACTACAAGTGAAGGTGTAGGCACAATCACAATGTTTTGCTTAGTAGTTATTTTAAAGTACTTCAATCATTCCCTGAATAAATTGATGCAACGTATGCCAGTTTAATGTGGAAGAAATGTGATTTATCTAACTAATTTCTAATGAGAGTCAGGCTGAAGTGGCCCTATGTCAGCTAAAATGTAATATAATTGAATATAATAAACCTTGTTGCGTGATACCCATGCTGGGTGAAACATTCCTATTGCAGTTGGGCCATACATAGATGGTATACAAAGCAGAAAAGTTGCACCCACAACATGTGAGACTTTTCCAATAGGAGGTAACTCCAAAAGTTGGTCCCCACTTGTGATAAGATCTCGGTTCAGCAGTAAAGAGTAAGACATAAGCAGGTCGAGTCACCAACCAAGGTTCAATTCCTCCAGAGACATGAATAACAAGTTGGGGCTAGATCAAGTACAGGGTTATTTTGACAAAAGAGTTCTCCCCATCAGGGCAGCTTAGCCAAACCAAAGTTCTCATGTTCAATGCTTTGCCTCTTAAATGCCATTTTTCCCAGGAAACAATGCCACTTTCTATGGAGAATGAAAGAAGCACTTTCAAAAATAATAGAAGTTGGTCCCAAAACTAACTAACTTGGATAATTATACAAATAGAAGGTTAGAACAATTAATGAAATAAAAGTGGAACGAAATGGAAACCTCATTATTCCAAGAAAAGACTTGATAAGCACTTTTAAAAGTAGTAGCCCGGTGGGTTAGCTCAAGTGGTTGAGTGCTGTGAATTACAAGAAGGAGGTCCTGGGTCAAGTCCTCGAGATGGCTACCTCTATCAATGTTGTGGGCCTAACTCGATGTCCCTGTCGGATTAAGTTGCGAAAACTGCAGCCTAACGATTTACACTGGCTACCATCCTTGAAATGAAGGTAAGTGTCCAAAGGGTTTCCCATAATATATTTCGTCGAAAAAAAATACTTTTAAAGATAGTTGTTACTTGCAATCACAAAATCTCAGCACTGCCTAAACCCAATCCCTTTTTATGATTACTGTCTGTTTTCCGATACCTCACACTATGTTACTTTCAGCACAACACCTTCGCAACTTTTCCATATCGAAATGGAAGTCAAATTTTATATGGATGTCAAATTAATAGATAATGGTCATTTCTCATCTAACATGCCTATAAATATTAGATAACCTACCTGATGATAGGTGAATATTGTGAAACAATCACACATCGCACTATAGTCAGGGTTTGCAAGAGCTCGCTAACTGAAGTGACTTTTACAAAGTGATGTTGATGTACAGCAAATAGATAAATATCTGACATTGAGACGTATCCGAATATTGCAATAACTTTAAACTTTTAAAGTATCTCAATATTAAGAGAGGGATGCAAACCACAAAGCAAAATTAATAAAGTTACCTCGCAGAATCTTTGAAAAAAATATTGTAATCCTACATAAAAACCAACTAAATGATACCCAGACTCCGTCTCTATCAGCCTGATACAGAAAGGAGAAGGTGACCATAATAAAGGTTAAAGTTGGATCTCTAAACAGTTATACTACATATCCAGATAAATCAAAATATGTACCATAGATGTAACTACATGTGAAGGTGTATGCACAATCACAATGTTTTGTTTAGTAGTTATTTTAAAGTATTTCAATCATTCCCTGAATAAATTTATGCAACGTATGCCAGTTTAATGTGGAAGAAATGTGATTTATCTAACTAATTTTTAATGGCAGTCAGGCTTAAGTGGCCCTATGTTAGCTGAAATGTAATATAATTGAACATAATAAACCTTGTTGCGTGATACCCAAGCTGGGTGAAACATTCATGTTGCAGTTGGGCCATACATAGATGGTATGCAAAGCATAAAAGTTGCACCCACAACATGTGAGACTTTGTCAATCTCATTTCTGACTTTGTCTTGTAATTTATCAACCCCATTCCTGACTTTGTCCATTGTTTCATGTTCTCAAGCCTGAATACGCATCCCTCAAACCATTTTCACTACCTAGTTTATCAATTATTTATTGTACCACACCTAAATAGATTCCTCACAACCTAGATGTATTGATTAAGAGGCCCAAATAAAAACCTCAAGGATATCACAGAATACAGATTGACTAAATTCAATGTGTATTTTATCCCCCTAGGTGTACACTGTAGACCAGTTTGGAATAGGGTGCACTGTTAAGCAACTCCTTGTGACATTGTGGGTTCAAATCTCAACTAGCCTTGTGTGTTGTGCATGGGTCAACGTTGGTATAGCTAAGGGTATGGTGGTAGCAGACTGGAATCAACCTAGTGTCACGCGAATACAACCCCAACCTCAATTGCTAATTCCCCTAAGTTACAAAAGAAACATCAATGTGCATGTATATTTTCACTTTAAGAATGAATGGAATTTTTGACTATTTACAATTTTTTGTTTGTTTAAATCTACATTCCTATTAATGCGCACTACAACCACACCCACAAATTGCCCATTCAGATATCTTATAGCAGTAAAGGGTGTTGAGTGGTTGCTTCTGGTACAATGCCATATGTGTGCTACTTTCCTCTAAGTAAACCTTAATAAAGTTTTCACTTCTACTTCATCGCATACAATAATCATTTTAGACAAATCACTCAGCAGTCTTTTAATCTAAGGACTAATTTGCTGTAGCTGTTACTGCAACTTGTTTTACATAAAGTAAGATTTGTTGGATTTGAGTTAAATGTGTAGATATAAACATCTAAATCAAGTTCTTATGTTACTTTAAAAATAACAACACTTAGTCAATGTTTGCAGGAAAGGTCGTTTAAATAACTTATCACCCAATTCGCTGCAGAGTTACAAGGGAATCAATATGGAATTAGTACAATGTTGAACTGGAAAATTGACTTAGAAAATATTTAAGGACCTTCACACCGCATGTTGTTAAGGATTCTGTCAAGCTTCTTTTAACAATTTAAGTTGAAGAGTTCTTAAGCAAAACTCACAATCTCCCTTAAGAAATCTTGCAAACATATTCCATCAATTATGGTAGCCCTTAGACATTAACCCGTCTGTAATTAAGACCCGTCCAAAGCTATTCTTAATTTAATCAAGGGGCAAGTGCAGAGTAGATGTGATGCTTGGAAAGTTGAAACAATGTAAGAAGTGATCATTTGAAGGGGTAAACAACACATACTGCAAATTAACCCTAGAAAAGAGCTCAAAGCAACCCCATAGAATTTTTAAGTTCCACTATTGTTTTGGATCTATTGAAAAGAAAAAATTAAGATCCAACATAATCAGCTAGCATATATAGATCAAAGATCACCCTTTGGAATTTATAGAGAACTAACTTAATTTATTATCTAGTTTCCATAATTTAGGTTAAATCATCTTTGACAATTGTTTCCAGTTCATCACATCGATCAATAAAAACATCACTCTCTTAATAGTCCTGACATACATTATGATCAAATGATGCGTCAATCCAAATCAGTCTTGATCCCGCTTGATCTGCATTGTTGGAAAATATTGGGTTCACGTCGATAGTGGCAAAGTGCTAACGACATGTCATCATCTTGAAATTAGTTAGGTCTCAATCCCGATATGCATTGTTGGCATTAATCATTTTGTCCTCATGCATGTAGTTGTCAAGTGCTAAAGACAATTTGCATATTGATAACAACTGGGATGTTTCTCATTACTCACAAAGTCAACTTAATGTTCTAACTTCTAACAATTAAATAATTATACACATACATGGGATTTTCCTTTTTTGTCATTGCATTTTTAGTTGAAATTAAACTCAATTGCTTCTATCCATGAACAGAGCCATGTCAAAGAAATCCATTTTTAGAGGAATTTATACCATGTTCATCTTCACAAAATAGAAGAGATATATTCAACATAGTAAACCCCCCTTTCTTGGGCCTAGGTAACTCAACAATAGAGCTTTTACAACCACTCATCACATGCATTAATTTTATAAAGCTAATATGAAAGCAAGCATGGGCCTGGTACATACACGGGGGGTTCACTCAACGAACTTGTTACATAGCACGATCGTTCACATGATATTAAAGAATATCCCTAATTTCACTAAATATTGGAAAATTACTTCTAAAATTTTATTCTCGAAGCCCCCTCCCAATATGCCTTTCTAATTAAGAAAACCCCTAGTTTCACCAGATATTGTATCTATCCATTTTTATCAACCCATTTTTAATAACCCCTTTATATCATAATATCAAGTTGTAACAAACAGGATCCCTAACACATCTTAGTATAAGAAAACATGATGCTAAATAAAATAATAGTATAATGCTAATAACGATCCTATTAGGATTCCAGGGGTGAATGATCAATTTGTAGCATTGGATAGTGGAAGACTCAACGAAATAGTACTAGGAAGGAAAAATGTGTAAAAGGAAACCCAATCAAGAGATCAACAGAACAAAGAATGTAAAAGGTTGATAGTCCAATAGTTAGTGCAATAGTTAGAAAGAGGAGAATCGCAGATGTTTCACACCACAGCCTACCAATCTACCAATTTTATATCATGTAAATATAAGTATAGCCACAGAGAGCTCATGTTTTCTATAATCTTATAAATTAAACTCCATAAAAATTGAAAATTGAAACTCTTTCGTGGATGGACTCCCCTACCTTCCTATCTAAACAAACATCATTGATGTTTGAACCCAAATGGACATAGCAAAATTCATGTTACTTTCCAATAACACCATATGATCATGTGCATAGCTTAGATTTGGGTCATTCACAAGATGCAATGAATTTCCTCCACTTCCTCTACATTTATTCTTGCAATCAAGGGAATTAACAACATTTAGTTAGCGTTTCTTGGGTTATATCTAGTCTTTTTTTTTAATCTTTACAAGAGAGGAAAAAATATCCATTGTTAGGTTTCAAGAATGCAATAGTTATAAAGATACACAGATGGTGAAACTTATATGACACCATTTCATGGTAACGATAAAACATAGGGTATGTAAATAAGGATTTAGATTTTCACCTATGTTCATGTCAGTTCCAATACAATATTAAGACAGATGCCTTGCATATAAGAATTGAAATTACAATTATGAGTGTGCCAAATATAAATCAATATAACACTATTCCTAACTGGCAATTTGAAAATGTTAAAGAAGAATAAAAAATTTGAAAGAAATAATTAGTCAAGAAAGATTGATCTAACTTTTCTTCATTCCAATGAGACAAGAAAGATTGATTTCACTTTTCTTGGTTGTCACAGGGCAAGGTTTGATTGAATCTCAATACCCACCTAAACCCCAACCTAAAAAAAGAGGAGTTAGATCTTTTACTCGAATGCCTACAAAAAATACAATACAATTGTTCAACTCCGGAACTCCCAATTAGCTACATATCTTAACTTAAATATTAAAAACAATATAACATCAATTCAAACCAAGCCTAAATGAGCTATTAAATGAGTATTTCCCAAGGCCAGTAATCCAAAGAGACTATCATCGATATTATCATTGGTACACTATTATCATATTTATACAAAACTTAGGATCATAAGAAATATCAAATAAAAATGGAGGGTCCTTAAGTTTTAGGTGGGTATGAATTGAGCCCATGATTTGGAGGTATGAATCCATCCCGCGATTTGGAGGTTATTCCTCATACCACCCAAATAAGATAACCCCCAATATTTATATTACTATGTAAAATTAAAAACCCCCTCGACCCCTTAATACAGGGAAATATATTTTTGAGGTTTTTAAGAGTATTCAAACCCCCAATATGAATGGACGTGATATGATATTGTCTCACTAGTGAACCCCCCGTGGGTACATACAAGCATTGCTATTTATTATAAGTGAAAGAATTGATAATATCTCTATTGACCATCCAGGACAAATAATGATCATAGAAATTGTAGTCACCTGAGGATCTTCCATCAAAATGTCATATAAAACATGACCATGCATATGAACATCTTGTTCTCTTATCTCTGTGTTGCTCCATTTTGTTTGTCCAACACTCTGCAAAACAAAATTGAAATAATAGTTTGAAGAGCCAAGAAAAAACATGTTTACATATAATGAATATTTCCATAAAATTATTGCTCTTGACAATTCTTTGGTTAGTGTAAGTTTACATACAGAAAGAAGATAAGTGAGGTCCAGTTGCTGAGTCTTCATGAGAGATATGTGTCTTGGTATTAGCAACTTCTTTCTTCCAATAATATCATCCAACGTCTCATATCCCAGATGGTGAATTTCCATATCAAGCATTTGTCCAACATAATTAGTTATCAAGCCACTAAATAACTATTCCATTTTAAGAGAAAATTCAATTGCATGTCTCAAGTGAGTCCAGGTATTTAAGGTATAGATCAAGGATAATTTAACAATGTGATCTTAAAGATATGTTGCCAAATGCAAAAATTCATAGAGAATAGAGCATCAACCTAGAATGCACATCACTATAGTACAACTGCATTATATAAAACAAAGCTATAGACATACTTCATGTGTACGAAAGATTGTTGTGAATAGTGGGAAAGTTGGGGGAAACCCAAATTTCAACAATTCTTAAGTTCAGAAGTTACAGTACAAGCACAAATCAAGTAACGAAAAACACCCAAAATTGTGGTGTTCCAACCGTCTGCTACAGTTATGGAGAACTGAACTACTCCCCCTCACCCAAAATCCACCACACCACTAACTCCCGAAGAACCTACATCCTTGGCCACCTGCCAACTAGAAAAATGCATCTTAACTTTGTCTTAAGACTCCAAACTTTGTTCTCTCAACAGTCATTTATTATTCTCAACTTCCAAAGTTACTCATTTATACATAACCATCTCCAGGTTGGAACAACACCAAATCAGCTGCCCAAGTCCATTTTTTTTTTGTTTAGCCATATCCATACTATTTGTCAGTCATAAATTCACATCCATGTGCAACGAAATTTAGCTCTAGACATGATATTGATAAAAACTGGGATGTTTCTCATTACTCACAAACTCAACTTAATGTTCTAACTTCTAACAATTAAATAATTATACACATAGAGGGGATTTTCTTTTTTTGGCATTCCATTTTTAATTGAAATTAAACTCAATTGCTTCTATCCATGAACATAGCCATGTCAAATCAATCCATTTTTAGAGGAATTTATACCATGTTCATCTTCAAAAAATACAAGAGATATATTCAACACAGTAAACCCCCCTTTCTAGGGCCTAGGTAACTCAAGAACAAAGATTTTACAACCACTCAACACATGCATTATTTTTATAAAGCTAATATGACAGCAAGTGTGGGCCTGGTACATACAATCATTGCTATTTATTATAAGTGAAAGCATTGATAATATCTATATTGACCATCTAGGACAACTAATGATCATAGAAATTGTAGTCACCTGAGGATCTTCCATCAAAATGTCATCTAAAACATGACCATTCATATGAACATCCTATTCTCTTATCTTTGTGCCGCTCCATTTTGTTTGTCCAACAATCTAGAAATCAAAATTGAAATAATAGTTTGAAGAGCCAAGAAAAAACATGTTTACATATAATGAATATTTCCATAAAATTTTGCTCAGACTTAACAATTCTTTGGTTAGTGTAAGTTTACATACAGAAAGAAGATAACTGAGGTCAAGTTGCTGAGTCTTCATTAGAGATATGTGTCTTGGTATTAGCATCTCTGTTCTTCCAATAATATCATCCAACTTCTCATATCCCAGCTGTGCAAGAATGCCTCTAACCTGGTGACATCATTATTCAGAGTTGATGACATTTAGGTATGCATGTTGAAAAATTCTTGAAGAAACTAGTAAAGAGTTACCCCATATGTTACAGGGGTGATTGGAATATATTTCACTTGTATTTTTTATCATAATGGGTAGGGTGGCAGCTTGATGGGGCAATGGATAGATTAGGTCTTTTGTTTGATAGATCACTACTTCATGATGTTTCCCTAAAACATGATTTTCATGATATTTTCGGCTGGCAACTATGAGATATGGTCGATATTGATTTGCTTTCCTATAGAGGATTATGGGCAATGTCCTATGATGATGGTGCATCCCACTTGAATGTCACTTGTTCATGCTTCACTGCTGCTTATATTTCACTGTTGTTTTGATATGATATTTGGGCAATGATGGTAAATGGTGCCATGTTTTGTGACATATGGCACCCCTCTTTCTTAGAATTTGGCTATCAGAACTGTAGGGTATATTTCACAGATTCATGACATAAAATCTATAGCTCAAAATGATTAGGTACCTATATAATGGAAAAGGATGATATTAGACAGGTTCTATGACCTGGTGCAGTTCTGGGAAATATTCAATAAGCCACATGTCTTTTCTTTGACCAAATATTGTTGAGATAACCCAACCCACCCAATTTAGATAGCTGCAGCTACTTTACATCAAGGAGTTTACAGAAGCACAATAAACATGCCCTAAGATCCTTTCCATCATAGCAAGATGTTCCAAGTTTTCATGATTTTGAAACTAAGTCTCATCCTAAAAATTTAAAATGTAGGTAGCATAAATACCATTCTTGTAGGTATATAGATAACATTTAAACATAATAAAATCTAGTCTAAAAAGTTTACTAAGCAGAGCTCCACAAGTATGCACCCTTCACTCCAAATATCACAAGGGTAGTTCCGTCCAGGACCTGTTAAGAAACATAAATTGTAAATACAAAGGGGCTTAAATTCAACATGATGGAATTGACATTAATCCTTTCAAATCGTTGACTAAACCATAGAACAATCTTTCTAAGCTCACCCAAAATAACTTCAGGAGCCCAATAATGCTATGTAGAGACCAGTGAGCCCATGAGGTGTAATGTTGATCTTCAAATGTAATGCTTCCAAAATCAATTAACTATAATACATTTGACTTTGGAAACCTTTAAAAGTCATATGGAGATCCCTTCACACCCTTTCGAACAACAATAATGTTATTAGAGTTCATTTCTTGACATAAATGCATGTTGAAATGTTGCTCTTAATGATTGTGAATGCTAGAAGGCATAAATATACATTGTACAAACAGACAATATGTTATTTCATACACTACCATTTTGCTGGAGCTAGAACATACTATAATACGAAGCAATATTTTCCATGGCTTATCCTTAAAATTTAGAATAGAATACCATTTCCTCTTATCCTTTTTTGAAAGTGTCAGTGCCTGAAATGAAACGAGAATATTTCATTTTCAATTGGAAACTCTTCTCTCAAAACACAATTTTTTCTAATAAAGCATTCCTCCCACCTTTAACATACTGAATCTAAGTATTAACAACCACAAATCTTGATGTCATCATCAACAACAGTGGCTCCCTTGTAGGATTGTCACAATGTTTGTATGATTTACTGAGGTGCCTGTTCAAAATTTGCATCATCAGGGGATTCGGGGTCACATTTTTCAACATGTTCAACATTATTTTCCATCCATCCTTACTGCCATTACAAATATGAGGGAGAATTTTACCAAGAGTAAATGGCTTCAATAATGGAAAAAATCCCAAATCCCAATAAAAGTAGGGACAAAATGCCTATTTTCCTGAGGAAACAATTTTATTTACTACTATAGAACAGAACAAATATATAACTCAACTCAAACTTCAATATTCTTTTTGTATTAGTTTTGTTGCACTTGTTACACTACAATGGATGGCCTTGGATCAACGACATTAGATTACACCTTTTTATATCATGTGGAAGTGTGTGCTTCATTAGCTGATGATCATTTACATTGTTATCTCATACTAAATCCCAAGTAACTAACCATCTTGACCATAAAAATATAGATACAAACATGCTTTGGCATGATCCAATAATGAATTCATAAGACCAACATTTGAAAAAAGGGAAGCCTATGTAACAGTCAAGGGTAACAAGATTTAGGATGAGATAACATTGTAATATCAAATCAACAATTTAGTGGGAATATCTTCTAATCTGGGTTACTAATACTCTGTGTCTATTGAACATGATTGTGGACGCTCTTTTCTTTTCAAACTTTTGTTTGATATCATGGTTATTTCCATTAAATTTCATAATTTGTTTAAGGTTAAATATTTCCAATTTATGTCAATATCGCTGATAATTCCACTTAAAATCTATGGTTTTATTTTTGGGTTACTCAATCGAAAGAACTTAAGGGATCTCCCTGGTGATTTGGATTCTGGAACATGTAGGGTCAAGTCTTTTTTATCTGCAACCCTTGGATCCCGGGACTTCTTATTCTGATATGAAGTCCCGAGCAATTGGACTAATTAGGGTTTGAGCTATCTTAATGGAAAATTTGGAACTCTTGCACTAGTAACTGGGGGTTTAAGGTTGAATTTCCACACCATACATAAAGGAACGATGTGACCCTAAGGATCTGAACAATCAGATCCAAAGAACTCATGGAGACCTGTTAGGAAGATATAATCCAAGGACCAAACATTGATAATGAAACCAACTGTGTTGAAAGCTATGAAACCAATTGTCTCCTAACCAACTGTGAAACTAATTGTCTCAACACCAGCTATGCTGAAAGCTGTGAAACCAATTGTCTCCTCCGAGGACCTATTTATAAAATGGAAAACAAGCTAAGACTATCCTTCCTCTCTCTTTTATTACAATCCCTTCTAGAATACCATTAGAACCAAAAATGCCAAAACATATCTAGGCTATACTCTGCCCGACAATTGAAAAGACACAGAAAAAGCTCCCGGCGGGCATAAATATTGAGTCCAACGCATGTGAAATACATGTGAGATCTTGAAGAAAATTTGTTCTCCTATTGTGGTAGTACCCCTAATTATGAATTTACCATCACATTCAAACTCACAATTGAATTCACCCGTCATAATAAGTATCAAAAGATCATTAGGTCCTATATTAAACTAGCATGCCAACCTAGTGCAACATTATATTGTTTATCTCCATCCAACCAAAACCCATAAATCAATAAAAATAGATGTAACCTAAATGTAGAAAGGGAAATATTACATTGAATCTCTTTCTTGACACCAAGAATTGTTATCCTGAACAAATAAGCATCATCAAAGACACCAATGTCAATGAGCCCAATCAAAGGACCAACTTGTCTTGCAGTTGTTGTCCCCAATCCCATATATGTAATTGAAGGCTTAGCAAGCTTTAGTATATTACTCCATTTATATATAGTGGGATTTGAAGGACGCACTACCATGGCTGGCCCTATCCTATTAGGATGCATTGATTGGGACTTTTCTTCCTTTCTTAGCATTGTAGGAGTCTCTACTTGGTCCTTTTTTTTTTTTTTTGGAATCTTGTGTGTTATTTGAAACAAAAGGCAGAAATGATCCACCATTTTGAGGTAGGACCTATGCTTCTTGAATGGAAAGGAATTTACCTTCACATTCTTCATCTCTAACCATCCTTTGACCATGTCGGTAAAGTCTTTCCTCGTACCTGTCTATATTTAATTCACTCAACCTAGTTAAATGCTTAAAGTTTTCTATATCTTCTTCTTTTATGTATGAGATATCTAGATCATTTATGAAGACCAGATTCTCAAAAAATTTATATGATCCTTTATATGTATCCTACCAATGGAAAGAAGGGGGATAGAAGGTTGTAAAATGTCGTTCATCCTCGATATCCTCCTTCACTGGCAGTTCTAGATGGCCCTGAAGAAACTTGTAAAGGGACTAGATATTTACTCAAGCACTTGGGTCATATCTCCTTGAAACATAGTAATGAGTACTCCCAATTTCTGTAAGTATGACAACTAAACCTCCTAACTAATATTGTGTATATGGAGAAAGTTGTCCCTTCTCAATTAGGCAAGTCCTTGCCTAGAAGGTCTTATTGGGTTAATCTTGCAAGGTTATCCCTTCATTTTTTCTGCAAGAGGAGAGGGAGGAGAGAAGTGAGGAACTGGTTTATGATATACCATTGACTTAACCATGCATATTATCATCAAATACTTGGGAATACCTTATGTATGCAATATGGAATAAGTACACTATGAATGCCACCTTCAATACATAAATATTTAGATTGTGTATACCCCTATATTGATACAAGGAACTCGGTAGAATTTATGAAATCATCAAAGAAATTTTGTATTTTTGAAAGAGAGCCTGCTTTATGCAATTATTCTCCATATTCACCACTGCCACAAATATTTGCAATAGAAAAGAATTCCCCTAAATTTTTCGAAATGACAATGCAACCAACACTTAAGTTGGGGTGAGGCTAATGTTAAAGCCCCCATAACCATATAATAGTGATGGATGAAAACCATGAAGAGAAATGCCTTTCTTGGATACAATGAACATTGGAATCTGAGTTCCATCTTTGTAGGTTACAAAGACTTTACAATAATAGAAGGAATATTAGAAACAAAACCATATAAAAGACATGTAATGTCTTAGAGAATCCAGATGGAATGCATACTGTCACCTGGTAGTATTTCATATTCCAAGTGAAAAATGCCATCATTATTATTTCAACATAGTGACAAGAATAGAAACATATATGTCTTGTAACATGGATAAGAAACATTAAACTTTTCTTTTAGATTTTTTTAAAAATAAGTTATAATGTGAAACCCCTGTTTCATTTACATTAAACTAAGGGTGTTTAAAGAGGGTTTTAAATGCTCAATAGATAACATTCCCCCAACCCAAAAGTAGTCAAGCAAAAATCTATAGAAGCAAGAAACATACGGAAATTTGAAATGCTTACATGTTTAGCCTCAAATTATGTCTGATTAAATATTAGAACAACAGGCTCAAGCTAAATACCACAAACTCTGTTTTTTCCACATCTAAGTTGCATCAATAGATAATGTCAAGGGTAAGAAATATTGTAAATTAACCATTCAAATCTTAAATAATACCTATTGGGGGTCCTCAAAGACTATTAAGATAACCCAAATCGGCTCTTGTAATCTACTGTTGGTAATCTACGACTACAATGGAATTATGAATCCATATGATGAACAAAATGAAAATTTTTAGAATGTTGACTTACCTTGTTCTAGTCGGAGCGAGCTTAAATTCACAGAAGAATCCAACATATTTCCCCCTTCCATCTTCTGAAACTCAGAGGTTCTGTTTTCGATTCAAGTCCCAGCAAGGAACATAACACTGAGAAACATTTGGAAACAAATATCGATTTCATGGGGCACTAATTGGACTGGTTCAGGCCATTTATCTAACTCATGAATTCGAACTCATGACCCAGCCATTCATGAAATTGGGTAATACTGGATCCCGCTGGTAGTGTAATAGTGTTGTAGGGGTTTGCTTACGATATACTCAATATATGTTAATTTATTACATATTATATTTTGTGTTATATAATATAAGTTTATATTCTATATTGTTGTGTTATATAATATATATTATATGGTTGCTTTTGTATGTTATATATATGTTTTAGTTTTAATATTATAATATTTGTATGTAATTATATATTGTATATTATACCAGCATAGATCCATCTTAAATCTGTATCTATCAAGCACCGAGAGGGATCCAACTTCTTGATGTGTATTTCTTTTTAAAAATTTAAACTCAAGAAATTTGATATCTCTTGATTGATAGACCCTGGTTTAAGTTTTAAGTTTTTATTTTATAAACGAACATCGATTTTTTAAATACTTTTCATAATATTTTATTTTATGAGCCAACATGGATTTTTTTAAATACTTTCATTAATTTTTCATTTTATGAGCCGACATGAATTTATTAATGGCCGACATAATATAATTTATTACATTTTACTATTAGATGTAACGCTACATCACACATGTAATGCTACACATACACGTTACAACATCTCCCCCATACTGGGCTGTAGAGCACCTCGTTTCACTCGGTGCAATTATAGATTAAATTAATTATATATATTGTTAAATGTGTATGTAATATAATAATTAAAATTTTAAACTTAAACTCAATATTGAATAAAATTATTATTATTTATTTATTATATGTTTTAGATATATATCTTAATGATCAATAATAGATGGCTACAAAATGGTCATGGGGTCGATGGTAGCATGGTCATGAACATGTTCTTGTTAGCCACACATTTATGGGTTATATGCTAGGATTGACTAGTTGTGAGTTGATTCCATGATTATTATGAGTGTATGTAGATCATGACGAAAATGCATCAAAATTTTGTGTCTCAGTACTAGGACGTTGTGATCACCAGATATTGGTTGACATAGCATGCTAAGGATTCATGAGTTCATGTGAATCGTGTCTATAGTTTTGAGTGCACATATTGACAACAATATTACACTTACAAAAGAGGCTTGAGCTCAGCGAACACATCCACCAACAATATATGAAGTTGTAAGGACCTCACTAGATGTCTTGAAAGAAGAAAATGTTGTTGAGTGACTAAGGGGGGCTCTCATGAATCCATCTACAGTGTTACAATTTACTAAATTTTAACACTGCAGATGGATTCAGACACCCCTAGGGGGTCTCTGAATCCATCCAAACAAGTGTTAAGCTATAAATCATAACAATTCATTGTCAAAATTGCAATTTTCCATTGTAGAGTGATATAATTAACGTCACTCGTGGGGTCTCTAAATTCATCTACAATGTGACAATTTACTAAATTTTAACATTACATATGGATTCAGAGACCCCTTTAAAGGCAATCTTTGAATCTATCTACAATGTTAAAATTTAGTAAAATATTGTACAAATTCATTGTCAAAATTGTAATTTTCCATTGCCGAGGTGGCACAACTAAATATTACTAACATAAACGACTAATTCATATTCTTAGTCCTTGTTAGATAGTCATATTTGTATTCCTATGACGAAATTAGTCATTTACATTAATCATTTTTATTTTAGTCACTTGTTATCTAGTAGTATATTTTATCTCATGACTAAATTAGTCATTTATCTTAGTCGTTTATAGTTGGTTCACTTAAAATTGCTCAATTTTAGCCGTTTATCCCTTGAAAAAACTATGGTGACTAATTTTTTTAGTCACCTGGTCACTTATCTCTCATTTTGTACTAGTGTTATGCAGTCGAATCTTATTAGGAATACTTATCTCATCTATGCCTATCTCTATTTATGATACATGTCCCTCGGTTAACACAACAAGCTTAAATGTCCTTTTGTTTGGATCACTGGCTGATAATAGTGATACTCCTTTTTCTCCAGTTACCATTTTTGCTTGTGGTATTAGGCTACTAATTTTTTTATCCATCTTTTCTTCCTGTTCTGCAATTCATTCTGAAAATCCAACTTCAGTCCACAAGTCGCAATCCACAAGTTGGAATGTGAGCATCGGAAATTTGGAACACCAAATGCATAGCTTCGAAGAAATCACACCTCTCAATTCTGCAATATGCAATACACAATTCCAGAGATGGAATTCGGAATCCCAAATTCACAACTTTTAAGAAATCATGCCTTTGACTTCCACAATCCACAATGCGGGAGTCGGAAGTCGGAACCCCAAATTCACAACTTTGAAGAAATCACGCCTCCAACTTTCACAATCCGCAATGCGGGAGTCAAAAGTCAGAACCCCAAATTCACAGCTTTGAAGAAATCACGCCTCCAATTTCCACAATTCACAATGCGGGAGTTGGAATTCGGAACCCCAAATTCACATCTTTGAAGAAATCATGCCTCCGACTTCCGCAATTTGCAATGCGGGATTCGAAAGTCGGAACCCCCAAATTCACAGCTTTGAAGAAATCATGCCTCCAAGTTCCGCAATCCGCAATGCGGGAGTCAGAAGTTGTAACCGCAAATTCACAGCTTTGAAGAAATCACACCTCTGACTTCCGCAATCCACAATCCGAAATGCGGGAGTCGGAAATTCGGAACTCGAAAGCACAACTTCGAGAAAATTACTCCTCTGACAAGATGCTAAAGGAGTTCGCTCTCACATCATTCTACCAAGAAGCTTTTTGAGTTCATAAGCTGCTGGAGATGACCTATGCATTAAGACAAAACCTTACATCCGCATGAATTGTTCCATTCCTACCAATAAATAGGTTTCCTTAAAGCGATTGAGGCATAATTAGGGTTTATGATCCCATTGATTCCAATTAAGTGTTTTTCTGTGTAGCCAATCATTCTATCAGTTCAGGTGTCGAAATGAGTGTCGGGTTCCACCCATTCCATTCAACAATCCACAATCTGCAATGAGGGAGTAAAAAATTCAGAACCTTGTTGAACTGTGGCCGTAGATCCATCCCCTCTTTTTTTTCCTTTGGTGCCTTCAGGGGAAAATGGCATCGTCGATCATTCCCCATCTCAGTCATTCTATGCCATTGATTTCTCTTCTCCACCATTGATCTATATCTATCTCCAATATCTACCATTCAATCTCTTAAGAGCAGAAGACCTCCTTGTTATCATTTTTCTTATTGTGGCTTGCTCATCCACTCGGAAGCTGTTAATACTTGGCCATTTTTGGGAGTTTATGCTTCTTCTTTTGGTGTAAAAATTTAGTAGGAAGGCTTGATATTTCTGTAGGGGGTGCCCTTTCCTTCCCCTGTGGGATTTTTCTTAGAGGTTATAACACATTGTAAGAACTTTGGCTAGGCCTAATCATGCCAGCCTCTAATATTTCTTCAACCATACGGTCAATTTCACTCTTGTGTCCATACTATCATAGGGGTATCTGTAAGTTATGATGGTAGGAGGAACACTTCCTATAATTAAGTGAATAACATGATCAAAATCTCAAGTAGGTGGAAGACATTTTGGAATATCTTCAAATACCTTGGAGTGCCTATCAATGACCCTTTGGAGATCTAGGGGAATACTAGGCTTAGATGTTTGAACATTTAGTGAGCGTAATTGTGCAATTACACCTTGATGTTATTTTTTCAACAATTTTGTCATATGATTAGAGATTATCACCTTGCTTGGATTCCCTGTGATACCCCTTGTTATTACAAAATGGTACTTCTCCATCCGTTACCACAATGCGTTGGCAGCCATAGAAAAGGACCTTATGGATAGAAGATCCTAATTGATTATAGATTCTTTGGAACAAATCTTACAATGTTATCCTCAACATAATTATTTTTTGTGACATATTTTGAGTCGTAACCGTGACTACCCTATTGGCCAACTCGTGGGTTAACCGTGGGATTCTATACTGACAACCCAAGGGTAACACCTAAAAAATTGCACCTGCTTGTTGCTAAATGCTAAACTCGTGAGTTACTCACTGGTTGTCAAAATATACACTCACGGGTATCTCTAAATCATGAGAAAATAATATTAAAATATTATTAGGGATTAGTTATGGCAGTTATTCTAATTTCCATAACCTCCCCAACCAATTACCTTTTGATTCTATCCTCTAAGCCTCACTATAAGTACAAGGAGAGGGCCTTGAGAAAGGAAGAACCAATTTTGATAAGGAAATGCTGGAGAAAAAACCATTGAAGGGAGATGAGAAAGGAGCCTAGGGTTAGGTCTCGACGGTGATAGTTACAGAGCAGGTATAGATGATTGCCATTAATGCAAGTAATACAAGAGATTTTACTTCCCATAAGATTTTTCTATTATATGAATCTAGTTTATTGAATATTTCATTTTTGCTTATATATGAGTTTCATGCTAAGTTATTCGTCTTTGTTTAGCCAAAATATTTGAGAAGGTATCTTGTTTATTGCAGGTTCTTCATTTGGAATCATGAAGCAGAGGAGTAAAGCTTAAAGTTCAGATCATATGTCAGTTATCTAGGTATGTGTTTTAGCTTTAAACTGTAATTATTTTGGATTAAAACAAGTATTGCATGCCGTACTTGTTTACGATTCAGTATCTGTACCTTAATTAAACATATGTTGATGATCTATGAACTTCTCAATCATAGGTAGATTTACCAAACAACAATAACATTTTTTTAAACTTGTTGAACGTTATATTATGATAAATCAACACTTACTTGGTTTTAGCAATATGGTTTGTTGTTAGGAAATTATATTAACGATAAAAAATAGTTTATTATCATGTTTTTATAAGAAATTAATATAAAAAATATTTGCAAACTAATGTTTTGAGCTCTTAGAACTAACTAGCTAATTAGGGTAATTAGTTTTTCTTTCTATATAGCTAACATAAAAATGTTCCGGAAAAGAGAGCTAACTATAAACAAGACAAGGAAACTAATAATCATCATAAATGAACATGGTAGGAACCTCTTGCACTAGAGGAGTTGAGTTATTTTGATGGATTTCATATTTTTCCTTAAAGACTGTGCCCATAGTCACCTTCGCATTCAGGTTGAGCTTTGCACCTAGCCCCATTATCACCTTGGTGATGAGATGAAGCTTGGAATCCACTTTATGAATTTGATTTTGGTTTTCATCAACCTACAACAAGATTTCCTTATGCTCTTCATGACTCTCCATTAATGGTTTTCCCAAAAAATATTTCATGCTCTACTATAATGTGATTATTTTGACATATTTAGTGTCTTGCAAGCATGATGAGTCGATTTGTGTACCTAGTTCCCCATCACCCTCTATATTTCCCCATATCCTTTCGCCCTCTTTTTCTATTTGACCCATTCTCAACTTCTTCAATTTTCTCCTTGATCCAAGCTGAGATGACCTTCTTGAAGACCTCTTGCACAACCTATGCCTCCTTATGAATTATGGGAATATGAGTGCACCCATTTCTCAGTTTCCCTTGTCATGAATACTCCTTACTAACCATGTTGTTGATGATAAACCATAAATATTTCCTCCGATGGTATGTTTGTTCCTTCTTGTTTCATCCACGAACCTATGAGGCCCAACCCAACCGAGGAGCCATTTGTTTTCCCCGCAAGTGAAATGTGGCCAACCGACTTATTACTTCCTAATAACAACAGAGTTAACTATAGAGTGGTTTCCATTCAACTTACCATCGTCCTTCATCATTATGTAGCACTTTGCACTATAGACAACCATCATCATCCCATTCAGGGTAATCTATCATTCTCTTGCTAACTAGATTGTGCACCCTTCTATCCCTCCTTTGTCAACCATGGTTTCTAACCAAACTAAATTGTTCCAGCTCATTTCTTGATTAATTGGGTGGTGAAGGTATGTACCCGTGTGTCCTATGCCATCCTTCCGGATGCCATTTTTTTGCTCATTCCTACAAGGTGTCATGTCTGTAGGAATGGTTTGGTTGGGCTCCATTTAAGCCACTTGAACCTTCTTGATCACTCGATCAAGAAATTTCCATAACATTAATCATGACCTCCAAACAATGCAAATATATATAAAATATAAATTTTAAATAAATAAAATTTTAATTTTTTAAATATCTATAAATCCTTTTTGAAATTTTTTAAATTTTCATTAAATATTTAGTAAATTCAAGTTTATGAAAAATGAATACAAATCATTCATATCTAAAATTATACTTCTTATTACTTTGCCCAAATTTTACATAATAAATCACAATATATTATCTAATACTAAATCTTATTTTATTTATATACGTATATATTTCAAAAGAAAAAAAAAAACATACAACGTGTTATTCTTTTCAAATCAAAGTTACATATAAACTGTCCTCTACTGAACAGTAGATTCAGTTCAGATTAGTTTCAAAAATATATCAAAACTATATCTCTCTTGAGGCCATAAAATACCTTCCTACAATAGAGTCTCAGAGATTAAAAGGACTATACTGATATCCCATTACAGAACTGACATTGGCATGAGCATAAGAGCATCCAAAAGTATAAATAGACAGGAAAAAAAAGAACAAAAAATATCTAAAGAGCATTTTAGTGACCAAAGTCAATGAGGACTCTATCAATAAACTCTTCTAAATGCCCACAACCTATTTTGAATGCTTCTGCTACATTGTTGTAGATGATGTTTCCTAATTTATAATATCAAAATTTAAATATTTAGAACTTATATATATATATAATAATATTTTGAGAGAGTGGAAGAAGATCAATATTTTACAATTACTGTTATTTTTTTAAGTTAAATGGATTGTCTGTTATTATATATATATTATTTATAATTATTTATTTCAAATTGAAATTATATTCATCAAATCAATCTTAAGAGTACACTTATCTTATCCTCCAATATTTTTAAGTAATTCCAAGAACACTCAATGTTCAATACAGGACAATAGACCAAAAGACACGGTGGATATGGAAAATGCCTGAAATGATAAAGATTTGGACGATAATTTCTCACAATAGTAACAGGAAAAGTAGTGATATTCACGAGCTTTGTTGGTACATGCATACTGATAAGTCGTTGATGGATGAGTCAAATCGATTCATTTTAGAAATAAATCTGAACGTACCATATTAAATTCTGCGGAGACAAACTTACATATAATTCCTAGTTTGTCTGCTCCGTATAAATGCCAAGACTTCTCAATCCGAATCTGCCTTGGCCAACACTTTTCAAATGTGAATTCAATCCGGATCTACCACAGAGACGAGCAGGGATCATGGGACGTATATGTTTAAGCTACGTCCTTGTTTATAAACTATTGTGTATAATACTATCAACTAATAAAAAACATAGCCTTAGATAATCTTGATGTTATGTACATGTTTATAGTGAACATTAATATTTATATTTATGAATGGTTAAATTCATCTTAATCCAGATTTAAACAATCCAACTTTTTCTCCAAAAATAAATAAGATTTATTTATTTGTAGAGAGTTGTGAGGAATAAATCAAATGCAGGGTTGTTTTATTCTAAACCTGCATAAAGATGATTTATAATCAAGTAAGATTTATTTAGGTATATATTAAAATAAATAAGATATTAGTTAGTATATTATAAAAGGTTTGTTATAATTTTTTAAGAAAAATAGTTAGAATTGAACCTGTGATCTTTCAACTTACAGGTTTGAAATTGTTATTATGTTTTAATATTTTTTAAATTATTAATATATTAATAAAAAGAATGTATATTTTAAATATTGTAAAAGGAATAGGTAATTTATATTTAATATGTTGAATTATTAAAAAAATTAACATAATGATATAATTAAGATAAAATCAATATCAATTTTTTTTAAAGTAAAGTGTCAAATTCCATTATCTTTTAAGATCATTAGCCAAAATCAATGGAGAGAGCATAGCATCATAAGTTATTGAAGACATATGGTAAATATAATCATATCTCCATAATCATATAAGGGGATCACATCATGTGATTATGAGAAGTGTCATAGCATTATAATGAGGCATTATGTGTATAGAATGTGGCATTATTAGACTATCGAATATTCATCATTAACTCACTAATTTATAAAGTGTTTTTGTCCCACATTCATCATACACAATACTTAGTGTCAAGTGCAAACATAGAATCAACATCATCTTCCATCAAGCTATCACTTCACCTCTAATGAACAACTTGCAATCATACATCAAAGAAACAATACAACATAATAACATATCCCATATGAGGTACACTCACCCTCACTAAAGATATGGGTGGTCGTACATCCATTTGAGCCTTCCGAAGCCAAGAAGAGTCATCCATCCTCTCACTAAAATGTACAAGTGTCATTAGATCAATAAGTAACATGTACATGAGATCCCCTCTCACTCTTCTATCCAAAATTATTCAACTAGCTAGATTATACTTGTTGATGATTTAGTGCAATCCCTCAAAAACAACTCTCCAACATTACGTAGAAAGAAGATTGTTTGAGAGTTAATTTCCTCTACACCTATTATAGTCCCAATTGCAACATGTCTCACACCCTTTCCCTTCTACATCAATGGACACTAATGGTCATAATGTCCCACCTCATGAAATCATAAGAATGTCACAAGTCCTCCTTTCCTATATATTTCCCATCCTTCTTCTTGAAGCCTTACTTACTACACTTATTCATATTCCTGATAATGACAATTTTGACCACGACTACAATATGACTTGTTCTTCCATAAGATTGGCTCAAAGTTCTGTGAAATTTGGTATATTCTCTCAAACATAAACAACATAAACAAAAGGCATCCATGAAGGAGAAAGTACCTTGCAGGCATTATGAACTAAGTGTTAATTATCCACCTTAGTTCCAATCATAACTAATTGATCCTTCACTTCATTGATCATGGTCAAGTAGCTCACCATAGTATCTATATTGCTCATGTTAATGGATGAAAGAATATTTCGAAAGCATATATTGAGAAGCACAAGAGTTCTAAAATAACTCAACCAAATAATAAAACTTATTCTTATTGACCACCATGGTACCAAGTGGATTCCATGTTAGCTCTCATTTCTCACACATGCCGAGCTAAATACATGTTGAATTTTAAAAATATTCTAGAAGGTCCAAAAAACTAAGCCTAATAGGGAGTTGAGGCATGAAAAAACCATAGAAATGACCCTAGATGATTATCAGGCTATGTTAAATACCAAGCCATTAGGAAAAGAAGGGGACCCATGCTTATGTTGTTATTGTATTTTTCCATAGTTGAGCAACAACATGGGAGTGGATATTAGAGAATATAGAGGAAGTAAGAGATTGTGTACAATAGCCATTCTAGTTGAAGAGTCATATGTAACTCCGTAGAGAGTACCACTTTCTTGTATTTGCACTACATATTGGAGAAGAAAAGAGCAACGCATAGTCCTCACCTCTATATGGGCTTTTACAAGGTATATATTGTGTTATCTATGTGGATGTGTTATTTTTCTCTAGGTATTTTCCATTTTATATGGTATTTTATGCAAATAAGTTAACACAATTAATTAAATTGTGAGATATGTTGTTAAGCCCTAAATTGTGGTCCATTCCCCCCTAAAACAAACACTTTAGATTAGTATTGTTATATTATTGATGTCGTTTGAGTCCATTAGTGATAATTGTACCTCTTTGTCTCCTATATATATGAAGGAGATCTTTTCATTTGAATCATATTGTCTTTCCTTCTGTATTCAGTACATTGTATAACGAGATTCCCCCCTCGAAGATGATTTCTATTAATCTCTTTTATTCATTATTAAGGTGATGATTACTCTCATCTATTTATGTTCTTTTATGCAATTTGTTGCATAATATTTGGTATCCGAGCTTGGACACTTCCAAAAACTAGCCATCTTGGCATTTTTTCTATAATGGTTTTTTACAAATTTTTAGATAGTAAAAATCAGAGGAAACATAGAGGAAAGACCAAAGTACATTTGGTAAAAATTTCAGCTCTTGGTTCACTATATTTTTTAAGATATTCTATGTGGAAGTTAGGGTTTCTGACTATTCCAAAAACTAGTCTCAAATAGGTGTTATGAGAAAAATGGTTATGTATGAAGTATGTGAGATCCAAATTGGGCAAGTCCTATTGAATTAGAAATAATATGGAAGAAAGTATATTTGGTAAAAATTCCAGAATCGGATCCAAAAAATTGGACACCACATGGCAATCTATACACTTTTGCTCTTTTCAAAGGGCCAAAAAAAGCAAGTGTTGGGAAAATTGCAATAATGTTTTATTGGCACATCAAAATTAGGTCATACCTATGGAATTGAAGAGAAGAAATATCATTATACTACAGACAGACAAACAAAAAATAAATAAATAAATAGATATTAGACTCGGTGGGGTCAAAATTTCATAGTTATATCAGTTGGAAGGTCAGCTAGCAATTAAGTCTCCAAATCAACGTTTGAAAAAAGTATGCCATTTTAAATTTGAATAACTTTTAGAAGAAGGATCCATTTTGAGTGATATCAAATGTGTGATAAATATTGTAGATAGCTATATTTAGTGTTCCCTGTGGCACCAAAATGTGGTGGAATAATTCACACTCCATTCAAACAACCAGAGGATTCATCCTTGATCTGCGTGATGAAAATGAAGACCTATCTTTTTGAGTGTCCAAGTTGGAAGATCTTATTAAAGGGGCTGTAAGGCAAGTTGATTTAGTTAATTTAGAGAATAATAAAGGATGGGACGTATAGATATTAAAATGATGGTACATATGGATAATAATATAGAAAGGATTCGTAAGCTCATAAAAAATCCAAACGAAAATCTCCATAAAGGTGATGATGTGTCCCAGGGACTCAAGAAATTAAATATAGTGTCCATGTTGAGAAACCTTCAATTAATAAGCATAATCTAAGAGTAATTGATTCTAATAATGGAAATAATCATGGATGGTCCCCAAGGGGAATCCAACTCCCTAAGATTGATATGAGGAATTTTGATGGAAAGGACCCCATAACTTGGATATTCCAAATGGAGCAATTATTTTATATACACTAGGTGCCAAATATAAAAAATGTAACTATTGCATCTTTATATTTAGAACTTGATCAGTTAATTGTGTGGCACCAATGGTTTTGTGAATGCAAAAAGAAATCCATTATCTCTTGGTCCATTTTTACAGAAGAATTGATATTATATGATGATGATGTTAAGAGCAATCCCTTCTTTACCCAATTGATAAATATAAGGAAAAAGAGTGCAATAATCAAGCACATTCAACAATTTCAAAAGTTGAGTCTCAGAGTGGAGGGCATACGAGATGATAAATTGTTAGATCTCTTTAATGGAACCTTTAAGGATAACATTCAACATGAGATATGTCTCTAATTCAAACCAACATCCTTAGAGAAGGATTTCATGTTGGCAAGGAAGGTTAAAAGTAAAAACATGGTGGAAGCTACAAAAAGGACCACCTCTAACACTTATGTAGAGAATAATGTCCCTTCTTCTAACCCACCTCAACCTACAAGGTTGAAACCTCAATAAATGGATGAAATAAGAGAAAAAGTTCTATGATTTAATTGTGATGGAAAGTATAGCAAGAGAAATAAGTGTGGTGAGAAGAAATTATTGTAAAAAGATTGTGAAGAGGAAGAAGAAAAAGACAAGAACCATCTCAAGCTGAAGAAATATAAGAGATTACTCATGAAGATATTACTCCCACCATATATTGTCATGCATTGGATGGAATCACCAATCCTAAAACTCTCAAGATTGAAGGATATATCAAAAACAAAAAGGTAACAATGTTGATTGATTCAGGTAGTACTCATAATTTCATTAAGTATAAACTAGCCAAAGTTCTCAATTGCTTTATATTTCTAGCACCAAAGTTTCAAGTAATGACTAAAAATGGAGGAACTATCAATTGCTTAGGGAAATTCCATAATATAAATCTTACTATGGGGGAATATGTATTGAATAGTCCAATCATTTCTATCCCAATGGGTGGTGTTGATGTTGTCTTAGGGGTTCAATTGTTACAATCATTGTGGATAGTGGCTTTTAATTTTCAAGAACTTTTGATGAAATTTTCCTGTGATGGAAAAGAATTTGAATTAAGGGCTATCACAGGGAGACCATGAAAGGTGATAAGCTCTAATGGAATGAAAAAAATGTTAAAAAAGGGATATCGGGGTGTAATTGCACAATTATTCTCACTAGAGGTTCAAACATCTAAACCTCCTATTCCCTTAGATATCCAAAGGGTAATTAATAACCATTCCAATTTATTTGAATATATTCCAAAAGGTGTTGCACCTACTTGAGATGATGATCATGCTATTCACCTGATTCTAGGAAGTTTTTCTCTAAACATCAAACCTTACAGACACCCCTATGGCTAGAGGAGTGAAATTGACAGTGGTTGAAGAAATGTTAGAGGATAGCATAATAATGCCTACCCAAAGTTCTTACTGTGAGTATTTTGATCACAGAAGATCGAGGAGCTATGGAGAACCTCACAAAATCGAATTAATTTGCAAAAACAGTGGAAAAACTTGAAAAAGATGATAAATTTACACACAATGTATGCTCAAATCTTTGATTAACTGACTGTCTAACATGTGAAAATGTTAGTAACAGGTTTTTATTACATCCATGAGAAAATCGAGAGCATTAGGTGGCTCAAGCTGAGTGTACAAGTCATCAATGCCAAATTGGCCTCAATCCCCCCTAGGTGGGTCCAACTCAATCCCAATCACCCCAAACAGCCACGAATTCTGGTGTGGAGGTGGCTGAAGCATGCTGGGTCATTAATTAGCTCAAGGCAGGCGTGGGTGAGCAAGTAGAGGAGGTTTGGGGGCCCAAGGGAGCATTAAATGCTCCAAATCTAGCCAAAAGTGGGCAAAAATCCACCCTAGCGCCCTTGGTCAACTAAAATTCCCCAAAACAAGGAGAGAGGGCGCACCAGCAATAAATGAGGGCGCACTTGTGGACAAAACTGGAGGCTGGGTGAACTGGTTTGCTTGGAAGTGGGTGTGAACACTCTCAAAGTGGGTTTTTGACCAACTATAGTCACTTAATCCAAAACATGGTTTAATTAAGCACATGGGCAATTAAAAATTTATGGATTATGGTACTAAGTGTGGTTACTGTTCTAACACCCCCCCTTAACCATAACTTTGTACATCTCATGAAAGATAAGTGGGAGGCCTTGGCAACAAAGGCTCAAGTCACCTCAATACAAACATAAATTTTATTTGTCCATATGAACCGAGGAAAAGAAGTAAAACCTCATGGGATAAAAACTTCCCTCAAAAATGGACATGGGGCTGAACCTGCAATTAAATTGCAGCAATCACCATCCATCACTCACTCCAAGCAAAGCTCTCAAGTGAGTGAAGGTCTTCTCAGTAAAGCACTTGGTGAAAATATCAACAGTTTGCTCGGTGGATGGGCAATACTGCAGTGAAATCACCCTGTCATGCACCAAGCCCCGAATGTAATGCATGTGGATCTCAATGTGCTTTGTTCTTTGCCTCTGTACTGGATCAGTAGATATCTTGATGGCACTTTGATTATCCACCCAAATATTGGTTGGAGAATCAATAGCAACACCAAACTCCCGAAGAATGCCTTGCAACCAAACACACTGTGTGGCTGCGTTCACTGCTGCCCTGTACTCGGCCTCTGCTGATGAAAGAGAAATTGTATGCTGTTTCTTACTTGACCAGCAAATAGGACCTTCAGCAAACATAAACACAAAACCTGAAGTGGACTTTCTATCGATGGGATCTCCCGCCCAATCGGAATCAGAAAATCCATCTAGTTGAAGTGAAGAACCAGCTGCATAGTGTACCCCAAAGCTCTTTGTTCCTTGGACATAATGAAGGATCCTTTTGGCTGCCTTCCAATGGATCTCATGTGGCTGCTGCATATACCTTGCTACAGCACTTACAGCATAAGACAAATCAGGTCTTGTATGTGTAAGGTACAGCAAACTTCCAACTAGCTGCCTATAGAGAGTGCAATCCACCACCGGAGAGTCTTCAAATTCACCTAGTTTTATGCCTGAAAGGAATGGGCACTTGGCTGCCTTACATTCATCCATTTTGAACTTGAATAAAAGGTCTGAAGCATACTTAGATTGACTCAGCAATATACCTCTCTCAGATTGCTCAATTTCCAAACCCAAAAATTGCCTTAGCAATCCTAGGTCGCTCATGGCAAATTCACTGTGCAAAGAAGCTTTAATTGAGCCAATTTGTTTGGTGCAGCTCCCTGTAATCAAGAGATCATCAACATACAGTACAATGACCTGAAAATTATCATCACAATGCTGCAAATAAACATTTGGATCAGACTTGCATCGACAGAAACCAATTGAGAGCAAAAAAGCATCCATTTTGGCATACCAAGCCCTGGGGGCTTGCTTGAGTCCATAGAGTGACTTCTTCAACCTGCATACAAGTGTGGGATCCTCTTGGAATCCTTCAGGATGCTGCATATATATCTCTTCCTGTAGCTCACCATGCAAGAATGCACTTTTGACATCCATGTGGTGAACTTCCCAACCTTTACTAGCTGCCATGGCTAGAGCTAGTCTAATTGAGTCCATCTTTGCAACCGGTGCAAAGGTCTCTGTATAATCCACACCATGGATTTGTGAGTAGCCCTTAGCCACTAAACTATCCTTATACTTCAGATCAGAACCATCAGCAACAGGTTTGGTTCAAAAAATCCACTTACATTGCACTAGTTTCCTCTTGGGAGGAAGAGGCACCAAATCCCATGTTTTGTTCTCTTTGAGAGACTGGAATTCTTCTTGCATTGCTGCTCTCCACCTTGGATCATGATGAGCTTCCTGATATGATTTTGGATCAGATCCAATCATCATATAACAGTGATCAGCAAGCTCACTCTCATTTGCAAAGGAAGCATTGATTGTTTGGGATCTAGTCTTCCTAGGCTCTTGGGGATTGCCTGCCAATTCACCTGCAGCTTCTATGATTTTTTCAGCCCACTTGGGCCTTGATGGTGACTCGTGTACAGAAATGTCATCTTCAGCCATGTCATCTTCAGCAATATCAGAAAAATCAGAGGTGGAATCATCACTAATCTCATTAAGGTGTGGAGGAGAGGAGCTTTCCCCCGGTGCAAGCTCAAAATCTGGAATTGGTTCTTCTTCGAATTGCACACTTCTCTCAATGAAAGTTTTAAGTGTGGATGTGTCAAAGAGCTTGTAGCCCTTTGTGTCCTCACCATATCCAACCATGATACATTCCCTGCTCTGTGGCTCCAAAGCCTTCCTCTTTTCTGATGGAATTCGAGCCCATGCTCTAGACCCAAAAATCCTGAAATTTGACACATTTGGTTTTTGGCCAAACCATGCCTCATAGGGGGTTTTTCCTTTGACTGATTTGTGAAAGGATCTGTTCTGAATATGAGCAGCACAATTGATGGCTTCAGCCCATAGCTTAGGGCTTAGATCCCTAGCTTCAATCATGCAAGTAGCCATCTCCTTGAGAGATCTATTTTTCCTCTCTGCCACACCATTTTGCTGAGGTGTGTAGGGGATTGAATGTTGCATTTGGATGCCACATTCCTCACAAAGGTGCTGAATGTTATTATTCACATATTCCTTTCCATTATCAGTCCTAAGGATCTTTATCTTATGACCACTATGGTTCTCCACTAGGGCTTTCCAAATCTTCAGTTTCTCAAACACTTCTGACTTCAATTTAAGGAAGTAAACCCAGCAGAATCGAGAGTAGTCATCTATGAATGTAAGTACATACCTTGATCCACCATATGATGGAGTGGGAAGAGGACCAATGAGGTCTGAATGTACCAATCCAAGTGGTTGAGTGGCTCTCCTTGCCATTCCCTTCTCATAGCTGCGCTCAGGATGCTTTCCAACTACACACCCAATGCATGCACCATTTGATGATCTGATTTCTGGAAGCCCTTCCACCATCTCGTCCTTGTGCAATTGCTGGAGGTATTTGTAGTTCATGTGGCCAAATCTTTCATGCCACAACTTGGAGGTCTCGTTGGCATGAGAGACAAGAGCATGGTCACTAGAATTTGGAATGAAATTTGAGAATTTGTACATTCTCTCATCATGATCTGCATATCCTACAGCCACAACTTGATTTGAGGAGATTTCTGAGATTTCTACCAAATCTGGAGTGAATGTCACTCTCTTGGCTTCTCCTGTATGGGTCATTTGATAGACTGATAGCAAATTTGCAGCCAATGAAGGTACATAGAGCACATCACTGAAATAGCCATGCTCCATGTCAATCCTACCAATCCCCTTGGTTTGGAGTTCTGAATCATCTCCCATTCGAACTGTTGGGCCACCATTCGAATGCAAAGAGGAGAAGAGCTCTCTGGATGAAACCATATGTCTGGAAGCTCCTGAATCAATGATGAAGGAAGAGGGATTCGAAGTACCTTCTACCAAAGCATGACACTTCTCCTTATTGTCAGGGTTTGAGGTGCTCTCTTTCTTCCTTGCACCCTCAGGGACTGGGATGTTGTTCTTCTCCAGCAGCTGCGCCATTGAGTCAATGGTTTTCTTCATACATGAGCTCTCTGGATGCCATCCCCTATGACAATAGGTGCATTTGGTCTTTTCCTTTCCCTTCTTGTCCTTCTCCTTTGACAGATTCGAACCCCCATCTGCAGACTTGGTCTTGTCAAACTTTCTCTTCTCTTGCTGCTTCGAATTCTTGGCTTTCTGCTTTCCTTTGCTTGCATTTGAAACACCCATTGCCAATGCTTGGTCCTTTGATTTTATGGTGCCCATCTGAACTATTTTATCCTGCTCCTGAGTGAGACACTCCATGAAGGTAGCTAGTGATGGCATTTGCCAATTTCGAAGGGTCATTTTGGCTGAGTGAAATGTGCTAACAAATACTGAAAACTCTGGGCCTAGCTTCGAAAGGATGGACAGAATCAGTTGTTCCTCCTTCTTAACAATTCCACATTGTTGCAGTTGAAGCACCAGTGACTTGAATTTCGTGAAGAACTCCTGGATGGTTTCAAAATGCACTGGGCTCAAGCTAATGAGCTCGTTTTCAAGCTGGTGGCCTCTCAGTTCATCAGTTTTCCCAAAGAGTGATTCTAGCTTCACCCATACTTCATTGGGGGTTGTCAAACTGTCTGTATGAAACAAGAGTTCCCTTGAAATGCTCAGGCATAGCAATCCATAAGCTTCATCAAGTCGATTGTAGTACTTTGCTTTCTCCACAGCAGAATTTGGCTCCACTTCTGTGCCCATGGTTACTCTATAGAGACCCTTAGATCTCAGCTTGATAACCATCTCAGCCTTCCAATCAAAAAAATTGAAGGGTGTGAGCAACATTTGGTTTGCTTCCATGACTGCTGCGTTAATGGTGAGAAAACTACTGAAACACCTGCAAAAACACTCAATTTTTATCTGGAAATCCTCTCTAGAATGCAGTTCAACGCTCAGTATTGACCTGCAAATCACTAAATCCACGATGGATCTGATACCATGTGATTATTTTGATCACAGAAGATCGAGGAGCTGTGGAGAACCTCACAAAATCGAATTAATTTGCAAAAACAGTGGAAAAACTTGAAAAAGATGATAAATTTACACACAATGTATGCTCAAATCTTTGATTAACTGACTGTCTAACATGTGAAAATGTTAGTAACAGGTTTTTATTACATCCATGAGAAAATCGAGAGAATTAGGTGGCTCAAGCTGAGTGTACAAGTCATCAATGCCAAATTGGCCTCAATCCCCCCTAGGTGGGTCCAACTCAATCCCAATCACCCCAAACAGCCACGAATTCTGGTGTGGAGGTGGCTGAAGCATGTTGGGTCATTAATTAGCTCAAGGCAGGCGTGGGTGAGCAAGTAGAGGAGGTTTGGGGGCCCAAGGGAGCATTAAATGCTCCAAATCTAGCCAAAAGTGGGCAAAAATCCACCCTAGCGCCCTTGGTCAACTAAAATTCCCCAAAACAAGGAGAGAGGGTGCACCAGCAATAAATGAGGGCGCACTTGTGGACAAAACTGGAGGCTGGGTGAACTGGTTTGCTTGGAAGTGGGTGTGAACACTCTCAAAGTGGGTTTTTGACCAACTATAGTCACTTAATCCAAAACATGGTTTAATTAAGCACATGGGCAATTAAAAATTTATGGATTATGGTACTAAGTGTGGTTACTGTTCTAACACTTACTCTACACCAGTGGAAATGGTACACAAGAAGGAAGGCTCATGGCGTATGTGTCCAAATTATAGAGAGCTCAACAAGCTCACCATTAAAGATAAGTTTCCCATTCTCAACATTGATGAATTATTAGATGAACTAAATAGAGCAGTTTACTTCACAAAGTTTGAGCTTATTTTAGGGTTTCATAAGATTAGAATGAAGGAAGAAGGAATTCCAAATTAAATGACATTTAAACCTCATGAAGGTCATTATGAATTTATGGTCATGCATTTTGGACTTACAAATGTACCTTCCACATTTCAAGGTTTGATGAATTCCATTTTAAAGCCCTCCCATAACAAAATTGTTCTAGTATTTTTTGATGATATACTAATCTATAGAAAGTCTTAGGAATAACATGCTCACATGGTGCTACAACTACTAAAGGAGCAAAAACTATATGAAAAAGCTTCCAAATGTTTCTTTGGGGCAAAGGAGGTAGAGTATTTGGGTCATATTGTATCTCATAAAGGTGTCAAGGTAGATCCTAACAAAATTAAAGCCATGACGGACTCGAATATTCCCAAAACCTTGAAGAATCTTAGAGGACTCTTAGGTTTAATAGGTACTACCACAAGTTTGTTTGGAACTATGGAAGAATAGTAGAACCTATGACAACATTATTGTAGAAGGATTCATTCTCTTGGAATCGAGAGGAAACTCAAGATTTTGAACAACTTAAAGAGACAATGTGCAAAGCCCCTATCTTGACCACACCAGAAATAACAAAAACCTTTATTGTGGACTGTGATGCCTCAGGAAATGACATTGGTGTTGTTCTAATTATGCAATAAGGAAATGATAGTACCCTTGAGGTCTAATTTAATCCTTCACATGCTGTCCTTTCAATATCAGACCTTCCTTAGTCTAGATATAATCCATTGTGCATCGTTCCAGTGCTTTAGAAACCTCTTCAAAAATGTCAAATAATTCTTTTTCAAATATGCAGGAAAATATTTCTTCAAATGATTTTCTTTAGATTAGCAAACAAGGATCTCTTTTAGAGTCATCTTTTTGTCATAAAACAATGACCCTTCTCAATCATTTTAATGGTTACTATGATTATTGGTGATTTGGAATTTTGTGTCATTTTAAATGCTTATGTGGCTGCTACAACTATCTGTTCATACGGATGAGACAACAAATAGTCTTTCAACTTGGTTCTTCAAGGAGTCATAAGGAGAAAACCAATGTTGGTTGTTCAGTGAATTTTTTTTTTTATGATTCCTCCTCAAAAGTGGATTGGCACACTCTTGGATCCTCTTCATCTTTAGGATCAACTTCATATGCTAATTCTTCATCATTTATGTTTGCTAATAAATCATCATTAGCATTGAATATATCTTCATTGTTTTGAACAATAGTGCATTTCCTTTTAGTTGGTGAAATAAAGTGTCATGTCCCCAAAATCCGAATTAGGGATTTTTGCAATCAATTTTCAAAAATAGTATTTTGCTCTATAGGATTTCATATCACCAAGAATGTATTAATTACATGGATGGAAAATTCTATAAGTTTTAAAATCTCTATAACTCATGGCGAACTTTATTGGTATAAAGAACCATAATGCAGTTGTACTTATTGCATCATAACTATAACATAAAATACAAGCATTTTCAACCATTCATCTCTATTCTTATTGCAATCAGCAGCTTTGATATTCTTATCATGTGTACAACAAAATTATAGATTCAACGGTATGCAAAATTACCAAATTTTAGAGGTGCATACATCTAGTCATGTAACATTCCAATTGTTATTGTGACTACACTTTTTATGAAGTCCTCTTAAGCATTTAATAATATAAATGCTTGACAAAATGACGATTACAATGACAATCATCCATTTAAACTATTAGCTCATATTCAAACATATTCCTCCTTACCTTGAAACATCTCTAAGAAATTATTACCCATTAACAACGAAATATTAAATGTATCAAAACATTAGATATCTATGTGTTAATCTCCCAAAAACAATATGAACATTCACGAGTCATCATTTCTCAACAATTGCTTGACGTAAACATAAATTATGCACAAATGACAACACCAAATAATCACACACATGAGATAAACCGATATATGTGGTTCACCCAACTCTTTGGGCTACGTCCAATGAAATGTTTTCTTCCATATATTAATCATTCATAATCAAGATTACATTTCTGCCACGCCCGAGTGGCCACATTTACTCTCTCACCGAGAGTAAATTCAACTATGCTTTAATAGCAATATACGCATAGAGGTCTATTGCTCTATATGAGGATGTTTAACATACATACATAATTTTAAAGAGGTCCTTTGAAATCTTTATCCATAACTATGAATAACTTATCAATCTATCTTTGATTCCAGTAATAACACAAGGAATCTACTCGGTACTCCCACTTCTAGACCAATAATATATTCCAAGAGAAATCTACACCAACGAAATTCCAGAATTAACAATGCGACTTTGCATAGGAATACGCTTCTAGGGGAATACCAAAATGATGTCATTACAACCCAAAGATAATACCCTACCAAAGATATTTCTAAAGGGGTACTTTATATGCTAGTTGAAATACGGTTCCAGCCATGCCACTTTTAATGCAATTACAATCCAACCAAACAACAAATTTCCATATACGAATCTTTTTACTTCATTAATTGCCAACATACTGCAGAACCACGATTCCAATTAGACGATGGTTATTGAGGGGAAGCCAATATCTGTGTACAACCCCTAAAAGGTAACAGAACAATAATGAGATCTAGATAATTAACTATCCCTCTCCAGGTGCTCTCTAGAATCACAAGGCAGAGAAATATCTCCTTAAACTAACTGAGATTAAGTATTTATCATGCTACCAATTTCACCATGACAGTAACTACAAAAAATACACAACAAATTACGAAGGCCGTAGCATTTCTCTTTTGGGAAACGAAGAGTAATAAACAACAACACACAAATGACTCCGCTATCAGGGCATGAAAAGGGAGACTACAGACTTGTTTCCAACTCTGTCATCCGGTGTGTAAACTACTAAGTCTTCTTTTTCTTAAGGCGTTTCCTCGCAGCGATCATTCCAGATCGGGAAGGTGGTGATCACACAAGAATATAATCAATAGCAGAAGTAATCAATACCACATGCAAAAATAAAATGCAACCAGATTCGGCAGAGCTCATACTCTGTTATCATAAATAAATATGGATCGGGTTCCTTGGTCATCACGCCAAGCAGAGATGTATACTCAGAAATTCCCATCAAATAAAATTACATATCTACAACTGTGTTTTGCCTTGCAGCGATTGATCCAGATCGGGAAGGTGGTGATCACACAAGAATTTAATCAATAGCAGAAGTAATCAATACCACATGCAATAATCAAATGCAACCAGACTCGGCAGAGCTCATACTCTGTTATCATAAATAAAAATGGATCGGGTTCCTTGGTCATCACGCCAAGCAGAGATGTATAAAAAAACATACTCAGAAATAACAACCATGCAATGTATACAGGAGAAAACGTAATACTAGATTTTAATTGAACCACAGGGATCATACCTCTCTTCTCGTAGAGGATATCTATCATAAAGATCATGACCCTACCTCCTTCCTCCTTTTCGAGCTGGATTTCCCATATTTATTTTTGGTATAACCACTCAACGTAAACTACCGTCTTTTCTGAGTAGCGCCGATGGCAGATCTTCCATTCTGAAACCCTCCCTTCGTTCTCCTTCCCTCCATCACAGAGCCTCCTCCCTACTCGTTTCGATCCTCCTTAAAAGAATGTGTTACACACTCAGGAAGATCCGCCCACTCGCAGTCTCCTCCTTCTTTTGAGGGCGCTAATAATTAGAAGAGACAAGGAAGTTTCGGTGGGAGGATCGGGGCGGCTAGTCTCTCTGGAATGTAGGAGGAATGTCTCCTCTTCCGTCAATCCTTTCCTTTAAAGGTGGGTAGTTGGTTGTTTTAACGCATCTCACTCAATAGACTTAATAAAAAAATACATCAATCGGTAGTGCGCCTTTAGCATAGTCGTTCGTTACAAAAAAAAATATTAAAAGTGGAAGTCCCAATCTTCCATAGGTGGACATCTTTTCTCAAGGATCACCAATCCATTCTTAAAATCTATTAAAATTTATATAGCAGCTCTATTGGAACATAATTATATATATATGTAAGTTATTCCCTTAAGTAACACTATAATTAAGTTTTATCCAAAAAATTACTTTTTAGATAATTTTTTAGCTTTGTGATGTAATATATATATATATATATATATATATCTTAGTCCTTTTTGGACATTACTTAATTATACGATATACATATCTCTATATGTATATTTCAATCTCATTGACTTAGAATTATTTACCTAAGTACGTACATGTATACATTGATAAAAGTTCAACTCTTTTATCTTTTTAAAGGCCTTAAATGTTTATCATGACATCTTCTCGATTACTTAGTCTAACCTTAGGACATAATAGTTAGCTTTCTTCAAGTTCCTCCAAGCACCAAGGTGATATCCCATCATCGAAATTGAACTTCCCCAGGATTCCTAGCTAGTTGACCTTTCTCTTCCTAAAAGAATTAGTTACCTATCATTTTTGGTTGCATCATCATTTTATTAATCTCTTATGCTTAGGAGTTAAACCACAAGAGTTACAAGGTTTACTGGTGGGGCCTTGGCCTTGAGCTCCTCACCAAAACAAACATACATTTACATTATTCAATTACAAAACTTAAGATATAAGAGGGATGTCACATCCTTTCCCCCTTAAGAATAACACCGTCCTCGGTGTTCATGTTTTCAAACATTTTGGCTTTCTCTTATGGAGTCCTCCTTTGCTCACTTTGTCATTTCTATTTTGACCTTCTTTGGGTTTTCATAAATTTTTCGCAACTCACCGTCAATCACCTGCAATTGTTTAGTAACAACTTATCGTTAATTCTATAATCAAACTTAGAGACACAAATCATGAGCTCTTTATTGCAATATATCATTTACAACCCATGGAATATGTTTTCTCCTTTGTTCCTGCTTTTATCATCACAAGCACACATAAATCCAGTGATCCAGGAAGGTAGATTATGAACTTAATCACAAAAACCATTCATTTGATCCAGGAAATTCTTGTCTAACACCTGAGTGCTTACACGACAATCCTTTCGAAATTCTTGCCTAACACCTCAGTGCTCACACAGCAATTTATTTTACAGATTTCTTGCCTAACACCGCAGTGCTCACACAGCAATTTATTTTACAGATTTCTTGCCTAACACCGCAGTGCTCACACAGCAATACTTTCTCTCATGAATACTAAGCAGCGTCCTGCCTCCCGCATATGCATTCTCTTATAGTTTGCCTAGGTCTTTACCGCTTGTTGATTCCTTCAAGAATCCTAGCGGCTGTCAACTCCCTGATTTCTCGGAAGTGTTTCAGTGCCCTTAACGCACTCTTGCATCATTCCCCTCAAGCCTTCTCGCTTGAGTCCAGGAATCTATTCCCCTAAAGCCTCCTCGCTTGAGTCCAGGAAAATCTCATTGAAATTCATCAATTATTTCGTCATACTACATTTTATAACCATACAATTTCTCTGACCAATTTGGTCTAGTTCTTTATTCAACAATAATTAACAATAACAAAAGCTGCAATGTGGATCTTTCATCCTCACTCCTTTTATTGTACCATGCATAATATATTAAGCTTTTGTCTTTCAACAAGTTCCACCGAGTTTTGGTCATCTGCCAAATTCAATTGTTAGTAACACTTTATATAACAAAATCAAAATATTTGTAAATAAGAAAATCATTCATTCTTCATACTACAATATCCATACTTGATCATCTGAAGTAAACGTTATCTCCTTCCAAGCATATCTAACTTATTTAATAGGATTACATACTTCCTTGAACACGAAATAATATTCTTCCTATGATGACCTGTGGACATGATGATTTCTTAACCTCGAATGTTATACTTCACCAAAACACACTTCCTATTTTAGTTATACAATTCTTTTGTATATACCAATATCACATAGAAATCACCAATTTTCTAAAACATACTTGCATACCTTATAATGATACCCGTATACCTTTGTAAGGTGGCCGCATATCTTCTTATTATACGATCCTCATATGTCAAGGTACCAGTTTACCTGTGTCATTACATATTAGTATTACACTAATTATCACATGAATCTGTATATCCCATTTTTACCTCTTGACTGTTGTAGTGATGTGTGGGAATATAACATTCCGCTCGACCACAACATTAAATATGTTAGTCGTAAAAAGGAAAAATGTAATTAAATCATAAGAGCAATCATGCATAAAACATAAGTCAATCATCACCTTGACTTGTTTCATAACAACTTATACATCAATTACTGTTAAATATTACTTCTGATCTATCCTAGAACTTCCATGATATTAAAGGTTTTCCTTAACTCCTAATGCGGATATAAAACAGTCATTATAAAGGCATCAGACAATTAAAGTGTCATGTATTACCATTCTGTGGCGGTTCTAGTTTTCCAATACTTTTATTCATACAACAACACATACTCACCATTAATTTCATCTATGCATTCATTATGTGAGCAACATGATTAACTATAGTTTTATCTCTTAACCGAAATAATCATTTTGACACCACATATAATTGTATGTGACAACAAGTCATCACAATCATGATCTCATAAAAGTATAGTTTTTTTATTACTACCACTCATGGTATCCCAACATCCATGAAGATGAGATCATGCATTTCCATCATATATTCTATTATTTATCCAACTTTTCCCTCGCAGTCATAGGGAAAATTTTCAAACTCTCTTAGTTTACAGTTAACAGAATCTAGAATAGATAGTCTACATCTCTTGTGGAAGGTTAGTTCGGTTGTATGTATGTTACCAGAATTTCCTAGTTATGTCAACATCATAAATTTATCATTCAAAGTGGCTTTATATATGAAAGGAACTTGATAGTTCCTAACCTAATCAAAACATTAGACCATCTTCTTTACTCAAATGTTAGCATATATAATTACTTTATAAACGACGTAATAGATATAAGTTGCTTATTTTATCTATCTGAATCTCATAATCGGAAATACTGACAAATGGATTAATCGAATTCGATTAGTCAGACACAATTAACAACATGTATCAACCCTATTCTCCCATATGACGCGTTTACTTAAACTGAAAGATATCCACTCCTAAGAACAACAATAAAGGTAGAGAAGGTAATAAGTATTTAAGACGAATTATCAAATCAACAAATTTAGGAGAGTTCCTCAGTTTAGCACATTCACAACTAGGATGACTTTCAATATACGAAGACTCATTCCACAAAACCATAACCGTTATCATTCTAAAGACTATTTTCTCGTCGTCCAATGAATTCTAATTTGTAAAATAGGAGGATATATTTACCGGCTAATTTTTACCAATAACAGATTGTTCACTGCCATAATGAAACATATAATATCCTTACCTACAAATCATGTCGCGCCATTATAATGTTTTCACCAAATGAAACATACTTACTTGTAATTTAATGACGGCTTGTAAGCTACCTGTTGTCGATCCGTTGAAAGGAAATTTTCTATTGCGTCTTGTGTTGCCAGTTCGACTAACTCATATTTGTTTTCCCCGACTGAGCCCAAATAAGCCCGAGCGTTTGCAACCTGTGCTCTGGTGGGAGAAACTTGAAGTCGAGCTTGGAGATTCATTTTCCCCTTGTCCAGTGCAATCCATGCATCCAAAATGAAACAAAACAATTGATTAGTAAACTTAATAACCTTTATACTTACTTATCGCATGTTGAGCTCATTAGGCCCTAGTGTTGTAACCTAATGCTCTGATACCACTTGTCATGTCCCCAAAATCCGAATTAGGGATTTTTGCAATCAATTTTCAAAAATAGTATTTTGCTCTATAGGATTTCATATCACCAAGAATGTATTAATTACATGGATGGAAAATTCTATAAGTTTTAAAATCTCTATAACTCATGGCGAACTTTATTGGTATAAAGAACCATAATGCAGTTGTACTTATTGCGTCATAACTATAACATAAAATACAAGCATTTTCAACCATTCATCTCTATTCTTATTGCAATCAGCAGCTTTGATATTCTTATCATGTGTACAACAAAATTATAGATTCAACGGTATGCAAAATTACCAAATTTTAGAGGTGCATACATCTAGTCATGTAACATTCCAATTGTTATTGTGACTACACTTTTTATGAAGTCCTCTTAAGCATTTAATAATATAAATGCTTGACAAAATGACGATTACAATGACAATCATCCATTTAAACTATTAGCTCATATTCAAACATATTCCTCCTTACCTTGAAACATCTCTAAGAAATTATTACCCATTAACAACGAAATATTAAATGTATCAAAACATTAGATATCTATGTGTTAATCTCCCAAAAACAATATGAACATTCACGAGTCATCATTTCTCAACAATTGCTTGACGTAAACATAAATTATGCACAAATGACAACACCAAATAATCACACACATGAGATAAACCGATATATGTGGTTCACCCAACTCTTTGGGCTACGTCCACTGAAATGTTTTCTTCCATATATTAATCATTCATAATCAAGATTACATTTCTGCCACGCCCGAGTGGCCACATTTACTCTCTCACCGAGAGTAAATTCAACTATGCTTTAATAGCAATATACGCATAGAGGTCTATTGCTCTATATGAGGATGTTTAACATACATACATAATTTTAAAGAGGTCCTTTGAAATCTTTATCCATAACTATGAATAACTTATCAATCTATCTTTGATTCCAGTAATAACACAAGGAATCTACTCGGTACTCCCACTTCTAGACCAATAATATATTCCAAGAGAAATCTACACCAACGAAATTCCAGAATTAACAATGCGAATTTGCATAGGAATACGCTTCTAGGGGAATACCAAAATGATGTCATTACAACCCAAAGATAATACCCTACCAAAGATATTTCTAAAGGGGTACTTTATATGCTAGTTGAAATACGGTTCCAGCCATGCCACTTTTAATGCAATTACAATCCAACCAAACAACAAATTTCCATATACGAATCTTTTTACTTCATTAATTGCCAACATACTGCAGAACCACAATTCCAATTAGACGATGGTTATTGAGGGGAAGCCAATATCTGTGTACAACCCCTAAAAGGTAACAGAACAATAATGAGATCTAGATAATTAACTATCCCTCTCCAGGTGCTCTCTAGAATCACAAGGCAGAGAAATCTCTCCTTAAACTAACTGAGATTAAGTATTTATCACGCTACCAATTTCACCATGACAGTAATTACAAAAAATACACAACAAATTACGAAGGCCGTAGCATTTCTCTTTTGGGAAACGAAGAGTAATAAACAACAACACACAAATGACTCCGCTATCAGGGCATGAAAAGGGAGACTACAGACTTGTTTCCAACTCTGTCATCCGGTGTGTAAACTACTAAGTCTTCTTTTTCTTAAGGCGTTTCCTCGCAGCGATCATTCCAGATCGGGAAGGTGGTGATCACACAAGAATATAATCAATAGCAGAAGTAATCAATACCACATGCAAAAATAAAATGCAACCAGATTCGGCAGAGCTCATACTCTGTTATCATAAATAAATATGGATCGGGTTCCTTGGTCATCACGCCAAGCAGAGATGTATACTCAGAAATTCCCATCAAATAAAATTACATATCTACAACTGTATTTTGCCTTGCAGCGATTGATCCAGATCGGGAAGGTGGTGATCACACAAGAATTTAATCAATAGCAGAAGTAATCAATACCACATGCAATAATCAAATGCAACCAGACTCGACAGAGCTCATACTCTGTTATCATAAATAAAAATGGATCGGGTTCCTTGGTCATCACGCCAAGCAGAGATGTATAAAAAAACATACTCAGAAATAACAACCATGCAATGTATACAGGAGAAAACGTAATACTAGATTTTAATTGAACCACAGGGATCATACCTCTCTTCTCGTAGAGGATATCTATCATAAAGATCATGACCCTACCTCCTTCCTCCTTTTAGAGCTGGATTTCCCATATTTATTTTTGGTATAACCACTCAACGAAAACTATCGTCTTTTCTGAGTAGCGCCGATGGCAGATCTTCCATTCTGAAACCCTCCCTTCGTTCTCCTTCCCTCCATCACAGAGCCCCCTCCCTACTCATTTCAATCCTCCTTAAAAGAATGTGTTACACACTCAGGAAGATCCGCCCACTCGCAGTCTCCTCCTTCTTTTGAGGGCGCTAATAATTAGAAGAGACAAGGAAGTTTCGGTGGGAGGATCGGGGCGTCTAGTCTCTCTGGAATGTAGGAGGAATGTCTCCTCTTCCGTCAATCCTTTCCTTTAAAGGTGGGTAGTTGGTTGTTTTAACGCATCTCACTCAATAGACTTAATAAAAAAAATACATCAATCGGTAGTGCGCCTTTAGCATAGTCGTTCGTTACAAAAAAAAATATTAAAAGTGGAAGTCCCAATCTTCCATAGGTGGACATATTTTCTCAAGGATCACCAATCCATTCTTAAAATCTATTAAAATTTATATAGCAGCTCTATTGGAACATAATTATATATATATGTAAGGCATTCCCTTAAGTAACACTATAATTAAGTTTTATCCAAAAAATTACTTTTTAGATAATTTTTTAGCTTTGTGATGTAATATATATATATATATATATATATATCTTAGTCCTTTTTGGACATTACTTAATTATACGATATACATATCTCTATATGTATATTTCAATCTCATTGACTTAGAATTATTTACCTAAGTACGTACATGTATACATTGATAAAAGTTCAACTCTTTTATCTTTTTAAAGGCCTTAAATGTTTATCATGACATCTTCTCGATTACTTAGTCTAACCTTAGGACATAATAGTTAGCTTTCTTCAAGTTCCTCCAAGCACCAAGGTGATATCCCATCATCGAAATTGAACTTCCCCAGGCTTCCTAGCTAGTTGACCTTTCTCTTCCTAAAAGAATTAGTTACCTATCATTTTTGGTTGCATCATCGTTTTATTAATCTCTTATGCTTAGGAGTTAAACCACAAGAGTTACAAGGTTTACTGGTGGGGCCTTGTCCTTGAGCTCCTCACCAAAACAAACATACATTTACATTATTCAATTACAAAACTTAAGATATAAGAGGGATGTCACATAAAGGTTATTCCATTTGCTTGATCTACTTCATAAGAAAGGTCCTTATCATAATTTTCCTCCTTAGATGCTTCTTCTAGAATTTTTCTCTCATTGTTTTGAACAATCTGATGCTCATGTTCATTAAACCTCTATCCTTTAGATTTCCTTCTCCAAACTTTTGCGTGCTCATGGCTCGAAGGTATAGCTGTATTTCTTGTGCAATATCATGTTATGTGCTCAAGGCGATTGCAATTGTAACATATAATGTATCCGGGAGTCACATACATACCTTTATATAAAATCTATTCTTAGCAAGTAGATAAGATAATATAAGATAATTTTATTTATAAAAGGAGTACTTGTCTATGTTTGAATACTTGTTCACTTGGTTGATTTGGTCTATGTTTGAATACTTATTCACTTTCCCTTATATTGTAATATGGTGCTCAAATCTAAGGTTCTTGTATAGTTGTGTATTTTTCCTATTGATATCTTTGTTCTTTTCTTCCTTATCAAGACAAACTCTTTCACAACTTCTTCATCCACTTTTCTTATGTGTTCCCATTCCTCCTTCTCTCTTTTTCACTTTCTCTTTCTTAGTCACGGGAGCTCTAGAATTGGTAGTGTTGTTTCCTTATGCTTATCCTACTTATGCTTGCTTCTTGGTTCCTTCTCACCTAATATTTCAACTTTAGGGTTTGTATTAGGGCCCAAATACTCTGGCCATTTTGCTACAATAATTTTGATATCTTATTCAATTATATATTACTTGAGATTATCTAGTGGTGCTTGTGGATCTATCTAGTGATTAAAAAAACATTATGGACATCAATTTAAAAAATAATAGAATCACTAGTACTTATCCACAATATGCCAAGGAATCCAAAAGGAATCCACAATTTCTTGTCTAATTATTGTATATCACCATTGGTCAATGCATCCATATGTTGGGAAATCAATAATAAGGATAAACAATCAATAGGCCTAAGAATTAAGAACATATTTTCTCTCATTGAAGACATCGATTTAAATCCAAGCACATTTAAATAAACTTTCAAGTATACAACTATTGCATCCAAGCACATTATATAAATTAAAAGAAAACAAAAATTTATTGCATGCATAAAATGTATGTCTTGCTGACAAGACATGTCAAATCCATAGAATTGAAAGACTGATTGCATCATTGAACAACAATTTTAAGAACAATGTAAATTCAAACTATGAACAAAAACATATCCAGAACAATTTATATTGATTGCAATAAAATGTGTAAGAAAAGAGAGAAAATTAGAAAGAAAGAAAGCATGTATCCATTGTAGTCAATCAACCTTAAGGAATGACACAAAAACATAAGTTTGCAATCAATAACAAACAAAAAATGGAGTGTCTTTAAATAAAGTCCAATATAAATTCCATCAACTATAAAGTCCAATTTATATAACAATTCTATGTTCTAACCCTAGAATCAAAGAAAACAATCTTATTCGCATACCAATGTGTTCTTGATTCATATTAAATGTGCTGGTGGCCCATGTTTTCAAGAATGGCATTATTATCTTCTATCAACCATTTCCATTGTCGATTCTTTGTCTTTTTCCTAGTCTTCACTGGTTTCAACTGCAACCGAGCCACTATGACTAAATGACTGTACTAAGCACATATAACATCTGGCTCGTAGTCTTGAAAAAGAATATGGTCATTACATTTCCTTATTTCAGCAAAGAAATGTCCCATTAAAACCATTGAACCCACTACATACACATAATTTGACGGATCCTTAAATTCTTACAACAACGTGCTTTTTGACCTAGTGCATCTCAATAAATAATAATGCACTTTTCTGGATTATCTACTGGTGCAATGACAACAAACACATCACCTTCTCTAACCAAATTGGAAACATGATCATAATCCTTATCAATCACAACCACTTCATTATCGCGCTTTTCATCTGTGATATTTCCAAATGGGGGAAATGGTGTCAATTCTTGGTGTATCCATGGTTTGATAAATTTGTTAGTTTGGTTTTGACACTCATCAAAGGACTCTACATCATCAATACACGCAAGACAAAAGAAAAAGTATTTTTCGTTTCTCGACTGCATGAATATTTTCCATTTTATTAGTCCTAATGGAGTGTAAACCCCTTGTTTTAGGGATTGCAACACAATTATATGGCTTTGATCTATCAACATCGCCCATTGCAATATTCAAGAAGAGTCTGTTCAAGATAAAGCCATAACTTGTGCAAATCAAATTTCACATTTAAAAACAATTTATTAAACTTTTTAAAAATAATTTAAATAAAAATACTCATGTAAATATAAACATAGTAAATAACTGCTTTTGAAAACATTAATGTTTATTGAAACAATTACATACCTTCTCACATTAGCCATGCTTTCATTGAATTCATGGCTTAAATTTTGCTTGCACCAATTAACAACATCATTTGAATTTGCGAGGCAAGAAGCAAAGTGATTCATTTGATATCTCCTAAGTGAACGTTTTATGTAGGCCCCGATGCCATCATGTTCTCCTTTTCCATGTCCTGTTTAAAAAAAATCCATGTGTGGCGAACATCTGTTTTATTATGAATGCGAGACAACCATAAGAATGAGCGTGCCGATTTAAACTAGCTAGCACAACCATCTAACCACACCGAATTCTCTTTAAAAGTGACCCTCTTCTTGATAATTCGTTATAAAGCATATTAAAACAATGTTGAACAAAACATGTATCATGTGTACGATCATCACTGATGTAGAAATGGTACTCTTTAACCACTTCACGATTATTTTCATCGCTATTAGAACCATCGACATGAAGCTCTACATTTCTGTACAAAATATGCACAAAAGTATAGATACCTGGTCTGAATGATAATACTCACTTTGTATCTCGTTTTGTGGAGTGAAAGTGTAATTTTTTCAGTAAAATCAACAATTTGATAACATTGTTCCTTTTGGAAATAAATCTCATGATTGCTTGAACTATAAGTCTTGCCATCGTGTTGTATGAGAGTGTTTGATATATCTATATATTTTCTCCCTGAACGACTCCATAAAACATGTCACAGAGATACCATCTTCAACTAACTCAATCTTTCTTGATGTTGTCATTGAATCTGTAACATGAGTATAATCAACATATTCACATCTCTTCCATTTCACAATGCGATTTGACAATTGAGGATCATTTGGATCAATGGGGTATTTAACATCAAAAAGAGCCAAATGAGAACATTCTTCACATTTTCTTCCACCGATGCATTGTTTCTTATAAAATACTTGATCATTCTCTCGTGCACATAATATTTTAGATACAAATTCATGAACACTCAAAGGAGGGGGCTCATTTGGCCAACACTGTATGCCAAAATGATTAAATTTCTCATAATATAATTCAAATTCTACAGGGTATCGACAACAACATGTGTCGTGAACAACAATGGGCCTGACATACCATGGTTTAAGCTTCACAAATGTGCTAAGGGAAATATTCACATCAACATTACTTGCCATAAAATGTTTGAACATTTCCACTTGAGTGGCCTGTGTTATTTGTTTGGCATGCATTTCATAGTTTCCTTTAGATATACAACGCCGTAGAACATTCTTTTCATTTGGTAAGACACGAGAGTTTAAATGCTAAAACTCTTTCACCTTGTCCCTCACATTATCTGGAAGCCTAGCTTGATAAGGTTGTCTACAGATAGCGACCCAACATGCAACTTCATCATCTTCATCTAATTGAACCGTAATGTTTTTATGCTTCCATAAACTCCTTCTTGATGTTTTTAACGTTCTTGCAGTCATGGCCAACAAACGATCAGTTGCGGGGTTTTTTGCCACAACCCCTCTTAGCAATGTTTTACAAGCAAACACTAAATTACGTGATCGTTTCTTTGCAGGTGTGGCAAGGGCCGAGGTTATATTTTTTGATACCATCTCATTTGTTTTAACATCTTTGACACTTTTAATGCCCAATAATTTAATTGCATCTTTTAGACATTTTTGCTTTAACAATCTATGCAACAACTGAGCTTGTGCTATGACAAAAATACCTTCAAGATCATTTTTGAGTATCTTTTTTGCTTTATATTGAGTTGTATGATCACGCATCGGGGGTCCCAATTCTTCAATTTTACTTGAATCCATATTCTCCAAAAAATGTCATCAATGACGATATTGTTGCAACTTCCAATTAATCTTTGTAAATTCATAGGTGCGGTAAGATGTTGTAGGTTGGATGTTGACCCTGCATGAAAAAATGTAAATTTATAAGATTGTGAACTTTCAAATCAATTATATACTCAAGTATTAAATATAATTTTATAAACATTAAAAAATATTTACTCACTAATTACGGTCTCAATATCAATGTTGCCCATCGTTTGTCCCACATTTGTCATTTCCTCATCACCTCCATGTTCTCCATTTCTTTCATCAACGTGTTCCTCGACATTTTGCATTCCTTCATCACCACCATGTGCCTCCACAATTTGCATTTCTTCGTCACTGCCATGTGCCTCCACATTTCTTATCAATGCTCTTTTTTCTCTTAACTTTCTCATGTTTTCATGTTTTCTTTCTTTTATTGCCTCTCCATCAATTCTAATGTGATCATGTTTTGTTGCACATTTCTTTTGGGTTCCCATGATGAAATAATTGAAAACCTAAACTCTAATGCCAAAAACCTAAAATCATAGTAATATGTTAGATATAAAATTGTACAATTAATGAAACAAATTGCAATGTGACATAAAGCATAACCAAATTCACAATATTTCCCTTTGTAGAAATAAGAGTAATATGCTAAAAAACATTCACCATATGTATAACAAAATGTAATATGACAAAACATAATATGCAATATGTTGCTTAAAAAGAAATATGCCAAAAGCAAATTTGCTTTTATCCTTTAAAAAAACAAATATTACTATATGCTATAACCAATTTTACAATCTAAAAAAACTAGTAATATGCCAAAACCAATTTCACAATCTTAAAAGAAACAGTAATATGCCAAAACAAATCTTACAATTTAAAAAATAAAATAAAAAGTAATATTCCAAAACCAATCTTACAATCTAAACAATACAAAAAAACAATAATATGCCAAAACCAATTCTACAATCTAAAAAATTAAAAAAAACAGTAATATGCCAAAACCAATTTTACAATTTAAAAAATAAAAAAACAGTAATATGCCAAAACCAATTATATATTAATTTCATTTATAAAGAAAAATAAGCAAATATAAAATTTGTAAAGAAATTTAATATAAAAAACCTTAAAACATCCAAAACCAAAAATAAAAATACCTTATAACTTTATTTCGCACTTTAAATATCCGCGCACTGTAAATATCTAAAGTGTAAATATCTGTGCACTATAAATATCCGAAGTTGAATTTTTGTGGAAATAAACTTTCGAGCGAGAGTATATATAAAACTCTCGGGCTAGAAAGTTTAGAATCTTGCCGAGAATCACGGGCATTTAATAGGTTGGCCCCTAAAAGATTCTCGGGGCTTTATGTAATAAAACTCTCGCCCGAGAGTTGTTTTATTTTGTCTACTAAGAGTTTAAACAACCTCACGGGCGAGACTTTGATTTAACCCAGGTTACTTTTCGGGCTAAATATCTCTCGGCCAAGAAATAAATTTAATTCTCGACCCAGAGTTTCTAGTCAATAAACACAATAACTGTTTCTGCAGTTTTCTAAAATTTGTCACTTTCTGATTGTGGAAACACTGCAAAATCTAAGAATTACCCGTCGGAGTTTATACCAATAGATTCATCATTGAATCTACTTTCTCACAGTATAAGAATTTATGAATTTCATTAGGGATTTCTATTTTTTTTCTAAATTGTATCATTACAAAATTTAGTGACCTAAAAATCAGTCATAGTGAAAATTCAAGATCATCACAATAACAACAAAAAAAAATATAAAAAATCACAACGTTGTTCCTTGCACTGTCCTCTTCAAAAGTGTAGTTTTAGGATTTTTTAGAAGAGTCACATTTGAATGAAAATGAGAGGTTCCTGTTAGGATATTCCTGCACTCCATCCTAGTCCCATCAGTATTTTGATCATTTACATTTTCAGTCATGCATGCACCTTTAGGGTTTGCATGCATTCTAGGGTTTGCATGCATCCCAGTCATCATTCCAGCACCTAGCCCTCAGTTAGCCAGCCCCCAGGAGCTTCTCACTATTCAGTTTTAGCCCTCCAATTTCTTAATGCGCCCTTCTTCCTTGATTTTAGGGAGCAACACGCCCTTCTTCACCTACCAGTCCAGTTGTCTTCAGTTTACACTCAGTTACACTTAGTTACAGTCAGTTACACTCAGTTACAGTTAGTTACACTTAGTTACACTCAATTACACCTACCAGAGTTAGTTTGACTGATGGTTGACAGTTACTTGAGCATTGATGACTCCACTGATGATGATGAAGACTTCCAGTTGTGCTCCGATGATCATGAGGACACCTAGTTGTGCTCCGATGACACTCTATTGATCTTATGATCACTTTGAGAGGCTAATTCGAATTGCCACCTTAGGCATTCGAATCCTCTCTACCATTGTACTATTTATTTGTCCATATTGTGATTAATTAACTAGTGTGTGTGAAGTATTATTGCTTCTATCTGAGTTCTACTGTACCATATTATTCTATTGCTCATTATACTGTATTGTTCACTCTTCTTCTATTTTCCTGCTTAATCATAATTACTCTTGTGAGGTACACATCATCTCTTAGATTTGCTGTGAGGATTTTCACAGTTCCCAACATGTGTCAATAAGACATTGTTTTTTAAACATATGCTATTTCGATAAATAATAAAAAATTGTTTTTAAGTCTGAAAATCCTCAACATATAGTCCATTGCAAAGTACAATCTGTGTAGATTATGAGTGTACATTTGGTTTTCGTAAAATGAATAACCATCTCTAAAACAAAGGAGGGGCACACAAGTCACTCAATATCCAAACCTAAAATTTTAAAGTATATGTAGTTGGTGCCCTTCAAATTTGTCTTACTATATGTCCATACAAAATTTCAAAAAAATATGAGTATGAAGCTAATACAATTCTTTAACACTCTTATGTTTACCTCAAGTTGAAATTCCTAAGGGAGATATGGGTTTGAAGGTGTTGAAGTTGAAAAACATAAAATTTTGCAGTTATTTTGTCAAAAAACAGACAAAAAGTGTATCCCAACTTCATATTTTAAATATCTATAAATTCATTTTGGAAAATTTTTAATAAATGTATTCTATATTTAGTAAATTCAAGGTTATGAAAGGTGAATACAAATAATTCATATCTACCCAAATTTTACATAATAAATCACAATATGTTATCTAATACTAAATTTTATTTTATTTATGTATGTATATATTTCAAAAGAAAAAAAAAACATACAACTTGTTATTCTTTTCGAATCAAAGTTACATATAAACCTTCACATCCATTCCAAAAATATATCAAAACTATATCTCTCTTTAGACCATAAAAGACTTTCCTACAATAAAGTCTAAGAGATAAAAAAAGCTATAATGATATCCCATTACAGAACTCACACTATGCCATGACCATAAGAGCATCCAAAAGTATAAATAGACTAACAAAAAATACCTAAAGAGCATTTTAGTGACCATAGTCAATGAGGACTCCATCAATAAACTCTTCAAAATGGAGCAGCCCTTTCATTTTGCCGACAACCTGTTTTAAAAGCTCGTTTGCTACATGGTTGTAGATGATGTTTCCTAATTTATAATATAAGACTTATCTCACGCCAAAATTTAACTATTTAGAATTTATATATATATTAAAATATCTTGAGATAACGAGGAAGAAGAACAATATTTTACAACTATCTGTTATCTTTTTAAGTTAGATAGATTGTCTCTCACCACTACTTTTTATCCATGCATGTGTTACAGATATCCATACATTATATATATATATATATAATTGTTTATTTCAAATTTGAAAGACGCCCATAAAATCAATGTGGAGACTACACTTGTCCTATCCTCCTTCAATCTAGGAAAAGCATATATGGTCGTCCACCTCAAATTCTACTAGCACAATCACTTAACTTTTGGTTGGTGAACACCAATAGGTCATAAGTTAAGTGCCATGAAGAAGTTCTATCTTCTTCTACATGCGTAGTTGTAATCACTTATTCTTCTCCATGACTCAGCTAGGTGCTAGTTGTTACGTTCTTTAGTTAAATGGGTACATGCTAGTTGTTACCTTTTTTAATTAAATGGGTTTGTCTATCTATTATCCATGCATGAGTTACAAGTTATCCATTGATTAGCTACTAGTTATTTTATATAGATATATATTTTTATAATTGTTTATTTGGAATTTTGAATGATAACCATAAAATCAATGTGGACAGTACACTTATCTCATCCTTCTTCAATCTAGGAAAAGCATAGATGAGAGTCCACCCGAAATTCTAAGATATAAATACTAATGAATATAAAGATATAAAAACTAACTATATAAATATTTTTAACTCATTCCATCTGATAAAATGCCTTGCCTTTTGTTTTTTTCAGATGAATTGACGAAGGAATACAAATGCTGCTTTTTTCCAGATGAATTGACGAAGGAATACAAATGCAATTTACAGCAAAACCAGGCCGCATTTGAAAGGAGGATGCGTCCAAGAACACCCAATGTTCTATACAGATAGAGAAGTTGGATAATAGACCGAAAGGCACGGTGGATATGGAAAATGCCCGAAATGATAAAGATTTGGACGATAATTTCTCTTCTCACAATAGTAACAGGAAAAGTCGTTGATGGATGAGTCAAATCAATTCATTTTAGAAATAAATCTGAACGTACCATATTAAATTCTGCGGAGACAAACTTACATATAATTCCTAGTTTGTCTGCTCCGTATAAATGCCAAGACTTCTCAATCCGAGATGTCTTGGCCAACACTTTTCAAATGTGAATTCAATCCGGATCTACCACAGAGCCCAGCAGGGATCATGGGACGTATATGTTTAAGCTACGTCCTTGTTTATAAACTATTGTGTATAATACTATCAAGTAATAAAAAACATAGCCGCATAGGGTATGTTGAATAGTTAGATAATCTCAATTTTATATACCTGTGTATAGTGAACATTAATATTTATATTTATGAATGGTTAAATTCATCTTAATCCAGATTTAAACAATCCAACTTTTTTTCTAAAAATAAATAAGATTTATTTATTTTTAGAGAGTTGTGAGGAATAAATAAGATGCAGGTTTGTTTTATTCTAAACCTGCACAAAGATGATTTATAATCAAATAAGATTTATTTAGGTATATATTAAAATAAATAAGATATTAGTTATTATATTATAAAAAGTTTGCTATAATTTTTTAAGAAAAATAGTCAGTCTACTATAATTTCATAAGAAAAATAGTCAGAAAAAAAAAGTCCAAAACTTTGAACATGTTGTAACGCCCATATTTTGATTAGGCATATTTATCACTTAGACACACCATACTTTATTTTCTTATATATTCTGTTGAACTTAGTTCGATTGAGTAAACTATATTGCGATATGATGGAACTCATTATATGATGTTACTTTGTTTTATGATTTCACTATGATTATGATGTTACTATGTTATGCGGTTACGATGTCATGATTATCATATGATTTCTTTATTTTACGATTACAGTATATGTTTATATGTTTTCATTAATAAGATGTGAAATATATGATTCGGTACGTGGATACCATCTTCTTATATGAATTATTGAAGTGTTATATGTCATACGCATCTATGATGAACTAAAAAGGTTACATGAAATAAAATGATTTTTGATAACATGGATCAATTAGCGATCAATGGGAAATGCTTTCTATAAATTTGTATTTTGCGAAATACTAACCTACAGGACACAAGGGCTATGGGATAGTCAGTTACTTGATCTGATATATGGGACAAAAAACTTGTTTGTACAGTAAACCTTAGCAGCCAAAAATGATGATACGATAACACAAACTGATAATCTCGATAGCAGCAAAGTATGAGTCAATAAGGACATAGGCCCAGTATGTTGAGAGGGATGGATGTGTTTCCCACCCTATGTTTCCATGAGACCCGAGGTCGTGGGAGGGCTGTGCTGAGACACGCTCCCCATGTTGTTGTGATGACGATGGTTGGATGCCTAGTAGGGGAGGATAGATCCGCTGTTCAGCCGACGCTATCGCTCTCAGGTTCTATGTGGTCAGGTCGGTGAGTCCGACATCCACTTTTGTACTGGCAAAGGAAGGATAGGGAGGATGCAGGACGTAGGTTATGATGGGAGGATATGTTAGTTAGTATTGTTGAGGGTTGGGTATTCCTTGATTGTGAGTTAGTGGTAGTAGGTACCCTTCCTTGTACATGATTGATTAAACTAATGTAAACATAAAAAATAATGATGTGAAATCGTAAAGGGTTAAATGTTAAATAACTGAGGATGTTAAAGTAATTGTACTATATATATTATGCTTGTTCTTCTACATGGGGGTAAATACTACTATTAGTTAGCAAGTATGCATAGGCAGGATGGGGTTTGTCTATAGTACATTTATGATCTATGCATACGCTGGCCACACATGCACACTTTGCACATGTACACTAGTATCGATATACAAACACTTAACATATTGAATAAATGTATAAGTTGTCATAAGTAATTATGTTTATCATGCATTGATCGAATTCAGATAATGAATATAAAGTTATTTAAGATGTTTAAAACAAGTCAATTAATATATGTATTACTTGTTGGTAAACATTGTGATAAACAATTGAGACAAGTGTCGTCAGTTAACATTGTCATCTGAGAATTGTTGTAAATAAGGCAATGGTACTGTTTAATTAATTAGTAAGATTGTTTAAGCCCTTAAGGGTGCTTTGTTTAGAAGAACGATGATACTATGTTGATGTTAGGGTACTCATGTGATAACCAAATGATTTAAAAAAAATATTTTTTAATAATTCACCATTTATTATTACTTTGTGGTGATTTAATTAATATTATTACTTAATTAATGTTATTCTAATAATATTACTATCCATGTCATAACAATTGCAATATAGGTAAAATTTAAATATTGATTAATAAATTATTAGAGTGTGATTATTTCCATTACTAAGTTAGACATAATAGGATAACAATTCTTGAATGGATGTGATGTGATGGAAAATGGTTTAATACTATTTATTTATTCAATACGAATCTTAGAATTTAAATTTCAAGATAAGTTATCTTGACGGATGAGGTAAACCATTAAGACACACCTTGTCCAAATTTAAAAGGTCAACTATTTATGTATTATTTTATTATTTATACTAATAACACTAAATACAAAGGTGGTGAATAGACTAGTAGTTAATAAAATTTGTCTCGAATAGATAACCTTTGGGTAATGATTCCCACCATAATAAATACTTACAACCAACAGTCAAAATCCAATAAATTTATTGTGAGTATAATTGATTATTCGGTACATTGAGTGTGAAAATATATTTTTTTATAATGTAACTTGTATGAATGAACTAAGTGAGGGGAGTAAATGTTTGAGAGGCTCGAGAGAGGGAGTTTGGGGCAGTGGAGTAAGCCCAAAGTCTTCTCGAGGAAGGAAATGTATATAGGGAAGAGTGAAGGGAGGAGAAGGAGTTAGATTTTGGGGAAGAATCTATATTGGGAGAAAATTGAAGGTAACGAGGGGATAGCTCTAAGTGGAGAGAAAGGTTTTGAGAACAGAGAAAGGATTTGAGAACCTAGTAAATACTGCTCTCGGGATTATCAGTTTGTGAGCTCGGGGGCTTGGAAATCCTTTGATTTCCAAGGGCCAGCAAGATAATAGCTGGTTGGTAGGGTGGACACATCATCTTGGCTGACTAAGAGAATATAAACATAACCTGCTACAACCTACGGTCTACTAGCATCAGCATCAGGTAATTTCCTTGTTATTTATTTTATTTGATTATTATGCTGAAACGTACTCTAAAACATACATATACCTTGCTATTTACTGATTTATTACTGTGAAACATATTCTTATGATGAAAACAAATTGTTGAAGGAAAATATTGATATGTTAGTTTATTTTTAAATACGAATGTATGATTGTTAAAGAAAAAACAGTATACTAAATTTCATTTAAAAGCATAGAATTTTTATTAGAAATTTACTCACATATACCTGAATAAGTTTAATACATAGAAAAGTGACATAGAAGATGACTTAGGGCTCTGTTGAAAAACGGAGCGCTACACTTGGTATCAGAGCGCTTGTTCGGACTCTTGAACATACAGGCCTATTCATGCTTCATCTAGTCATGGTTAACGAGAAAATCTACTTGATAGATTACCTACTTAGCTTCCAACCATAGTAAGCTTCAAGGGTACCTGCACAACCACATGAAAATTTTTCCCTTAGCTAAAGGTTGTGGCATTTGAATATGAAACAGATGAGAAAATAAAAATAATACTAACAAATAACAATTGCAAATGACCTAGCTAGGGAACAATGGAAAAAACTCATAACATAATTGAAATTTCAGATGAGCTGCCGAACCAAATAAACTTAAGTAACTGCCCATCATAGTATCCATGTCTAGTGGAACCTAAACCATGCTTGGTGATGTAGCCAAACTGATTCAATCTTAAATCCTTTTAAGAACAAATCTAACAAAACTTTATCAGAGGTTAAGTTCTGTAAAGGGGTGTAATATATATATAATTTTAGACTCTTATAAATAAGCCGAAAGCCCTATCCATTGATAACTAGTCGTCCATATATATATATATATATATTTAACCAGAGATGAAAGCAAGATTATTCATATTGACATTCCAAACGCTTTAACTACTACACACCACCAGCATAGACTATTATAACAAAGACTACTCTTCTTTGAAAATCGCCCACATCTTATGTGCGAATCAACTATATTTGCAAGCATGAATGATCATTTTTATTCATAAACATGGACCAACATGTATTCTATCATTTCAGAACCACTATTCATTCATTTCTTGAAATATTGAATAGGATTTGTAACCTAGGGAAAATTCGCTTTTGTCATTTAAATAAATGCTTTTTAGTAAAATACTGACCATTATTTTCCCATTTTTAAACCAAGCCCCTAGAAAAGAGGTTCTGTGGTCCTGATACAGGGAAGAAACAAAAAAAATAAAGAAACCAAAATTCAATATGTTGATTATGCTCCCTAAATTTAAAAAAAAATGGCATATTTGATGCATTTTAATACGGATCTTCTAAACACTAAAATAACTACAGAACTTGGAAATCATAAGAAACAAGGGAGAACCTAGGAAACAATCGTGGAGTTGGTTTGGAAATAATAGGTAGAGACTGCAGGTCCCAATCATTATCCATAGAAAGATGAAATAGTAACAACGTAGGTATGTTTCACGCCTCGCAATCCCTATTAGCCATAGATGACCAGTTCCTCCCTATAGAGCACTACAGTTTAAAATCATATAAAATACATATAGGGTGTGACCCAAAAAGGGGTTCTCAATCGCTTGCACTCTCAACAAGAGTGATTGAGTTCAACTATCAAGAGAATGCACCCGGTAAACAAACTAACATCAATTATCTATGAGAGGTCGAGACCACAAGCACCCTGACTTAATATATTCATAATGAAATTAAAACCTGCTTAATGGGAAGTTCATTTGTACATTATGTAAAAAATACAAAAGTCAAGGTGGGGCTGATCCACCTACTAGGTTTTTCAATGGAAGTTATACAGGCCGATTCATTGAGAAAAACAAAAAACAAAAAAAATCAATTTAAAATTATTAACGCTGGTCTTCATCCCAAATCCGCCCATTTAAAAAAAAAGGGGGTTTATGGATCGGATAGAATCTTAAAGAGAGCCATCGATGCCCTTATCACAGAGAAGTGTAGGAAGAGCTACATCCCTTGTCGAACTACAAAGGACTGCAATCATGGTATATTCCAGAATTTGTGCCCTCTACTTATTTCCAATCCATGAAAGGAAGTAATCGAGATAAATATATTTTAAAGGTTATTATGTATAATGTAATTTGAAATTATAAGGGACCTAACGCCTACACTCTTTCTTCTTCTCCAAAGAAGTAAACGTAACCCAATATTGCGCAAAGCCTCCAGGCATGCGCCCCTCACTAGCAAGCAGAAACAATACCTGGAAAATTTTGAGTAAAAGAAAGTAACAGGCCCTCACAAGTACCTTCATACTCTAAATATTAAGATTGTATTCCTATTATAGACAACGATATGTAACTACTGAAGCCAAATAGTAATGAATATGCAACCTCCCAAGAGGGTCGTTCTCTCCATCCTCAATAGAAAAGGCTGGAAGCAGGAAAAAAAACAAATCTATCTACTGCATTTCTAGGAATACGAATAGCTTCGGTTGTTTCTTAAATCATTTTATTAATACCATCGAATGAATTTCAAACAAAAGAATTGGAACTTGCCCATAGGGAAAGAGAGAGAATGAGTCACAATAACGCTCAACAAGTCACGAACCTGCCAGGAAGGGGTGCTGTCTCTGAGCTGCACAAATATTTTAATGCAAAAGCCAGAAAGTGAATACGGCTAAGCTGGAAACAAGAAGAAAAATCCAGTTTCAATAGAGAAACCAGTTGTCTGAGCATTAAATCCTATGTGTTTTTCACAGGTAGCCACTACCGACCTACAGTTATCGTTTCAAGGGCTCATGTCTTAAATTACTATTAGACATTTCCTACAAGAAAATCCATACAAATGCCACAACAGGCAGCCCTAAGTTCATCCAAAATACCCAGTATTTAAACGCCCAACTACTTCCGCAAACCAAATACTATAAGACATTGCAGTTCTCTTATGAAGGTCAAGCATTGGGTTAGTAAACCGGAAGAAGTGCAGTAGAATCGAATGCGATACCATCTCGGGGAAATTGCTTTACAAAATATGATTAACTCACAGATGATAAATCGAGTCAGATGAATTCAATCGATCCTTCCTTCTCTAAAAATACTCTTCTATTTTACCAGTCACGCCCTCTCCTTCAGGCACATATCTCGCCGACATACACCAAACCTGAATCCCCGGCCATGGAGTCGCGCTCGCTGATGGTCCCAGAGTAGAACGAATCTGGAAAAAGAAGGGAAAGAATGACTGCCCCTTGGGGATTGACCCTATTTAGGGTTTTCCCACTCTTGCATGGCAGTGGACTGACAAGAGGAGCCGCGTGGCCACACCTTTTGCATGGCCGAGGATCGAGTGAAATGGCCTAGTGGTCGAGTGAATTTGCTTTATTTATTTTTATTTATTTAATTTTAGTTTTAGTTAAATTAAATTTTGTATATATTTATATAGTTGTTATAACCTAGGTTTTGTTAAGAATTAAAATTTAATATTAAAAATATAAAGTTACTCATAAATTTTAATTAAAGAGTTGATCATAGATTTTAAATTATAAGGTTAATCATAGTCAGATTGATGATTAAACATATAATATTAATAAGGTTAATGATTATGAGATTAATAAAGATTAAGCCCTAACGTTTAGAGTTAAATAAATGTTAGGGTTTATGCGAAATAAAATGTTATTTCAAATGTCCATTTGAAATTTGTAAATCGAGGTTGATGTTAAAAATATTTAATTGACCAATATCAATGGTCGTAGAGTTTAATTTGAACCCCGTGGAATTTACGTAGGAATCTTTAGTAGATTTAGTGTCGGGTGGCCTCAAGATGGCATGATCGAAGCGCCATGAACTATAGCTCATTTCATGAAACACATCTATTTGAAAATCAACTAACATGCTCCTTAGAAACTAACGACGTGATGTTTTACTCCATGAATCAGGATTAATCATGGTAACAACATGCAGAGGTCAAGGTCGGGGTCAAGGTCGACCACCGCCACCACCGCCTCTGCCATCGTCATCGCTGCCAACACCGCCACGATAAACCTCAATGCCTGAAATGCAAATAATAATGAGGTCTTTGGAGGCTATTATGACCACGATGAACAGGCAGTTGGAAAGGGCCGTCGAGGTGGAAACCACTCAAGTGAGTCGAAAGAACTCTGAAAGGGCACACGGCCCAAGACAGGAACCGCTTTAGGACATATTGAGGGAGTTGCAAAAGATAAAGGTTCCAGAGTTTTCAGGAGGACGACCCGGTAAGCATGTCGAAGCATGGCTGGAAGGCATGAAGAGATGCTTCGCATTGAATGAGTATACATCTAGTTCCAAGGCTAGGATGGTCGTCTTTCAGCTTAAAGGTGATGCTTTGAATTGGTGGTCAGATCTCGAGAAGCAGTTGCACCTTACTCCTCTTACGACTTCTTGGGAACTGTTCGAGGAGAGGTTCCACAAGAAGTATTTGCCAAATTATTACAAGGAAGAACAGGCAGGTGCACTCCATGCCTTAGTACAGGGAGACAAGACGGTGGAGGAGTATGAATCTCGGTTTATGGAACTAGTAAAATATGTTCCTTACCTGGATGCAGATGATTGTCAGGTAGAGCATTTTGTGTATGGACTTAACTACAAGATTAGGGCTGCTGTGCGGATGTGGAAGCCAACTTCGGTTGCCATGGCAGTTGAGTATGCTCGTTATGTAGCGGATATGTCAGATGGAAAAGGGGGGTAGTAAGTTGATAGGAACCTGGTAAGCGGATATGTTTCAGGGAAGGTCTCACGTCCTTACTTTAGGGGAGGACAATCTAGACCCCCTCCTTACAGTAACAGGTTCACACCGAGGGGTAATACTTCAGTTAACTCAGTCTCGCAGGAATTGTCCGCAGCCCACCAAATCCAGGGATGTACACAAGGAAGTTCCTATAGAGGATCAATGGGTTTTAGAGGACCCAAGGGAAGGAACTCATCTCAGAGGATTCCTCTGAGCAACATGCAAGCCCCTCCCAATCTCTCTTGTTGGGGATGCGGAGGTCCTCATTTCCAGCGAGACTGTCCCAAGGGTTAGTCAAGCAGCAAGAACAGGGAAGGAAAAACACCCATGGATAGTTTGGGTAAAAGTCATCGGATTCATGCAGCGGTTCATAACCACCAAGCAAAACATCAGTCTACTGTAGTAGAATCCACTAGTAAAGTAAACAATGTCGAACTTAAAATTTTGTTTGATCCGGGAGCAACTGATAGTTTTATTTCACCATTTGCATTAGATAAATGTGGGTTGGCAGCCTACAAGCACGATGATTTCAAACTGGTTGAAATGGCTTCAGGAGCTAAGCAAACAGTAGGTCTTAAAGTGAGGAGTTGTGAGGTTGACTTAGGAGTGTGCACCACTAAGTTGGATTCTTATGTCACCAATTTGGGGACTTATGACCTCATTATTGGCATGGATTGGTTAGAAGGCCATAGAGATTTCTTAGACTGCTATGTGAAGAAGGTGTTGTGCTTCGATGACGAGGGAAGGACAATTCAAATCCAAGGCATGAAGAGGAAGGTATCCCTCCGTTTCATCTTTATGGTGAAATCTAATCGGTGCCTAAGACAAGGATGCCAGTTGTTCGTAGTGGAGGCCGTGAGCGATAGTAAAGGACCTTCCTTGAATTCTTACCCAGTACTTTCTGAGTTCAAGGATGTCTTTCCGAAGGAATTGCCAGGACTACCTCCAGAAAGAGAGCTCGATTTGACAATCGAACTAAAACCTGGTGCAGAGCCTATCTCAAAAACTCCTTATAGAATGAAAACTCCAGAGCTCCGTGAGTTACAGATCCAGTTAAAAGAGTTGCTAGATTTGGGACTGATTAGACCTAGTATCTCGCCGTGGGGGAGCACCAGTGATCTTCATTAAGAAGAAGGATGGATCTCTACGACTGTGCATAGATTACAAAGATTTGAACAAAGCCATAGTGAAGAACAGGTATCCCATACCAAGAATTGATGACCTCTTTGATAAAATGAAAGGTGCATCAGTCTTCTCAAAGATTGATTTATGATCAGGGTATCACCAGTTGAGGATCAAGGAAGGCAACATTCCTAAGACTGCCTTTCGAACTCGATTTGGGCATTATGAGTTTGTAGTGATACCATTTGGTTTTACCAATGCTCCAGCGGTATTCATGAGCCTCATGAATGGTGTCTTCCGAAAATACTTGGACCGCTTTGTTCAGGTCTTCTTAGATGATATTCTTATCTATTCTAAGAATGAGAAGGAGCACGAGGAACACTTGCAGTTAGTCTTGACATGCTTAAGGGAACATAAACTTTATGGTAAATTGTCAAAGTATTCCTTCTTCCAAAAATAGATTCACTACTTGGGGCACATCATCTTAGGTGAAGGGATCTCCATAGACCTGGAAAAGGTAAAGGCCATTGAATATTGGCCAATTCCAAAGAATGCTCATGAGGTGCGCAGCTTCATGGGGTTAGCAGGCTATTACCGGAAATTTGTGGAAGGATTTTCTAAAATTGCAAAACCTATTACCACCTTGCAACGCAAGGGAATCCGATATGAATGGAACGATGAATGTGATACTGCTTTTACAGAGTTAAAGAGATTGTTGACAAGTGCACCAATCTTGCGGGTACCAGACATAGATAAAGATTTCATGGTATGCACCGATGCCTCAAAGCAAGGACTAGGAGCGGTGTTGATGCAGGAAGGTGGGGTAATAGCTTATGCATATTGAAAGTTGAAACCTCATGAGGAGCAGTATGCCACGCATGATCTAGAATTGGCAGCAGTAATGTTGGCACTAAAATTATGGAGGCACTACCTTGTTGGTAGAAGCTTCACCCTTAAAACAGACCATCAGAGCTTGCAATACATCTTTACCCAAAGGGATTTGAATGCTAGAAAAAGGTGATGGAGTGAGTTAATGAGTGAGTATGACTTTGGTATCTCTTACATCAAAGGAAAGGAGAATGTAGTGGCAGACGCTCTAAGCCGAAGACTGAGACTTTTCTCCTTAATTCCCTTGAAGGTTGACTTGAGGGAAAGAGTACTAGGACAACTATTGGGCGATAGTTGGTATCTAAAAGTAACCTCAGCTATTCAGAATGGAAAGGAACAGGAATTGAAGTATGATGGGTACCATCTTGAGGAAGATGGATTGTTGCGGTATTAGGTAAGGATGTATGTTCCTAAGGACGGTGATATTAGGGAAACAATCCTTAGAGAGGCCCATAGATCACATTATTGTGCACACCTAGGGGTGAATAAGATGTATACTGACATGAATAAACTCTTCTTCTGGCCAGGTATGAAGATGGATGTAGTGGATTTTGTTTCAAAGTGACTTGAGTGTCAACAAGTTAAGGCAGATCATCGTCACCCGACCGGTCTCTTACAACCGCATGATATTCCTATGACTAAATGGGAAGTCATTTCTATGGACTTCGTTGTAGGATTACCACTCACATCTATGAGACATAATGCTATTTTGGTGGTAGTCGACAAACTGACCAAAAGCGCTCACTTCATTCCAATCAGAGACACCTATGATGTGACAGATGTGGAAAGGGTATTCATAAATGAGATTGTACGTCTTCATGGAGTTCCTAAAAAGATAATCTCTGACAGAGACCCTAAGTTCACCTCCATATTTTGGACAAGCATGCAGTTAGCATAAGGGACACAGTTGAACTTAAGCTCAGCTTATCACCCCAAGACAGATGGACAGACAGAAAGGGTGAATCAAGTGATGGAGGACATGCTTAGGATGTATGTTATCGATCAACAAACACAGTGGGAGAAATATCTTCCTTTAGTGGAGTTTGCATACAACAATAGTCATCACAGCTCCATTGGTATGCCACCAGATCAAGCATTGTATGGGAGGCCATGCAGGACACCACTCAGTTGGGACAGGTTAGAGGATCGAGTTTTAATTGGGCCTGAATTGATTCAGGAAATGGAGGAACAAGTGTTACAGATTAGGCAGCGGTTGAAGGAAGCGCAGGATAGGCAAAAGAGTTACGCTGATGCACATAGATCAGATAGAAGTTATGGAGTAGGGGATCGTGTATTTATTCGCATCAGACCAAATAAAAGTACCATTCGGTTTGGGAAGGGTACCAAGTTGTCACCTCGCTTTATAGGTCCATTTGAGATTCTTGAGAAAATCGGACCAGTTGCTTATCGTCTTGCACTGCCACCCCACTTGCATAAAAATCATAATGTATTTCATGTTTCTGTATTACGACATTACATAGCTGATGAGACTCACAAAAATCATTGGAAGGAATTGCAGGTCTCGGACGAGGGAACCTTCAGGGTCGAACCATTACGTATACTTGATCGTAGGGTTCAACAGCTCCGTAGTCGCCATGTGGACCAAGTTAAGGTCCAATGGGAGAAGTATAGCCCAGGGTCTGCTACCTGGGAGGATGCAGAGACCATGCATTGAGATTTTCCCTTACTATTTTGACCATAACTTCGGGACGAAGTTTCCCGAAGGGTGGGTGTATGTAACACCCATATTTTGATTAGGCATATTTATCAGTTAGACACACCATACTTTATTTTCTTATATATTATGTTGAACTCAGTGCGACTGAGTAAACTTTATTACGATATGATGGAACTCATTATATGATGTTACTTTGTTTTATGATTTCACTATGATTATGATGTTACTATGTTATGCGGTTATGATGTCATGATTATCATATGATTTCTTTATTTTACGATTACAGTATATGTTTATATGTTTTCATTAATAAGATGTGAAATATATGATTCGGTACGTGGATACCATCTTCTTATATGAATTATTGAAGTGTTATATGTCATACGCATCTATGATGAACTAAAAAGGTGACATGAAATAAAATGAGTTTTGATAACATGGATCAATTGGCGATCAATGGGAAATGCTTTCTATAAATTTGTATTTTGCGAAATACTAACCTACAGGACACAAGGGCTATGGGATAGCCAGTTACTTGATTTGATATATGGGACAAAAAACTTGTTTGTACAGTAAACCTTAGCGGCCAAAAATGATGATATGATAACACAAAGTGATAATCTCGATAGCAGCAAAGTATGAGTCGATAAGGGCGTAGGCCCAATATGTTGAGAGGGATGGATGTGTTTCCCACCCTATGTTTCCATGAGGCCCAAGGTCATGGGAGGGCCGTGCTAAGACACGCTCCCCATGTTGTTGTGATGACGATGGTCGGATGCCTGGTAGGGGAGGATAGGTCCGCTGTTCAGCCGACGCTATCGCTCTCAGGTTCTATGTGGTCAGGTCGATGAGTCCGACATCCACTTTAGTACTAGCAGAGGAAGGATAGGGAGGATGTAGGATGTAGGTTATGATGGGAGGATATGTTAGTTAGTACTATTGAGGGTTGGGTATTCCTTGATTGTGAGTTAGTGGTAGTAGGTACCCTTCCTTGTACATGATTGATTAAACTAATGTAAACATAAAAAATAATGATGTGAAATCGTAAAGGGTTAAATGTTAAATAACTGAGGATGTTAAAGTAATTGTACTATATATATTATGCTTGTTCTTCTACATGGGGGTAAATACTACTATTAGTTAGCAAGTATGCATAGGCGGGATGGGGTTTGTCTATAGTACATTTATGATCTGTGCATACACTAGCCACGCATGCACACTTTACACATGTACACTAGTATCGATATACAAACACTTAACATATTGAATAAATGTATAAGTTGTCATAAGTAATTATGTTAATCATGCATTGATCGAATTCAGATAATGAATATAAAGTTATTTAAGATGTGTAAAACAAGTCAATTAAGCTATGTATTACTTGTTGGTAAACATTGTGATAAACAATTGAGACAAGTGTCGTCAGTTAACATTGTCATCTGAGAATTGTTGTAAATAAGGTAATGGTACTGTTTAATTAATTAGTAAGATTGTTTAAGCCCTTAAGGGTGCTTTGTTTAGAAGAACGAGGATACTATGTTGATGTTAGGGTACTCAGGTGATAAAAAAATGATTTTAAAAAAACATTTTTTATTAATTCACCATTTATTATTACTTTGTGGTGATTTAATTAATATTATTACTTAATTAATGTTATTCTAATAATATTACTATCCATGTCATAACAATTGCAATATAGGTAAAATTCAAATATTGATTAATAAATTATTAGAGTGTGATTATTTCCATTACTAAGTTAGACATAATAGGATAACAATTCTTGAATGGATGTGATGTGATGGAAAATGGTTTAATACTATTTATTTATTTAATACGAATCTTAGAATTTAAATTTCAAGATAAGTTATCTTAACGAATGAGGTAAACCATTAAGACACACCTTGTCCAAATTGAAAAGGTCAACTATTTATATATTATTTTATTATTTATACTAATAACACTAAATACAAAGGTGGTGAATAGACTAGTAGTTAATAAACTTTGTCTCGAATAGATAACCTTTGGGTAATGATTCCCACCATAATAAATACTTACAACCAATAGCCAAAATCCAATAAATTTACTGTGAGTATAATTGATTATTCGGTACATTGAGTGTGAAAATATATTTTTATAATGTAACTTGTGTGAATGAACTAAGTGAGGGGAGTAAATGTTTGAGGGGCTCGAGAGAGGGAGTTTGGGGCGGTGGAGTAAGCCCAAAGTCTTCTCGAGGAAGGAAATGTATATAGGGAAGAGTGAAGGGAGGAGAAGGGGTTGGATTTTCGGGAAGAAATTATATTGGGAGAAAATTGAAGGTAACGAGGGGATAGCTCTAAGTGGAGAGAAAGGTTTTGAGAATAGAGAAAGGATTTGAGAACCTCGTAAATACTGCTCTCGGGATTATCAGGATTTGAGAACCTAGTAAATACTGCTCTCGGGATTATCAGTTTGTGAGCTCGGGGGCTTGGAAATCCTTTGATTTCCAAGGGCCAGCAAGATTATAGTTGGTCGGTAGGGTGGACACATCATCTTGGCTAACTAAGAGAATATAAACATAACCTGCTACAACCTACGGTCTACTAGCATCAACATGAGGTAATTTCCTTGTTATTTATTTTATTTGATTATTATGCTGAAACGTACTCTAAAACATACATATACCTTTCTATTTACTGATTTATTACTGTGAAACATATTATTATGCTAAAAAGAAATTGTTGAAGGAAAATATTGATATGTTAGTTTATTTTTAAATACGAAAGTATGATTGTTAAACACAAAACAGTATATTAAATTTCATTTAAAAGCATAGAATTTTTTTTAGAAATTTACTCACATATACCTGAATAAGTTTAATACATAGAAAAGTAACATAGAAGATGACTTAGGGCTCTGTTGAAAAACGGAGCGCTACACATGTGATCTTTCAACTTACAATTTTGAAATTGTTATTATGTTGTAATGTCTTTGAAATTGTTAATATATTAATAAAAATAAATGTATATTTTAAATATTGTAGAAGGATAGGTAATTTATATTTAATATGTTGACTTATTAAAAAAATTAACATAATAATATAATTAAAGATAAAATCAATATCATTTTTTTAAAAGTAAAGTATCAAATTCCATTATCTTTTAAGATCATTAGGAGCATAGCATCATAAGTTATTGAAGACATATGGTAAAGATAATTATATCTCCATACAACATCAAGATAAGGGGATCACATCATGTGATTATGAGAAGTGTCAAAGCATTATAATGATGCATTATGTATATAGAATGTGGCATTATTAGACTATCGAGTATATTATTAGTCATTAACTCACTAATTTATAAAGTGTTTTTGTCCCACATTCATCATCTACAATACTTAGTATCAAGTGCAAACATAGAAGCAACACCATCTTCCATCAAGGTATCACTTCACCTCCAATGAACAACTTGAAATCATACATGAAAGAAACAATACAACATAATAACATATCTCATAGGAGGTACACTCACCCTCACTAAATATATGGGTGCTCCTACATGCCTTTGAGCCTCATGAAAACAAGAAGAGTCATCCATCCTCTCACTATAATGTACAAGTGTCATTAGATCAATAAGTAGCATGTACATGAGAACCCCTCTCACTCTTCTAGCCAAAATTATTCAACTAGCTAGATTATGCTTTGTTGATGATTTAGTGCAATCCCTCAAAAGAAACTCTCCAACATTACATAGAAAGAAGATTGTCTTAGAGTTAATTTCCTCTACACCTATTATAGTCCCAATTGGAACATGTCTCACGGCCTTTCCCTTATACATTAATGGACACTAATTGTCACAATGTCCCACCTCATGACATAATAAGAACATCACAAGTCCTCCTTTCCTATATATTCCCCATCCTTCTTCTTGAAGCCTTACTTGCTACACTTCTTCATATTCATGATAATGACAATTTTGAACAAGACTACATTATGGCTTATTCTTCCACAAGATTGGCTAAAAGTTTTGTAAACTTTGGTATATTCTCTCAAACATAAAAAACATAAACAAAAGGCATCCATGAAGAAGAAAGTCCCTTGTGAGCATTGTGAACTAAGTATTAATTATCCACCTTAGTTCCAATCATAACTAATTGATCCTTCAGTTCATTGATCATGGTCAAGCAACTCACCATAGTATATATATTACTCATTCTAATGGATGAAATAATATTTCGAAAGCATATATTGAGAAGCACAAGAGTTCTAAAATAACTCAACCAAATAATAAAACATATTCTTACTTATCTTCTTATCTAAAACAAGTAATATGATATGATCCTTCATATAATCAATAATATTTCTTCTTATCTAAAACGGGTAATATGAAATGTTCCTTCATATAATCAAGAATGATTATTTTCACTCTAGCTTCCATTTTCTAATTTACATCCAACTATGCTAAATGGATAGGCGAGCTGAAATATCCTTCTCAACATGCTCCAAAAGATTGGCCTTCTCATAAGAATATGAAGCTTAAGCTTCCATGGAACAATATTGGAACCTCCATCCAACATGTCATACTCTCTAAGATTGACAATCACCTTACACATCATGAATAATTCTGGCAAGTGCACAAAATCAATAATTTATGAAGTAGAAACAACCCTTCCAAGGATTAAGATGATTTTCTCAAACAATGTAGGGTTTGAAACCATAAAACCTAAACAAGTTCAATCACCTCTCTTATTTAGTCTCCAACTAAAATTCAAACCCCCTCTTACTCTAGCATGATTTGAACTAAAACAAGCTTTGATACCGTGTGGAAATTTATACATTACAATAGTTTAGTGCAGAATAAAAATTTCATCTCTTTGAATGGATCTTTTTTATATCTTAACCCTCTCGATTTTAGCTTAAAGGATGTCATGCGATATAGTTTAAACCATCATCATAACCATTCAAATATTTCACTTTCCTCCAGCACAATCTTTTAGCAATCCAATGAAAAAAATATACCAAATAACCTAGATAAGTTTCAACCCTCAACGATAACTTATCCCACATGAACTAGATTTGAAAATTTAACTTTACAATCATTATAAAAATAACAAAACAATCCTTACATTTTTCAATGATGAAATTAAACTACTTATCAAATTTTCCTTTTGCTTATGTCAAATCATCAAGACTTATATAGTTGTACATAACATTAATACATGAAAAGCATGGATGGATGAAAACCAAATATGGAAATTGCACAAGTTTTGGATAGGTGGAAACTTTGTTAATATGTTGAAGATGAACTACATGTGCATACCATAACCTTCTTGCAAGGCTAGTACAATTCCACTAGCTCTCAAAAACCCTAGCTAGGAAAACAAGAAAATCATAGCTTAACCAAGGAGCTCCAAAATGTAAGAGTCACTTAAGAAATTTCTCTAGGGAATGATGTCCTATTTTCATCTTCCGAGGATTTGATCACAAAGCTCCAAGCTCAAACCAACTCAAATGGATAAATTGTAACCCCAGACCTCCAAGATACTCTAATATACTCCTAGAAAATAAGAAACCCTAGTGGTGTCAATATTCTCTAAGATACTCAAGGAAACCAAGAAACCCTAGGGAATCCAAGAAAGATAGAGGAGAAAGTGAAAGTGAATACAGAGAGAGAGAGAGAGAGAGAGAGAGAGAGAGAGAGAGAGAGTAGGATGCACTCTTCTTTACATTACATCTCCATTCAATAGTGGATACAAGATAAGTGAATCAAATGATTAATGAGGAGTAATCTCTCCTTCTTGTACTTATATTACAGGTAAAGGAGGACAACAATATAATGTGGAATCAAGAATTTATAAACAAGCTATAATGAGCAATTATATGCCAACACAAGTGAATTTTTTCACTCCAACGTTCACATGTCATGCTCCAACTTGATGTTTACACAATGAAGGCTTGAAGATGGTATATCTACGTAAAGTATGTTTAGATCCCTCTATCACAACCCTCCATGGAATCTATTGATCCTCCTAAGAAATGTATTCCACTCGCTCAATAAACATACTGCAAGAACATTATCTTATCCCAAGGATCCCCGAGCCAACTCCAAGTATCCAAATAGGAATCCAAGCTACCCCATGATAACTAGGTCTTGATGCACTCTTCCAAGATGGTCAATGCTTCTCCTTGCAAGTAGGACATTCTCCATTTAGGTGATCTTTGATCTTCCCACAATGAAGGGTATCCACCAAAATACCTCCAGGTGCAAATCCATCACATACCATGTCCCATGTGTCAATCCATCTTGGGCCATCTAGGGGATAATGTACACCATGTACTCCAATTCTCATTAAGCAGCCCAAATGTGTTCTAAACACTTTTGGAGTAACCCTAACAACTAACATAAATTGTCATGGCATCCATTGGAAAAACATCACATAGAATGCTATCACTATATATTCCAATCTTAAAATGAATCAAGCATTACTCTCTTACAATCACTCTATGCTCATATTATAATCATTATAGCATGTCTATATGCATTTGGATGACATGTACACTTCAAATTTAATTTCTAAACAATTTAAATAAACACCAAATCTTCTAAACTACCACCATTAATAACCAAATTATAGCATTTCCTCCCTATCTTAAATTTCACTTTTAAGATTGTCTTTCTCTATTTTGGTTCGCTATTGATGTCCTTTTGAGGCTGCAACAAGATTTTCATGATCATCAAATTTAGGCATTTTTCTAACCCCAATTCAATCACCTCACTTATATTGCTTCTATTGTTGGTTCTTCTTCAACAATATGAGTTTTCCCTCGTCTTCCTCCTCCTTCATGAATTTTCATTTTCTTTCCACTTAATAAAGAGAATCCTCTCCCTCTTATTGACCAACCACTTCTATCAACATCATACCCTCCTCAATAATCCATAATACTAGAATGTTTTGCAGCTTAATGAACTTTATTTTCTATGTGCTACACTCTTGCAATTATTGGACCTCTCTTCATGATTTGTTTTCTCCTTAGAAATTTCTCCTCAATTCACAAGGCTAATTGATAAAGCGCTACCACTTAATGGAAATTATAATCATTAAAATCATATTGAATGATATAACTTATACAATTTTAGTTGTTCATCTTAACCCATGGTTTTTTATATTCAGTGACAGGAAATCTGCGATGAGATTTCTCACCGTAGATTTCCTGTCACTGAATACAATTTAAGTTAATAAGTTTAGACCTTAAAAAAGTATGTAAATGAAATATTTATATTAAATTTAAAATACCATATCCTAGGTTTTAATATTCTCTTTACCACTTTTTTCTTTATTGTTTAATTTCTATCAATTCCATGTTGGAGCATTTTCCAACCACACATCATTTAAAAGAGCCTTCCAGCTTAATTATCCACTTATCCTAAGTATTATTGACTCCATCATGTTCCTACATCATCAGCAGATCACAATTTCAGTCATGAGAGCCTTCTCCTACATTCTAGGAGCCAATTGGGCATCAAATGAGCCTCCTCCTACATTCCAGGAGTCAACTGGGCCACCTACTAAGCCTCCTCCACCTTTCAGGGGGTGATTTGCATGCCTCTAGCGCATTATTCGGCCAACTGGTGATACTAGGGCGCCTTACTACACTGCATGGGATAGTTTGGTGTGATTCTCACCTAACATTTAGTTAGACTGCAGATATATGGCACCCTCCCCTATTTTTGGGAATTCAGTTGAGTTTAGCATTGAGTTAGACTCAGTTAGTGAATTCTAGAGTCTGTTAGAGTCAATTATTGTTTAGTTAAGTGGTTAACTGATGTGACGAGTGGTGTTAACTGTATTGTAAGCCACTCTCATGCACCAATTCGAATGAACACCTTTGGAATTCGAATTGCTTGGTTTATTGTAGCCATTTTTACACATTGTAATCTATCTTCTGAGTTTATGAGATAATTATACTGTTGCAAACCTTCTGCACAGTGTTCCATACATTTTATTGCATGCATCTCTAGTAACTATTGTGTTTGTTCCATAGATCTATTGTACTTGATATTTCACATGGTATTAGAGCTCATGGCAGGGACAAACCAAGTTTTGTTCACTGCATGCATATTCTGCACTGGTGATTCTGCACTAGTGATTCTGCACTGGTGATTATGCACTTGCCGCTATTTTCCAATTCTGCACTAGAAGCCGAGAGTTTCCACATAATTCCTGGATATTTAATCTTGACTCTTCAAGCTTGCTTGATAGTCTATGTCGGGTGTGATGTAACTTGAAAAGTACATGTTGTCGACCTAGATGGTTCTTGTTTGTTTGTGATTGCAGGTTTTACACTCCCTCCATTTGCATTATTGTAAGAATGGACTCCTCTTCCCAAAATATTCTGATCCAGGTGGATATCGGTGGTGGCCCACCTCCTCCAACTGGCTCAAAACAGTCATTTGGCAATTTTGGTAAATTACTATTTTTAGCAGTTTTTCGGGGTCCTGAACTTCCAGAGCCATTTTGAGGCCCTAAACGACATTTTTTGGTGATTTGGGGGACCAAATGGTTGCCAACATTGTACATCTGGGCCCAGTCGAAAGTTGTAAATCTCGGTTAGACCTTTCCAATGGGCTACCGAGCGCCCTAAACGGAGATCGTATGCAAAAGTTATGACCCCGGGAAGTTGACTGTTCAACTAACCACCTTGGGGCCGCAAACTTTATGACGGTTCATCTTCTAGGGTTAGGTTTTTGGATGTTTGGGATTCTTTCCCTCATTCTTATGATAAATAGGCCCTTTCGGCCTCTCTTTGTATTCATCTTGGCATGAATGAGCATAGCGGCCACATCTCTTCTCAGAGATAACTACCACCATTCTAGCTATTGTATTTTATAGTTTGTTCTATTTCCGCTATTTAATAGAATATGTGTTTACTGTATCACTGTGTTATTTGAAATATATCTCTGTATATGCTATCTTTTGTTTCATTCCCACATAAATCCGGATCAGTGGTATCAGAGTGGTCTGCTATTTGATTGTTTCTCGGTGCATGTCCCCGACGAGGTCAGGATACAGAGAGTTGGGTCTCGAACTAGTTTCACTTGGGGAAGACCACTCTCGCCGCCCCAAACGGCCTCCCATGGCGGAAGAAAAGAGAGATGACGGAGCAGTAGATCCTATCAAGTTGTTGCTCGAGGAATCCCTCACGCGACAGAGGAACGAGATGATGGATAATTTCGCCTAGATCCTTCAATGCATGCCAACAGCGGCAAATGCACCCTCAACGAGTAGCCATTTTGGAGATACGACTCCCTTCAAGGTACAAGTTAATTTTGATATCCCTTTATTTGAAGGCCAAATCGATGCCGATTACCTAGATAAATGGTTGAATATACTACAAGGGTATTTCTCTGTCCACGAATTTTTCGACAGGGAAAATATCATCTTTGCGCTCCTTAAGGCCGTCCCGCATGTCAAAAATTGGTGGGAAACTTATTGTGAGCAAAACTCATCAGACGAGTCTGGATTGTTTGAATATTCCAATCCCACTTGGGCCTCTTTTATAGATGCAGTCAAGGAACAATATTACCCTGTTGGAAACTATGATGACCAGTACACAAAATGGACCATTCTACATAAAGAGAGGGACCAAACGATGTCAGAGTACACCAACAAATTTCATACCTTGCGCACAAAGCTAGGTATCAAGGACTCCGAGCGGCACCTAGTACTGAAATATTGCAGTGTCCTACACTAGTACATCCGAACAGAGATGGATTTCCTAGAAATCTCTTCACTCGGATCCGCCTATCGATATGCTGTCAAAATTGAGTAGAAATTTCAGCAAAAGAACAAGCGTGACTTCAGACCTGCACAGAAGCAGGGCAAGGGAAACTCTGGCTCGCAGACCATGGGACAGGAAAAGGATAACCAGTCCCAACCACAGGTGAAGAACGGTAAAGAAAAGACAAAGAAGGACACCGGGAAGTGGTGCGAGTTCCACAAAATCCCCTGGCACAACACTGATGATTGTCGCTCAAAACAGTCATTGGTGGCTGAGATCAAAGCTTCAGAATCAGATCCCAGTTCTGATTCTGACTCGGAACCTAATTTCACAGCCGCGCGAAAAGGGAAGCAGATCATTGATGCAGAACCTAGTGTCGTTGTTGCCAACACACAGATTCAGCCAGAGGAGCTTGAAGAGTTGGAGGTAGAGGAGCGCCTTTTCCACTCACAGATGTGGGTGAAGGGAATTCCCTTACACTTTGTTGTGGACAGCAGCAGCGAGAAGAACCTGATCTCAGAAGAAGCCATCAAGAGATTGGATCTACCAATAGCACCACACCCACAACCATACACCATTGGATGGCTAAGCCAAGGATGAAGGATCCGTGTCAGTCACCAATGTCGCCTACCATATGGCATCAAGCCCTTCAAAGACGAGGTATTGTGTGATGTGGCCCCACTTGAAGTATGTGATGTTCTTTTAGGACAACCATATATGTGGAAGCGTCATGCTGTATATGAGTCACGACCTTGCAGTGTCATTGTCACTTTGGGAGGACAACTCTATCGGATACCAGAGATAGTTGCACCTACCCCAAATGAGCAGGGAAGGAAGATAATCTCCCACACTGGGAAATTTTTCATATTCGCAATTGCCACTAACAGTGAACATCAGATCGCGGAGACATCCACAACCTCTGCAGATTATCCTTCTACTCAGCAGAAACAAGAAAAACACAAAGTTAGTGCAGCATCGCCTATTCGGGTAAATTTATAGTGCAAGGCCACGCATTCAAGGTGCTCCTCCAAAAAGAAACCATCCACACCTGTGCATACCAAGGATACCACAAAAACCAAAACTGTTGAACAGCTCCAGTGCATCCATCAACAACAATTACAACCCTCTGAAGATGTCAAAGTAAGGCAACCTTTCCACTTCAACAAATGTCACACCAAGAGCTCAATTCGACACACAGCTTGACATATGATAAGGGATTTAACGCAATGGAGACCATTTCTCCCTAAGGAGGGAGGATTGATCCAGGTGGATATCGTTGGCGGCCCACCTCCTCCAACTGGCTCAAAATAGTCTTCTGGCAATTTTGGTAAATTACTATTTTTAGCAGTTTTTCGGGTCCTGAACTTCCAGAGCCATTTTGAGGCCCTAAACGACATTTTTTGGCGGTTTGGGGGACCAAATGGTTTCCAATGGCATGCATTTGGCCCCAGTGGAAAGTTGTAAATCTCGGTTAGACCTTTCCAACGGGCTACCAAGCACCCTAAACGGAGATCGTATGCAAAAGTTATGACCCCGGGAAGTTGACTGTTCAACTAACCACCTTAGGGCCGCAAACTTTATGACGGTTCATCTTCTAGGGTTAGGTTTTTGGATGTTTGGGATTCTTTCCCTCATGCTTATGATAAATAGGCCCTTTCGGCCTCTCTTTGTATTCATCTTGGCACGAATGAGCATAGTAGCCACATCTCTTCTCAGAGATAGCTACCACCATTCTAGCTATTGTATTTTATAGTCTGTTCTATTTCCGCTATTTAATAGAATATGTGTTTATTGTATCATTGTGTTATTTGCAATATATCTCTGTATATGCTATCTTTTGTTTCGTTCCCACATAAATCCGGATCAGTGGTATCAGAGTGGTCTGCTCTTTGATTGTTTCTCGGTGCATGTCCCCGATGAGGTCAGGATACAGAGAGTTGGTTCTCGAACTAGTTTCACTTGGGGAAGACCACTCTCGCCGCCCCAAACGGCCTCCCATGGCGGAAGAAAAGAGAGACGACGGAGCAGTAGATCCTATCAAGTTGTTGCTCGAGGAAGCCCTCGCGCGACAGAGGAACGAGATGATGGATAATTTCGCCCAGATCCTTCAACGCATGCCAACAATGGCAAATGCAACCTCAACGAGCAGCCATTTCGGAGATACAACTCCCTCCAAGGTACAAGTTAATTTTGATATCCCTTTATTTGAAGGCAAAATCGATGCCGATGCCCTAGATAAATGGTTGAATCTACTAGAAGGGTATTTCTCTGTCCACCAATTTTTCGACAGGGAAAAGATCATCTTTGCACTCCTTAAGGCCGTCCCGCATGAAAAAAATTGGTGGGAAACTTATTGTGAGCAAAACTCATCAGACGAGTCTAGATTGTTTGAATATTCCAATCCCACTTGGGCCTCTTTTATAGATGCCGTAAAGGAACAATATTACCCTATTGGAAACTATGATGACCAGTACACAAAATGGACCATTCTGCATCAAGAGAGGGACCAAACGGTGTCGGAGTACACCAACAAATTTCATACCTTGCGCACAAAGCTAGGTATCAAGGACTCCGAGTGGCACCTAGTACTGAAATATCACAGTGGCCTACACCAGTAAATCCGAATAGAGATGGATTTCCTGGAAATCTCTTCACTCGGATCCGCCTATTGATATGCTATCAAAATTGAGCAAAAATTTCAGCAAAAGAATAAGCGTGACTTCGGACCTGCGCAGAAGCAGGGCAAGGGAAACTCTGGCTCGCAGAGCACGGGGCAGGAAAAGGACAACCAGTCCCAACCACAGGTGAATAAGGGCAAGGAAAAGACAAAGAAGGACACCAGGAAGTGGTGCAAGTTCCACAAAAGCCCCCGACACAACACTGATGATTGTCGCTCAAAATAGTCATTGGTGGCTGAGATCAAAGCTTCAGAATCAGATCCCAGTTTTGATTCTGACTCGGAACCTAATTTCATAGCCGCACGAAAAGGGAAGCAGATCATTGATGCAGAACCCAGTGCCGTTGTTGCCACCACACAGATTCAGCCAGAGGAGCCTGAAGATTCGGAGGCAGAGGAGCACCTTTTCCACTCAAAGATGTGGGTGAAGGGAATTCTTTTACACTTTGTTGTGGACAGCGACAGCCAGAAGAACCTAATCTCAGAAGAAGTCATCAAGAGATTGGATCTACCAATAACACCACACCCACAACCATACACCATTGGATGGCTAAGCCAAGGACGAAGGATCCGTGTCAGTCACCAATGTCGCCTACCATATGGCATCAAGCCCTTCAAAGACGAGGTATTGTGTGATGTGGCCCCACTTGAAGTATGTGATGTTCTTTTAGGACAACCATATATGTGGAAGCGTCATGCTATATATGAATCACGACCTCGCAGTGTCATTGTCACTTTGGGAGGACAACTCTATAGGATACCAGAGATAGTTGCACCTACCCCAAACGAGCAGGGAAGGAAGATAATCTCCCACACTGGGAAATTTTCCCTATTCGCAATTGCCACTAAAGGTGAACATCAGATCGCGGAGACATCCACAACCTCTGCAGATTATCCTTCTACTCAGCAAAAACAAGAAAAACACAAAGTTAGTGCAGCATCGCCTATTCGGGTACATCTATAGTGCAAGGCCACGCATTCAAGGTGCTCCTCCAAAAAGAAACCATCCACACCTGTGCATACCAAGGATACCACAACAACCAAAATTGTTGAATAGCTCCAGCGCATCCATCAACAACAATTACAACCCTCTGAATATGTCAAAGGCAACCTTTCCATTTCAACAAATGTCACACCAAGAGCTCAATTCGACACACAGCTCGACATATGATAAGAGATTTAACACAATGGAGACCATTGCTTCCTAAGGAGGGAGGATTGATCCAGGTGGATATCGGTGGCAGCCTACCTCCTCCAACTGGCTCAAAACAATCTTCTGGCAATTTTGGTAAATTACTATTTTTAGGAGTTTTTTGGGTCCTGAACTTCCAGGGCCATTTTGAGGCCCTAAACGACATTTTTTGGCGATTTTGGGGACCAAATGGTTGCCAATGGCTTGCATTTGGGCCTAGTTGAAAGTTGTAAATCTCAGTTAGACCTTTCCAACGGGCTACCGAGCGCCCTAAACGAAGATCGTATGCAAAAGTTATGACCCCAGGAAGTTGATTGTTCAACTAACCACCTTGGGGCCGCAAACTTTATGACGGTTCATCTTCTAGGGTTAGGTTTTTGGATGTTTGGGATTCTTTCCCTCATGCTTATGATAAATAGGCCCTTTCGGCCTCTCTTTGTATTCATCTTGGCACGAATGAGCATAGTGGCCACATCTCTTCTCAGAGATAGCTAGCAGCGTTCTAGCTATTGTATTTTACAGTCTGTTCTATTTCCGCTATTTGATAGAATATGTGTTTACTGTATCACTGTGTTATTTGCAATATATCTCTATATATGTTATCTTTTGTTTCGTTCCCACAGAAATCCGGATGATATTCTCACTCCTTTCAACTATCATCAGTGGAAGAGTGACATTGAGATTGTCATGCACATAAAGGGATTCTACAGAGTCACCATGGGCCTAGAACCGGAGCCAAATTCTACAGTAGAGAAGTCCAAATACTTCAACAAGCTTGATGAAGCTTATGGTTTTCTTTGTCTCAATATTTCAAAGGATCTTCTTTTCCATCTCAGTGGATTGACTACTCCGAAAGAAGTGTGGGAAGAACTTTCCAAGCTCTTTGGTAAGCAGGATGAGATGAGGGCTTATCATCTAGAGAATGAGTTGATTGCCCTAAATCCTGAAAAATTTCGTAACCATAAATGATTTTTTCACTAAGTTTAATCATTTGGTTCTACTATTGAAGCAATGTGGTGTTGAAAAGGAAGATAAACAGTTGATTCTTTCTATTCTCACTAAGCTTGGAAGAGATGATTCAGTTTTTGTTTCTACTTTCAATTCGGGAAAACTCACCATTCCAAATTGGAAGATGCCTACCTTGAATGCCTTCATTGAGTCCTTAACAAAAGAGCATAATAAGATTGTTCAAATGGGGTGCATTCACACCAAATATCAAGCCCTTTTTGCTGGAGGATCCAAATCCACGAATGGTAAAGGAAAGAAAAAGAAAGAGAAGGAAAATTTTGATCATCCAAAGAAAAAGGAGAAGACCAAGCAGTCAGATCAGCCATCCTGTTCAAGAAAAGACAAACAAAAGTGCAACAAGAAGACAAAGTGTTCTTATTGTTGGAGGGGCTTTCATCCTGAAAGCTCATGCATGAAGAAAACTATAGATCATATGGCCCGTCTCTTGGAGAAAAACAACATTACTCTTCTTGATGGCACAAGGAAGAAGGACAACAATGATCATACAGAAAGAGGCCATGCACTCATAGCTAGTGTTTCGAATTCCATAACTCTTCTCATAGATTCAAGAGCTTCGAATCACATGGCTGAAAACAAAGATTCTTTTTCCTCATTTGACTCCGACAACACCATCTCCATCCACATGGGATATGACTCACAAATCTCTTCGAGAGGAAAAGGTACTATTCATTTAGAACATGGCAGTTTTCAAAATGTTCTTTGTGTTCCTTCTCTAGCTATGAACCTACTTTATGTGTATCAAATGACACACATTGGTTTACTAAAGAAGGTTGTATTCAACCCCAATAATGTTGAAATTTATGATATTTCCACCGGAAAGCTCATTGCAGTAGGAAAGGAAAATCATGCTGCAAAAACATATGAGTTTTCTCACTTTTTACCACATTCAAAGCCAAGTGCCCTTCTAACTCATGGAAATGAGGTTAGTAGGCTATGGAATGAGGGGTTTGGACACCTAAATTATAAATATTTGCAGCTGATTCGAAATAAATCCATGGTTGATGGCCTTCTGAAGATCAAATCCTCGAAAGGTATATGCAAGGGTTGCATCATTGGGAAGCACCCTGAGCACAAGTTTGACCGAGGAAAACCTAACAGAGCTTCTTGTATTTTGGGGCTGATTCACAGTGATATCAGCGGTCCGTTTCCACATACCTCCATGAATGGCTCAAGGTATGTTATGAAATTTATTGATGACTTCTCCAAATTCACATGGGTTTGCTTTCTCAAAAACAAGTCAGAAGTGTTAGAAAAATTCAAGATTTTCAAGGCTTGTGTTGAGACTACTACTGAGAGAAAAATCAAAGCTCTTAGATATGATAATGGTGGAGAACATATAAAATCAGATCTGCCGCAACTTTGTGTGGAAAATGGAATTCAAATCCATCATACAGTCCCCTACACGCATCAGCAGAATGGTGTAGTGGAGAGGAAAAACCGGGCACTGAAAGAGATGACTACTTGTATGCTTGAGTTGAAAGGTTTGGCTCCAAATATTTGGGCTAATTCCATGAATGTTTCTGCATACAGTCAGAACAAATTTCCACACTCATTTGTCAAAGGTACTACTCCCTTCGAAGCCTACACTGGTCACAAGCCTGATGTGTCCAATCTCAGAGTTTTTGGCTGCACTGCATGGGCTAGAATTCCAACTGAGAAGAGAAGATATTTAGATCCACATAGTACTGAGTGCATCCTAATTGGATATGGTGAAGAATCAAAAGGATACAAACTCATGTATATCATATCCAAAAAGATATTCATCGAGCGAAGTGTCAAATTTGAAGAACCGCTTCAAGATCTAAAACTAGTCGAGGAAGAAACTATTGAATTGTCGCCTCTACAAGAAGAAGATTCAGAAGAAGATGATGAAAATTTGTGCTTTGATATTTCTGATATTTTATCATACATTGATGAACATGAAATATTAGGTTCAAAATCAGATCCAAATGATCCTCCTCAATTTCCAAAGTGGACAGCAAAGACTCTCAATTCTGCTGGTTCTAACATTGGAAATCCTATCGATCCAAGAAGATCTCGAGCAGACTTTCAAAGAGAAAGTATGACTCTTTCATATTCTGATCATTTCCTATCTGAAAAATTCTTTTTGATGATAGGTTCATATCCCAAATCATACTATCATGCCCACCGAGATCTAAGATGGCAAACCCCCATGGATGAAGAGTACAATTCTCTTCAAAAAAATGCTACATGGGAGCTAGTTTCTCTTCCACCTGGGAGGAAAGTAGTCCAATGCAAATGGGTATACCGCACAAAGGTTGTTGTAGATGGATCAAACTGCAAATACAAAGCTAGGTTGGTTGCAAAAGGATTCTCACAAGTTTGTGGTGTGGACTACACTGAAACCTTTGCACCGGTTGCAAAGATGGATTTTATCTGCCTAGTTTTGGAAATTTCCACATCTAAGCACTGGAAGTGCACCATATGGATGTCAAGAGTGCATTTATTCATGGATATCTGAAAGAAGAGATTTACATGAAGTAGCCTTAAGGATACATATCATATCCGACATTAGTGTGCAAGCTGAAGAAATCATTGTATGGTTTAAAACAGGCCCCAAGAGCTTGGTATGCAAAGACGGATTCCTTCCTTCTGTCACAAAATTTTGCAAGATGCAAATCATATCCAAATGTGTACATATAGAAACATGAAGGTAATTTGTTGATCATTGTCATTTATGTTGATGACCTTTTGATTACAAGAAACACTCTTGCTTCGATTAGTACTATAAAAACTGCACCACATCTAGCATTCGACATGAGTGATTTAGGCCTGCTAAAACAATTTCTTGGCTTAGAAATCACTCAAAATTTTGATGGGATCACCATATCTTAGTCAAAATATTCTTCAGACCTGCTAAAAAAAATTAATATCCCAGATTGTAAAGCGGCACCATTCCCATTCCTCTTAGGAATCAGCCTCGAGGATGGTGATTCTACACCATTGGTGGACTCTAGACTTTATCGATAGTTGATTGGTAGTATTCTATACTTGACACACTCAAGGCCTGATATTTATTATGTCGTGAGTGCTGTGTCGAGGTATATGAAACAGCCCCATGAGATTCATTGGAAGGCAACCAAAAGAATCTTGCACTATGTGCAGGGTACTAGACATTTTGGCATTCACTATGCTACGGATTCCGATCTAGATTTGGTTCGATTCACTTATTCAGATTGGGTGGGTGATAGCATCGGAAGTCCACTTTCAAATATGTTTTCATGATTGGCACAGGGCCTATTTGCTGGTCAAGAAAGAAGCAGGAAACCATTGCCTTATCTTCAGCAGTGGCAGAGTATCGAGGAGTGGTCAATGCTTGCATTCAGGCAGTTTGGTTGCAGGGTATTCTAGCAGAGTTTGATATTGGTAGCACCACTGCTACTATCATATTTTGTGACAATCAAAGTGCTATCAAGATCTCGACAGATCCGATTCAAACACAAAGGACCAACCATATGGAGATCCACATGCACTACATTAGAGGAAATTTGGGTAAAAAATGGGCCTCCTAAGGAAAACAATAAAATAATAGTAGAGAGAGAGTAAAAAAACTACTTTTTTGGATCGTATTTTCAACTTGTCTCCTTGTAGGTTTACTCAAATTTCAAGCGGGAGGACTCGTTGGATGCATAATTAAATTATGCATCCAACAAGTACCCATGTTGTATACTTTTAACAACATCCACACCATGGAAAATTGAAAATACATTAAAAATGTGTTTCTAGTGAGAGAAAACATGTTTTTAATGTATTTTTACTTTAAAACGTGTTTTCTCTCACTAGAAACATGTTTTTTAATGTATTTTCAATTTTCCATGGTGTGGATATTGTTAAAAGTATGAAACATGGGTACTGGTTGGATGCATAGTTTAATTATGCATCCATCGAGTCCCCCCACTTGAAATTTGAGTAAACCTACAAGGAGATAAGTTAAAAATACGATCCAAAAAAATAGTTTTAATTTTTTCCCTCCAATTTTTTTACATGCACCTTGTTTGAATTTTAAATTATTTTGATTTGCTAATATGTGATGACAAGAAATTGTACTTTTGGGTTAAAAGGCCCATTTTTCATCCAAATTTTCTCTAATGTATCCAAGAGCTTGTGCATTACAGAACCATTGTACTGCAATATTTCCCTACAGAAGAGCAAATTGCAAACATCTTCACTAAGAGCTTCACTGAGAAGAAGTTCTCTTACCTTCGTTCACTACTAGGGGTGAGTTCTACTATGGTGAGGACAAATTAGATCCTTCAGTGTTCAGTTTGAGGGGGGTTTTTCTTTCCCACTGGGTTTTTCCTTATTTCCTCACTTAGAGTTTTTTCTAGCATTGTTTTGGATTATTTCTGTACTGGGTGACCTATGGCCATTGTTGCTAGGGCCCTTTTATTATTTTTTATACCTATATGAGATTAGCTTAAGGGGGGGTGTTGGATCATTTTCCAACTACACATCATTTAATTGAGCCTTCCATCTTAATTATACACTTATCCTAAGTATTATTGACACCATCATGTGCCTGCATCATCAACATATCACAGTTTCAGAAATCAGAGCCTTCTCCTACATTCTAGGAGCCAACTAGGCATCATCTGAGCCTCCTCCTACATTCCAAGAGCCAACTGGGCCACCTACTGAGCCTCCTCCACCTTTCAAGGGGTGATTTGCATGCCTCTAGCACATTATTCAGCCAACTGGTGATACTAGGGCACCTTACTACACTGCATGGGCTAGTTTGGTGTGATTCTCACCTAATATTTAGTTAGATTGCAGACATATGGTGCCCTCCCCTATTTTTGGGCATTCAATTGAGTTCAGCATTGAGTTAGACTCAGTTAGTTAGTTCTAGAGTCTGTTAGAGTCAATTATTATGTAGTTAAGTCATTAACTGATGTGACGAGTGGTGTTAACTGTATTGTAAGCCACTCTCATGCACCAATTCGAATGACCACCTTTGGAATTCGAATTACTTGGATTATTGTAGCCATTGTTACACATTGTAATCTATCTTCTGAGTTTATGAGATAATTATACTACTGCAAACCTTCTGCACAGTGTTCCATACATTTTATTGCATGCATCTCTAGTAACTGTTATGTTTGTTCCATAGAGCTGTTGTGCTTGAGATTTCACATTCCATGGGATATAAAATGCCAAAATAGATAAAAATATCAAGTGTATAGCTCCAATAATGTTTGTTCCAATCATTATTTCTATGAGTGCCACACCTTCTTCTCTCCTAGTTTGTATGTCCTGCATCACTTGGGAAATACCTCTCATTTGAGTTGCCTCCATGGCATCCATTTTCGCCTTCTTTCCTCAAAATTATTGCAAAGGAAAAGCTCCCTTTTTTTAATATTCACAAATTATTCTATCTGAAACCAATATATTTTTGTTCCTCTCCAACTTAGGCTCTACTTCATTTCTCATTTTTACTAATATTCACAAATTATTCAATCTGACACTAATAACTTTTTGTTCCTGTCCACTTATACCACTTGATGAAAATAAATTTGTATCCATAGTTTCCCATAGAAAACAATAACATACAAAAAGAGAATTATATAATGAATAAATGATAATCTAGCTAGTACCTTGAAGAACTGACTTCCTTGGAGCGTACTAACTTTAATGCAATGAAGGTGAGCCATGACGTCATCCCGCCGCCCCCTCTCGGGAAGGAAAAAAGGAGAACGATGTCATCCATCTGCACCAATCAAAATTTAAACAAATAACTTTTAAATAATTTCGGTAATATAAAACATTACAAAACTATAGATAGGAGGAAAAATTTATAGCTTCTAGTTGTAAAATAATAGGTTCTTGAGCCCCTTCGGCGACATAATAATAAGCATCCACAACAAATTTATACACACCACAAAAAAGAAAGAGCTACACAGTCATGCAATATTTTTATTTATAATTAACAACTTCTACAGACCATGTTAGACATTCCGCTGGGTACCAAGCGATTAAAATGTTTGGAGTCAAATCATTTCACATTCAACCTTAATTTCCAAACCATCAGTATTTTTAACTTCCAGCCTCTCACCATCTATTGCATATATCTCTACTCCAGGACAATGAACTCTTGATCATGGATAGTGTATGAATTCATTTATTTTTGCATGGCAACATAAAAATTCTATGTAGGTGCAAGATAAAGTTTAGTTAAACTACCCTAGTCTCTAGTGTCGTTAGTTAGAGTTCCTGGTGAATTGAGGTAAATTCAAACTTGCAGTTTTCTCAATCATATTTTCAATATCTGAAATAGTTAGTTAACTTTACTTTGGGATTATAGCTTATTTTTATATTGCAATTTTAAGATCAAAATTTGTGATTACGTCAATCACCAAATTCCAATGAGGCGATTTAGATGTTCCATAGACTTTTCACTGGATTATGTCGAAGTTGAGGTGATTTAGTTGTTCCATAGCTTGAATTTTGAATGTTTGAAACCAACTCAGCTAACTCTCTATTATGGTAGTTAATATAGCCACTTAACTTGTGGTCGGTGAATACCAATAGGCCACAAGTTAAGTGTCACAAATTGTTAGAATATTCTGACCATCATTTTTTATATTTGCTTGCCTACATGCATTATGCATGCATCCAGTCATCATGCATGCATCTGCATGCATCTAGTCATCAGTATGGTGGTCTCCCCAACACTTGGAGCCTATTTTCATCCCCCTAGAGCCTGTTTGTTGTTACACCTAAAATATTATCATCATGAGATTCAGTGTATACATCCCTAAAGTTTCCTTGACAAAGTTATTGACCTGGAAGAGATATAAACCCATTAATACTAGGTTTTGAGAGGTCGTCGTAGGCTGCCATCATGCAACCTACGACGTCGCATCTTGCTCTCTTGCAGAGTGCGACGATGTCAGTTAATGGATAAAAATAGTTCCTTCGAGCCCATTCTCAAAGCTAGCTGACATGGATCCCTATCCATGACCTTTTAGGAGAGCTGGCACTCGGTTCCTAACCTCTTGGAAGGATCCCCTATCTCTCTCCTACCATATCTCAACCTACCCTATCCATACCCTATCCACTTAGTCCTATATAAGTGAAGCTCACTCCCATTCCAAACAGAGGAAGTCTATAGTGTCTACATGCTGGTGAAATCATCTTAGAGAGATCTATACTCATCCATTGAGAGACTCACACTTCCTTGGGAGGGTATGGCATTAGCTTGGATGGAGAAGGATTACTTCGTTGAGCTCTGGTTGTAGTCATTCTCTTCTATGTGCTTTCCCTATTTTTACAGTAATATAAACGCTTTCCACCAATATTGTTGTGTTGATGATATTGTGTAGTTTACCTGCTTAACTGTTTACTTAGATCTGTTATCGTTTAGATGCTTTTTACTTGTTTGTCTTGTTCTATGTGTCTTGGTAGGTCTTGCAGTTGAGATCTGACGACTGCAAGGCATGGAACAACATCCAGGAAAAGGGGCTACAAACTTAAGGTAATACATCTGATTACTTGATCCTTAAGTAGATCTAGGAAATTGGTCTATGTTCTATTCTATTTGTTCTAGACTCACATTGAGCTAGGGAGATCCGGCATGCGTCCATTCGAGTGGATTGTCCATCAAACATTGTAGCCCTCATTAGCCCTCCTACCTACCCAGTGCGCCTTGTTTTCCTCACTTGGATGACATATGTGCCCTACTACACTACTTGGATCACTTACAAACAGTTAGAGCATTGATTGACCATTTATTGCATTTATTGCTCAGTTTAACTACCTGTATCTCCTAGTTGTCTCTATGGGAGTGCCACTTGACCCACTGACAGCCTCATGAGCCCTCCTTGGAGTCTCCATCCCCTAATTTTTTCTCACATGGTTCAGTTAGAATCAATTAGACTCAATTAGACTGACTATTTGACTATTTGTGACTACTTCCACTGATTGGATGATGTCTCCAATGCTATCCAAGCTACACGCTGAGGAGAATTTGAATGACCTTTAGCTTATTCGAATTCACTTGATAGTTATTGTATTGTATTTCGGTTTCACAGTGCCAACTCATAGCTGATTTATGATTATACTGCTATTCTCCATTTTCTGTGTTCATGAGTGATTATTGATTCAATCTTTCTTCTTCTTCTCTGCATTTCTTGAGTGAGATTAGTGAGATTTGTTCTAGCTGTATGATCTAGCCTGCAAATTCACACACAATTAAGTAATAAGTTTTGTGTTACTTCTTGTCTACCATGGATATCCTTATCCATGCATCAGCTAAGAGTTATCAATAAATTAGCTATTAGTTATCATGCATCAACTACCACCCCAAATTCTAAGATATAAACACTTATTGATGTAATAAACACCTATAGTTGTAAATATAGGTAAATCCTAGATATTGTAGGAAGTTTATATATAGTAAACTTAATTACTATACTATATATGATTTGTACCTTTTGACAAATTTTCCAAGAATTTGACATTGCTATTTTTTTATTTCAATTTTTATTATTCAAATTACAATTTTTATTTAATTCTAGTAAAAAAACCCAAAACAAAAACAAGTTTAAATTACAATTTTAATTTAACTTGAAAAATCACCCGAAAAAATTACAAATCCCTGCACAGTTTTATATAAAAGTATAGAATGTTAATTTTTCATACAAATAATTTTTTTTATAAAACTTTTGCACAATATACAATAATTGTAATAAAACTATAGAAAAAAAATGCTAAAACAACATTTAATACTAATAATAAAAATATATATTTCCTTTTATTGTTTTTAAACTACAAATATAAAATAAAGGTTGTACCTTTGATTTTGTATCTTTGTGATTTTTTAATTTCATCTTTACATTTGACATATTTAATTTAAAATTAATCTATATTAGTTTATTAATAATCAAAACACATTCAATTGAACTTAAACGTTTTGTTACTCTATATATGTGAACATTTCAAATGACAAGACCTAATTTTACTTACTTGATATTTAAATACAAGGCTCAAAGTTGCTTACTTGAATTTGTTTGTATGTGAGAAGATTGTTCTCGATTTATTCAACAACAATTCTTCAAGTTTATATTAGATTTATAGTTTTTCAATTAATGCATGTGTTTGGGTACACAGGGTAATATCAAAGGACCGAACACTAAGAGCAACTACTTCACACAAACAGATCACAGATCAACACACCGATGTTTTGACGTGGTTTAAACCCTCTTCAGGGAAACACTCCATGGCCCCAACCAAATAACTTCTATGGGACAATTTATTATGCAAAGAAAGAAAGTTACAAATGAGCTTCTCATAATCAATCAACTAAACAATGACCCTCCATGCTCTTTAAATAGAGATCATGGACCAATCGGGTGTTAAGCCATCGATCAAGGTTAGGTTTGATCTAAGAGAAGTTGAGCCATCGGATCACTCTATGTCGGGAACATATCGTGACCGTCAGATTAAGTACTTACAAATGCATACTGAAGAAACACACTATCCCTAATGGATATATTACACAAGTTGATCTTAACTAAATCCTAAGTGTCTAAATATCCTAACATCCCCCCTTAAGGACAACTTGGGATATGATTGAAGGATTTACAAAAGTGACACTATTAGGAGAAGGAAGGAGGCATTAGAGCCTATCCCCCGTTAGTGACAAGTTCCTGAACTCCTAACATAGATCAAAGTTTAGAAAACTTCGCTTCTGTAAGAGACTTGGTGAGGATGTCTGCAGCTTGATCATCTGTAGGGAAAAAGAGCACTTCAAGAACATGATCATGAACAAGATTTCTGATGAAGTACATATGTAACTCAATGTGTTTACTGCGTTGATGTAGAACTGGATCTTTGGCAAGCTTGATGGCACTTTGATTGTCGCACCAAAGTGGAGTAGGCTACTGCTGCTCGAATCCAAACTCTGAAAGGATCTGTCGAAGCCATAAAGCTTCCTGACTGGCATTAACTGCTACTCGATATTCTGCCTCTGCTGAAGAAAGAGAAAGAGCTTGTTGTTTCTTACAAGCCCAAGTAATAGGTCCAGATCCCAGACTGAAAACAAACCTGCAGTAGACTTTCGATCATCAGGATCGCCGACCCAATCTGAATCAATGAAACCAACCAACAAAGGTTTACCCCTTGTATTGTAATGAATCCCAAACTGAACTGTACCTCGAATATATCGAAGTATTCTTGTAGCTGCTTTCCAGTGACTTTCATGAGGTGTCTGTATATAACGGGCAACACAACCAATGACAAAGGTAAGGGCAGGACGGGAATGAGTCAAGTATAAGAGACTACCAACAAGCTGACAATATAAGGTGGCATCAACTTCAGGTGAAGTACAAGTGGCAGAATGTTTGACTCCAGACTGGAAGGGAGAAGGGGCTGGTGTACAATCTTCCATGTGAAAGCGACAAAGAAGGTCACAAGCATACTTAAACTGAGAAAGAAATATTCTTTCTTTGGTTTGCAGGACTTGGAGACCAAGAAAATAATGCAAATGTCCTAAGTCTGACATTTCAAATTTTGTTTAAGACTAGATTTCACATGGGTTATAAGCTTAGGGTCACTACCAGTAAGAATAAGGTCATCAACATATAGAACAAGTATGATGAGATGGTTTCCTACTTTCTTGGTATAGACATTGGAGTCAGAATGGCATCTAGAAAAACTAGTGTCAAGGAGAAAGTTATCCATTTTGGCATACCAAGCTCTAGGAGCTTGCTCAAGGCCATATAAGGATTTCTTAAGGTAGCAGGCAAGGCTAGAGTTATTCTGAACATATCCAAGAGGTTGTTCCATGTAAATTTCCTCCTGTAAATCACCATGTAAGAAGGCAGACTTGAAATCCATTTGATGGACTTCCCAGTTATGTAAGGCTGCAAGGGAAAGAACAAGGTGGATGGAGTTCATTTTTGCGACGGGGGCAAAGGTTTCATTGTAGTCAATCCCTTCAACTTGGGAAAAACCTTTGGCAACTAACCTTGCCTTAAGACTTTCAACAATTCCATCTGATGCATACTTAGTTCTGTAGACCCATATACATCTGACAAGTTTTCTTCCTTTTGGAAGAGGTACAAGATCCCAAGTATCGTTCGCCATTAAGGAACGATATTCTTCATTCATAGCGGCATCCCAATTTGGATTTCCTGAAGCTTCTACAAAAGTTTTTGGATCATGATTCTCGGAAACTTGAGCCAAAAGAGAAGAGGCTCGCTGAAACTGAGAACGTGTTTGACATTGATCTCTAGGATCACCGGCAAGATCACCAGCTGCTTCACATGTTGAATGGACCCATCGAGGAAGCAATTGTGCTAGTGAAACTGGAGGAACATGAGCAGGCAGAGGTGGATTTTCATCCTCACTGTCATCATCAGAAATTGGAGTTGGAAACCTGTCAAGGAAGTTGGAAGAAGAAGAAGAAGGCACAAACATCGAATCAGGCTCCCAAGCCAAAGATGGCACAATCGCCGAGTTAGGCTTGCAAGCCAAGAGAGTTTCATCAAATTTAACATCTCTTCTAATGATTATATCATGAGAATGTGGTTGAAGAAGTCTATAACCTTTTACATCTTCAGAATATCCAACAAATATGCACTGTTCACTTTTAGGCTGCAATGCTTTCCGTTTTTCATCCGGAATGTGAGCCCATGCTTCATTACCAAACACACGGAAGTGACTTACATCAGGTTTAGTTTTACTCCATGCTTCTTCTGGTGTTATAACTTGTAATTCTTTAGTGGGGTTGCGATTAACTATGTAATTTGCATAATTAATGGCTTCAGCCCAAAATTGAAGACTTAGTCCCTTAGATTGGATCATACAATTAGCCATTTCTTTTAAAGTGCGGTTCTTCTGCTCAGCTACACCATTTTGTTGTGGTGTATATGGAACAGTGTGCTGTTGTTGGATGCCTTGTTTAGTGCAGAAAGTAGTGAACTTTTTGTTAACATATTCTCCTCCATTGTCAGATCTTAACTTAATAATTTGATGACTAGATTGTTTTTCAACAAGGGCCTTGTAGGCCAAGAACATGTTAAATACTTCACTCTTAAGTTTTAGGAAATAAACCCAAGTGCATTTGGTGTAATCATCAATGAAAGTTAAGAAATATTTGAAACCAGAAAAGGAAGTAGATGGAAGAGGACCACACAAGTCACTATGCACAAGCTCCAAAGGAACCGAGGCATGCCAAGAGGCACATTTGTCAAAACTGTCTCGATGATGTTTTCCGAGTACACAACCAGAACAAACACCATCTCTGCAAGATACCATCGGAAGACCTGTCCCCATATTTTATTTACATAGTTGTTGCAATGAGCGATAATTTAAGTGACCAAATCGCTCATGCCAAAGTTTGCTCAAGTTATCACTTTGAGCAACAAAAACTGAAGGGAAAGGTGATGACCCAAAGTTGTTAAACTTGTACAACCTGGTAATATCATCAACAATTCCGGTAGCTAGGACATGTTGAGGATCTTTAAAATCCTTGATTACAACTTGGTGAGGTGTAAAGGTCACAATTTTACCTTCACCAGAATGAGCGATCTGATAGACTGATAACAAATTGCAGGAAATTCTTGGAACACATAGTACATCACTAAAATGACCATTATCTACTGGAACTATTCCAGCTCCTACAACACTTAGAGATCTATCATCACCAACAAATATTTGTTTGGTGTTACATTCATGCATAGTAGAAAAGATGGCTTGATCCTTAGCCATATGATAAGATGCTCCAGAATCAATGAGCCATTCATTTGAAGTAGAAGAAGAAGATGCATTATAAGAATAACCAGAAGCACAAAGTGCATGTCCATGAGAGGCAGATTCTGAAGGCGAATCTAGGCTGATGTGGTGCTTCTTCATTGCTGCTTCCAAGGATGCCATCTTCTTGAAACACTTAGATTCATCATGATTATCTTTCCTGCAATAGTTGCAATGACACTCAGTCTTCTTGCCTTTTGGCTTGCATCCTTTGTCATTTTTTAAAGAAGGAGCTAACTGAGAGGGTTTTGGACCCTTGTTTGACTTATTATTGCAAAAATTTTGTTTCTTGGGAGGCTTGGACTTTTCTTTCTGTTGGGACAATAAGGCTTTCCCATATGTATTTGCATTGTTGATTATTCCAAGATGAATGAGTTTATCTTGCTCTCTAATCAAGGAATCACAAAATGATTCAAGACTAGGCTCTTGATAGCTAGCTGCATTCAAGGATTCTTTCATGGAGTAAAATGTAGATACAAAAACAGAATATGCAGGTCCAAGTTTGGAAAGAATATGATAAATGCATTGTTTTTCTTCCCTCTTAATCTTACATTCTGCACATAAGAGTTTAAGAGTTTTGTACTTAGATGAATAATCTTTAATGCATGAAAAGTCACTTGGATTTAAAGAAATCAACTCATTTTCGAGTTGGTGACCTCGAATTTCATTGTGTTTACCAAACACAGATTCCAACTTGTCCCAAGCAGCATCAGGTTCATCAATTCCAGATATGTGGAATCGCAAATCAGTAGAGATTGACATCCCAATCAATTCATGAGCTTCATCACATCTATTTTTCCATTTTATTTTCTTATGATCATCAGTGGGTTCAATTTCTTTCCCTGAAGTAATTATGAAAAGTCCCCTACTTTGTAGAACATCCTCCATACAAGATTTCCATGAGAAATAGTTGGAACTGTTAAGTAGAATATCACAAGGGGCGGCCATATTTGTAAATTAATGGCTGTAAAAATAGAAACCAATAGTCTGGATGCGAAGAGCTTGAAAAAATAGGCAGTTTAAAAAAAAATGGCACTGAAAACTGACTCTGTATGATGAAGTTATGCTTGAACAAAGAAACTGTTGAAGATGTCCCTAATAATGACGTGACAGCTAGAGATTGTCCAGCAAAAAAAAAAAAAACCCTCTTCCCAAGATGAACCTTTTGACAATCACTTTACAAGAAAGTTGCTTTAAGTGAACCACTTTTGTAAAATAAATAATTTCACTTTTACAATGATATTACTTTTAAATAGTGCAACAATAAAAAAAAACTTAAGTGACTCACTTGTATTTTTATTTTTTATTATTTAAGTGAGATGCACTTTTACAATAAAGTAGCTTGAAAATAGAAATTGCATGCACTTTTTTCTTTTAAAAGTAACTTTCTAAGACTTGAACTCAAGACCTATTAAGGAATAAAGCAACTTTGAACCAAGTGAGCTAGATTAAAAGGTATGTAAAATATGGGAATGAGTAAGGTTTTTTTTTTTTTTTTTTACTCTTCTTGCTTGGTTTGCGTGCTTGCCCTTTTTCCTACAAAACACACCACAAATCGAAACAAAAAAATATTTCCACACTTGTGGAGTTAGATCTCATTAGCTTGCCCAGAAAGTCTACATTTTCTCTCTATTTCTAATTTGCCGAGATCGCGCAAGGTGCACGGCAAAGAGCATACGCAGCCGAGAAAAACCCTTTCCCTCTCTATTTCTGATTTGCCGAGATCGCTCAAGGTGCATGGAAAAGAGCATATGTAGATGGGAAAGCAACAATCCGAACCCAAAAAAAATCTAACAGTAAAAAAAATGATAAAATATGAGATTTTTTTTCTTTTAAAAACAGAAAATAAAAAAATGCGTCACTGTAACATTATACCTTCAGATCTGATGAAATATGTGTTTCTGGAGCAACCGAGAACCGTGTTCGATCAAACGAAAACTATTTCCCAATGGAAATGATGCTCCAGATGCAATGGAACACCTCCCACAGCCCAGAAATGTACAGAAATACCAGAACCAGAAACCCTTTCGAGTTTCGGCAACAACAGTTCAAGATCTAGATCATAACCAGAAGCGGCTCTTCATAAAAGCTCTGATACCATGTTCGGGTACAAAGGGTACTACCAAAGGACCGAACACCAAGAGCAACCACTTCACACAAATAGATCACAGATCAACACACCGATGTTTTGATGTGGTTTAAACCCTCTTAAGGGAAACACTCCATGGCCCCGGCCAAATAGCTTCTACAGGACAATTTATTATGCAAAGAAAGAAAGTTACAAATGATCTTCTCATAATCGATCAACTAAACAATGACCCTCCATGCTCTTTAAATAGAGATCATGGACCAATCGGGTGGTAAGCCACGGATCAAGGTTAGGTTTGATCTAAGAGAAGTTGAGCCATCAGATCACTCTATGTCGGGAACATATCATGACTGTCGGATTAAGTATTTACAAATGCATACTAAAGAAATACACTATCCCTAACGGATATATTACACAAGTTGATCTTAACTAACTCCTAAGTGTCTAAATATCCTAACAGCATGGTCAAACGATATATGTTCTTAATCTATTCACCGTTAATTCTTTATGTTTAGGATGACATGTTTTTTATTAGTCCCTGCCCATAGGCAGTGCAGGGACTATAGGAATCGATTTCTTGCTTTTGCATTACTTTGGCACTGTTACCAAAATGTTTTAGCCAAAAATTTTAAGATAAATTCTATTTTTGCTAATAAGGTAGTTTGGAGCCTTATTTGGCCTCAACCTGAGGCAAAGCTATTTTTTATTAGTCCCTTATTCAATATTGGCGTCCTGTGCATTATTCTCCTGCATTTGTTTCATGCGCTTGCAGTCTACCACATGCCCTTTCCCTTGCGACGATGCCACGAACAAAACCACCGTGCTGCACTTACACGTTTCATGCCCAGGGGAGCCCAACTCGATTTCAGATTTCAGCTAAACGTGTGTCTGGGTGCATGTTCATCCGCGGCTGCTAAGCACATAACATATAATTTCTCTTATTAAAGCTAATTCCCTGACAGTTCTGACTGACATCATTGTTGACACCTCTCGCCTTTGTCTGCCATCTATGTGTGGTCACGGTCCCCATCTGTGTGTGCCATGCAAAGCCAAAATCCTATTTCGTATCTACAAATCCATGGAAGTTCCTCTACTAATATCTCATAGGGCTTGGTTCATTCCCATCGGTTTCTTCATTCGCTTAGAGGAACATTGATCATGCTTGCATTGCTTCTTCCTTCCTCGCAGCGATGGACAATCTTTTCCTTCCCCATGCTCTCGTTCCCGCAATAGAAGACGAAGGAAACATAAGACATAGGCAGGAAGAAAAGAAAGAAGAGGAGGGAATACAAGTTGATATAGAGTCATTAATGAGCAAGTGAGGCATGTTTTATGTTTAATTCTATGTACAAAATTTTTTGCAATGCTAATTAAGCAAAATCAAAATATTCACAAAGTAAACTGTAGTGCTCTGGTTTTTACAGCAGAGCACCAAGTAAAATTTCAGAGTTAATTTTCTACGTATTAAACTTTATCAAGTGTATGGGAGTAAATTTCTAACAATTAATATGCATCTAAATGATATTCAGTGTACTGTCGCAAACATATCAATATTTTCTTTTCAATAATCATGTTCCAGCCTAAGAATATGTTCCACAACTTAGTAAATCAGTAAATAGCAAGTTATGCATGTTTACAGTAAGTTTTAGCATAATAATCAAATAACGTAAATAACAAGGAAATTACCTGATGCTGATGCTAACCGTAGGTTGTAGCAGGTTGTATAACCTCTTAGACAGCCAAACTGAAGTGTCCACCCTACCGACCAGCTATTATCTTGCTGGCCCTTGGAAATCAAAGGATTTCCAAGCCCCCGAGCCCACAATCTGATAATCCCGAGAGCAGTGTTTCCTTCTGTTCTCAAAACCATTCTGTTCTCAAAACCTTTCTGTTCTCCAAAATTTCTGTTCTCCAAACTTCTTTCTTCCCCCAAACAAAAAAACCTCCCCTTTCTCCAAGCTCTCCCCCTCTATATAATTTCCCTTCCTCGAGAATATCTTGGGCTTACTCCACCACCCCAAAATCCCCCTCTCGAGCCCCTCAACATTTACTCCTATCACCAGTTCATTCATACACGATTCTTTATGAAAATGTATAATTAATTACTCTCATGGAAAAATTAGTTGGTTTTGGATTGACGGTCGTAAGTATTTATTACGGTGGGGATTATCACCCAAAGGTTATCCATTCGGGACAAGCTTCATTAAATACAAGTCTATTCGCTATCCTTGGTATTTAATGTTATTAATGTAATTAATAAAATATTATATAATTAGTTGCCCCTTTTCAACTTGGACATGATGTGTCTTAATGGTCCACCTTATCCGTCGAGACTACTTAGCTTGAGGTTTAAATTCCAAGATTAACATTGAGTAATTAAATAACCATTTTCCATCACATCACGTTCATTCCAAAAAATGATTATCCTATTATGGCTAACTTTTGAAATGGAAATAATCACACAATATTAATTTATAAATCAATATTTTAAATCTTACTTATATTGCAATTGTTACGATAGGGATATATAAATGTTGCTGGAATATTATTAATTAAGTAATAATAATAATTAGATCACCATTTATTAATTAATAATAATAATTAAATCACCATTTAACAATAATAAAAGGTGAATTAATCATAGTATTCTTAATTATTAGTTTATCACATGAGTACCCTATCATCAACATAGCATCCTTGTTCTTATAAACAAAGCACTTGTGAGGGCTTAAACAATTTTACTAATTAATTAGACACTATCATTACCCTATTCACAACAGTTCTCCTATGACAATGTTAACTGACGACACTTGTCTTAGTTTATTATTACAATGTTTTCATATAATTACTAATTCACTTATTTACACATTGACAACCTAACCATTCATTACCTAAGTTGATTGATGTATCCTTAACTGAGTTATCTATGACATTTATACTACTATTCAAGCATGACAAGTATGTTATACACCAGTAATATTGTACACGTACAAGGTGTGCATGCATGGCCAGTGTATGCACATGTCGGATATGTACTATAAACAAACCCCATTCCGCCTATGCATACTTGCTAACTAATAATAGTATCTACCCCCATGCAGAAGAGCAAGCATAATATATAGTATAATTACTTTAACATCCTCGGTTATTTAACAGTTAACCCTTTACGATTTAACATCATTCTCTTTATCTTTACATTAGTTTAATCAATCATGTACAAGGAAGGGTGCCTACTTCCACTAACTCGGAATCAAGGAATACTAAACCCCCAACAGTACTAACTAACACATCCTCCCATCATAACCTACGTCCAGCATCCTCCCTATCCTTCCTCTGCTAGTACAACAGTGGATGTCGGACTCACCGATCTGACCACATAGAACTTGAGAGCGATAGCGTCGGCTGAACAGCGGACCTATCCTCCCCTAGCAGGCATCCGACCATCGTCATCACAACAACATGGGGAGCGTGTCTCAGCACGGCCCTCCCACGACCTCGGGTCTCATGGAAACATAGGGTGGGAAACACATCCATCCCTCTCAACATACTGGGCCTACGCCCTTATCAACTCATACTTGCTTCTATCGGGATTATCAGTTTGTGTTATCGTATCCTCATTTTGGATGCTAAGGTTTGCTGTATGAACATGTTTTTCCTTTCCAATATATATCAGATCAAGTAACTGGCTATCCCATAGCCCTTGTGTCCTGTAGGTTAGTATTTTGCAAAATACAAATTTATAGAAAACATTTCCCATTGATCGCCAATTGATCCATGCTATCAAAACTCATTTTATTTCATGCAACCCTTTTAGCTCATCATAGATGCGTATGACATATAACACTTCAATAATTCATATAAGAAGATGGTATCCACGCACCGAATCATATATTTCACATTTCATTAATGAAAACATATAAACATATACTATAATCGTAAAATAACGAAATCATATGATAATCATGACATTATAACTGCATAACATAGTAACATCATAATCATGGTGAAATCATAAGACAGAGTAACATCATATAATGAGGTCCAATATAGTTTACTCAGTCGAGCTGAGTTCAACAAAATATATAAGAAATAAAGTATGGTGTGTCTAACTAATAAATATGTCGATTCAAAATATGGGGCATTACATACACCCACCCTTCGGGAAACTTCATCCCGAAGTTATGGTCAAAATGGCGAGGGAAAGTCTCGATGCATGGTTTATGTGACTTTGTAGGTAGCAGACCTTGGTTTATACTGGTCCCATTGGGATTTACTTGACAAGACATGTCGATGCTATATTATAGTTTTACTTCTTTATCTCATTAAAGAACATTTAGATTTAATCCTCCTGTCGAATCTCATATTATATCTAGAGTTATTAAAGGTTTTAATCAAGTGCTATCCACCTTAGCAGCATACTTTTAACCTATAACCTTATCCCTTAAGTTACCTCATCCATATCAGTTTATTCGTCACACAACCAAGTCTTCATCATAAGCATATATTGATCCAACTTAGCATAAAATAATCAATGATTAAAATGGAGGTCTTTAGAACTCATAATTTGTATTCACTCAACACGCAACTACCAAGGACCCTTAAGGTTGGCATACCTCTCTCAGGGGAAGAAGGTTCATTTCCTTTAAATCCTAAGGTCATACATTATTATTTCCTTATCGGTAATAAGCAATAGCAAAACTATTGTAACATTATTTAAAGTAGGAGGAATTTTATTTTTTTTAACAAGGTTTTTATGACTATCATTCTCCGCAATACCTCAATTCATCATCTTTCAACTCTGGAAATGCACTACTGTTCATTAGACATAATCGTTATTTACAAATTTCAGAGTACTTGATGTGTTATTTCTGTTTTAGACTGTGGGTTAGACATTATTGACTCTTAGTTGTTTTAAAAAGGTTATTATTAGGGGCGACCACTCTGCAATTTGTAGACACCCTACCATGTCCTTTCTACATTTATTATCTATTTAAACTCATGTCATTTCATTAATTACTTACCTTTCTTATCTTATTTATTCCAAAGCCATGTTTCCCTTAAATTAGTAGTCTTTTAATAAGCTCTATATGCAATCTCCTCGTTAAGTACATTGTGTTTTCTATAATGTGATTCAAAAGGGATTCCTTGTCCCTTTAGTAAGCAATTTGATTTCCATCCATTATCTTGTCTTTAAAGAATATATAACGCATTTTCTAAGTTTTAGCTTTCTTTGAGTTCATTAGGCTCGACCATATCTCCTTGTAGTAGAATTTCAACATGATATGCTCTCCTTCTTTCTCTTAATCCAAAAATTTAGTTCTTAGCAAAATAATTCACACTTAGATTATCATAATAAATAGGCACAATCCCCAATATCTAATGATCTAAAAATAACTTATAATTAACATATTTTATACAACTAATTTTTTATTTTTTTTTAACCCAAAAATAAGAATAGTGATTAATGGAATTACTAAAAGTTTCTCCTTCAATCATTGTGGCTCCTACCTAATCATATGAGTAATAACATAACTTCCCACAAGTTAATGCATGACATTCTAACTTTAGCTGGTGAAAAGATTTTTTTTTTTTTTTTTTTTTTTCTTCACCAATTTTATGCACATTAAAATTAACTTCTAGTTGTAATTATTGTTTCAACTTAAGGGCATCATTATCACTTGCATAGGGATTGATGGTGATCATTATCCTTATCACTTTATAATCTTGAATAGATTTAGGATCTTAGGCACTTCTTTCGCCCAACTAGGCTTCTTCTCTTGGTTAGATTCCTCTTTCGAAATAGAACGTGAACTTGATGCATGGGGAATCTTACAAGTAGTTTCCTTCATGGGCCTCTTCGTTGTGATTAAGGAGACAACATTCTTGTTCGTTTCTACTTTGCATAGGGTCAATTGAAATATATTCAAAAGATATTTAGGTCACCTAAGTCTTGTTTCCAACTTGCCTTGCCATTGACTATCTGCCTTGTTGATTATCTCACACGTATTGTCCTTCAAAATGGTTTATTTCTACTTCTTACTTAATATAATAATTTATTATTATTATTATTCTATATATATATATATATATATATATATGAAAACTCCAAAGAGTTATCTATAGCTACACTCCTCTAAATAAGCTATTATCCTTGTAAATCTTAACTTAACCTCGAGTTCATCTATACATAAGGTGGCGACACCAAACCACTATTATTTTAGTTAGGACCTGGTACCTTGTACACTTGCTCAATGATTTGATATATAATTAATATGTGAATCAACTCAACCTTCACCTTGTCTAATCTAAACAAAACAAAATCCTTTATCACACATCATGATACACTAAGGTTTAAATGTCACGAGTCATAGTTAAAATAGTTTTCCCTAGGCGAATGCATGTCGTCACATCTTCCCTTCGGCGTAAGCAGTCACCAACGACTACCACTACTGTGGGGCCACACTCGCAGCGACTTCGAGCTGAAACCTCCTATGCTACTTCATTTGACCTCATATCAAACTACCTTGATTCGTCTCTTAACCTTAACCTAATTCAAATTAATTTATCTTAAAATTTTGAATCCTCTAATCAACTTTAGGTTTAATTAAAGTTAATCCTAAACATAGAGACTCTAATCATAATCTAACTTTTATTTATATGAATTTTAAATCAACCTAAAAACTATTATATATATATTGCATAAAATTTACAATTATATCTCACCGCACCATACTTTTAGCAATATATATATATTATAAATATCAATTTTGAAAGAACTACAATTGAACTTTTAAATAATTAAATTTTCAAAATTAATTAAATTTAAATTTTATAACAATTAAAATTTAAAATTTAAATAATTTTAAACATTAAACAATTTGAAACATTAAACAATTTATTTCAAGTTTTAAACCATTTTTTTTTTTTTTTTTTTTAATTTTTAAACATTATAACATCTCACGCGGACTTCGACGCGCGTCCACCCTACCTACCTCCTCGTGTCTCCCACTCCACCGTCACCTTCTCCTATCCCTTTCCACAATCGGCACCTCCATCCGCCTTTTCCAGCCTAGCCACACTTGCCCTTCCTCACACCCAAGACCTCCTCTGCCGTTTGCTTATCCAATGGCACAAGGGAGCCCACGGGGACGGATCGGGCTGCATGCATGCCACGCGCTGGTGTGCATGCTACCAGGCGGACTCCGGCGAGGAGCCCCAGTTGAGGGCAATCTTCCTTATATCAAATCTCCACCTTCCTCGCGCGCGTGAACTCTCTTTTCCTCTCCTTTCTGGCTCGGCAACTCCGTGCCTCCTCTCTATTAATTTTGGGTCTGCAACTCTGCAACGAGAGTGCTAGGTGTGAGGGCTGTGTAATAGGGAGGAAGAGATCTCATGAGACGCTGTCAAGAAGGGAATCTTCAGTTATTCATAGAAAGAGTCCGCGAGCTTGGTCAGGTGCAGCTCGGAAGGTAAATAAAAGAAATCATTTTTATTTACATAACTAATTGCATCCTACTGTAACTGTAATCGCAGTGAGTTCGGTTGTGCACTAGAACGCTCCTTTGCGGAATCATCCCTTAGTGGCTTAACGCTTTGTCTTAGTGCTGTATGTTGTATGCTTCCTTTTTTTGAATGCTGCACACTACAACCCACGGCTGGTCCAATATATAGATGAAGAATCAACCCTATGCGCTTGCTAAATTGAACTTCTCTGCTGTTTCAGTGTAATTCTTTGATTGATTGTTCTTCCATTTGCTTGGTGCCGTGTTTTCATCACCCGGATTTTTTTTTTTTCTCTCAATATTGAAATTGATTTTTAATACCTAAAAATTTTGGAGGGAAACTTCAGTAATGTATCCATGCGAAGAGTATCTCGGATTTATGCTTCTTCTGATAATTTTGTTTCTTTTCTATATGGAAGAGGCTGGTAAAGTCTGAGTGTTCCAGCCGCGCTCTGATATGGCTTGGTTCCCAATACCGCACGAGAATGGTTGGGCTGTGTTGGCATAGGAATAGTCTAGATGCTATGCTCGGAACAGCAGCACCGATCTAGCGATCAAGACACAAGAGCAACAACTAGAATTGATTCGAGCGAGTAAGCATCAATCAGAAACATGGAAGCTCAGGGTGTAACAACGTATATAACACCGCTGTAGTAAACTGTAAATGGACGTATCGCTAACCTTTGGGTATAACCTCTTCGTTCGTTGCACATAGCCCTTCCTTTCCCGGGGTGGAACTTACTGGACATAGTGCATTTGCCTGGCAAGTGTTTGCCTTCCTGGGGTGTTCCCAGGTCTTTTGCTGGGGGAAATCTACAACCCACCCGTTTCAAGTTACTATGGGTAAAATCATATCTCCTATCTCCTCATGTGCTAGTTTCAATGGGTGCGGTGGTTTCCATTCTCGGTTTGATAGGTCTAGCCACACTCTAGCAAAACGTTTTCACCTAGCGGTTTCGACCAGCTCCCTCTCGTTTTCCAGCATCATGGATTCAACCAGCTTCTTCGGGTTTGCACCGGAATCATCATCAAAACGAAAAGATATATATGGGAAATGATGAAAACCCTAGCGGGAGTGTCAGAGATAGCACGAGTTAATTTAATTGCACGGGAAGCTTATTGGGGTGTTAGGAATCAAAGACTGTATGATTAAAATTGAAGCATCTCATTGAGAATTTATTTCGATCTATTAAGAGAGATTTAGAGCTAGTTTCCGAAGATTGATTTACTTATCAAGAAAGTTTTGTTTTTCTTTTTAAATAAAAATAAAATTTATGGGCAATAACGCGACAAGGACTAAGCACAGCAGACGCTAACCCGGAGGCGGCTGGGGCATTTTTGGCAGCCCTGCTAGTCATCTGAGCCAGGCTTGGTTGGCTGCGACTTCACAGTTTAGGGGTTGGTGCTGAAGCCTCCGTCAATAGAAATTATGAGATTTAGAAGATTCATAAAAATCCATCTAAAGGTTTAAGAAGAAGAATAGAAAAAGGTGAAACCCAATCAAATATAGATAGATAAAGCCTGAGAATATAGATGAGCGGCTGGTTTATAAGACAAGATTCTAGATGCCAATATGTGTGTAAACTAGAAATTATATTGAACTTGTGCCATTAGTTGAAAGACTAAAATAAATATTGAATCTCTGTGCAGCCATAAATCCAATGACTTGAAGATGCATGAGGACTGTAAGACATCTGATGTGACTGCGATCTTCTCTTTTCTTTTTCCCTTTGTTTTTTTTTTTCTATTAAATTTTTAATGGTCATCCCACCGCTTAGGAAGAGGAATAATTCTTTCCATGCCTTCTCTCCGCCGTTGTTGTTCTATTGCTTGCTCTGTGTAGAGTTAGATTGGCATTCCTAAAGGGGGTTGGATAGCCAAACTATCCATTCACTATTTTGTCACCCGACCTACTCTTCCACGCCTGTTATCTCCTATTGACTCTTTTCTCCTACACCGTAAGAATCGGCAAGGCAAGGCATTTCATTCAAATTCAGGGATAACACATAAATATATTAATTTTCAGAGTCATTGTTATCGGAGCTTAATATTACTAACATTCATATATTAGGTAATCTCCATTTATCCAGTGGAATTGCGCTACAACATCAATCCGTACAACCTAATTCATTTTAGATCAAAGTAGCGAAGATGAATAATATATCTACTCTTCCAAACTGACCATCCCCCATCAACGCCTGAACGAAAGTTACTTTAAAGCGAAAACTGCATCTGAATCGTCTAAAGCTGGGCATACTGCTCTTTCGAACTTCTTAAGCGAGTGCTCGTCTCTAATAAAACCATATCGTTATTTATATACCCAGGATTTTTTATAAGTTAGGTTATTTATTCAACGTGTTTTAACAGTTCTATTTCGCCATGCCCAGTTTGTGTTCTCCATTTGTGAACAAATTACAGCAATGGCAAGCACCGGTTAGGGGTTTATTTCCTGCATTGGCAGTCCCATATTGGCAGATTGAATAGCTTTGGAGGTGAGGCAATAAAATAGTTGGTCAGGTAGGTTTAGATCTACAAATATTTATATACGGCGAGCATCTATACGTTATACTCTTACATATCCGCGTTTAACCTTTCCTCCATAACCCATCTTCCTTTGAAAACACTAATTGCTCCGATCAAAATGGAGTTCTCGGAAATTATTTCATTAGCAGTAAAGAGAAAAAAACCAGTGTGCTATAAATAAATCTATGATCCCAGGTATTTACTGTCAAAATAAATGGAGGAGAAAAAAATAAAATAAGTACGATAAGGAGACGAGGAAAAGCATCATAGGTGGAGAAGGATAGGAAAGGTGGGGCAGGTCAGTCCGCTAAGGTGGAGTATTATAGTTTAGTCACCAAGTAGTATGAGAGCAGCTTGATCCTTCCGTAGGTCGGCCTTATGAAACACGAAACCAATAACAATTCATTTATCACTTGCCAATACCAATAACACTTGCAAATACTACCAATAGATTCTTTCTTGGATAGATAGATAGCTTGGTCTAGCGCCTGGAGACTTGATCCTTCCTAACGGCCTGTAGAGCTTGCTAAAGTCGGGGTTTTCATCTCTGTAAACCACAAACTAAGATAGATCCTAGAATCAACATAAATATAATAAGAAATATTATATTATATTAAGAGGAGCTAGCTATGAAGCATCATTACTTTCTTTGCATCAAACCATCATCGTGTTGAATCCAGGGTGTGACGTATATAAGAATAATTACATATTTGGCAAACTAAGCAAATATAAAACCCCTTTTTTTTTGTTTTTCTTATTCTTCTTCTTTCTGTACTAACCATTGTCACATGTTGGATAGAAAAACACTTGCACTAATTATTCACTTTCAGGTTTAGTACACTTTCAAATTCAACTTTAATGGTAACTCCAAACATATATATATATATTCTCTTTGTTTATGTTCTATGTTCTATGTTTATTCCAAATCTCCTTATTTTTTTTCATTCAAGGATTAGGATTGTTTTTTTTTTTTTTTTTTTCTTGTCATAAAATGTTCTTTTCGTGGAAGGAAGTTCTAAATACTAATGCTAAAACATTGATAAAAGGATCCTTTGATAAGACTATATGCATCTTGCACAATACTGCATCTAGTTTATATGTGCATAGTGATCATAGTATTAGTAAAATATAGAACATAACTTCTACTTGTATTTTTATATTTTTGACCCAGGTTTACTAATGTGATTTGTGATTTATGTGTTTTGCACGTAACTTATTGAGTTTCCGGGTGTTAGTGTTCAAATTTTCCACACAAGGTTTTGTCCTAAGTTCCATGTCATTATGTAGGCCTTAGACTTAGTAAAATTTCAGGATAGTTAGGTGTGTACATGCCTCTTTAAGGTCCGAGTTTTTGAGCCAGTGGCTCTGATACCATCTGTAGTGCTCTGGTTTTTACAGCAGAGCACCAAGTAAAATTTCAGAGTTAATTTTCTACGTATTAAACTTTATCAAGTGTATGGGAGTAAATTTCTAACAATTAATATGCATCTAAATGATATTCAGTGTACTGTCGCAAACATATCAATATTTTCTTTTCAATAATCATGTTCCAGCCTAAGAATATGTTCCACAACTTAGTAAATCAGTAAATAGCAAGTTATGCATGTTTACAGTAAGTTTTAGCATAATAATCAAATAATGTAAATAACAAGGAAATTACCTGATGCTGATGCTAACCGTAGGTTGTAGCAGGTTGTATAACCTCTTAGACAGCCAAACTGAAGTGTCCACCCTACCGACCAGCTATTATCTTGCTGGCCCTTGGAAATCAAAGGATTTCCAAGCCCCCGAGCCCACAATCTGATAATCCCGAGAGCAGTGTTTCCTTCTGTTCTCAAAACCTTTCTGTTCTCCAAAATTTCTGTTCTCCAAACTTCTTTCTTCCCCCAAACAAAAAAAACCTCCCCTTTCTCCAAGCTCTCCCCCTCTATATAATTTCCCTTCCTCGAGAATATCTTGGGCTTACTCCACCGCCCCAAAATCCCCCTCTCGAGCCCCTCAACATTTACTCCTATCACCAGTTCATTCATACACGGTTCTTTATGAAAATGTATAATTAATTACTCTCATGGAAAAATTAGTTGGTTTTGGATTGACGGTCGTAAGTATTTATTACGGTGGGGATTATCACCCAAAGGTTATCCATTCGGGACAAGCTTCATTAAATACAAGTCTATTCGCTATCCTTGGTATTTAATGTTATTAATGTAATTAATAAAATATTATATAATTAGTTGCCCCTTTTCAACTTGGACATGATGTGTCTTAATGGTCCACCTTATCCGTCGAGACTACTTAGCTTGAGGTTTAAATTCCAAGATTAACATTGAATAATTAAATAACCATTTTCCATCACATCACGTTCATTCCAAAAAATGATTATCCTATTATGGCTAACTTTTGAAATGGAAATAATCACACAATATTAATTTATAAATCAATATTTTAAATCTTACTTATATTGCAATTGTTACGATAGGGATATATAAATGTTGCTGGAATATTATTAATTAAGTAATAATAATAATTAGATCACCATTTATTAATTAATAATAATAATTAAATCACCATTTAACAATAATAAAAGGTGAATTAATCATAGTATTCTTAATTATTTGTTTATCACATGAGTACCCTATCATCAACATAGCATCCTTGTTCTTATAAACAAAGCACTTGTGAGGGCTTAAACAATTTTACTAATTAATTAGACACTATCATTACCCTATTCACAACAGTTCTCCTATGACAATGTTAACTGACGACACTTGTCTTAGTTTATTATTACAATGTTTTCATATAATTACTAATTCACTTATTTACACATTGACAACCTAACCATTCATTACCTAAGTTGATTGATGTATCCTTAACTGAGTTATCTATGACATTTATACTACTATTCAAGCATGACAAGTACGTTATACACCAGTAATATTGTACACGTACAAGGTGTGCATGCATGGCCAGTGTATGCACATGTCGGATATGTACTATAAACAAACCCCATTCCGCCTATGCATACTTGCCAACTAATAATAGTATCTACCCCCATGCAGAAGATCAAGCATAATATATAGTATAATTACTTTAACATCCTCGGTTATTTAACAGTTAACCCTTTACGATTTAACATCATTCTCTTTATCTTTACATTAGTTTAATCAATCATGTACAAGGAAGGGTGCCTACTTCCACTAACTCGGAATCAAGGAATACTAAACCCCCAACAGTACTAACTAACACATCCTCCCATCATAACCTACGTCCAACATCCTCCCTATCCTTCCTCTGCTAGTACAACAGTGGATGTCGGACTCACCGATATGACCACATAGAACTTGAGAGCGATAGCGTCGGCTGAACAGCGGACCTATCCTCCCCTAGCAGGCATCCGACCATCGTCATCACAACAACATGGGGAGCGTGTCTCAGCACGGCCCTCCCACGACCTCGGGTCTCATGGAAACATAGGGTGGGAAACACATCCATCCCTCTCAACATACTGGGCCTACGCCCTTATCAACTCATACTTGCTGCTATCGAGATTATCAGTTTGTGTTATCGTATCCTCATTTTGGCTGCTAAGGTTTGCTGTATGAACATGTTTTTCCTTTCCAATATATATCAGATCAAGTAACTGGCTATCCCATAGCCCTTGTGTCCTGTAGGTTAGTATTTTGCAAAATACAAATTTATAGAAAACATTTCCCATTGATCGCCAATTGATCCATGCTATCAAAAATCATTTTATTTCATGCAACCCTTTTAGCTCATCATAGATGCGTATGACATATAACACTTCAATAATTCATATAAGAAGATGGTATCCACATACCGAATCATATATTTCACATTTCATTAATGAAAACATATAAACATATACTGTAATCGTAAAATAACGAAATCATATGATAATCATGACATTATAACTGCATAACATAGTAACATCATAATCATGGTGAAATCATAAGACAGAGTAACATCATATAATGAGGTCCAATATAGTTTACTCAGTCGAGCTGAGTTCAACAAAATATATAAGAAATAAAGTATGGTGTGTCTAACTAATAAATATGCCGAATCAAAATATGGGGCATTACATAAACTGTATACTATTTATGCTACCTTGGGAAGGCATTAAACAGAGCTTGATGGTTATGTTGGATACAAACAACACTTACAGACGATGAGTACATGTTCAATGTGCTTGCAGAGGATGAAGCATGGACAAGGCCGCGCAATATTAACCCTGGAATATACTAATGCATTCCATTTTCTGTGTATTACTTCTAACCTCAAACACTACAACCTTATTTCTCCTGTTTGCAGTGCAAAATGGAAGGAAGTGCTTGACAACCTTATTTGTCCAGTTTGTTGAGCAAAATGGAACTGTTAGTGCCAGAATTTGTTCGTAGACTACAGAGGGACAAGCCAACACCATCTCAACAATCTCAAGATAAAAATGAAATAGGTTTTTCTTGGTTTAGGGGTAAATGGTTTGAAGGTTTCAATTTCAAGAAAGTATAAAGGAAATCAAACTTTAACAAGTTACTAAATCATGTCATCCATTGAAGAACTGAAATCATAAATCTTTAAAAAAAAAAGACATAAACCATCATATTGATAATCACACATTTTGGTTTTTATCTACAACACATAAGCATTCACTGGATTAAAAGCCTTGAAACAAAAATGAATTCATGTGTTGAATGACCAAACTGATCAGAAATAAAAACTCAATTAAACAGTATAAAATGGCTTATATCACATATGTATTAATCTCATTCTTCAGAACTTACATGAGAGTCTTGCAAGCTTCAATATCATCACTGTATATAGCTTCTTGAAACCAAAAAGTCCAACCCTTCTACATCCCCATTTACTCCCTTTTATCCATTTACAAAAAACAGTAGTTTGTAACTACTTTTAGGTTTTAGTCTCAAAAGCAGTTGCATAACATAGTTAGGATAACTTCGAGTTTTAACTAAGTCTTTAACTAAAAACTTAACTATTAACCATTACATATTTGATACAAAATGAGAATGCATTAAAAACAAACTAGGCATTAAGTAGCCTTTCTGGTAGCCTCTACCAACATAGCAATTTCTTTCTAGTGCATGAGTCCTTTTGTTATGTTGAGGTTGCTCAGCTTCCAAATCTTTGATCTTGTCTGATAGAAGCTTGTTCTTCTCTTTCAGTTTCTGCCCCTGTCTGTTTAAATCATCAATTTGAGCTTATGCTCCCCTTTTCCTCTTCAGAGCTTTCCTGGAAACAACAATCAGCTCCTGATAATGAGCATTAACTTCTCCTAAATCCTCCCTTAAACTTTTATTGGTGCTTGTAAGATTATTATTTGACTCATTAAGGAACAATATTTCTGCTTGATGCTACTCCTGAACCTTTCTGAGGTTTTCAACCTCTGAGCATATGTTTACCCGACCTGGCAAAGTAGAATCTTGAGATATGGAAGGTGGGATATCCAACGTTTTGAAGATTAAATCTTCTTCATATTTATCTTTTGTTATTCTCTCTGCAATTACAAACTCATCTTGCTCCATCTTGAGAATGATTTCTTCTTCTTCAACTTTGTTTACTTCTTCATATGCTTTGTCCACCTTTGTATCAACGTGCTGTATGCTCATCTGGTGAGAATTTGATTTATCTTTCTCCCCTTCACCTTCATCAGTCGAAGAACTTTGAATTAAGGTTATTTACTCTGTCTTCTGATTAAAGATTGAACCTTTTTCCATATTATTCTTTGTGGTTGATCTTGTTCTATACTTCCAAGTTGATTCCTTCAACTACAAAAGGAGATTTGCATCTGCTTGTATGTTTTGAACCTGTAACCTTTCATTCTTTGTATTTTCTGCAGAAGATTTCGTCATTGGGTTCTTAGTTATGCCCTATTCTGATGTAATTGGACCCTGAAGTTGTTCAGCAGTAAAATTAATTGTCTCCTCTATTCCTTGATTTTATTGACAATGTTCTGGTTCATCTTCAACTACATCAACCTGTTCTTCCTTTTTGGGATTTTTAGATTTTTCCTGTAATAGAGGCTTTTCAGAAATTTCTTGTATCAGAACTCCCTTCTCACCCTTTTTACCTTTCTTTTTAGACCCATTCTTCTTTATACGCTCATCCTGTTCAGCCAAAAATCCAAACCAAAATATAGAATGCTCCCAGGTCTTCTTTTCCTTCTGTAGTATTGTTTGGATGATCAGCTTTATAAGACCATGATGAAATATGGATTGCCTTGAATGCTCAGGATGCGCTTTCACCTTATTTGACATTTTTTGGATACTCTTATACAAGAAGTAGAGCACATTTACTTTACAATGCGATTTAAGATGCACCAAAAACTTGACATGATATTTAAAAACCATTGAGAACCTGCCCTCACATGTAATGTAGGTTTGTATAATGCTAAGCACCTCCCTCCATTTTGGTTGAAAATTAGATATATGAACTCCATTACTCCAATTTAGATTTTCAATACCTGGCAACAAGAACGGATTTGGGTTGAACTTGAAAGGAATCTTTTTGAACCATAATTCCCCATCCATGGCGATACCCGTAGCCTCAGAAATTAGGGCTTCTGTGAGCTGGAATTTTAAGGTTTTGAACTTAATAATATCTTTAGACAGATTCTTTGCAAAATAAATGGAAACCTCTTCATTAAACCTAATAACTTTCTCGAAGAAATTGAACCATCCAGTTGCTTTAAACAAGTCTGCACATTTCGGAAATTTCGCAGCCCACTTTGTGTCCATCGGTTCTACCCTGTTAATCTTGCCATTTTTTCTCATCTTACAACTACAATTTTGTTAATTAAGCTTCTGAGAGAAACACAGATGACAAATGTTCAAAGATTAAAACACTAACCGCGTTCAGCAAAAAGTGTCTTCAACTTTGCATTTCGTGATCCCCAAATTGACTCGTGTCACCTCAAACCCTGATTTCTCTTAATGATAGAATGTAATGGAACTTGAAACTATAATAATTCTTTAACATGTGTTTTAGTATCTCGAATCATCATAACACAGCCTGTCCAGTCATCATAACTCAAATGAACCATCACCCAGCATGAATAAACATGATTTTTCATCATATTGGATTCTTGTAGTGCATTAGGGGTTTGTTTTGCAGTTTGCGCTACTAGACTCTTTTAATATAACAAATTTTACAAATGCTCTTAGGATAAAGGATAAACTTTGGTTATAAGCTTTATAATGAAGCTAAAATAAGTATAATTGAAAACTTTGAGAAAAATACCATGCTAAATAAGCCATTTAAAGATTTTGAACTAAAGAAAATGAAAGCAATAAAAAATTAAAAACAAAATAATCAAAATAATGGATTAATAAAAGAAAATAAAGTTCAAACAAGACTAAGGAAAACACATAAAAATGAGAACAATATTAGCATTAACGGGAAGGAACAAGCTGAATACAGGCGGCCAGAAAGAAATTCTGAAGGATCAATGACGAGCCTCTGGCCAGAAATCCACCATCTATGAATTCAAGTTGGCACCGCTGCCATTGTGTCTTCCCCATTTCCAACCATTTACAAGAGGGGGAGGAACAACAAGATCCTGCCTGTCCATATTTCCAACTGCACACTCTAATATTTTAGGCTTCAGACTACTTTGCATTGCCCATTTTACCTTGCCATCTTCGCCCCAACAACCAACGTTCCTAGGTGGGCAGTCAGTTACATTTCTCTACTGAGGATTCCCCGGCTCCTTCCCTCCTTATTTCTTATAAGCATGGACTCGATCACTACTAGATTTCACCTAATGGTCAGACTTCTGGCCATCTACAGTATACGACCCTCTCCCCTTACCGCTCCATTTCCTGGCCTATCGGGGTAGTAAGCAATGCCCCTCTTCTGGTTAGCTACTGCAGTTGTGGAGGCTTGGATTTTTCCCTTGGGGGAGGAATCCACTTCCTACATTCAGTAGGATTCAAGATTTATGGTCGAACGTGAGAAAACTAGGGGTCAAACAACGACCTAACCAGAAATCTCTAGGTGACTTTACAACCAACCGTTGGAGTTCTAGCAGTGGGGAATTCATGCTAGAACTTCAAATGGTGGTCACTGGGAAATGTGCTTGCCGAGTCTCTTGAAGCTTCTCTCTTACATCTATTGGGCTGCAGCATGCAGTTTACGCATGACATAAACGTGGAAAGCTTTAGGTTTTATGATATATCTATCATGCGAGCCTGGAAAATATTGACATTTGATCCTTAGGTATAGGTGTTCAAATCAACCTCGTCCCAATAGTAGGGTTCATTTTCCTGTTCGTGTGCTGCTCCTATGTTTTTACTTTATGTTTTTCCATGTAATAGGGTTCCTTTTCCTATTCGTGTGTTGCTCCTATGTTTTTACTTTATGTTTTTTCATGTATTATCGACAGGAGGCGATGGCTTTGGCCTTTCCATTACCAAGACATGGTCAGCTTATCGTAATAATACTATAGAAATTATCTTCGCAAAGAAAAACTAAAACAAGTGTACATTATTTTTATAAATGTATTTGTAACTTGCATGTTTTCCGTGTTCCACTTTCAAGGCATTACTTTGGATAGAGATCAATAGATGATCATGAAATTAGAGCTTGAATTTTGCACCGACAACTTCACCTCTTCATCTATTTTTTGTCATAGTTAAAAAGTCATCTATCTCTTCCACAGATAGTAGGATTGGCCACAAGATTACAATGAACAGTCCGGATGATTTGCAAGGCACTGCAGAGTTGGAGCCCCTCTTTGGTACTTTCGACCTGGACAATACCTTATCAAACATACTTGATACATAATGATAGATCAATCCTACGTTTTTACAGCTATAACTGTGAATCTGGGTTATCGGAACTAGAATTTGAGTATAACATTGATTTTGATTTTTCTACTAGCTACGTCAAAAAGCGAAAGCATGTAACCATGAATGGAAACAATTAAAGAATTTACACTACATCAAACACCATTTAAAAAAACAAAAGGCAATATATTATAAATATTATCCTCACAACACGATATTAAAATTACATTATTAGGTGGTAAATTAATAAAGATATGCGTTCTTGCTTTTGCTATTGGGTCATAAAGCCTCAAGAGAAAACGATATAAATAACCCAATAAGCCTCTAAGAGAACACAATATAAATAATTTACATTTTTCTTTCCAGCAGCCCATGTTCTTAGCACTGTAATATCTTATGATCTCCATCATGTAGTGCGAGGTTATGTAAATTTAACTTCAAAATTGAAACTAAACAAAAAATATAAATATGAATTTGATTATTTATACTTGAAATTTTCCTTCGAGGCTTATTAAAAATAGACTTAAAAAAATGTCTTCTATATATCAAATGCAAAATTCCTTATATCTTGTGATAGCAATAACAAAGTGACTTAGTGCCAAGTCAATAACAATATGAGCATACACAACACCTGTGATAACTTGACAATATGGAAACGAATACTCTTCATGGTGAAATCTGAAGATGATCACTAAACATCATAAATATCTATGATGGATGCAAGTCACGATTTCATATATTACTCCAAGGTCTCAAATTTATATAAGAGTGTTCATGGATTTGCCAATAGCTACAAGCTGTTGATCAATAGACACATTGCAGTAGAATTTGGTTCTCTTTGCCGAGAGCTACAAGCTCTCAATGAATAAAAGTGCAAGATCTCGATGAATAACATTTAGTTCTCTTTGCCAATAGGTTCTCGTTTTACTTTATAAAACTAAGGCTTGTGTTCATGTCAACTTAGAGCTTTAAGGCAGGGACTTGCCACCTCGTGGCCTTTCCTTGTTTAATGTGCTTTCTTTGTTAATCAATTAGAAATACCTAATGCTATTGTGTAGCTTTAAGCATTTCTGAAACCAAGGCCCATCAACCATGATTTTGTTTCTACCTTTCATAGAGTTAAACAAAAATTAATTATATCCACATGCCTTATACTGGAATGTGGGCATCGGACATATTTTAGGAATTCAATCTCTTTGAATCCTTTTGCATGAAATCTGACAGGTAATAAATCCTAGATGTTAATTTAATTCACCAAGCATTGAATATATACAAGGTTTTCTGACCTTTGGTTTTCAGTTTCCAAAAGGTTCCTTCAAGGTTTTTTGTAATCCTACATCTGTTCGTCTTCATTTTATTTATTTACATATGTACATAATATGTGGAGCTATAATCCGAGTATTAAGCTTCCAACATTCCCCTCCTTAATCCGAAGGAGAGTTTGTAAGACCGAGCATGGTTCTAAATATTTCAAACTTTTCTACTCCAAGTGCTTTGGTGAAGATATATGCAGTTTGATCATTAGTGGAACAATGACATAAATGAAATGTCTTGGCCTCTACATGATGTCGAATCAGATGATACTTTGTGTTGATATGTTTGGTTCAATCATGGAATCTAGGATTCTTGGCGAACTTGATTGCATAACTGCTGTCAATCAAAAGTGGAGTGGAGTCTTCTTGTTTCTCTTGCAAATATTCAAGTATCTTCATGATCCACACAATCTCTTTGGTTGCTTATGAAGTTGCTACATATTCTTCCTCTATTGTTGAATCTGCTGGAACTGATTGTTTGCATGATCTTTAGGAGATAGCTGTTGATCCAAGACTCATCATGTATCCAGAAGTGGATACCCTTGTTTCTTTGTCACCATCGAATTTTGAATCAGAGTACCCAATAAGTCTGAAGTCATCCACCTTAGAATATCTGAGTCCAAAGTCTTGAGTCCCTTTCAAGTCTCTTAGAAATCTCTTTGTTGTAGACCAATGTCCTTCGTAAGGTTTGTGCATAAACCGTGAAAGAATGCTAACACACAAGAAATATCTAATCTTGTGGTAGTAATATTTCTTATGTATGAATGGTCGAGGAAATCCATAGAGACCAGAGGTAGGATGACTGGTCGAGGTGCGAAGACTATTTCAGTGAAAGTTCAAATTATCAGATACAAGAAGGAATATGTTGAAGAGAATCGATGGATTGAAGGGAAATCGACGAGGGAGAGAATGCAAGAGAACCGATGCGATAGTCGTGAGAACCACGGTCGAGGTGCGTATGGTCGAAGTGGTCCATCGAATAGAAAAGGAGCTGACAGACCAGCTATAATCTGTTACAAGTGTCGATGAGCAGGACACAAGGCATACGAGTTCCCAGAGAGCCTACATGCTACAGAGGAGTCGAAACCCAGATGTCGAATGGATGAGTAATTCAATGAGAGGGAAGAGTCGGCATCCTACAGCAGTGGAAATGGGAGAAGAAAGAGTCGGGCCATGACAGCTAGGAAGGCACTGGTTCTAGATGACATATGCGACGAGAAAGAGCCACCATAGCGAAAGGCTATCTTTCGAACTAGAGTGCGGATCGGCGAATGGTGTTGCAAGACCATAGTTGATGGAGGAAGCACATAGAATATTGTTTCGACAGAGGAAATTGACAGGATAAGGTTGAAATGTTGAGAACATCCACACCCATACAAGATCTCATGGTTGCATAAAGGACACCATGTGAAGGTGACCAGACAATGCGTTATTAACTTCAGATTCGAAGGATTTGAAGATAGTGTACTGTGCGACGTAATCCCAATGGACGCGTGCCAACTGTTGTTAGGGATACCATGGAAATATGATTGGAAGATGATTTATGATGGTCGAGCCAACAAAGTCACAGTGCGGAAGAATGGCATGCAAAGGACTTTTAACTTCGAAGCTGGAGGAGAAAGCCGACTGTAAGCACAGTGAGAGAAAATTGTGGGAGAAGCGAGTGTTGATTTTCTCAGCGAAAGAATTCCTCACGGAGGAGGAAAAGCAGTCAGGGTGTTATGATATCATTCTGAAAGGAACATGTGTCGAGAGGTCGATAATGGAGAGGATTCTGTTCAAAGTCAGAAATATGCTTGAAGAGTTTCGGAGCATAGTAGTTGACGAGATGTCAACGGAATTGCCACCGACAAGGAGAATATACCATCAAATCGACTTGATTTCAAGGTTGTGTCTGCCAAAAAAAGCACCGCAAAGGATGAGTCCAACAAGAGGTCAAGAACTCAATTGACAGGTCTAGGAGTTGTTGGACAGGGGATTGAACAGAGAAAGTCTAAGCCCTTGTGTTGTACTAGCAGTATTAGCACCGAAGAAGGGTGGAGAATGGAGTATGTGTATAGACTCCAAAACCATCAACAGGATCATGATCAAGTATCGGTTTCCATTGTCGAGAATGGAGGACTTGATGGATTGCCTAAGTGGAGAGAAGTACTTCACGAAGATAGAACTAAAGATTGGTTATCACCAGATTCATGTTAGAGAAGGAGATGAATGGAAAACAAAATTCACGACAAAGGAAGGGTTGTATGAGTGATTATTCATGGCATTCGGATTGACTAATGGACCCAGTACATTCATGCAGTTGATGAATGAAGTACTGAAACCATTCTTGGGAAAACTTTTCGTAGTCTACCTAGACGACATTCTGATTTTTAGTCGAACCAAGACAGGACACTTGTGTTAATTTTTCAGAATTTACTTCAATCTGATCTAGGATATTAACTGAGAGAACAACATGTATAACATATCTACAGCATATCAATCATGAACACAATAATTCGAGCACACAAGAGACATAGAGTTTACTTGGGGAAAACCATAAAGGTGAAAAACCACAATAACTTCCTCAGAGATAGATAGAAGAATGATACAACCCAAGCATAAGAGATAGACATATCCTAACAGCATCTTCTCCTCCTCCACAAGTGCACCACTCTCCCGAGAGTGTGAGAGAGAATAGAATGATCAAATAGAGTGCCTCCCACACTCTATTTATACTTGACTTGACTTGCCTAATAACCTTTACTAGGTTGGCCTTAACTTAACCACATAACATAATACTGACTGGGCCGACACCCAATAGGGTGGTTTAATAACCCTTTGACCCACATGGACGACCCCCAATAGGGTGGTCTAATAACCCTTCGATCCACATGACTTATACAGGGTCGACCCCAACAAGGTGGTCTAATAACCCATCAAGTATAAGTTACGACACTTACAATATAAATGATGACACTTCCGTATAGAGGAATAATAACATATCTATAGGAATACAATATACATATATGTGAAATACATTCCGAAGTTACCTAGGAAGTTATTTCTCGACACAGGTCTTCTAGCACAAGTCTTCTTCTCTAGATCATCGTCATTGAATCATCGTCATCATCACTGCTGCTGCTATCTCAATCAATCTTTGAATCTACTCGTCATAGGAAGTTATACAGAGCCAGTCCTTTTTCATACTGGATGTAGGCCCACCATTTGCAGGTCTTCATCATCACTGGCCATACTGTGGAATCCTTAGGACTTATTATGTGCATCACAAAACCTGGCTGTAGCATCCCAGGCTGTTACGAGCACACAGCTCTACCCATCGTATCTCCTAGGAGCACATTACATGTGACTATCACAAAACCTTAAAAGAGTCTCTTGACTAGCAAGAACCCTCAAGAGCATTTGAGGCCTTTTCCATCCTGTCCAGATCTCCAGGATGTATTACATGTGACCCACACCACAAAACCTTAAAAGAGTGTCTTGTCAAGCAAGAACCCTAAAGAGCATCTGAGGTCTTTTTCATCCTATCCAGATCTCCAGGACTTATTACATGTGGTCATGGAAATGCCTCGAAAGAGCATCTGAGGCCTTTTTCATCATGTCCAGATCTCCCAGGTCTACTTACATGCCATAGTACAATGCCTCGAAAGAGCATCTGAGGCCTTTTTCATCCTGTCCAGATCTCCCAGGTCTACTTATATGTCCTCCCAGAGCAATGCCTCGAAAGAGCATCTGAGGCCTTTTTCATCCTGTCTAAATCTCCCAAGTCTACTTATATGCTCATCTGCACAACCTGTCCACGGCCACAGAGTATCACAAAGCACAACCCAGATGCACATACACAACACTTATATCTACGCCATGGCAGAACACATCTACAACCATGCGATAATGGAATAGCACTTATATTGAAGCCATGGGAGAACACATATACAACCATGCTCAAATGGCCCAACACTTATATCGCAGCCATGGGAGAACACATCTACAACCATGCTCGAATGGCCCAGCACTTATATCGCAGCCATGGGAGAACACATCTACAACCATGCTCGAATGGCCTTGGCAACTACATCACGACCATGGGAGAACACATCTGCCACTGGGTGAAATCGCGAACCTGGGAAACACTTCCGTGACAAACAAAGTGAAAAAAACAGAGCGCGGGTGGATGATCACGCGAAAATAAGTCAACCTCAAACTCTAGGCCAAGAGTTTAAAAAACTCTAGGCCGAGAGTTTAAAAAACTCTAGGCCGAGAGTTTTGAGATTTAAAATTCTCGCCCGAGAGTCTAAAAAAACTCTAGGCCGAGAGTTTAAACCAATCGCCATGCTGTATTTTTAAAAAAACTCTCAGATGAGAGTTTGAACTAAACTCTTGGTTGATAGTTTGGAAGATATTTTTTCGACCGAGAGTTTATGGTCAACAAAACCTGTGAAAATATCAGGCATCTTTCTGGAACCTGCAACTTCAGCAAGCCCAAACCCCTAAAAATATTAAGTATTATTTGTCGGACTTGGTAGCAATGGATTCATCTCCGAATCTAGTTTCCAATGATATAATAATTGTTTCATTTCGATTTGAATTACTATTTATTAATAATTTTTTTCTAAACCTTATCCCTTAATAATTTTATTACTTTGAAAATCACCGGAAATGAAAATTCAATATCATAACAAATACAACACCAAAAAATTTGAAATTTCACAAAGATCATAATTGGCTCATCCACTTCAAAAGGGTACTTTTAGTTTTTCCAATAAGAGTCACATTTGAAATAAAATGTGAAGATAAAAACATGTGTCAATAATGCACCATTTTCTGAACATACGTTGTTTCGATAAATAATTAAAAATAGTTCCCAAGTCTTAAAAAACTCAAAATATAGTCCAGGATCCAGTGTAGTGTGTGTAGATTATGTGCCTACAATTTTTTTCCCTAAAATGAATAACCATGTATCAAACAATCGTTGTCAACACAGGTCACTCATTATCCATACCAAAAATTTTCGAGTATATGCCGCATGTTGACAACAAATTTGTCCCATGATATGTCCATAAAAAATTCAAAAAAAATACTAGTAGAAAGCTAATTCAATTCTCTAAAACCTTTATGTTTACTTCAAGTTGAAATTCCTATGGGAGATATGGGTTTGAAGAGGTCGAAGTTGAAAAACATAAAATTTAGCAGTTTGTTTTGTCAAAAACAAGCCAAAATTGTTTCCCAACTTCATGTTTTCACCCCACCATGTCGGAAAAGCCCAGCAATTACATTGCGACCATGGGAGAACACATCTACAACCATGTCTGAAAAGCTCATGTGCATCTGTGTCTTCGGAACTCATCACACATATTCCAACTGATTATGTAATGTATCCACCCGATACATGTCATCACATATGATCATCCTGATCATCATCACTGCATCGTCCTGATGCATGTCATCTGGAGCAACATCCTGAAGCTCATCATCCATGATCATCCTGATCATACAATGCATCCACCTAATGCATACATAGTATCTTCCTGATACCTATCATCATACATGATCTACCTGATCATACAATGTGTCCACCTGATACATATACAAATACATGATCCAAGCATCCAACATGATGCATATACAAATACATATAAATGATCCAACTGATCACATCCAGCATCCAACATGATGCATACATACATATACATATAAATGATCCAACTGATCATATCCAGCATCCAACATGATGCATACATACATATACATATAAATGATCCAACTGATCATATCCAACATCCAACATGATGCATATACATAGCAATAACTAGAGCATCGTCCTGATGCTCATCATCCAACGCTTACATCGACAGCCATGTGAAGGATCCTCCTTCCAACATGCTAGGAATGGCTATAGTAAATGTCTCCATCACTTCTTCCTCGAAGTGTCGTCGATCTAAAGAACACCAAGCCTCTCTTTGAAGTACTTGAACTTCACTCTGGCTAGTGGCTTCATCAATACATCTGCAATCTACTCATCCGTCGCAACATACAGGAGCTTCACTTCTCCTCTCTGGACCATATCCCTGATATAGTGATATTTGATCTCAATGTGTTTCGACCTGTCATGGAACACCAGATTCTTAGACAGCTTCACACAACTCTAGTTGTCACAAAAGATACCAGTAGCCTCCATCGGGAGATCAAATAACTTAGACAGTAGATTCTGAAGCCATACTGCGTCACAACTAGCTAAACAAGCTGCAACATACTCTGCTTCAGCTGTACTTAGTGCTACGTAGGACTGCTTCCTGCTAAACCAAGATATCACACTTGATCCCATACTGAAGCAGCACCCATAAGTGCTCTTCCTATCTGTAGCACTGCCTGCCCAATCTGAATCAATCATAACCCTGCAGGTTAAACTTTTGATTCACATCATACTTGAGCCCATAATCAACTGTACCCTTCAGGTACCTCAGAATATGTTTTACAGCAACTAGGTGAACACCTCTGGGATCCTTCAGGAACTGGCTCAATGTGTTCACTGTAAAGCAAATATCCGGTCTCGTGTCCGTCAAGTACATCAAGGACCCAATCATTTGACGAAATACTGTGACATAAACCAGATCAGATGAAGCATCACACAAAAGCTTCAGGTTCGATGCCATAGGTGTGGCCATGGCCTTGCAATCCATCATCCCAAACCTCTTCAGGATCTCTACTACAAAATTCCCTTGTCCAAGGAAGATTCCATCTGCACTCTGTCACACCTCCATACCTAGAAATTAGTGCATCATCCACAAGTTCTTCATCTCGAACTCAACAGCAAACTTCCGCTGTGTGTCGGTGATCAATCTATCCTCACCTGTAACAAACATGTTATCCGCATACAAAAGTAGTATCACTGGATTGCCTTCCTCAACCTTGTTCTGTATTTCTCCATGCTACCATCTACAGCATCCTTGATCTTATAGATCCATTTGGAAGTCACGGAAGACTTCCCTTCAGGTCTTGGGACTGCATCCCAAACATCATTCCTCATGATCGACTGATACTCCTCGATCATGGCATTCTTCTCAAATCCTTGGAACTTCAATATCTTCAATATCTTCAATAGATAACTTTGTTGCTGAACAAATGTTGTAGTCCTTCTTTTCTAGGTGATGGTATACGATCTTTCCTACACAACAAGTTAAATTGCATGATTAGAAAACATCTCATAGTTTTCAAAACAAATTCTTACACATAAGAAAAATATGTCATACAGTCATGCAATTATCTTAGCCAATGCTTCAATACAACATTTGTCCATATCCTGTAACTTTCTAAATGCCTTCCAATCTCTACCAGAACATTGTTAAGAATGTTCACAACTCCCAACATGTCAGCAAAGAGGTTTCATTCTAGATAAGTAGCAATGTAGTGTTGTACAGTGCCATAGGCCACTTACCCATGTATATTAGTAGTATACTGTTCATCAATGCAACTATGCATAATACACAACCTGATTCTAGGAACATGAGTATATACATTATTTGAATAACATTATTTAAACAATAAAATATGCAAGGAATGATAATTCAAATACTTATCTTTGTTTGTTTTTTGGGTTAACTCCCTCTCAGTCTTTGATTCTTTTCTGCAACTCCATTCTGATGTGGATTGTGAGAAGTTGTCAACTCCCTCTGAATATCTACATCCTTGCAGAAACTACTGAAGTGTGCTCCTTCTTGATCTTTGCTTCCTTGCAGGAAACAACTAGAGTGTGCTCCCTCTTGATCTTTGCTTCCTTGCAGGAACAACTAGAGTGTGCTCCCTCTTGATCTTTTCTTCCTAGATTACCTGTCCTTGAACTTATATCCATCACTATGCATGCTTATTAGTATCATCATTTTGTTATCCTCGAGGTCTCATACATAATCACACATTCATTAGTATAATCTTAATACTATCAAAACACAATACTCTTTAACATGTATAGTCATGATCATTTCAAACACAGATAATAAACATTAGTATTCAAGGTTTCAGGGAAGTCTTCTTTTACTCATGCATATTCTTATTTGATCATAGGACTCTTCTGGTTAGTTAAAACATCAATCAAGATAAGAGACATAAAATGCATAAACCATTGATTACTTACATTTCTAACTTCAATCATACCAAGTATACTTATATAAGGGATCCTAACACAAGGTAGGATTCTAACCTGATATAGGAAAAACATACCTGGATTGGTATGTTAGCTAGTTATGTCTAACATACCCACATGATGTCTTCTTGTTCTCTTCAATGACTTGTGCTAGTAACCTGCATATCTCATAGGTTAACCATTATAGAACCAAGTTATACATACCTCGCAAATAGATCTTCTAAGTGATTCATGACAATGGATGAACCTTTGTCCTCATGTCATCATGATCAGATGTTCTTGAACTAGAACATGATTTGTCTTTCTTGGTGTACCTTTCATGTTAGCGGACAACATAAACCTCATACAACACCATAATGCATTAGTAAGATCATAAGTGTCAACACCCTAATCAATGAATATCTTCTATCACACATTCATAATTTTATTAAGGTGATACGACAAGTCAAGATTGTACTAACCGTAATAACATGAAGACAAACATACCATAAACTTAATCATGAACAAATCTCAAAACATACCTAGATGAGTCATACCTGTCGAGATTGCTTGTAATCTTCTTATGTAAGGCCTTAGCCTCATCTCCCTCTGAAACATAACTTCTTCACTTATGCAGGTGACCAATCCATTCTCTTCTAAGATTAACCCAATCCACTTGATTTGTAGGAACTGGATTAGGGTTTGTTAGAGAAACCCTAAAAATTCAAACTTTGAATTTCAAACTTCCAAAAGGATAGAAATATGCGCCTTGATGAGCTGATCAAGTTGGTATACTCATAATTTGGAAACTGCAAAGTTTCACCCCTCAAATTTGCCTTTGAAACTTCTGGATTCACTAGGCATGACCCCGAACTAGGGTTTGATAAAGCACACCCTTTGGCCCAATCAAAAGTTTCGATCCAAATCTCTAAGCTTCTATTTTTCTGAGGAGCTTCTAGCCGTGGTCACAGATTTAAAAAATTTCCATTTTTGCAGAAGCCCTAATTTTCCACTTTTCTTATCAAAGTCCTGAACTAGGGTCTGATCAAGCCCGGCATTCTTCCAAACCAAAAATTCTGATCTTGGTCTCTAAATTTTGATTTTGATGAGTAGCATTCAGCTGTAGTCTCCGATTACAAAAATTCCAACTTTCTCCGAAACCCTAAATTCCGGAAGCCATGAATGAAGGTGCGCAAAAATAATCTTATTTTTACAGAAATATGTACCTCATTGTTTCTAGTGTAACTCTGAACCTTTCAATCCATAGGGTCTGAAATTTTTTTTGTAATGACCCGACCTATCATCTTTCCAACCCCATAGGTCTGACCTCAAATGGATTCTTTGAGAGAGATTTATGCCAAGTGTCGCAATGTGACCTATTTATGGGATAAAACAGGAGAGCCAACTTGTACAGCATGCCATGTGTCACTGCTTCCTTTTCAGCCTCTAAAAACGTTACTTGAGAAAGAGTAGTCCGTGCACTACCTATCACATTTTATGAAATTTCATTTGGATCTTCCTATCCAAAGTTATGACCTTTTTTCCAAGGTCACCTGTTTATGAATGAGATATGGAAGAGGCAGAAACCCTATATTGTACAGTTCATAAATCACAAAGTACAACGAATTAGAGGTTGTCCTTTCGACACAAGATACATGGGGATATTAGATTCTCCCTGTATGATTTTTAGACCCTGAAAAGTTTCCAAAAAAAATTTTGTAGCTAAAGTTCTACAATGACTGGTTTTTGCTATATCAAGCCCTAGCTTCGCAATTGCAACAAGTGTCATACATGCCATACCATGCCTTCTTTCAGGATAGCTCTGATACCATGTTAATTTTTCAGAATTTACTTCAATTTGATCTAGGATCTTAAATGAGAGAACAACATGTACAGCATATCTACAACATATCAATCATGAACACAATAATGCAAGCACACAAGAGACACAGAGTTTACTTGGGGAAAACCATAAAGGTGAAAAACCCGAAAAACTTCCTCAGAGATAGATAGAGAAATAATACAACCCAAGCATAAGAGATAGACATCTCCTAGTAGCAGCTTCTCCTCCTCCACAAGTGCGCCACTCTCTCGAGAGTGTGAGAGAGAATAGAATGATCAAACAGAGTGCCTCCCACACTCTATTTATACTTGACTTAACGTGCCTAATAACCTTTACTAGGTCGGCCTTAACTTAACCCAATAGGGTGGTCTAATAACCCTTTGACCCACATGGTCGACCCCCAATAGGGTGGTCTAATAACCCTTCGACCCACATGACTTATACAAGGCCGACCCCAACAAGGTGGTCTAATAACCCATCAAGTATAAGTTACGACACTTACAATATAAATGACGACACTTCTGTATAGAGGAATAATAACATCTCTATAGGAATACAATACACATATATGTGAAATACATTCCGAAGTTACATATACATCAACAACTTGGAGCACATTCGATAGGTATTGCTGAAGTTGTAGGACGAGAAGATGATGGTGAACCTGCAAAAGTGTTTCTTCATGAAGGAAGAACTGGTGTACTTGGGATTCGTAATCATGGGTAAAGGGTTGGTGATGGACCCAGAAAAGGTGAAGGCAATGTTGGATTGGCCGGAACCGACAAGTTTTATTGGAGTAAGGAGTTTCCATGGACTTTCCAGCTTCTACAGGAAGTTCATCTGGGGTTTCAGTCGGATTTGTGCACCTTTGACAGAGTGCATGAAGAAAGGGGAGTTCAAGTGGACGGAAACTGCCCAGCAAGCTTTCGACAAGTTGAAGGAAAATTTCATGGAGATTCCAGTGTTAGCGCTCCCAGACTTTGAGAAAAATTTCCAGGTTGATTGCGACACGAGAGGGATGAAATTTGGAGCAATGTTGAGCTAGGAGGGCTGACCAATTGCATTCTTTAGTGAAAAGTTGGATGATGCGAAGCGGAAATATTTGGTCTATGACCAGGAATTCTATGCTATTTTCCAAGCAATGAAGAAGTGGATGCATTATTTTTTTCCCAAGGAATTTTTGTTATACATAGATCACCAAGCGCTGAGGTATCTGAATACTTAGTCAAATTTGAATCAGCGGCACACAAAATGGGTCGAGTTCCTGCAAGGATACACGTTCATGTTGCGACATAGGTCGGGCAAGTCGAACAAGGTTGCCGATGCGCTGAGTGAAAGAGTTGCATTGCTGAACACGACGACAATTCAGGAAACAGGAATAGATTCGGTGAAGATAGAGTATGAGACCAAGGAGGATTTTGCAAAAGCATGGGAGGCTTTTCATGAACCTTGGAGTGTCGACAGAACCTCATACTTGGATTATTTCATCCAAGAGGGACACTTGTTCAGAGGACAACAATTATGTACTCCCAGAGGATCAGTCAAGGAGAACTAATCTGAGAATTGCATAGTGGCGGATTAGCAGGTAATTTTGCCATACACAGTACCAGGGCATTTGTAGAAAAAAAGTATTATTGGCCAGGAATGACGACAGATGCCGGTAAGTGGGTATGACAGTGTCAAGTTTTCCACTTGGAAAAAGGGAGAAGTCATAACATGGGGTTGTATACACCGTTTCCGGTACTGAATACCCCATGGGAGAACCTACGCATGGATTTTGTGTTAGGATTTCCAGAGATGCAATAGGGAAGCGACTCAATCTTTGTTGTAGTTGACAGGTTTTCAAAGATGTGACACTTTATTCTGTGTTGGAAGACAAGTGACACCACAAGCATTTCTTTTCTATTCTTCAAGGAGATGATCATATTGCATGGGTTGCCGAAGAGTATCACATCGGATAGAGATACCAATTTTATGGGACATTTCTAGAGAACCCTATGGAAGAAACTAGACACGAAGTTGCAGTTCAACTTGGCATATCATCCGCAGACAAACGGACAGACTGAGGTGGTGAAGAGAAGTTTGGGAAACCTTCTGAGATATTTGACGGCCGACAGACCCAAGTAGTGGGAAAATGTGTTGGCGCAACCAGAGTTTGCATATAACAATTCTTTGAATCCGTCGACAGGTTTAAGCCCATTCCAGATTGTTCAAGAAAGAATCCCAGATGGAGTGGTGGATTTGGTCAAGTTACCAACAAAAATTAGGAAAAGCACAGATGCATAATCATTCACAGGGCATATGAAAGAAATGCATGAATATGTGCGTAAGTGCATAGAAAGGATTAATGCGGCTTACAAGCTAATAGCCGACACGAAGAAGAGACTACAGTCGTTCAGCGAAGGAGACTTAGTCTATGCACATTTGCGAAAGGAGAGATTTTTGACAGAAACATATAACAAGCTGAAGCTGAAGAAGATTGGACCATGTAAGATTCTGAAGAATATTTCAGACAATGCTTATCTGTTGGAGCTTCCAAATGACTTGAGCATTTCACCAACGTTCAATGTCTCAGATCTGTATAAATTTGAAGAAGGTTCAAGTAGTGGAAGCACGCAAGTGTCAAACATCGACTAGACAATGCAGATTCCAGATTGACAGAAAAGAAGAAATTGGAGAAGTAATAGAGGAATGCGAAGTCGGGAGTGCACGTAGTTTGCGAAGGAAGGAATAATTAGTGCGATGGAAAGATGATGAGTTGCAGGAGCCGATGTGGATTTCCAAAGAAGAGTTCAGGAGACTGATGTAGCAATCAAGTTATTTTTAACCTGGGGATTCTAATGCAAGAGCATCGAATCCTAGGAAGCTCAGTCGAATTTAGTCGACATGGAGAAGGCCAACCATAGGGAGTGCCTATGACCACTAGTGCGAAGGAGCGGATTGGTTGTCGAAGTTAATAAGTCCAGCAGAAGCTATCAAGGTATGTCGACAGGAGAGCAGGTCGAGAGTCGACAAGTCAGAGGTTGATAGGATATAGGTCTTAGCAAAGGCGTCGATGGTTGACATTGGTTGAGCCACAACTCCAACAAGTTTGGGCATGAGCCAAGCGAGGAGGAAGGGGCGAATTGGCGAAGCCTAAGCATAGAAAGGAATCCGATGGGTAAGTTGAAGCTAACAGACAGTATGGCCGACATGACAAATTAATGTAGCCTGTTAGAAGGAGGTCGAGAAGTCAAGCAGAGTACTTGGTATCCATTCTGGGTTACTAAGGAATTTAATGGAAGTTATTGAAGGTAGTTGAGATCGTGACAGATGTCAACACGGGCAGAGATTGTACAACATGGCAGAGGTACTGAAAGTTGCAGGTCTGCAGGATTGATGTACAGAGGAAGAGTGTCTCGGGTGTTGGAGTGAACATCAGGATGTGCAGCAGAGGACCAATAAGGTAGAATACTTATGCGCAGGAACAGAGTAGGGAGTTCAATTCGATCAACAAAAGATAAGAGAACAGAGACAGAGCAGATATCAAGCCATAGCTCAGAGTTCTGCAGTGAACCAGGAGAGGGTGAAGGTCAACACACTGAGATAGCACACATTTACTTCTGTATTTTAATAGGCTGCATCCAACAATAGTTAGTTATTTTACATTCTTGCAGTTTGCATTGTAACCGTTTCGGTAGAAGTAATATAAGCCAGCTTATGGCATCATGTTTACATCTTGTCTATGTGAACGCATGTGTTGTGTGTAATTTTTTAATAAAAAATATTTTTCATAAGGCTCCTTGCATCAATTTGGGAGGAGTTAGATTTGTTTGGAGGCCAAATACTTAAGTACGTTGTAACCTAGGGATTGTTGAGCTAGTCAATTTCTAGACTCTTCCAAACAAGGTTAAAAACATCCAAAACCTCAGGGAAATGGCTGGGTTGGCTTGTATACTTTGTTATTAAGCTCATACAACTGACAGAAAGTAAAAGTAATGCTCATAAAGGAAATAGCAGTTAAATGTGTAAAACTAGTCATAAAAATGATCACAATGAGCTAGTCTTTGATTCTTAAGTATCAAGCTACCTCTATAATTCATTAAACTCTGTTCTAAGATGATTAGATGCTTTGATATATATTATTTATCATCTACAAGTCTAAATATAGACTTCATAACACATCTTGTACTTATTTTATTACTTTCAAAATTACAATGCCTCACAGGCTTGAAATTCCTTACAACTCGAGGGAGAATGAAGGTAATAAGTAGGGAGATCATTGTAGCTCTTTTCTGAAGCTGATATCAGACCACCAATAGGTCTTATTACTATTATGGACTGCTCACTGATTTCTTGGAATTCTTCAAGGGCATATTCACTGAACTATCTCCATCCTTCATGGAGATCTCCACCAAAACTAGTTGAGAATGGGAGTAGAAGTGAAAGAAGAATATGTTGATTAGATATGAATCTGTTCTCTAGTCATAATCATCTCTGATCTCTGTAAATGAGGGCACACTGATCCTCCTGAATATATTGGGTGCATTCATTGAAAACTAGCTCCTCCTTCTAGTGGTTCTCCTCCAAAACTAGCTACAAAAACATTGAAATTGTAGCCTCCTTCTCTGAATGCTTGAATATATTCAACTATGAACTGATATGGATTTGAATGGCTGCAATATCACTCTCTGTATCTAAATACTGATTAACTAGAAACTATGGATCCTTGGGGCACATATCCCAAGAAAGAGTTGAGGCACATCACTCAACAGAAGAGAGACTTAGAGCTCTCAAGACAAAATTCAAATGATCAAAATTTTTGAGAGGGAGTGGGAAACATTATTAAATATATTAGTTAACTTTCTCATCAAGCCAATCCACACGTTTGGGTGAGGGAGGGTGCATTCCTTGAGAAGAATGGCAACTTCCTGCTTTCCAAAACTTTATTGCCTTTGCTTCCTTTCAATGATTTTAGCAAGTGCACCTTTCTTATCCATTCTAGATGTTGTCACTTTTATTCTGATTGCTTTTCTTGTGCTTTCCTCTTTTTACTTTGCTCCTTTTTTGCTTTTGCCATTTTTTTCTTGCTTTTGACAGTTTCCATTTTCTTCTTGTTTCCTTTTTTTCTTCAATGGATTCCTTGATTTTTCTGAGAATTTGCCACTAAGGCAAGAGTGGCCCACTTGATCCAAATTCGACCTCCTAGCCAAGTCATCATCAAATTGCCAACATTTATTAGTAATGATGATGAATTAATAATAAAAGTAATTCAAACTCAGAAATTTAATTAATTATTTGATCATTAATTAACTACTATAGTATTATGCTTCAAAATTACCCCATTAATTAAATATTCATTTAATTAATTGACTTATACCCCCTAGGGATGGGAGGATCTAAGTAGTGGCCAAGGACACCAGGGAAGGGACATGATAGTCCTCCCTCCCCAAGACTGCTTTTCCTCAAGCCGTTTCAAACCAGGATGTTGCAGAATCGTTTCATCTTCCCAAGTTGCATCTTCACTGGGAAGCCCTTTCCATTATACTACATATTCTTTAATTATTTTTCTCCCCAACTTCCTCTCTCTTACCTGCAAAATATATTTTGTTTCCAATACTAGGTGTCCTTCATAATCAAGTGGAGGAATTTCTTCTGAAACTTCAACTTGCTAACCAAGTGCTTTCTTCAAGCATGAAACCTGGAAGACATTATGTATCTTGCTCCCTGATGCAAGATTCAACACATAGGAAACTTCACCCACCTTCCTTATTATCTTGTAGGGTCCATAGAACCTTGGAAATAATTTTTCACCCCGATTTGTCTTAAGAGTGGTTTTCCTGTATGGCTGCAATCTCAAATAAACCAAGTCACCTTCCTGGAAAGTTTGATCTGTTCTATTCTTGTCTGCATTAATTTTCTGTTGATTTTGTGCATCCTACAACTTTTCTTTGATTTCCTTGAGCATATCTTGTCTCTCTTACAGCCAATCCTTTTCCTTTTGTTCTTTTCAATTCCCAAAAATCAGATCTACAAAAGTGGGTGACTCATACCCATAGGGAGATTTGAGTGGGGTCATTCCAATGGACATGTGGAATGTAGTGTTATAACAGAATTGCCCCAAATGCAACCAGTTGCCCCATGCTTTCTGCTATCCTGTAACATAGTTTCTGAGATAACCTTTCAGTCTGGCCATCGGTCTGGTGGTGATAGATTGTACTGAGGTTTAAACTAGTCTTTACCAATTCGAACAAGGACTGCCAAAAAGTACTGGTAAAATTTCTATCCCAGTCACTGATTATGGTTTTGGGTAGCCCATGCAATCTAAATACTTCCTTAACGAATAATGCAGCAACTTGACTGGTCGTAATACTAGATGTGACAGCAAAAAAGTGAGCAAATTTAGTTAATCTGTCAACTACTACAAAATGCTATCTTTACCTTGAGATTTGGGAAAACTTGTGATGAAGTCCATTGATACACTTTCCCCTTTCTGTTCTGGAATTGGCAGTGGTTGAAGGAGACCAACGGTGTGAGTGTGCTCTCCCTTATTTTGCTAACATGCAATACACTCCCTTAGATGCCTTAACAAATCATATTTGAGGCCCTTCGAGGCGAACCTCTCTCTTACCTTCCGGTAAGTGTTCAGAAATCTAGGGTGGACTGCTACTGGTGCATTGTAGGCAGCCACCAAAATCTTCTCTTTTAACTTAGATCTAGGGATTAGGAAAAAAATTTCCTTGTAATAAATGACATTATTGATAACTTGGTAAGAATCATCCTGAATCAACCTATCCAACAATTCACAAGCAAACTAATTTTCTGAATATTCTTTAGCTAGTTGAACCTTCCAATCAGTGGGTACTTGTAGCAAAGAAAAAACAGGTTTTCTTGAGAGTGCATTAGCCACCACATTTAACTTACCCTTTTTATATTCTATGTCAAAATCATAAGACCGAATTTTACTTACCCATTTTTGTTGTCTGTCATTCAATTATTTTTGGGTCAATAAATGCTTCAAACTATTGTGATTAGTCTTGACTATGAACTTGCCTCCCACCAGATATTGTCTTAATTTAGCCAAGGCATGCATGATGACCAACATCTCTTTATCATATATAGAATAATGCCTCTCATGTGGCTGCAATTTTCCGCTCTCATAAGAAATAGGATGTTTGTTCTGCATTAATACTCATCCAATTCCTTCACCCAAGGCATCACACTCCAATATGAAAGGTTGGCTGAAATATGAAAGTGCAAGTACTAGGAAACTACTCATGACTTCCTTCATTCTGTTAAAAAAAATTTCAGACTAATCTGACCAGCAAAAGGAACCCTTCTTGGTGAGGTTTGTCAAGGGAGAAGTGAGCTTAGAAAATCCTTTTACAAATTTTCTGTATTATGTGCACAAGCCAATGAATCCCCTTAGGGGTGTTATGTTCTTTGGGATTGGTCATTCAAGGATGGATTTGATATTCTCCCTGTGTACTTTGACTCCTTCCTGCCCAATGATGTGGTCAATATAGGGGATCTCTTTCAAATCAAAGTCACATTTTGATAGTTTTGCATAAAAAGACTGTTCTGGAAGAAGTGTTAGAACATTGTCAAACTGCTACAAATGCTCTTCCCATGTCCTACTATAAATCACAATGTCATAAAAAAATATAAGGACATATTTACGAAGTTGTTTGCTGAAAATTCTATTCATGCAAGATTTAAATGTTTTTGGTGCATTGGTCAAGCCAAAAGGCATGACCAGAAATTCAAAATGCCCATAATGGCACCGGAAAGCAGTTTTCAAAATGTCTTTAGTTTTCATTCTGATTTGGTGGTAACTAGAACAAAGATCAATCTTGGAAAAATATTTAGCTCCATGCATCTCATCCATTAGCTCATCAATCCTTAGAATAGGATAACCGTTCTTGATGGTTTTCTTGTTCAAAGCTCTATAATCAATGCACATGCGCATTGTTCCATCTTTCCTTTTTACTAAGACCACCGATGAAGCAAAGGGACTTGAGCTTGGTCTTATGGACCCCATCTCAAGCAACTCTTTGATGGTTTTCTCTATCTCATCCTTGAATCTCTTGGGGTGTTTGTAAGGATGGATTTTTATAGGAAAAGTTGTGAAAATCCTCACAGCAGATCTAAGAGATGATGTATACCTCACATGAAAGTAATTAATTAAGCAAGAAAATAGAAGAAGAGTGGTCAATGCAGTATAATGAGCAACATAATAGTGATACAGTAGAACTCGGATAGAAGCAAAAATACTTCACACATGCTAATTAATTAATCACAATATGGACAAATAAATAGTACAATGCATGAGGATTTGAATGCCTAAGGTGGCCATTCGAATTAGCCTTCATGGAGTGATCAAAAAATCACTGGAGTGTCATCGAAGCACAACTAGTAGTCTATCTCATCATCGGTGGAGTCATCAATGCATAAGTAACTGTCAACCGTTAGTCAAACTGAGTCTAACTAAGTGTGGTAGGTGTAACTAAATGTAACTGGCACATGGAGACACTAACTGAATGAAGGAGGCTCAGTGGAGGGCACATGAGGAGCTAACTGGAGTCAGAACATGTAGTCATGTCTCATCGGAGGTCAATCGGAGTGATAACAGTAGTGAGGAGTCAGTCTGGCCTCAAATCAAGGAAAGACTGGTGGCTAACTGAAGTAAATTGGACTGGTTGGTGAGAAAGGCGCCCTTATTCAAGGGAAGGTGAGAATTGGGCACATGGCAGGATAGGAGGGCTGAAACTGAGTGGAAAGAAGCTCTGAGGGATATCTAACTGAGGGCTAGTTGCTGGGACTGATGACTGGAATGCATGCAAATGCATGTAAACCCTAAATAATGCATGCAAACCCTAAAAGTGCATGCATGACTGAAAATGTAAATGATCAAAATACTGGTGGGACTAGGATGGAGTATAGGAATATCCTAACAAAAGTACCAGGTTCCAGCTCTATCCAATGCTCAGTACCCCTGTCAGGAGGCCTTCCATGTGGCAGATCTACAAACACTTTTTTTTGTTTATGGAGCAATATTCAGATGTCTTCTAGATGATGTGATACATCAAAGGAAGTTCCTTCAGTGGTGACAAAACATTCAGAATCCCACTCTATGTCACCATGCCTCAAAACTAATCTCATACTATGCGCAAAAATTACCTGTTTTGGGTAGGTGTTGACACCTATCAAAACCACTTGTTTTACTTCAGTATCTTTGAAGCACATCTGAGGAATTTGGTAGTTTACCACATGTTCACCAATGGATAATAGCCATTGTACTCCCAATACCACATTTGTATCAACCACATCAACCACATAAAAACTATCTGTCACAGTATGGTCTCCAATGGTCAGTTGCAGTTTTGGAATCCATCGGTAACACTGCATAGCGTTATTTCCAGGAATAATGACTATGAAACCTCAAAAAAAATTTGTTTGTAATTTTCTTCTCTCCACCATGTCTGCAACAATAAAATTATGGTTTTCACCCCCGTCGACCAAAATTGACACTTTATTCCCTTGCACAACCCCTTTAAATCTCATAGTTTTATAGCGAGGAACTCCACTTAAGAATGCAATTTTGCATTCTGTTTGTGGGGGTTGTTATTTTGCTGTCTCATACCCCTCTTCTACTTATACTTCAACTTGTATTTCTACACTCATTTATTCCTCATCACTTTTAGAAAAAACTTATATGTAATGGGCCTTCTCCTTTGCACATTTGTGCCCTGGAACCCAAGGTTCTTGACAGGAAACACATAGTTTTTTCCTCCTTAACTCATCCCGGTCTTGGAATGAGTATTCATTCATGTTTGGGAAAGCCACATTTCTGAATGGTGGCTTTTGGTTCTGAAATTTAGTAGGTGCATTAAAATTTGGTGGATACCTGGCTCTTTGAATTTCATCTTGCAAATCCCTTGTTCTACTCACCGCTTCTTGTAAGGTGGATGGTCGGTAGGATTTAACTAGCCCTTTTAATGGTTCCACTAATCCTTCTGTGAATAGGAGGATTAAGCGGACTTTAGATATATCAGTGACCATTACAACCAACTTTTGGAACTCAAAGATATAAGCTTCAGGAGTTCTGGTCTTCTTCACATGTGCTTCCCTGAAGGAAATTTCAGGGTCTCTCCTATCGAATCTCTCCATTAATCTCTTAGTGAATTATGCATATGAAGTAACTTGGTCATGACCCAAATTCCTCATTCCATGGAACCACCAATCATTAGCTTCATCTTCCAAATGCAGAGTTTCCATTCTGATGGCATCCCTTTCAGCCATTGCATTCAGCTGGAAATATGTGTCTAGTTTCTGCACCCATGAGATAGCATTGCATTTTGATGACCCATCAAAGAAGCGTAGCTGAATTTTACCAATTTCATTTCTCAGCTCATAGTTATATGTTGGTTTCCTATGACCTCCTCTTGGCGGATTTCTATATTGTGCTTCACAGAAATGTTGGAATATTCTCACCATCATTTTTCATATTTGCATGCCTGCATGCATTTTGCATGCATCCAGTCACCATGCATGCATTTGCATGCAAATGCATGCATCTAGTCATCATTTTGGTGGTCTGCGCAGCACCTAGAGCCTAATTTCAACTCCCTAGTGACTGTCTTTAGCCCCCAATAGCCCTCCTTGTCACCTACCCAAATTTTGAGACTTATTATTTTATATGCAAAAACATTATGTTAAATTATAATTACAAAGTTTTGTAACTATGACCAAATTTGGTCAAGGATGATTATAATAAACATATTTTTATTATTTAATAAATTAAAACAGGAGACAAACACCCAAGGGAATTGTTAAATGAGTGTTCACTAACCCACTAGGAGGAATGGAAGTTGTTAGAAGGCATGGGACAGATGTCAGCAATTGCACTCCACCACTAGCTGTTGGTTATGGGACAACAACCCCGAAAATTGTGGCATTATCCCCTGGGTGGGTGGAGCAGATCTGTTAGCTCATTAATGACCAGGTTAACCACTAAAAAGGCCTAGGCAGCCTAGATAAGGCAATTCAAATTGAGTAGGGAGATCTACTTTTTTTTCTGCAGAAATAATTCCTCAAGTGTATCAGGTGATCACTGAGAGATTCGAATAGGGAGGCTAAGTGGAAGTGCATTGTGAGGCTGTTGCAATATTTTGAGAAGGAACGAGAGGTGCAAGTGCAGGTCTCTTTGACTGCTAATTCTATAGTACTGAATGATCCAAATTGTTGTCGCAAGTTGATGACCTAAAGCTTCTATAGATTCTTCTTCCTAATGGTTCAGTGAACAAGATCGAGGGTCCTAAGGAAAGTAATTTTCCTGTCTTCAGGAGTAGGTTGGGTGGAACAGGATCCTTGGGTTGTTTGTTTCTCCTACATTCAATCAGTTTCTACTGTTCTGTCTTATTGTTTACAATTAAATGATTTTCTGCATTTGTAGATTTAGTATTTACAATTATACAGAAGAAAATGTTTCAATTTCTGACCTAGAGATGATTTTGTATAAGGATGGTTAAGTAATGAGATGATTGATTAAAAATCATTTCTGCATTTTTCCCATACTGTTTTCTGTATAGTACTCTAGTACAGAGAAGTAGAATTAAATCAGATGATTGATGGGAAGAATGCTAAGTGAATGGACAGATAAACACTGTAGTGTTTCTTTTAATTCTGCAATTTCAATTTTACATGTTTAAACTCAAAAATAGAATAGCATATCATAAACAAATATATATAGCATTTTTTGTACTTAGTAAGAAAATTCAAACATTACATCTCTGCACAAGAACTAGGTTTTCAAATTTTTACTATATATTTTGAAAGCTAATACTATGGATTCTATTATTTTCTTTCCAATAATAAGATGTCATATTTCTACTTATTCCAAGTATCATATTTCCTATGAAAACAGCTGCAAATTTAAATATTCTTTTATATAGAATTGTCACATGTATATTATTTCCATTTCATTCCTTTCATTAAAAATTCATGGTTTAAACTTAGCATTATTCCCACTATTTAAAACAGTCTACTATATTTCAAATTTTGCAAAGTAGATAATTTCTAGGTATTATTTCCAAAATATTATAGTTCTGCTAAGATTAAACTTTCAACTATATAAAGTTTGCAAACATGTACAGGTTCTTTTTCAAAACCCTAAGATAATTTGTAACCAACCTACAATCTACATTTAATATCATAAACCTATTTTATTATATAAAGTTTTTCCAAAGCTAAACGCATCATCATTATTCAACTATCACATCTACGATAGTTATCCACTTGAAAAAGATAAACTTAAACAAGAGTACTATTATTTTATCAACCATAATATTCATTCAAGTTATGGGTCAAACCAAAACAGAGTCACTCTATCATCTTCCAAACTCAAACTTAAAACAATATGATCATAGAGTTTCATCTTTGTAAAACAAGTTAGCCACGGCTCTCGGCCTGGTTTAACACTGTATTCTTCTAAGTCATTATATCAATCTTTATAAACATAGAAACCTTTATAAGTTTTGTTCAATGCAAACTGAATCTCATTTTACCATTCAAGTCAAAAGTATAAGCATCATAACACAGAACCATCCTTTTTCACAGAGACGATACAACCCATGGCTCTCTACTTTCACCTAAACACTCAAATAATTACTCAAATATTAACTTAGATAATTTATCTATATCATACAAACACGATCTAAATTTTTCTGATTACTTTGTTTCCATTAAAATCGACCGAGGGTTCGACCCTTTGACATTACATCAAAAACAAGTTTACATTTCATTAAAAGCCACAGCGAAACGCTACATTGGTAGGGAAGCAAAAGGAGCCGAGGACTCCATCCTCTATACACACGACATGAGGCTCTCGTTTAAACATCTCAACAGTTAAAGAAATTTCCTCTTCCAAGAACTTTCCACATACCTCATCAAACATCAAGTTTTGGCCAACATGCCAGGAGAACCTACGAAGTAAAGAACCCCTGAGGATTAACGGTGGTCGAGCAGTTTCTCTTCCACAAGCTTTCAAACCCTGTAATCCTTCGACGAAGTGAAAAACCTGCTACAAGAACCCTTCTGAGGTTAAACGATGAATGTAGAGTTATTAATAACAAACACAATAGATAACACTATCACTACTTTAATGAAATATTACCTATGCAAAATCATTCCAAGTTTAAGACGCCGATAACAGACAATGATGAAGCCATCTAGCCAACATAGTGAACAAATGATTCAGACTCTAAGAATAACTTACTATTCTTCTTACAAGTAAACCGGTCTCTGGTTCAAACTCCACCTTCAAAAACTACTAGAAAACCCTGAATTTCTACTTCCTAAAAACATCTTCGAGGTTGCATGGTAACTCGGCTCTTCAAGAAATACAAACACTTGCAAATTTTAAAGATTTCCCAGCAGGTCAAGGGATTGAATTCGAGGAAGGAGTCCTCCGAACCCCAACTTCCAAACCCTACATTGTAGCAGACTGCCAGCCTCTCTACTTTGCCACTAACACGCGAAATGAAGGCCAAGAAACACTTCAATGATACTTACAATGAAATTCTAGGGTTTCATTCCAAATCCCAAGATCATGTGAGATCAACGATGGAGGAGATGCCAGCTAGGCACGTTGAAGTTCGGGCAACCACTGCATTGAATGCCATATTTATTATCACATACACCATATTTCCAACTAAGAAGACCAAGGGACAAAGCATTCTATAGCTCAGCATTTTATTACAAGTTTGTAAACTCATTCACGTTACCTACAACCACAAGGGCATCCACCTAAGATTTCCACTACACATAACAGGTAGATGATTGAAATGCTAATTCCGGTTTTGATAGACTGCTAGCTCGTAACACCATTCTATTCATTACCCTATCATATCACCTGTCAGTGCCAAGACGTAAGCTTAAAACGTATAATTCATATCATTTTCCAAAGTGTTGGTCAATCGACTGCATAGTTTAAATCTTTGGTATATTGTTTCTCATTTGATAAAGGTCGTTGATCGTATAAGGCCTTCGATACGTGATGTATAGTCTAGGTTTCATTTCATGCACATCGTAAATTTTTGTTTATATTGTCATCTCTTTGACAAAGATTACATAACATAAACATTAAATTAAGAAGATCTAAATCCTATAATGTTGCAATTGACAATAGTATCATCGCAATTATAATCATAACATTTGCGAGATTAGAATGACTCTTCATAAATTATAAATTGAGAATTGTAGAAGCTAATATAGTTATTTTGATGATTTCAAGTGAATACATGAGTATATTGGAATCTAGAACATAGTCAAGAATTCATAGTGTAATTATAATGCACATGATATTATCACTCCTTACAAATTTTTGAAATAGTGACAGGATTCTAATAACACTTATAAATTGTAAACTATCACGTAAACGAGAAATAGGACAATGATCCATACCTTTAATAACTTTCATGCAAGGAAGTACTTAGAGTTTTCACAATACATTGACAAATAATTAAAAAACATAACTACTCTTAACACTTGTTTTGTCGTAATGTTCTTACCTGCGTTTTTGCACAAGGAAACAGGTTCAAATGCTTTAGCTATCATAGCTAAGTAAACCTAAGGGTACCCCGTAGGACCCCTTTGTCATCAACCAAAAGCAAACTGTCAGTATTATGTCTAGAGGAGTGTATCGCAAGAAAATTTAAATACATCTAACACAATCAAAACTAATGTCGTATTTGTTTAAAGAAGTATGATGTGTCGTTATCGTTAAGCTGTTATTAGTTAATAGGTTTAGCAATTATTTTTCCGCATTAGCAATTTCAGTATTTATTGCTATTTTAAAAATTTTAAATTTTTGTGAAATTTACGGGATGTTACATGTGGTATCAAAGCTTATGTTAAAACTCTCGGCCTGAAAAGGTCCAAAGAACACGCAACAGAAAATTTTATGATAGCAGGAATGTTTACTAATTCAATTTAAATTATTTTGTTATACAAAAATTTGTTTTCTAAGTTACAGGTATGGAAGGATCAGCTGAACATATGGAGGACAGATTTCGACTGAACAGTCATACCAATAATAGCATGGGATAGCATTATGAAGAAGAGGTCCATGATGAATTGAATGACAATTCCTCAGAATTGTTACGTGCATTTTAGGAGTTGAAAGCAGAAATAAGATATGTTAAACAAGATAATGAAAGAATTCTAAAAGCACAAGAAGAACTGAACCAAGTACTGTTCGACCAGTGTCCAACTGACAAACATGATAAAAGAGCTGAAAATAACTTGAATATTGAATACTTACCTCATCAAAACAAGGGTACGAAAGTGAGAACTGAAGATTAAAATAATAGTTCAACATCATCAACAGCTGCAAATGAGATATGTAAAAGAAACGTAATTATTCAAGTGATAGCAGCGAGGGGGATTACAAACCAAGAAGAAAAAGCCATAAACATTATGAACAAATTTATGGGGAGTTCAAGAAAATCAAACCCCCAACTTTCAATGGTGAAACTCAGAAAAAAGAGACAGCTGAAGCATGGTTGTCTGGCATGAAGAAATACTTTCAAATCTATGATTATTCAAAATCATTGAAAGCAAAGATGGTTATATACAACCCGATAGGGAAAGTAGACATTTGGTGACAGGACATCAAAAGAGTGAAGGGCATCAAGGGCAAGGATGTGAATTGGAGCACTTTCAAATGGTACTTCAATAAGAAGTTCCTATCTGAACAATATTATGAAGAAAAATCCAAGGAATTTTATGATTTAAGACTGGGAACCATGAACATGAAAGAGCTGAACAACAAATTTCTGAATTTGCTAAGGAATGTTCCATACCTTGTGGAGGAGAAACCAAAGATTCAAAGGTATCTGAGTTGTCTACCTTTCAACATCAAGGACAGAATAGAGTATGACAATCCAAAGACCTTAGAAGAGGCCACGAGGAAAGCAACTTTAAGCTATGATCAAAATCAGAAAAGAGAAGGGATATCTAACTAGAAAAGTCATAAACCCAAAAAATTTGAATTGAAGAAGAAAAATTTCAGATTCAATGGAAATTTTGGTTTTCAAAAGAAAAACTTTCCAAATCGAAATTCCAAGGAAACAGTTCCAGAAATAATCAGCAGCAGAATTTTACAGCTCCTAGAAATACACCCAATGCTACCAGAACTAATGTCCAGAGGACACCTATAAAATGTTTTGAGTGTCAAGGTCCTCATTATGCATCAAACTGTCCCAACAAGAAGCAGACAACCAATAATATTCATTCCATACAAGCTAAACCTATTGTGGGAGACTTGGAAAGAGATATGCCCAAAATTAATGCAGCCCTAGACAACAGGCAAGTGGAGCAGCAAGTCTCTATGGTAGAGATTGAAGGTATGCTACAAAACCACCCAGTTTCTATTTTTATTGATCCGGGCGCTAGCCTGAGTTGCATATCTCTAGATATAGTAGAAAATTTTAATCTGAAAACAGAAAAATTTAATAAATTCTGGTTAGTTAGACTAGCAACATAAACAAAAAGGAAAGTGTCTGATTTTGTTGAAAGTTGTGTTTTATCTATGAATCAGTTAAAGACAAAAACCAAACTAAATGTTTTACCTTTAGGATCCTATGACATCTTAATTGGAATGGACTGGTTAGAATCACATCATGTTATTTTGAATTGTTATGAGAAAAGTTTTACTTGTCTAAATGATGAAGGAGAAATAGTAGAAGTAAAGGGTATTCCTAGAAAGACATCACTTAGACAAATTTCAGCTATGCAAGTAAAAAGAATAGTTAGAAAAGGATGTAAGATGTTCGCAGTGAATGTAGTACATGAAGAGTCAATTACAAAAGAGGACAAACTGAAACTAGAAGATATACCTATCCTAAAAGTATTCCAGGATGTTTTTCCAGAAGAGATTCCAGGGTTACCCCCGAAGAGAGATCTGGATTTTACCATTGAGCTTATACCAGGTGCGGTGCCGAACTCTAAATCTCCATATAGGATGAATATGCTGGAATTAAATGAGTTGAAATCATAGTTGAAGGAACTGATTGATAAAAACTATATAAGACCCAACGTGTCTCCTTGGGGAGCACCTGTTATATTTGTTAAGAAGAAGGATGTCACTTTAAGACTTTGTATAGATTATCGCCAACTAAATAAGATGACAATCAAGAATCGATATCTGTTGCCCCACATTGATGATGTATTTGATCAACTGCATGGAGCAATGATATTTTCAAAGATTGATTTAAGGTCAGGATATCATCAAGTTTGTGTGAAGGATGAGGATATTTTTAAAACAACCTTTAGAACTTGCTATGGACATTATGAGTCCGTGGTCATGCCATTTGGGTTGACTAATTCTCCGACAGTTTTTATGTGCTTAATGAACAATATTCTGCACAAATATTTGGATAAGTTCGCCATTGTGTTCATAGATGACATTCTGGTATATTCTAAAAGTAAGGAAGAACATGATGAACATCTGCGTATTATTTTACAAGTTCTGAGAGATCATTAGTTGTATGCTAAGTTTAGTAAGTGTGACTTTCACAATGATAAGATTCATTATTTAGGACACATAATCTCTTAGGAAGGAATTTTGGTTGATCCCGATAAGATAAAAGCCATTAATGAATGGCCGGTTCCTAGGATGTGTTAGACGTAAGATCGTTTATGGGGATTACATGATATTATAGAAAATTCATTGAAGGTTTTTCGAAGATTGTGAACCTAATACCCTCCTTACAGAAGAAGGGGAAGAAGTTTGTATGGGATCAAAAGTGTGCAGACAGTTTTAAGAAGTTGAAGGAATTACTAACTACAGCACCAATTCTGAGAATTGCAGATCCTAATAAGGATTTTATTGTATGTACCGACGCATGTAATGACGGACTCGGTGGAGTCCTAACACAAGAGGGACATGATGTTGCATATGAGTCTCGAAAGCTGAAAATACATGAACAAAAATTACTCTACATATGATTTGGAATTATTAGCAGTAATACATGCCTTGAAAATGTGGCGTCACCATCTTATTGGCAGAAAATTTACTTTGATGACAGAAAACATGGGGCTGAAGTATTTACTAGATCAAACGAACTTGAATGCTAGAAAAGCTAGATGGCTAACCTTTCTAAGTGAATATGATTTTGAAATTCAACATAAAAAGGGTAAAGAGAATAGGGTTGCTGATGCTTTAAGTCGTAATGCAAAGTTAAATTTTATTTCAACCATCAGTACATACACAACAGATTTAGAGAATCAAATTTTCGAAGGGATTAAATTGGATGAAGAGTACATAAATTTACATGAAAAGACAGCAGAAAATAATTCTGAAAATTCTATGGCAGATTTCAGGTTAAAATAAAATGGCTTGCTGCTGTACAAAAATAGATTATATGTGCCCAATGTACCAAAGATAAAAATTCTGATTTAAGATGAGATGCACAAAAGTCATTATGCTGGTCATCCAGGTTATCAGAAAACCATAACTATGTTATGGAAATATTATTATTGGCCCAGAATGAAGGGTGAAGTAGCAGAATATATAGCTAAATGCTTTGACTTTCAAAGAGTAAAAGTGGAACATCAACATCCGACTAGACTGTTACAGCCATTACCTATACCTAGTTGGAAATGGGAGGTCATAAGCATAGATTTTATTACTGGAATACCCAAGAATCAAAAGCAAAATGATTCTATCATGGTGGTGGTGGACAAACTCAGCAAGGCAACACATTTTATATCAGTAAAAACTACTTATAAGGCTCTAGATATTGTAGAAAATTTTATGAAACAGATTTTTCGATTACATGGAATACCAAAAATGATAGTTTCAGACCATGATTCTAAGTTTACTGTAAAATTCTGGAAATATTTGTTTAAAGGGTTGAATACAACCTTAAACTTCAACACAACATTTCATCCACAAACGGATGGGCAGATAGAAAGAGTAAATCAAATATTGGAAGACATGCTAAGGATGTATGTTAAGGATCAGCCTAGTAAGTGGGAGGACTACTTACATTTAGCATAATTTGCATATAACAACCATTACCATGCATCATCCAGGCTTAGCCCTTTTGAAATTCTTTATGGTAGGAAATGTAATACACCAGTTTCTTGGAATGCCCCAGTTGATAGAGTTGTATTAGGACCTGAATTGTTGAAGGAAATAGAACTAACTGTGCAATGGGTACAAAGAAATCTTAAAGCTGCCCAAGATAGGAAAAAGAGTCAAGCAGATCTAAAAAGGACTCATAAAGAGTTCCAGGTTGGTGAGAATGTTTTCATTAAGGTAAGACCGAAAAAGAGCTCATTAAAATTGAGAAGTTGTGCCAAACTAGCATCCAGGTATTGTGGTCCTTTCGAAATTTTGTCAAGGGTAGGACTTGTGGCATATCAATTAGCTTTGCCACCAAATCTAAAAATACATAATGTTTTTCATATTTCAGTTTTAAAGAAATATGTACACGATGTTACTCATGTTATAAATTGGAATGATGTATAGGTAGAACAAGACGACATTTTTCAGGTGGAACCAGACTGTATCCTTTAATGGAGGGAAACTCTACTCCGAAATCGCACCATTGGGCAAGTAAAGGTGCAGTGGAAGTACCTTAGCCTAGAAGAGGCAACCTGGGAGTTGGAGAGTAGTATGCAAGTAGCATACCCAGCTCTAGTTCAAGAATACTTAGAAAATGAATGAGCAACATCGAGGACGATGTTGAGACTTAAGGGGGGGTGTATGTCACCTACCCAAATTTTGAGACTTATTAATTTATTTGCAAAAACATTATGTTAAATTATAATTACAAAGTTTTGTAATTACGACCAAATCTAGTTAAGGATGATTATAATAAACATATTTTTATTATTTAATAAATTAAAATAGGAGACAAACACCCAAGGAACTATTAAAGGAGTGTTCACTGACCCACTAGGAGGAAAGAAAGTTGTTAGAAGGCATGGGACAGATGTCAGCTTGCACTCCACCACTAGCTGTTGGTTATGGGACAACAACCCCTAAAATTGTGGCATTATCCCCCAGGTGGGTGGAGCAGAGCTATTAGCTCATTAATGACAAGGTTAACCACTAAAAAGGCCTAGGTAGCCTAGATAAGGAAATTCGAATTGAGCAAGGAGCTCCACATTATTTTCTGCATAAATAATTCCTCAAGTGTATCAGGTGATCACTGAGAGATTCGAATAGGGAGGCTAAGTGGAAGTGCATTGTGAGGCTACTGCAATATTTTGAGAAGGAACTAGAGGCGCTGGTGCAAGTCTCTTTGACTCCTAAGTCTATAGGAATGAATGATCCAAATTTCTATTGCAAGTTGATGACCTAAAGCTTCTATAGATTCTTCTTCCCAGTGGTTCAGTGAACAAGCTCGGGGGTCCTAAGGGAATTAATTTGGCTGTCTTCAGGAGTAGGTTGGGTGGAACAGGCTCCTTGGGTTGTTTGTTTCTCCTACATTCAATCAGGTTCTACTGTTATGTATTATTGTTTACAGTTAAATGATTTTCTGAATTTGTAGATTTAGTATTTATAGTTATACAGAAGAAAATGTTTCAATTTCTTACCTAGAGATGATTTTGTATAAGGATGATTAAGTAATGAGACAATTGATTAAAAATCCTTTTTGCATTTTTTCCATACTATTTTCTATATAGTACTCTAGTACAGAGAAGTAGAATTAAATCAAATGATTGATGGGAAGAATGCCAAGTGAATGGGAAAATAAACACAGTAGTGTTTCTTTTAATTCTGCAATTTCAATTTTACATGTTTAAACTCAGAAATAGAATAGCATATCATAAACAAATATATATAGCATTTTCTGTACTTAGTAAGAAAAGTAAAGCATTATATCTCTGCATAAGAACTAGGTTTTCAATTTTTTACTATCTATTTTGAAAGCTAATACTATGGATTCTATTATTTTCTTTCCAATAATAAGATGTCATATTTCTACTTATTCCAAGTATCATATTTCCTATGAATTTAACAGCTACAAATTTAAATATTCTTTTATATAGAATTTTCACATGTATATTATTTCCATTTCATTCCTTCATTCAAAATTCATGGTTTAAACTTAGCATTATTCCCACTATTTAAAAGAGTCTGCTATATTTCAAATTTTGCAAAGTAGATAATTTCTAGGTTTTATTTCCAAAATCTTATAGTTCTGCTAAGACTAAACTTTCAACTATATAAAGTTTGCAAACATGTACAGGTTCTTTTTCAAAACCCTAATATCATTTATAACTAGCCTACAGTCTACATTTAATATCGTAAACCTATTTTATTATATCAAGTTTTTCCAAAGCTAAATGCATCATCATTATTCGACTATCACTTTTACGATAGTTATCCGTTTGAACAAGATAAACTTAAAAAAGAGTACTATTATTTTATCAACCATAATATTCATTCAAGTTATGGATCAAAAACCAAAATAGAGTCACACTATCATCTTCCAAACTCAAACTTAAAACAATATGATCACATGGTTTCATCTTTCTAAAACAAGTTAGCCACGACTCTTGGCCTTGTTTAACATTGTATTCTTCTAAGTCATTATATCAATCCTTATAAACATATAAACCTTTATAAGTTTTGTTCAATGCAAACTGAATCTCATTTTACCATTCAAGTCAAAAGTATAAGCATCATAACACAAAACCATCCTTTTCACAGAGACGAGACAACCCATGGCTCTCTACTTTCACCTAAACAGTGAAATAATTACTCAAACATTAACTTAGATAATTTATCTATATCATACAAACACGATCTAAAGTTTTCTGATTACTGTGTTTCCATTAAAATCAACCGAGGGTTCGACCCTTGACATTACATCAAAAACAAGTTTACATTTGATTAACGCCATAGCGAAACGCTGCATTGGCAGGGAAGCAAAACGAGCCGAGGACTCCATCCTCTATACACACAACGTGAGGCTCTTGTTTGAACATCTCAACAATTAAAGAAATTTCCTCTTCCAAGAACTTTCCACATACCTTTTTAAACATTAAGTTTCGGCCAACATAGCAGGAGAACCTATGAAGTAAAGAACCATCGAGGCTTACCAGTGGTCGAGCAGTTTCTCATCCACAAGCTTTCAAACCCTGTAATCCTTTGACGAAGTGAAAAACCTGCCACATGAACCCTTCTGAGGTTAAATGATGAATGTAGAGTTATTAATAACAAACACAATAGATAACACTATCACTACTTTAATGAAACATTACCTATGCAACATCATTCCAAGTTTAAGACGTCGGTAATAGACAATGACCAAGCCATCTAACCAACACAGCAAAGAGACGATTCAGACTCTAAGAATCACTTACTATTCTTCTTACAATAAAACTGGTCTCTGGTTCAAAATCCACTTTCAAAAACTAATAGAAAACCCTGAATTACTACTTCCTAAAAACATCTTCGAGGCTGCATGGTAACTCAGCTCTTCGGGAAACACAAACACCTGCATATTTTAAAGATTGCCCAATAGGTCAAGGGATCGAATTCGAGGAAGGATTCCTCCGAACCCCAAATTTCAAACCCTACATTGTAGTAGACTTTTGGCCTCTCTACTTTGCCACTAACATGTGAAATGAAGGCCAAGAAGCACTTCAATGATACTTACAACGACATTCTAGGGTTTCATTCCAAAGCCCAAGATCATGTGAGATCAACGATGGAGGAGATTCCAGCTAGGCACGTTGAAGTTCGAGCAACCACTACATTGAATGCCATATTTATTATCACATCCACCATATTGCCAACTAAGAAGACCAAGGGACAAAGCATTCTATAGCTCGGCATTTTATTACAAGTTTGTAAACTCACTCACGTGACCGACAACCACAAGGGCATCCACCTAAGATTTCCACTACACATAATAGGTAGATGACTTAAATACTAAGTCTAGTTTTGATAGAGTGCCAGCTCGTAACACCATTCTATTCATTACCTTGTCATATCACCTGTCAGTGCCAAGACGTAAGGTTAAAACGTATAATTCATATCATTTTCCAAAGTGTTGGTCAATCGAATGCATAGTTTATATGTTTGGTATATTGTTTCTCATTTGATAAAGGTCGGTTATCATATAAGGCCTTCGATACGTGATGTATAGTCTAGGTTTCATTTCATGGACATCGTAAATGTTTGTTTATATTGTCATCGTGATGACAAAGATTACATAACATAAAAATTAAATTAAGAAGATCTAAATCCTATAATGTTGTAATTGACAATAGTATCATCGCAATTATAATCATAACATTTTCTAGATTAGAATGACTCTTCATAAATTATAAATTGAGAATTGTAAAAGCTAATATAGTTATTTTGATGATTTCAAGTGAATCCATGAGTATATTGGAATCTAGAACATAATCAAGAATTCATAGTGTAAGTATAATGCACATGATATTACCACTCCTTACAAAATGGCGAAATAGTGATAGGATTCTAATAACTCTTATAAATTGTAAACTAGCATGTAAACGAGAAATAGGACAATGATCCATACATTTAATAACTTTCATGCAAGGAAGTACTTAGGGTTTTCACAATACATTGACGAATAATTGAAAAACATAACTACTCTTAACACTTGTTTTGTCGTAATGTTCTTACCTGCATTTCTGCACAAGGAAACAGGTTCAAATGCTTTAGCTATCGTAGCTAAGTAAACCCCAGGGTACCTCGTAGGACCCCTTCATCATTAGCCAGAAGAAAACTGTCAGTATTATTTCTAGAGGAGTGTATCGCAATAAAATTTAAATACATCTAACACAATCAAAACTAATGTCATATTTTTAAAAAAAAGTATGATGTGTTGTTATCGTTAAGCTGTTATTAATTAATAGGTTTAGCAATTATTTTTCCGCATTAGCAATTTTAGTGTTTCCTGCTATTTTAAAAATTTTGAATTTTTGTGAAATTTACAGCATGTTACACCCCTACCTACCTGATGCACACTGTTTGACTCATCTGCATGACATGTGCGCCTTTTCTTACCGACCAAGAGTTATCATTCAATTAGAGCACCTTATCTCACCTACCAGGAGTCTGACAATTAGTTAGAGCATTGATTGAGCAGTTCTTCCACTGATTGCTCATCCTAACAGCATGTATCTCCTAGTTAGCTAGTTCTGGAGTTCCACTTGACCTTATGACAGCCTCATGCGCCCTCCTTGGAGTCTCCATCCCCTGATTTGTGCCTAGATAGTTCTGTTAGACTCAGTTAGATTCATTTGGCTGACCTTTGACCATTTATGACTTATACTATTGATTGGATGATGTCTCCAATGTTATCCAAGCTAGACAGTGAGGATGAATTCGAATGACCTTAGATCAATTCGAATTCTATAGACAGTTATTGTATTGTATTCAATTTTCACAGTGCCACCTCACAACTGATGTATGATTATACTGTTATTCTCCATTTTCTGTGTTCATGAGTGATTATTGACTACATTCTTCTCTTCTTCTTTTCACTTCTTGAGTGAGTTTTGTGTTAGGCTTGTTACAGCTATCAGATCTTACTGCATATTATCACATGGTATCATAGCTTGTAGTAGTTATTCGAATTGCAGCCATTTCAGCAGTTGTAGCAGCATTTCATTTAGCAGTTGTCTTTCACTTGAGAACCAGAAGCCTATGAGTTTCCACAACAAATCCTAGTGCTATTACCTTGAATTCACTGGAGAAATACAGTGAGGTCTAGACAAGTGTGAAGGACTTAGTCATATGTGCTCAGTGTCCTAAGGTAGTGTTCATTCGAAATGTAGAAAATCTCCATCAGCAAAACTCTTCATTTTTGTAGGTTTATTCATCCATTCGAATTCCTCTTCAATTCGACCTCCACTACTCCAAATGGATCTAAAACTCAATTCTTCCAACTATGTTGAATGTAAGGTCAAGATGGACATCTTCATCAGGTCTAAGAGATTCTCCAAGATATTGAATGGAACTATGGTCGAACCCCTCAATGCAGTAGAGAAATCCAAGTACTTGGATAGGCTTGATGAAGCACTAGGCTTACTTCTTCTCTCAATTTCTGAAGATCTTCACTTCCATGTCATCAATCTAACATCTCGAAAAGAGGTTTGGGACAAGCTCAAATCCCTATTTGGATAGAAAGATTATTTTAAAGGTCATAAATTGGAGAATGAATTCATCTCATTGAGTCCTGAAAGCTTCGAATCCATCAATGTTTTCCTAACCAAGTTCAGAAGCTTGATTTAACATTTGAAGACACATGAGATAGTGAAAGAAGAAAAAAAAATCATACTTGCCATTCTCTCAAAATTGGGGCCAAATTTCTCATTTTTTATCTCCACATTTCAGTCAGTTAAGATGTCCATTCCAAAATGGAAGTTTGCTACACTTGATGAATCTAATCTCTCACACAAGAGGAGGAGAAGTTAATATCCATGGGAATGATAAAACCAATGTTGGATTCAGCTCTTACAGCTGCTAAGGCCAAAAGAGCGAATGCAAAAGGCAAGCAAAAAGTATTTGAAAAGAGAGAAAATGATACAAAACCAAAATATGTTCCATATCAGTTAGATGGGGCTTCAAATTCAAAGAAGAACAAGCAACCTCAAAAAGAGAAATCCAAGTGCACATATTGTCATTGAGGATTTCATCCGGAGAGTTCTTGTATGAGGAAAACTATAGATTTGATGGCTCAGTTACTTGAGAAGAAAAATCTCCCTGTACCTGCATGTGAAAGGAAGCAAGATACTGAACCCTCTAAATCTGAGGACAAATAAAGATGCCATGCCCTCATGGCAAGTTAATCAAAAGAATCCTCATTCATCGTAGATTCATGAGCATCAAGACATATGTATTCCTCCAAAGATCTCTTCTCCAACTTCAAATGCTCAGTTGGCCCTTCCATCATGTTGGGAAATGATTATGAAGTCTCCTCTGAGGGGATTGGAAGGATAAATCTTGACCATGGATACTTATCAGATGTGCTTTATGTTAGGATATTCCTATACTCCATCCCAGTCCCACCAGTATTTTGATCATTTACATTTTCAGTCATGCATGCACTTTTAGGGTTTGCATGCATTCCAGTCATCATTCCAGCACCTAGCCCTTAGTTAGCTAGCCCCCGAGAGCTTCTCACTGATCAATTTTAGCCCTCCAATTGATTAATGCTCCCTTCTTCCTTGATTTTAGGAAGCAACTCGCCCTTCTTCACCTACCAATCCATTTGTCTTCAGTTTACACTCAGTTACACGTACCAGACTTAGTTTGACTGATGGTTGACAGTTACTTGAGCATTGATGACTCCACTGATGATGATGAAGACTTCCAATTGTGCTCCGATGACACCAGTTGTGCTTTGATGACACTCCAGGGATCTTTTGATCACTCCATGAAGGCTAATTCAAATTGCCACCTTAGGCATTCGAATTCCTCATGCATTGTATTATTTATTTGTCCATTTGTGATTAATGAATTAGTGTGTGTGAAGTATTTTTGCTTCTACCCGATTTCTACTGTATTATTATTATGTTTCTCATTATACTGCATTGACCACTCTTCTTCTATTTTCTTGCTTAATCAATTACTTTCTTGTGAGGTATACATCATCCCTTAGATATGCTGTGAGGATTTTCACATGGTATCAGAGCATGTTGAGAGTATTTTTTATCTCCATTCTTGAGAGTTTTTTGCAGGTTATTACCAAGATTTCAAGTGCAGCAATTTTTGCATTCTTGTAGCATCAACAGTTGCAGAGATTCTCTATTGTTTTTGCAGGTCTTCTACAGCTTCAATGTTTTCAGAAGATCCTCCTCTTTATCTATTCGACTATGTTGAATGGAAACCAAAAATGATAGCATATTTGAAGAGACATGATCTCTTTGATTATTGTTTTGAAAGAGATTTCGAATCCTATGAAGAAAAGATTGACTAGCTAACTGAAGGTGGAAGAGCTATTGCAGCCATCATGGTTGCTATGTCTCGAAGCTTGGCATTCTATTCGCTTGATGATGTTGAATCTATAAAAGAGCTATGGGCCCACCTGGATGAAAGATTTGGCAGACAGAAGGAAGGGATTGGTCCAAACCCATTCGAGAGCAAGCAAAGTGTTGCATTCACCCTCCTTGATGATATCCCAAATCATGAACCAGTATCATCTCATATTGAAGTTGTCCATAAAGAACTTGTAGATTCTACACTCATGCTCCAACTTTCTTCTCTTTCTGTTCCAGCTCACACTCTAGATATTGCAGAAGGTCATAAATCCTCTCTTGCACCAGAGTCTGTTGGTTTGCATCATGATCTTATGAATGTTTCAGAGGTGAATTCAGCTATTGGAGGTAATTCATTCGCTCTCCTTGAGTACTCACCTCTTTCTTACTACTATATGATCATTAATTCATGCTTTCAGAAGGCTATTGAAGATTATGGCCATTTCCATTCGCTTGGGATAATTTCTCATGCAATTACTGGTTTTGATCTCACCTCTAATGGTTCAAAGGAGATCTCAAGAAACCATGATTCAAGTCTTGGATCTAATTTGGATTCTAAGCAATCACTACTTGGGATAATTTCTCATACATATGATGGTTTTGATCTCACCCTTGCTGGTTCAAAGGAGATCTCAAGAACTCTGTTTTTAAAGTCTTAAATCTGATTTTGATTTCAAGCAAACATGTAATAGTTCTTTTTGGCATAATCTCACCCATGGTGGTTCGAAGGAGAAGACAAAAGACTATATCCACATTCAAATATTTGATCCTACCTCAGTTGATTCGAATCACAAGTTCAAGGATCATCCTCATACTTTTGGATTTGTTCTCATCACATTCGATCTGAAGAGCAAGTACAAGCACATGCTTTTTGAGCATGATCCACTTCTTCCCAAGAAGAAGATACCTCCAGACATATGACCAAGCATCACACCTGCTTGAGTTTGGAGCATTTATTTTTTATGTGTGCCTTACAGTCCGTTTTTGAGGGGGGGGGTATTTTTCCCATGAAATTTTCCCCACTTCCTTGGTTTATTGACTATTATTATTCATTGTATTGGGTGACCTTTGTTCTTAGTTACCAGGTCCAAGGATGGATTAAGGGGGGGTGTTAGGATATTCCTATACTCCATCCCAGTCCCACCAGTATTTTGATCATTTACATTTTCATTCATGCATGCACTTTTAGGGTTTGCATGCATCATTTAGGGTTTGCATGCATTCCAGTCATTAGTCCAGCACCTAGCCCTCAGTTAGCCAGCCCCCGAGAGCTTCTCACTGATCAGTTTCATCCCTCTAGTTGCTTAATGCTCCCTTCTTCCTTGATTTTAGGAATCAACTCGCCCTTCTTCATCTACCAATCCATTTGTCTTCAGTTTATACTCAGTTACACTCAGTTACACGTACCAGACTCAATTTGACTGATGGTTGACAGTTACTTGAGCATTGATGACTCCACTGATGATGATGAAGACTTCCAGTTGTGCTCCGATGACACCAGTTGTGCTTCGATGACACTCCAATGATCTTTTGATCACTCCATGAAGGCTAATTCAAATTTACACCTTAGGCATTCGAATTCCTCATGCATTGTATTATTTATTTGTCCATTTGTGATTAATGAATTAGTGTGTGTGAAGTATTTTTGCTTCTACCCGAGTTCTACTGTATTATTATTCTATTGCTCATTATACTGCATTGACCACTCTTCTTCTATTTTCTTGCTTAATCAATTACTTTCTTGTGAGGTATACATCATCTCTTAGATCTGCTGTGAGGATTTTCACACTTTATGTTCCTTCTCTCATGGAAAATCTACTTTCAGTGTACCAAATGACTCATATTGGAGAGCCCAAGAGAGTGATCTTCTCTCCAAATGAGGTCGAAATACAACACATGGTTTTAGGTTAAATCATTGCAAAAGGTGTTGCAAATCATAAGACAAAACTCTATGAGCTCTCACGCTTCTTACCTCTCTCAAAGCAGTCTTCTCTTCACTCTCATGCAAATGAAAAGAGTAGGCTATCTCATCTCAACTACAAACATTTGTAGAGCATACAAACTCATAAGTTATTGAAGATCCTCCCAATCTCATATCTTCCCTAACCACCTGTAAAGGTTTCTTGAATGGAAAAAATCCAACAAAGAAGGGTGGAAAAATGAAGACTCGGAGAGTAGAGAAAAAGCTAGACCCAGATCCACAAGAACTTGAAGATCTAGCTCCTATTGGTTCAACTCCTATTTCAAAGTGGGCCACCACTATTGCATCCACCAGTGATCTTGTTGAAGATCGACCATCTTCATGTCCTAGTTCTTTTGATAATGATCTCACCTATGTTGGTTCAAAGGAGATATCAAAGAACTACATGCACATTCATGGAGCTGTTGATTCTACCTCATTTGGTTTGGATCACATGTTTCAGAATGATATTCACATTTTTGGATTTGTTCCCACCATTTTTGAGCAAGAGAGCAAAGCTCCATCACATGAGATTTTAGATTCAGAGTTTGGAAGTGATGATGAGCCAACTTCACTTTCTTCATCACATGAGATTTTAGATTCAGAGTTTGGAAGTAATGATGAGCAAGAGAGCAAAGATCCATCACATGATATTTCAGATTCAGAGTTTGGAAGCAATGATGAGCCAGTTTCACTTGCTTCATCACATGAGATTTTAGATTTAGAGTTTGGAAATGATGATGATCAAGAGAGTGAAGCATCATCACATGAGATTTCAGATTTAGTATCTGAAGATGGAGATGATGAAGAAAGAATGCTAGATCCATATCCACAAGAACTTGAAGATCTAGCAATTAATTCAGAAGATGAGCGAATGGGAGATCCAGTTCCACAAGAACCTAATGATATCTCACCCAATGATCCTCCTCTTCTGAGATGGGCAACCACTACTCTTCGATCTTCTGGTGATTTGGTTGGTGATCCAACTGATTGAGGGAGAACCAGATCATATTTTCATAATGGAAGGCTTCATCCTTCTCACATTACTGATCCATTTCAGATCAATCGATCCTTCTTCAAAAAAGAAGGACACTTTCCTACTTCTGGGGTGAGTGATGACATGCTACATTAGCATCCTTCAGTTTATTTTTGAGGGAGGGATTTCTTCCCACTAGGTTTTCCCTCTTTCCTCATTTATTATTTAGATGATTGGTATCAGTCATCAGGGCCTTATTTTTCAGTTTTCAGTTATTACCTCATAGTATAGCTTGCAGGGGGGTGTTGGAATATTCTCACCATCATTTTTCATATTTGCATGCCTGCATGCATTTTGCATGCATCCAGTCATCATGCATACATTTGCATGCAACTACATGCATCCAGTCATCATTTCGATGGTCTCCCCAACACCTAGATCCTAATTTCATATCCCTAGAGCCTTTCTTCATCCCCCAATAGCCCTCCTACCTAACTTGTGTGCCCTGATTGACTCACCTGCATGACATGTGCACCTTTTCTCACCTACCTAGAGTTATCATTCAGTTAGAGCACCTTATCTCACCTACCAAGAGTCTAACAGTCAGTTAGAGCATTGATGGAGCAGTTCTTCCACTGATTGATCATCCTAACTATATGTAGCTCCTAGTTAGCTAGTTCTGGAATGCCACATGACCTTCTGACAGCCTCATGTTCCCTCCTTGGAGTCTCCATCCCCTAATTTTTTCCTAGATGGTTCTGTTAGACTCAGTTAGACTCATTTTACTGACCTTTGACCATTTATGACTGATACTACTGATTGGATGATGTCTCCAATGTTATCCAAGATAGACATTGAGGATGAATTTGAAATGACGTTACCTCAATTCGAATTCTATTGACAGTTATTGTATTGTATTCAGTTTTCACAGTGCCATCCCACAGCTGATGTATGATTATACTGCTATTCTCCATTTTCTGTGTTCATGAGTGATTATCGACTACATTCTTCTCTTCTTCTCTGCACTTATTGAGTGAGTTTTTTGTGAGGCTTGTTACAGCTGTCAGATACTACTTCATATTATCACAAGAAATCCTTGAAAGGAAGTTCCCTTCTGCACTCTTCACATAGAGTCCGATATTCTACATACCGATCTTCCCATGCATTGACTGATTCAGTGGGAATTTCAAGATCCTCCTGATGTTCTTCATGGAACTTGGGCATGGTTTGTCGGGGATGATCCTTGGATTCATATTTGAAATCATTAGGACTATTATGAGGCCCAGTCTTAGAAAAGATAAATCCACTATGGATCTTCCTTTCATCATTCTGAGAGCCACTGCAGCTCCCTCTACTTCTTTATGTCCTAACTGCTTAGCCAAATATTCTCTCGTTTCTTTCCCAGATTGAATGATATTATGAGATATACCATGGAACCCTTCTAACATACTCTGCAAAAAAATTCTAAACGCTTCCTTATCATCTATTTCAAACATCTTCTTCCCCCTTGTATTTTCTCTCCAGTAGATTCTACCTCTTCTTCCACAAAACATTCTTCAGGGTTCTTTCCTTTGGAAATTGGTATTCTCTTAGGACTCATAACCCAAAATTGAAGAGCAAGTTTATATTTCCATGGTCTGATACCACTGTAATATTCTAGCCAATATTTGGCCAAAATATTATCTCCAAACTCATATTTTATCAAAAATTTACTAGTAAATGTTTAGGCAATTTCATAAACTGAGCAGGATGTAAGTGACGAGGACTGATACGATGAGTGAGGATGGTAGGGGTGACTTTAAGTTATGGAATTTATATGTATGATTTTGCAATAGAAAGCTAAATCAGGTCTAAGCAACAAGTCCTAGGCACAATGTACTGGATCCATTCACTTTTCAACAACAGAGCAATTATGTTGCCTACTTCAAGGATTCCTGGGCTTCCAACATATGCCAACTAGACTGGGTGAGGGTTCTCAGAGTTTATGGAAGAGGTATAATAGTCATATAAACTTGTGGAATGGACTGAGATGTTTTTCTAGATAATTTGGGAGTATTCAGAGTGGTTTGGAGGCCAAATACTCAAGTGCGCTACCTAGGGATTGTTGATCTAGTCAATTTCCAAACTCTTCCAAACAAGGTTAAATACATCCAAAACCTCATGGAAATGGTTGGGTTGGCTGGTATACTCTTTAATTAATCTCATACAACTAACATAAAGTAAAATTGATGCTTAGAAAGGAAATAGCAGTTAAATGTGTAAGATTAGTCATACAAATGATCACAATGAGCTAGTCTCTCATTCTTAAGTATCAAGTTGCCTCCATAATTCATTAAAATATATTTTGAGATGATTATATGCTCTGATATATATTATTTATCAGCTACAAGTCGAAATATAAACTTCAGAACACATCTTGTACTTATTTTATTGCTTTCAAAATTACAATGCCTCACAGGCTAGAAATTCCTTACAACTTGAGGGAGAATGAAGGTAAGAAGTAGGGAGATTATTGTAGCTCTATTATGAATCTGATATCAAACCACCAATAGGTCTGATTACTATTATAGACTACTCACTGATTTCCTGTAATTTTTCAATGGCACATTCACTGAACTATCTCCATCCTCGAAGGAGATCTACACCAAAACTAGCTGAGAATGGGAGTAGAAGTGAAAGAAGAATATGTGGATCAGATCTGAAGCTGTTCTCTGGTCATAAGAATATATGATATTTGTAAATTAGGGCACACTGATCCTCCTAAATATCCTGGTTGCATTCACTGAAAACTAGCTCCTCCTTCTAGTGGTTTTCCTCCAAAACTAGCTGCAAAAACACTGTAACTGTAGCCTCCTTCTTTGAATGCTAGAATATCTTCAACTATGAACTGATATGGATCTGAATGGATGCAATATCACTCTATGGATATGAATACTTATTATCTGGAAACTATGGATCCTTGGGGCACATCTCCCAAGAAAGAGTTGAGGCACATCACTCAACAAAAGAGAGACTCGGAGCTCTCAAGACAAAATTCAAAAGATCAAAAGTTCTAAGAGGGAGTTGGAAACATTATTAAATAGATGAGTTAACTTGCTCATCAAGAAAATCCACACATGTGGGTGAGGGAGGGTGCATTCCTTGAGAGGAATGACAACTTCCTTCTTTCCAAAACTTTCTTTCCTTTGCTTCCTTTCATTGATTTTAGCAAGTGCGCCTTTCTTAGCCATTCTGGATGTTTCAACTTTTCTTATGCTTTCCTCTTTTTAATTTCCTCCTTTTTTGCTTTTTCCAGTTTTTTGCTTGCTTTTGATAGTTTCCATTTTCTTCTTGTTGCCTTCTTTCCTTCATTGGATTCCTTGATTTTCCTGAGAATTTGCTGCTAAGGAAAGAGGGGCCCACTTGATCCAAATTCGACCTCCTATCCAAGTCATCATCAACTTGCCAACATTTACTAGTAGTGATGATGAATTAATAATAAAAATAATTCAAACTCAAAAATTTAATTAATTATTTGATAATTAATTAACTACTATAGTATTATGCCTCAAAATTACCCCATTAATTAAATCTTCATTTAATTAATTAACTTAGACCCCCTATGGATGGGAAGATCCAAGTAGTGACCAATGCCACTAGGGAAGTGACATGACAGAAATGACTGCTTACTATGTTTTCCTAGTATACATGCATCACACTTGTTCCTTTGATTGGGAATGGTGGGAAAACCAACTACACCATTATTTAGTAACAATCTAAGTCTGTTGTAATTAAGATGACCAAACCTAGCATGCCACAATAAACTGGATGACATATTACCTTCTTCATGTTGAGAGATATATCCAAAGTTCTGAATTCCTGCAGAAGAGCCTCTCAAATTTAATAGTTGTCCATCTTCATAACTAGTCATGATGACCTTTTTGTCAGAGGATTTTCTTATCTCCACAATCCCATCAAACATGTGGATGGAATGGTCTTTATGTCGAATATGTACCAAGGACAACAAGATTCTCTACAACTAAGGAAGATAGATAGTATTCTTTAATATGAAATCAAGGAATCCAGGCAACTTTAGCCCCAATGAGCCAATTCCCTGTGGTTTGAGGCTATATTTATCTGCATAGTATACTATGCCATTCACAATGTCATTCAATTCTAAAAAGCAGTCTTTTCTAAAATTCATATGAGATGCTGCATCAATATCAAGCAACCAACAATACTTGTAAGGTGAAACAGAAGTCATTTCATTAATTCCAAGATTACAATGTGCAACAATACAATGAGCAAAATCATGGGTTTTACCACCCTCTTGGTTTTTATTCTTATCGTATTTATTATGTCTACCTTTGATGGAGTTCCAAGATGCCTAGATGATCCGCTCGGGGCCAGGAAGCATGAGGGTGATAGCAGTTCAACTAAATGAGTTGGCTCTGTTATGGCAGAAGCATAAAAAGAGAATAAGCAAAGCAGGGATACACTATGCACAGAAATATATACACACAGAGACAATATGCAGGAATGCGAACTGATTCTCTATTAATGGATGTAAAGATCCTAAACTCATCAGATCATATATTACAATATTTTACATGCTTATATAGAGAGTGATGAGATGCTTGGGTGCCTTCCCATTACATTCAATTACAAGAGAAGTTAGAACAGTTTTGGCAATTCAACCATTATAGTCAAATGGAAGACAGAGAGACAGTCTGTCAAAGTTTGACAGTTGCAAGTCGCAAGTTGAGGCTGCATGACAACATTGTGAAACTATGATGTTGCTGAACTTTTCGAAGTTGCAGAGTTTGTCTAAGTCGTGTCGAAGTCGAAAACTTGCCAAAGTTTGTCGAAGTCGATGACTTGTCGCAGTTGATGCTAGAATTTGACAACAATTCGAATTAGTGGAATGGATCAGACCTCCTTCCTTAAGAAAGAATGGTCCCCATTGTTTTCTCATGAAGGTGAGGAAACTTTTCAGTCAGTTCAATAGAAGAGTACCATTTTCCTTGTGTGGGGATTTGTCTGGCTTTAGCAACCTAAAACAAGGGAATTGTGTTTGTCCTTGTATGGTGCACTCAACTTCCCACAATGGTGTTGCAAGGAAGAGGATCCTAAACATCTGGATGGATGTCTTCAAGTTTTTCTATTTCCAAGTCATTCTATACCAACAATGGTGCATGGTATGGTCGAAGTAGATCTGCGTTGAATACTAGATGTAGACTGAGGCATGAAGGAATGTTGAGCTGGAAAGCATTTTCGCTAATCTGCTGAAGAATAATGTATGGACCATATCGCAAAGGTTTTAACTTCTTGTATGGGCCAGTGAAGTGTTCCTTCTTGAGATATAACCAGACCTTATCCCCAATTTGGAATGAATGAGGGATACGATGCTTATCTTGTCGGGCCTTAACTTTCGCATTTGCTCGTTGCAACATTTCTTGTGCTTGTCACTGGATGTTGCATATCTGATCTCGAAACTTGACTACTTTGTCAACTTCTCGCTGATTGTAGTCAGTGTCATTTGACTATGTCTAGGAGATGATCAAGTCAATTGGTGTCGAGGGTTGAAATACATAACATACATCAAATGGAATCTTTCCCATAGAGATGTGCTGCGCACGATTGTAGTTGTGTTGTATGTATGGAAGACTATCATCTCATGTTCGTTGATGCTTGTGGTTTTACATGTGAAGCAGTTGTACTACCAAGTGATTCAAAACTTTCATATTTTCATCTATTCAAGGATGTAAAGTTTTCAACAATGGTATTCTTGAGTCGATATGCTGCCAAATATTCTTCCAAAATATGGTGACGAATCTGGCATCTCTGTCGGAAATAATGGTTGTTGGTAACCATAGTGTTTCTAGACATATTCAAAGAAGAGCTGAGCGGTTTGCTGTGTTGTTGTGGTCTTCTTGCATGGAATGAGAATTTCCATCTTAGAAAATCTATCGACTACTACTAAGATCGTGCAATGTCCCTTTTTAATAATTTTATTAAAATGGCAAATGTTTCACTTTTTTCCCTAGTTCGACCTTTGAATAGTTTTGATGTCTAGGTCTCCAATTTGCTCCAAAAGCTCCAAAATATTCTAAGAAGGTATATGAGTGATATTAGGACTTGAATATGATGTTAAGGGATAATATATTACCTTTAGATTACTTCTACAAATCCTCTTTTAATCCTGTCCAAAGTAGGGAGTTTGACTAGTATTGGTCTCTTGGTCTCCAAATGACCCCAAATGATTGTATAATGGGTATGAAGGTATTTGATATGTATTAATACATATAAAATAGGCTCATGGATACTTAAAAACCCTTAAAACACTTTTTCACATTCATTTACAATCTGGACAAAGTAGGGAAGATTACTAGTAATTTCGAGCTTCAAACCCCCAATGGTAGATGGCTCTAAATATCTCCAAATGCTCTCAAATTGTACTAGTAGGTGTATGAATGATGTTAATAAATAAAAACGGTGTTCATAGGTGTATTTTAACCATCAAATGACTTCTAAAACTCACTTTAGAAATCTGATCAATGTATGGAGTTTTACTAGTAAAATTGTGGTTCAAATCCCCTAGGGATAGATGATGAAAATGAATTTCCAAATGCACTCAATCCAACTCTAAATGTTAAATTTTGAGTATTAATTCACAATACTATAGGATATTTGCTGAGAGAATAACATCTACAGTATATCAATGCATGACAATCATAATATGACAAGCATCACAAGCATCACAAGAATCAAAAGCATAGAGACAAGAGACACGGAGTTTCCGTGGGGAAAACCCTAAGGTGAAAAACCCCACAACTTCCTCAGAGATAGAGAGAGCAATGGCTCAACCAAAATACAACCAAAGAACACTGAGATAGTCTCCTAGCAGATGATCCTCCTCCTCCTCACTAGTGCGCCACTTTCAGATAGATAGTGAGTTACTTTTCCGAGTGAGTAAAATAGAGATCTCCTATCTCTATTTATACTCACCTTTTTGCCCAGTGACCTACTGGGGCCGACTTGTCTACTTGAGTACATCCACATTATAATATATATTAATCAGGGTCGACCCCATAAGGTGGTCTAATAACCCATCGGCAAGTACACACACTTGCGACACTTGTCAATCCACATGACGACACTTCCTTATAGAGGAATAACACATCTCTTATAAGGGTACAATAAATATATATAAAATATACAGATGAAATACATTCCGAAGTTACATATACATCAACACTCCCTCTTAACTAGGAAGGTATTTCTCGACACAGATCTGCTAGACAAGTCTTCTTCTCTGGATCATCGTCATCAATGCATCGTCATCATCATCGTCACTGCTGCTGCTATCTCAACCAATCTCTGACTCTACTTGTCATAGGAAGTTCTACAGAGCCAGTCCTTTTTCATACTGGATGTAGGCCCGCCATCTGCAGGTCTTCATCATCATTGGCCATACTATGGAATCCTCAGGACTTATTACGTGCGTCACAAAACCTGGCTGCAACATCCCAGGCTATTACGAGCACACGGCTCTACCTATAGGATCTCCCAGGAGCACATTACATGTGACCCATCACAAAACCTGGCTGAAGCATCCCAGGCTGTTACGAGCACGCGGCTCTACCTGTCGGATCTCCCAGGGGCACATTACATGTGATCTCACCACAAAACCTGGCTGAAGCATCTGAGGCCTTTTTCATCCTGTCCAGATCTCCCAAGAGCAAATTACATGTGGTCCACCACAAAACCTGGCTGAAGCATCTGAGGCCTTTTTCATCCTGTCCAGATCTCCCAGGAGCAAATTACATGTGGTCATGGAAAAACCTGGCTGAAGCATCTGAGGCCTTTTTCATCCTGTCCAGATCTCCCAGGAGCATATTACATGCCATAGGACAAAACCTCGCAAGAGCATCTGCCAGATATCCCAGGGCACCGAATTACATGCCATAGGCAAAACCTCGAAAGACTATCTGCAGATCTCCCAGGGCACAAATTACATGTCCTCCCAAGCAAAACCTCGCAAGAGCATTTGTCAGATGTCCCAGGGCACCGAATTACATGCCATAGGCAAAACCTCGAAAGACCATCTGCAAATCTCCCAGGGCACAAATTACATGCTTTCCTGCACAACCTGATCCACGGCCATAAAGTATCATCTGATACTCATCAAACATCATCCTGATGTACACATGATCATCCTGATCATCATCACTGCAACATCCTGCTGCATGTCATCTGGAGAAGCTCGTCATCCACGATCATCCAAGTATCCACCTGATACATACATAGATACATGATCCACACAATGTATCCATCAACATACATGATCTACCTGATCATACAAAGATACATGATCCACACAATGTATCCATCAGCATCCAACATGATGCGTTCATACAAAAATACATACACATGATCCATCCGATCATATCCAGCATCCAACATGATGCATACATACATACATATAATGATCCAACTGATCATATCCAGCATCCAACATGATGCATACATACATACATATAATGATCCAACTGATCATATCCAGCATCCAACATGATGCATACATACATACATATAATGATCCAACTGATCATATCCAGCATCCAACATGATGCATACATACATATAATGATCCAACTGATCATATCCAGCATCCAACATGATGCATACACAAAATACATATACATGATCCAACTGATCATATCCAAGCAGAAACCAGAACATCCTCCTGATGTTCATCATCCAGCGCTTACATCCACAGACATGTGAAGGATCCCCCTTCCAACATGCTTGGAATGGCTTCAGCAAATGTGTCCATCACTTCTTCCTCGAAGTGTCCTCGATCTGAAGCACGCCAAGCCTCTCTCTGAAGTACTCAAACTTCACCCTGGCTAGTGGCTTCGTCAGCACATCTGCAATCTGCTCGTCCGTCGCAACATACAGGAGCTTGACAGCTCCTCTCTGCACCATATCCCTGATATAGTGATATTTGATCTCTATGTGTTTCGACATGTCATGAAACACTGGGTTCTCGGACAGCTTCACACAACTCTGGTTATCACAGAAGATACCAGTAGCCTCCAACGGGAGATCAAATAACTCAGACAGTAGCTTCCGTAGCCATACTGCCTCACAACTAGCTGAACAGGCTGCAACATACTCTGCCTCAGCTGTACTCAGTGCTACACAGGACTGCTTCCTGCTAAACCAAGAGATCACACCTGATCCCATACTGAAGTAACACCCAGATGTGCTCTTCCTATCTGCAGCACTGCCAGCCCAATCTGAATCAACATAACCCTGCAGGTTAAACTTTTGATTTGCTTCATACTTGAGCCCATAATCCACTGTACCCTTCAGGTACCTCAGAACATGCTTTACAGCAACTAGGTGAACACTCCTCGGACCCGTCAGAAACTGGCTCAATGTGTTCACAGCAAAGCAAATATCTGGTCTCGTGTTCGTCAGGTACATCAAGGACCCAATCATCTGACGATACATAGTGATATCAACTGGCTCAGATGAAGCATCACATAGAAGCTTCAGATTCGATGCCATAGGTGTGGCCATGGCCTTGCAATCCATCATCCCAAATCTCTTCAGGATATCTACTGTGTACTTCCCTTGACCAAGGAAGATCCCACCTGCACTCTACCACACCTCCATACCTAGGAAATAGTGCATCATTCCCAAGTCTTTCATATCGAATTCAGCTGCAAGCTTCCTCTTGGTATCCGCAATCAGTCTGTCATCTCCTATCACAAATAGGTCATCCGCATACAGTAGTAGAATCACAGGATTCCCTTCCTCAACCTTGTAATAAAGGTTGGAATCCGCTTTACTCTTGGTAAAGCCCAAACTAGATAGGAAACTGTCCATCCTACCATACCAGGTTCTGGGGGCTTGCTTCAAGCCATACAAGGCTTTCTTTAATCTGCATACATATGATTCCTTGTTATGTATTTCAAAACCGAGTGGCTGTTCCACATATACTTCCTCTTCTACTACGTCGTTCAGGAAAGCAGTCTTGACATCCATCTGGTGTATCTTCCATTTCATTGCTACAGCCAAGGAAAGTACTGTTCTGATGGAAGTATACCTGGCTACAGGTGCAAAGGTTTCTTCATAGTCTATTCCTTCTTTCTGAGAGAAACCACGAGCTACGAATCTTGCTTTGTATTTTTCTACACTGCCATCTGCAGAGTGCTTGATTTTGTAGATCCACTTGGAAGTCACAACAGACTTCTCTTTAGGTCTTGGGACAACATCCCAAACATCATTCTTCATTATTGATTGGTATTCCTCAACCATAGCATCCTTCCATTCTTTCTTTTCTGCTGCCTCTTCATAACTGGAAGGCTCTTTGTTCATAATGTCACAGAGTAAAGCAACATAACTGGTGTGTGATCTGGTTCTCTTCTTTGCTCTGTGTTCTTCTTCTGGAATGCCAAATCTTTCTGCATCATGAATGAGCTCTCTAGCCCATACAGGTTTCCTCTTGTGAGAGTTATCCTCACGGGGTGGATCTACAGGTTCTTGTGGATCTTCAAACTCACAAGCAGTTTCTGGAACTGCATCAGTCATGGTAGTGTCCTTAAATCTTGTTTCCTTAGGTTCTTCATAAACTTCGGTAGGTGCCTTCCTTGATTTGATGAATGCTGAGTTTTCATCAAATGTTACATCCCTGCTGACATCAATCTTCTTGAACCCTGGAAAGTATATTCTGTATGCCTTTGAGCTTTCACTATAACCCACAAAGATGCCCTTCTTTCCTGAAGGATCTAGTTTAGTCCTCTTCTCTTTTGGGACATGAGTATATACTGGACAACCAAATATTCTGAGATGGCTGACTTCAGGTTTCTTACCAGAAAAGACTTCTTCTGGTGTCTTGTTGTCCAATATCTTGTGGGGAGTTCTGTTCTGCACATATACAGCTGTTCTAGCTGCTTCTGCCCATAGATGCATAGGAAGATCCTGTTCATGCAACATTGCCCTTGCTGCTTCCATGATAGTTCTGTTCTTCCTTTCTGCAACTCCATTCTGTTGAGGATTATAAGGAGCAGTCAACTCCCTCTTAATCCCTGAATCACTGCAAAGCTTCTTGAAGTCATTTGAGGTGAATTCTCCACCATTGTCAGATCTGAATGTCTTGATTTTCTTGTCAGTTTGATTCTCCATCAAGGTTTTGAATTCCTTGAATTTATCAATCACCTCATCTTTGCCCTTCAAGAAGTATACCCAAGTCTTCCTGGAGAAGTCACCAATAAATGATACATAATAAACATACCCACTTAGGGAACTGGAAGACATAGGGCCACATACATCTGAGTGGATGATTTCCAGGATGTCTTTTGCCTTGCTTTCACTGCTTGGGAAAGCCTTCTTAATGTTCTTACCTTTTGCACATCCTTTGCAAACACCTTCATGTTTGGTCTTGATTTCAGGAAGACCCTCTACTGCCTTGCTTGCAATTGGAAGTGCCCTATAGTGCATATGAGCAAGTCTTCTATGCCAAAGTTCACTTGGCTCCATAGATTCATGCACCATGGCATGTTCAGGTTGTCCCTTTAATTTATACAAGCCTCCCTCTTGCTCTCCAATCACTACTGCATCATCTATGGTATTTCCCTTTGGCCACATTAGGACTTGTCCATCCACAAATGCAACCCTCATACCTTTTGCATCCAATGCAGAGATGGAGAGTAAGTTCTTCTTGAGTCCAGGTACATAAAGTACTTCTTTCATCTTCAATGATTTTCCAGAATCTAGGTTGTAGGAGGCTTCACCACTTCCTTTGATTGGATATTGATAATCATCCCCAAGTTTCACCTTATGAGGTGATTCATGTTCAGATAGGTTCACAAAGGATTCCTTGAACCCAGTCATGTGTTTGGAGGCCCCACTATCAATCAACCAATCATTACAACCATGGGAGATGGTACCTGTGAGAGCAGAGATCAGAACATACTCTTCTTCACTTGATGAGTCATCATTACTATCACTTTCTGCCCTAGCCTTCTTCTTTGGAGGTTCATCATCTTCTGCAGCATGAGCATGAAACCTTCTTTTGCCACCCTTTTTCTTCTTGTTGGAGATGTTGTTGTCCTTCTTGTTCTTGGGACAATTTATGGCAATATGTCCTTTCTCATTACAGGTGAAGCATACTCTTCTTTCTTTGAAGTGATGTGAAGATCTCTTGGGGTGAGATGGCTCTTTCTTGGACTTTCCTTTCCTGGTGTGGGCTGCAAGAGCTTGATATTCTCCTCCCATCTTTTCCTCACGAGCTATAAGTCTAGCTTCTTCTTGAGAACATTCTTCCCGAAGTCTACTGAAGGATATCAACTTCTTCCTTGCACAAATTCCTTGAATAAAGGAATCCCATGACCTGGGTAGGCCATTTAGAGTAGTCATCACCACCTCACCATTCTCCACCATTTCATCTACCGCTTCTAATTATTCCTTGATATGAGAGACCCTTGAAAAGTAAGATTGAATGGTTTCTCCATTCTGAAACTTTACTGCTTTCAATTGGTTCCGCAGGGTCATCTTCCGATTTATGTTCTTTCCTTCAAATAGCTTGGTCAAAGATTCAAACATCTCTTTGGGTGTCTTAAGAGAAGACAGATGAGGTATGAGATGGTCTTTGATAGAATCAGCAATGATTCTCTTTGCCTTGACCAAGTTCTTCTTGTGCAATGCCTTGGCTTCTTCATCCTCTGGGATAGGGATGTCTTCTTTCACATATGAGTCCAACTCATTCTCTTCCAGGATTAACCCAATCCTATACTTCCAAGCTCGGAAGTTATCAGCCCCTTCAAGCTTATCCTCAAGCTTGGTGTGAAGAGACATCTTTAAGAGTACTTCAAATGGAAATAGAAAAGATTTAGAACTTACCACTTGAAGTGCTGAAAATTGGATCTGGTCCCGGATTAGGGTTTGTCAGTGAAACCCTAAAAATTCAAAATGTGAATTTCAAAATTCCGGAAGGATAGAAAGATGCGCCTTGGAGAGCTGATCATCCTAGTACATTCAGAATTTGAGATCAGCAAAGTCTTGCCCTTCAAAATTGCCGTTTTGTCCTCCCGGGTTCACTAGGGAGAGCCCTGAATTAGGGTTTGAGTTTCCCGGAGATCTACCCAGCCAAAAATCTCGATCCAAAGCTCAAACCTTCGATTTTTGCAAGGAGCTTCCAGCTGTGCCTTCAGTGTCCAGAAATTCCTATTTTTGTGGAAACCCTAATTTTTAGGGCCAAATCTGAAAATGCTCGGAACTGAATTCTGATTGGACAGATAGATGCGCCTTGATGAGTAGATCCAATCTACTATACTGAATTTCAAAAATCTGTGGAGAGAAACCCAATAAACAAGGAATACAAGCTTCCGTCACTGCAAAATGTCTTCTTCTCAGTTAAGCTTTGATACCATGTTAAATTTTGAGTATTAATTCACAATACTATAGGATCTTTGCTGAGAGAATAACATCTACAGTATATCAATGCATGACAATCATAATATGACAAGCATCACAAGCATCACAAGAATCAAAAGCATAGAGACAAGAGACACAGAGTTTCTGTGGGGAAAACCCTAAGGTGAAAAACCCCACAACTTCCTCAGAGATAGAGAGAGCAATGGCTCAACCAAAATACAACCAAAGAGCACTGAGATAGTCTCCTAGCAGATGATCCTCCTCCTCCTCACTAGTGCGCCACTTTCAGATAGATAGTGAGTTACTTTTCCGAGTGAGTAAAATAGAGATCTCCTATCTCTATTTATACTCACCTTTTTGCCCAGTGACCTACTGGGGCCGACTTGTCTACTTGAGTACATCCACATTATAATATATATTAATCAGGGTCGACCCCATAAGGTGGTCTAATAACCCATCGGCAAGTACACACACTTGCGACCCTTGTCAATCCACATGACGACACTTCCTTATAGAGGAATAACACATCTCTTATAAGGGTACAATAAATATATATAAAATATACAGATGAAATACATTCCGAAGTTACATATGTTGAATTTAAACCAAATAGACAAGCAAGATCTCTGATAGAAACACAATCACAAGATAGACACACAATATATCCTGGGAAACCCTCATGGGGTAGAAAACCCAGTAAAGCTTTCCTCAATAAGATGATCAACCAAAATACAAGATGTGCTCCTTCCTTCTAAGTCTCCTTAGCAGATCTCCCATACAAGTGCGCACTCTTCCACAAGTGAGTGAGTGATCTAATGAGGAGTTCACCTCCTTATTTATACTTGACTCTCAACTGACTAAAAGACCTGTTGGGGCCGACCTCACCTGGAGAAGTCTAATAACCCCTAAAATATAATTACAGGGCCGACCCACACATGGTGGGTCTAATAACCCTAGTTAATACTAACCCTCGGAGGAATAAACATCTCCGGATACATAATAGGGTTACCTCGGAGGGATGAAACATCTTCGGAATAATAAAGTACAAATATAATATTCTTTGAAGTTACAATATTCAACACTCCCCCTTAACGAGAAGGATATTATAACAGCATCTGCAGGAGCAAGGAGTCACTACACATGATACATCTATAAATCATCGGAAGCTTTCTTCAATTTGTCTTCATCAGTAACTCAAACAGTTACTGGTACATCACTGTCAACATCAACATCAACGTCACGATCAGCAGCATCGTCATCACACGATCAGCAGCATCGTCATCACACGATCAGCAGCATCGTCATCACACGATCAGCAGCATCGTCATCACACGATCAGCAGCATCGTCATCACACGATCAGCAGCATCGTCATCACACGATCAGCAGCATCGTCATCACACGATCAGCAGCATCGTCATCACACGATCAGCAGCATCGTCGTCACATGATCAGCAGCATCGTCATCACACGATCAGCAGCATCGTCATCACACGATCAGCAGCATCGTCATCACATGATCAGCGGCATCGTCATCACACGATCAGCAGCATCGTCATCACACGATCAGCAGCATCGTCATCACACGATCAGCAGCATCGTCATCACATGATCAGCAGCATCATCATCACACGATCAGCAGCATCGTCATCATACGATCAACATCGTCATCACACTATCAACAACATCATCATCACACGATCATCAGCATACATGATCCTTCCTTTCGGAATTACTGGATCAATCTCATCATAATCATATTTAAGACTATCCTTCCTTTCGGAATTACTGGATTTACTGTCTAGGGATGATTAGTCCAACTACAATCATATTTAAGACTATCCCTCCTGGATTTACTGTCTAAGGATGATTAGTCCAACTACAATCTCATTTAAGACTATCCTTCCTCGATTTACTGTCTAAGGATGATTAATCCAACCACAATCGCATTTAAGACTATCCTTCCTGGATTTACTGTCTAAGGATGATTAATCCAACCACAATCGCATTTAAGACTATCCTTCCTGGATTTACTGTCTAAGGATGATTAATCCAACCACAATCGCATTTAAGACTATCCTTCCTAGATTTACTGTCTAAGGATGATTAATCCAACCACAATCGCATTTAAGCCTATCCTTCCTGGATTTACTGTCTAAGGATGATTAATCCAACCACAATCGCATTTAAGACTATCCTTCCTGGATTTACTGTCTAAGGATGATTAATCCAACCACGTGCATTTTGAACCAAGGTCCAGGGACGATGCAGTCCTATCCTCTATTCTCGGAGACCTCACGTCTACGGCTCTCTTTAGGACTGAAAGTCCAGGGATGATCCAATCCCCTCAACTGTCCACTAAGGACTTCATTCTCGGAGACCTCACGTCTACGGCTCTCTTTAGGACTGAAAGTCCAGGGATGATTCAATCCCCTCAACTGTCCACTAAGGACTTCATTCTCGGAGACCTCACGTCTACGGCTCTCTTTAGGACTGAAAGTCCAGGGATGATCCAATCCCCTCAACTGTCCACTAAGGACTTCATTCTCGGAGACCTCACGTCTACGGCTCTCTTTAGGACTGAAAGTCCAGGGATGATCCAATCCCCTCAACTGTCCACTAAGGACTTCATTCTCGGAGACCTCACGTCTACGGCTATCTTTAGGACTGAAAGTCCAGGGATGATCCAATCCCCTCAACTGTCCACTAAGGACTTCATTCTCGGAGACCTCACGTCTACGGCTCTCTTTAGGACTGAAAGTCCAGGGATGATCCAATCCCCTCAACTGTATTCTCATCCATACAGGTACAATCATGTATCACATCAAACCATGTATACATTACATCAAAACATGTGTACATCAAAACATGTATACATCACATCAAAACATGTGTACATCAAAACATGTATACATCACATCAAAACATGTGTACATCAAAACATGTATACATCACTTAATCAACACATGTACACATCACATCAAAACATGTGTACATCAAAACATGTATACATCACTAATCAAAACATGTACACATCATATCAAAACATATGTACATCAAAACATGTATACATCACTAATCAAAACATGTACACATCACATCAAAACATGTGTACATCAGAATATGTATACATCACTAATCAAAACATGTACACATCACATCAAAACATGTATACATCACTAGCATGTATATCAAAACAAAACAGGTATACATCAGACATGTATTCTCACTAATACATCATATCAAATCATGTATACATCTAGCATAAACGATATGTAAGAGTTCTAAATATAAATAATTGTAAGTAGCTAACAAAACAGAAAATAAGCGACAGTAATACTATACTACTCCCCCTTTCAAGGAGGGTCCTTCTGGACTATACCAAGCTTGTCTCGGAAGTACTCAAACTTCACTCGAGACAGAGGTTTAGTCAAGATATCAGCAACCTGATCCTCAGTTCTTATATACTCGAGCTTGATGGCTCCTCTCTGCACCATGTCTCGTATATAGAAGTAACGGATCTCAATGTGTTTTGACTTATCATGGAACACAGGATTTTCAGTCATCTTAATGCAGCTTTGATTATCACACATAATCACAGTGGGATCCATTTCTAAGTCAAAGATTCCAGATAAGAGTTTCCGAAGCCACACCGCTTCACAGATGGCAGAGCAAGCAGCTATATATTCTGCTTCAGCGGTACTGAGGGCCACACTAGATTGTTTCTTGCTGAACCAGGAGATCATGGCAGATCCAAGACCATAACATCCACCTGAAGTACTTTTTCTGTCTGAGACACTACCTGCCCAATCAGAATCTGAGAAACCATGCAACTTGAGTTCATTATCTCCAAGATAGTAAAGGCCAAAGTCCACTGTACCTTTTAGGTACCTCATGATATGCTTTGCAGCTATAAGGTGAACCTTTCTAGGTTCTACTTGAAACTGACTTAGGGTATTTACAGCAAAGCATATATCAGGCCTAGTATTTTTCAAGTACATCAATGATCCAATGATTTGTCTATATAGGGTTATGTCCACTAGTTCTGATGAATCATTAGCTAGCAGTTTTAGGTTGGAGTCCATGGGAGTGGCCATAGCTTTACACTCCAACATATCAAATCTTTTGAGGATCTCCACAGTATACTTACCTTGATTTAGAAAGATCCCTTTTGGCTCTTGCCACACTTCTAGGCCTAAGAAGTAGTGCATTAGTCCGAGATCTTTCATCTCGAATTCTGAAGAAAGCTTCTTCTTGCTTTCAATGATTTGTTTCTCATTTCCTGTTAGAAATAGATCATCTACATATAATAGCAATATAACAGGTTCATCATTCATTACTTTAAGATAGAGATTGGGGTCAGCTTTACTTTTGGTAAAGCCCATGCTTAATAAGAAACTGTCAATTCTTCCATACCAAGCTCTGGGAGCTTGCTACAAGCCATATAATGCCTTTTTCAGTTTGCATACATGGGTCCTTCCGTCTTTGACCTCAAAACCTTGAGGTTGTTCTATGTATACTTCTTCTTCAATTACACCATTCAGAAAAGCTGTCTTAACATCCATTTGATGCAATTTCCATTTCATCATGGATGCAAGTGCCATGATAGTTCTAATTGAAGTATACCTAGCAACAGTGTCACGTCCCCTCCCATCCAACCAGCTAGATGGAGAGGATCGCGACGGTTAAACCGGGCATCTAGCCCCCATATCCGTCCATTAAACAAGCATTCAAATTCAAATGAATAAAAATATATACATACACAAATGCATAACAGATGTGATATTAAACTAGGCGTCTAGCCCTATGAAACATTTAATCATAAGCATGAACAGAATATAACAGAGATAGATGGAACTGTATGGTTTTAAGAAAATCACAGCGGAATATTAAGAATTTCACATCCATCATACATTTAAGATGTTCATCAAATAAGTAATTGCAATTTAACACAAGAGAATACTTATCTTATACAAAAGTAGTCCCACGCAACTGGCTATGCAACTGCAACGTTCCACCCAACCGTAGGCCAGTGTGCTCCTCAATCTCTCAGCACCACTGCCACCCCCGAGCTGGGCATGATCTCTACAAGGAACCAGGGAACAGCAGACTCACACATAGCCAAGCATACACCAAGATGAGCCAAGCCAATCTGCAATTGGGTTTATCAGGCTGCTAGGACATGGCAGGGAAGAATTGCTAAGCTAGTATGCTCAACCACAGAGCTGAGGATGCCCCTCCCAGATCTATTCAGCTTGGCACTCACAATGCCTACACACCCAACACAAGGAAGTATTCTCTTCACTGCCACACAGTCCCTCAAGCCATACCTCCCTTTCTAGTGCTCTCAGGGTGTGCATAGAAAAGTATCCAAGCCCTCTTGATCTTCTTGAGAGGCTACACCCTCTACTAGGTTTATCAAGCCAGTTCTACCCACTACCAGTCCAAAACTTCAGCTCACAGGTTCAAACCAAAAACGAGGATGTACACAACAGCAGAACACCATTATGGGGCAAGACAAAACGTTTTTTACAGTGACAGGCCGGAAAATGATCCTCTAGGCTTCAGAAAAACGTGGGAAGGTTAAAATGAGCAATGGAGGTTTGGAGAAAACCCCAGGTAGCAGAAAACGTTTCTAGGAAAAACGCCCATGGAAAATCGGGGACAAAACGAACTCCCTACAGTCCCAAATCGCAGCCCCTCCTTCCCAGCTACCATCCAGAACCAAAAACGGGTTTTTGGGCAGGGAGAACCCTGCGTTTTTGCTCAAAAACGTGACTGTAACTCCCAGCCTTCTCTACCTGCGTGAATGAGTGAAGACTCCCCATTCCCCATGGCTTTGGGCACCATTTCGTGGGTGGTTTCTTGCCCCACAAGCTAAAACACGATTTTCCAAGTTGATGGCTTGCCCATGCACGAAAATGGCTTGCCCATACTCTTTCATTCCCAAGGCATTAACTGCATTAACCAATTTCTTGGAAAAAAAATTAAATGATTGGGTACATGAGACAAAATGGGTAGTTGGTGGTTTATGGGTTTCCCCATTGACACATGGATTAATACCATTGGATCAAGGGTTTGAATAGTTTCCCTCCCTTTTCCTTGTAGAATCATGCCCCATCTCTTTTGTTGCATTGCATAGCCGGTTGTGAGTTTTTCATTGAAATTCATAATTACATGATGTTTCATTTACATCGTGCCTATCTCGCACAAGAACCATAGGCATCTATTTTAATTGCCGATACATAAACGCTAAATCAATGGTGGGGCCTTGGCCTTGAGCTCCTCACCATGATTAAATATCAGTATTTACATCGTTTACAAAAGGGGGTCAAAATGGGGACGTGACATACCCCTCCCCTTACATTAGCACTGTCCTCAATGCTCATCAAAATTGAACAAAAATGGATATGCCATCCTCATGGCATCCTCCAGCTCCCATGTAGCCTCATCGGGACCGTGGTGCTTCCATTGCACCTTTACCTGTCCGATGGCTCGGTTCTGGAGCAATGTTACTTTCTTGTCTAGGATGCGCAATGGATCGGTTTGGAATTCTCCCTCGGGTTCCACCTGGATCACATCCCAATTAATCACATGGTTAGGATCATGTACATATTTCTTAAGCAAAGAGACATGAAAAACATTATGAGCTTTAGTGCTAGCAGGCAAGGCAAGTCTATATGCAACTGGCCCTATTCTTTCAAGCACTTCAAATGGCCCACAATATCTAGGTGATAGCTTGGCACAACTCCCAAGCTTCAAGGAACTCTTCCTTGATCTTACTCTAAGATACACATGATCCCCAACATTGAATTCCCTATGCATTCTGTGTTTATCTGCATAGCTTTTGTGTCTATCCTGGGCTGCTTTCAAATTTTGCCGGATCTTTGCAACCTCTTGTTCCATTTCCTTAAGCAATTCTGGCCCAAGTACAATTCGGTTCACTGGATTGTCCCAAGTCACTGGGGTCCTACACCTTCTACCGTACAAAGCCTCATATGGACTCATTCCCAATGATTCTTGTTGCCCATTATTATATGCAAATTCTACCAAGTGTAGATAATCCTCCCACTTGGATGGTTTGTCCATTACATACATGCGGAGCATGTCTTCAAGTACCTGATTTACTCTTTCTGTTTGCCCATCTTTTTGAGGATGGTACGCGGTGCTAAAGTTCAACTGTGTACCCAAATCTGCAAAGAGAGCTTTCCAAAAATTAGAAGTGAACTTGGTATCCCTGTCAGAAATTATTGCCTTAGGCAACCCATGTAATCTGAAAATTTCCTTCATGAAAATATCTGCTATGGCATCGGCTTTATGTGTGGACTTAACCGGTATAAAATGTGCTGCCTTTGTTAACTTGTCCACCACAACCATGATGGAATCATGTTGTTTCTTAGTCATTGGCAATCCTGTAATAAAATCCATGGAAATTATTTCCCATTTCCATTCTGGGATCGGCACTGGGTGCAATAAACCTGCTGGGTGTTGGTGTTCAACCTTCACCTGCTGACATTCCATGCACTTAGAGATGTATTCAGCTACATCCTTCTTCATGCCTGGCCAGAAATAATATTTTCTTGCTGTAGCAATTGTTTTCTGATATCCTGGGTGACCAGAGTATGGAGCTTTATGGATCTCATCCATAACCATTCTCCTTAAATATGCTGCATTTGGAATATAGACTCTATTCTTATAAGTAAGAAGTCCACCTTCTTCCAAGTGATAGCCTTCATTCTTCTTGCCAAGGTCTTGCTGCTGCAATTTGTCCTTTATCTGCTTATACACTTCATCCTCAACCATACGGCTAACAATCTGCTGCTTCAAATCTGGTTGGCAAGTACTAAGCGCTGCCACATACATTTCATGTACCTTCTTGCTGAGTGCATCAGCCACCTTGTTTTCTTTCCCTTTTATGTGTTTGATCTCAAAATCAAATTCACACAAAAATTCCAACCATCTAGCTTGCCTAGCATTTAACATTGGCTGATCAAACAAGTATTTCAGACCACAATGGTATGTCCTTAACTCGAATTTTCTTCCCATTAAGTAATGCCTCCACATCTTCAAGGCATGTACTATGGCTGCAAGTTCTATATCATGAGTAGCATAGTTCTTCTCATGCTCCTTCAACTTTCTTGACTCATAGCATATCACGTGGTTATCTTGCATAAGAACTCCTCCAAGTCCTTGATTGCATGCATCGGTACACACCACAAAGTCTTTTTCCGTGTCTGCAATCTTCAAAATAGGTGCACTTGTAAGAAGATTCTTCAACCGTTGAAAACTTTCCTCACATCTTGGTTACCATTCAAACTTTGTCCCCTTCTTTTGCAAAGAAGTGATTGGGTTTGCAACCTTGGAGAATCCCTCGATAAACCTCCTGTAGTAACCAGCAAGGCCCATAAAAGATCTCACATCAGTCACATTCCTTGGAGTTGGCCAATTCATAATGGCTTCAATCTTCTCAGGGTCTACAGATATTCCTTCGTCGGAGATGATGTGACCCAAATAATGAATTCTATCTTTATAAAAGTCACATTTGCTCAACTTGGCATACAGCTTATGCTCCCTTAGTAGTTGCATTGTCATTCTCAAATGTTCTTCATGCTCTTCTTCATTCTTAGAATAGATGAGAATGTCATCTAGGAATACAAGAACAAACTTGTCCAAATACTTGCTAAAAACATTATTCATGAGACACATGAATGTAGCTGGTGCATTTGTGAGACCGAATGGTACCACTACAAACTCATAGTGTCCATACCTCGTTCTAAAGGCGGTCTTATGAATATCTTCTTCTTTGATTCTTACCTGATGGTATCCAGACCTCAAGTCAATCTTTGAAAATACCTTTGCTCCTCTCATTTGATCAAAAAGGTCATCAATTCGGGGCAATGGGTATTTGTTCTTCACAGTGACTTTGTTCAACTGCCTGTAGTCAATACATAATCTGAGTGTTCCATCTTTCTTTTTCACGAATAGAACAGGTGCTCCCCATGGAGACACACTCGGCCTAATATATTTCTTTTCCAACAACTCTTGTAATTGCATTTTCAATTCTAGCAATTCTGGTGTACTCATCCTGTACGGTGTCTTAGACACTGGTGCCGCTCCTGGCACAAGTTCAATTGTAAAGTCAGTGTCTCTCTTTGGAGGGAGTCCTGGAATCTCATCGGGAAAAACATCCCTGAATTCTTGCAATACACGATAGTCCTCCAATTTAAGAGTTTCATTATCTGCTGCCTCTAAAACGTGAGCTGCATATAGTTGACATCCCTTCCTATAGAACTTCTTCAGCTGCATGGCTGAAACCTGTCTAACAGAAGTCATCTTTGGAATGCCTTTTACAAACCTCAGGTTTCCTTCTTCGTCCATGCATTCAAATGTCTTATTGTAGCAGTCAAGTTTAACCCTGTGTGCTTCTAACCAATCCATTCCAATAAGAATATCATAGGAACCAAGTGGCAAAATATTCAAATCCGCATAAGTGAATAGCCCATCCATCTCTAATGGACATTTCTCTACTATTTCACTAACTTTCCTCTTGGTTCCAGTGGCTAGTTGAACTAACCATGATTTACTATGCTTTAATTTCTTGAAAGTGCAAACCTCAACAATTCTAGCAGTGACATAACTGTGAGTAGATCCAGGATCAATCAAAATAGAAACAGATTGCTTAGCAATCTTACCTTCAACTTCAACCACAGTTGATTGATGATCTGCCTGGCGGTCTTCTACTGCTGCATAGATTCTAGGGATTGTCCTCGCCACCTGACCCACAGTTCCAGCTCCTTGGATGTTGTGAACTTGATTTGCATTCCCATTCCGATGTGGACAGTTCCTAAGCATGTGGTCTCCTCCACAACCCCAACATTGAAGTGGTTCCCTTGGCTCCTTTGGATCTCTTGGCTTGTCTCCCATCATCCTAGTTGGCTTAGTCACAACCTGTGATGGTTGCCTTTGTTGATTCCGGAATTGAGGAGGCTTGAACCCCTTCTTCCTTTGATCAGACTTCTCGTTTTTCTTATCTTTCCATGCCTTATGGAACTCTAGTTTGCTCCTGTTTTGATCAAAGCAATACTTGGACTTTCTTATGGCCTCCTCTAGAGTTCTAGGTTCATCAAACTCAATTCTATCTTTATATGACTGGGGCAGTCCACTTAGGAAACGCTGAATTTTCACCTTATCATCTCGAATATACTTGACATACCTCAGCAGCTCCAAGAACTTGTTTGCATATTCCTCCATGGTCGATTGTCCCAATCTCAGCTCATGGAACTCTTTGATCTTATCATCATAGTACCTGTCAGAGAGGTACTTCTGCTTGAAGTATTTCTTGAACTGCTTCCACACGATCTTCCTTTCGTTGATCTTCTTCACTTGCCTGGTGTGTTCCCACCATATAGATGCTCTTCCGTTCAAGTTGAAGATGGCTACCCTTGCCTTCATATTTCCCGAGTAATCTTGGACTTGGAAATATTTTCTCATCCCAAGAAGCCAAGCTTCAGCTTCTTGACCAGACTTTACTTCTCCATCAAATGTAGGAGGTTTTCCCTTCTTAAATTCCCCGTGTGAACTATTCTTGTAGTGCTTCTTCCTCTTGCTCCTGTGAGATGAAGAGCTTGAACCCTTAATGGATTCTTCAGAGTCAGATGATTCATTAGAAGACATTTCTGGAGTATATGTTCTGTCTGTAGAAACTCTTCTTGGGCTACTGGCCCTCTTACAGGAATTTCTTCTAGAGCTACTCCCACCCCTTTCTAGATTTGATATCTGATGCCCAGAGTTTATTTGCCTTTGGATGTCTGTTAAACTATGCAGCATCGCTGCATTCAGCTGATTTTGTTCTTCCTGAGCTTTGATCATCCTTTCATTATCTTCTCTGCAACTTTGCAATTCCACCCTTAGGCTTCTCATGGTGGCTGCAACATCTGGAGGGGTTTCTTGATTTCTTCTCCCATTAGATTCTGTTTCAGCATTTTCAACCTGTATATTTTCCCCCATGGCGTCTGTCTCAGGTTCATAGGGATCCTGTGCATCATTCATGATGTGCATTTTCTTGGCCCAACCAAGATCCAAAATTTTTCCACTGTATTAACTAGAGTGTTACCCTGCTGTAACTGTGGCTCTCTGAAATGTGTTCATCAACACAATTGTTAGCTGCATTACATTCTTAGAATTCACAATTACTTCATGCATGTGGGAAAAATTCCATACTTGACAATTCGTCAAATCACAACAACGAAAATATGAGGGGAAAAAGAAAAAGGGGGTCAAGGGGGCTTGCCCTCGTTTTTTTTTTTTTTTTTTTACGAATCACGCCTCATTGGGCGATTCGCTGAATCCTGTCGCAACGGGCAGTTCGCGAAATCCGGCCGCGACGGGCGATTCACAGACTACTCCCGCAACCGTGGGGAGTTTCACGGTATGCTCCCGCAACTGCGGGGCGGTTCGGCGACGGCTTCCGCAATTGCGGAGTAGTTCGCCGAACGCTTCCGCAATTGCGGAGCAGTTCGCCGAACGCTTCCGCAATGGCGGGGCGATTTGCCGAGCGGAGCCATTCGGCGAAGGCTTCCACAGTTGCGGAGCCATTCGGCGAATGCTCCCGCAATTGCGGAGCCATTCGGCGAAGGCTTCCGCAGTTGCGGAGCCATTCGGCGAATGCTCCCGCAATTGCGGAGCCATTCGGTGAAGGCTTCCGCAGTACCGGAGCCGTTCGCGGAATGCTTCCGCTGGAATGCTTCCCCGATTTCGGGTAATTTTTTGGAATGATTCGGCGAAGTCTTCCGCAGTTGCGGAACGATTCGCCGAAGTCTTCCGCAGTTGCGGAACGATTCGCCGAAGTCTTCCGCAGTTGCGGAACGATTCGCCGAAGTCTTCCGCAGTTGTGGAACGATTCGCTGAAGTCTTCCGCAACTTCAGAACGACTCGCCAAACTCTTCCGCAGTTGCGGAACGATTCGGCAAAGTCTTCCGCAGTTGCGGAACGATTCACCGAAGTCTTCCGCAGTTGCGGAACGATTCGGCGAAGTCTTCCGCAGTTGCAGAACGATTCGCCGAAGTCTTCCGCAACTTCGGAACGACTCGCCAAACTCTTCCGCGTTTCGGAACGATTCGCGGAATCCTTCCAAAATTTTGGAAGAGAATTCCTTCCGCAATTTCGGAAGAGAATTCTTTCCGAAAATTTCCGATACTTAGAAAAAAAATTTCACTTAAAAACATTTTTCTCCGCTGTTTCGGAGCCATTGGCTGAATTCTTCCGCAATTTCGGGAAGGTTCGCGGAATCCTTCCGCAATTTCGGGAAGGTTCACCGAACTCTTCTGCAACTTCAGGAAGGTTCGCGAAACCTTTTCGAAATTTCGGAACGACTTCCCGAAACGGCTTAAAATACAATTTTTTTTTTTTTTTTTTTTTCAAAAACAGACTTAAACCAAAATTTTTTCAAAACTCATAAGACAACAATTTTATTGTAGTTGCTATCAGATTTGGCCCATAGAGGCCCAATGCTGCAACGCAGCTCTGATACCATTCTGTCACGTCCCCTCCCATCCAACCAGCTAGATGGAGAGGATCGCGACGGTTAAACCGGGCATCTAGTCCCCATATCCGTCCATTAAACAAGCATTCAAATTCAAATGAATAAAAATATATACATACACAAATGCATAACAGATGTGATATTAAACTGGGCGTCTAGCCCTATGAAACATTTAATCATAAGCATGAACAGAATATAACAGAGATAGATGGAACTGTATGGTTTTAAGAAAATCACAGCGGAATATTAAGAATTTCACATCCATCATACATTTAAGATGTTCATCAAATAAGTAATTGCAATTTAACACAAGAGAATACTTATCTTATACAAAAGTAGTCCCACGCAACTGGCTATGCAACTGCAACGTTCCACCCAACCGTAGGCCAGTGTGCTCCTCAATCTCTCAGCACCACTGCCACCCCCGAGCTGGGCATGATCTCTACAAGGAACCAGGGAACAGCAGACTCACACATAGCCAAGCATACACCAAGACGAGCCAAGCCAATCTGCAATTGGGTTTATCAGGCTACTAGGACATGGCAGGGAAGAATTGCTAAGCTAGTATGCTCAACCACAGAGCTGAGGATGCCCCTCCCAGATCTATTCAGCTTGGCACTCACAATGCCTACACACCCAACACAAGGAAGTATTCTCTTCACTGCCACACAGTCCCTCAAGCCATACCTCCCTTTCTAGTGCTCTCAGGGTGTGCATAGAAAAGTATCCAAGCCCTCTTGATCTTCTTGAGAGGCTACACCCTCTACTAGGTTTATCAAGCCAGTTCTACCCACTACTAGTCCAAAACTTCAGCTCACAGGTTCAAACCAAAAACGAGAATGTACACAACAGCAGAACACCATTATGGGGCAAGACAAAACGTTTTTTACAGTGACAGGCCGGAAAATGATCCTCTAGGCTTCAGAAAAACGTGGGAAGGTTAAAATGAGCAATGGAGGTTTGGAGAAAACCCCAGGTAGCAGAAAACGTTTCTAGGAAAAATGCCCATGGAAAATCGGGGACAAAACGAACTCCCTACAGTCCCAAATCGCAGCCCCTCCTTCCTAGCTACCATCCAGAACCAAAAACGGGTTTTTGGGCAGGGAGAATCCTGCGTTTTTGCTCAAAAACGTGACTGTAACTCCCAGCCTTCTCTACCTGCGTGAATGAGTGAAGACTCCCCATTCCCCATGGCTTTGGGCACCATTTCGTGGGTGGTTTCTTACCCCACAAGCTAAAACACGATTTTCCAAGTTGATGGCTTGCCCATGCACGAAAATGGCTTGCCCATACTCTTTCATTCCCAAGGCATTAACTGCCTTAACCAATTTCTTGGAAAAAAAATTAAATGATTGGGTACATGAGACAAAATGGGTAGTTGGTGGTTTATGGGTTTCCCCATTGACACATGGATTAATACCATTGGATCAAGGGTTTGAATAGTTTCCCTCCCTTTTCCTTGTAGAATCATGCCCCATCTCTTTTGTTGCATTGCATAGCCGGTTGTGATTTTTTCATTGAAATTCATAATTACATGATGTTTCATTTACATCGTGCCTATCTCGCACAAGAACCATAGGCATCTATTTTAATTGCCGATACATAAATGCTAAATCAATGGTGGGGCCTTGGCCTTGAGCTCCTCACCATGATTAAATATCAGTATTTACATCGTTTACAAAAGGGGGTCAAAATGGGGACGTGACAAACAGGTGCAAATGTTTCTTCATAATCAATTCCCTCCTTCTGAGAGAATCCTCTGGCTACAAATCTTGCCTTGTATTTTTCAATGCTACCATCTGCAGCATGTTTTATCTTGAAAATCCATTTGGAGGAAACCACACTTTTATCTTTTGGTTTGGGAACTATATCCCAAACATCATTTTTCATTATTGACTGATATTCTTCTGTCATTGCTTCTACCCATTCTTTCTTCTGAGCTGCCTCTTCATAGCTGGTACGTAGTTGATCCACAAGATCACACATCAAAGCCATATAGTTGGACACTAGTTTTGGTTTCTTCCTTTCTCTAGTGGAGCCTTCGGGAGCACCATATCTTTCAGCTCCTTGAATGATATCTCTAGCCCATGCTGGTCTTCTTTTCCTAGATAATTCTGCTACAGGAGGTTCTTGTGGTTCCAGCATGTCATGATCCTCTGGTGTATCCTCTTCAGGGACATGAACAGTCTCTGAGATTCTGGGAGATGAATCTTCTTCATAAACTTCTTCAAGTTGACACTTCCTGGATTTCTTGAGAGCTGCTTCCTCATCAAAGGTTACATCTCTACTTATTTCTATATGATGGAAACCTGGTATGTAGATTCTGAAGGCTTTGGAAGTTTCACAATAACCAACAAACATTCCCTTCTTTCCTGAGGGATCCAACTTGGTTCTCTTTTCTTTTGGAATGTGGATGTACACAGGACACCCAAATATTTTAAGATGACTTACCTCAGGCTTCTTACCTGTAAACACTTCTTCTGGAGTTTTGAATTCAAGAGCACTGTGAGATAATCTATTTTGCACATAAACTGCTGTCTTGGCTGCTTCAGCCCATAGATACATGGGAAGATCCTGGTCATGTATCATAGTCTTCACAGCTTCCATGATGGTTCTATTTTTCCTTTCTACAACCCCATTTTGTTGGGGATTGTAGGGAGTGGTTAGTTCTCTCTTGATTCCAGCTTCTCTACAAAATTCTTCAAACTCTTTTGAAGTATATTCTCCACCATTATCTGTTCTGAGAATCTTGATTTTCTTTTCTGTGAGATTCTCTATTAGAGCCTTGAATTCTTTGAACTTTCCAAAGACTTCATTCTTACCTTTTAGAAAGTAAATCCAAGTTTTCCTTGAATGATCATCAATGAAAGAAAGGTAGTATTCAAATCCACTTAGAGAGGTGGTGGGCATTGGACCACATACACCTGAGTGTATTAACTCCAAGATACTCTTAGTTTTTGTTTCACTCTTTGGAAAGGGGTTCTTGACATTCTTCCCTTTCTTACATCCTTTACAAGAGCCATTATGATCAACCTTCAAATCTGGTAGTCCTATGACCACCTTGCTTACATAGGGTAAGGCTTTGTAGTTAATGTGAGCTAGTCTTCTATGCCATAGCTCACTGGGACTAGATGTTTCATGAACAAGGGCAGCTTCTGGATGACCCTTGAGTTTATACAAACCTCCTTCCTCTTCACCAATGACAATTGCATCCTTAATGGATTTGCCTTTGGACCACATTAACACTTGTCCATCAATGAATGCAACTCTATAGCCTTTCTTGTCCAAAGCTGATATTGAAAGTAAATTCTTCTTCAACCCTGGAACATACAAAACTTCCTTCATTTTCATGGGGGTTCCAGAATCAAGTTTGTAGTTTGCTTCACCAATTCCCTTAATGGGATACTGATAGTTATCTCCAAGAGATACCTTTAGTGGAGAGGTCTTTTCTTCAAGACTTGATAAGGTCTTCTTTTGTCCTGTCATGTGCTTTGAGGCACCACTATCAATGACCCATGTATCTTCTCCAGGTGTTATAGATCCAGAGAGTGCGGAGAAAAGAACATACTCTTCTGCATCTTCTTCTTCATTTCTTCTAGGTCTTCTTTTGGAGAAAGTCCTTTCTTCATCTTCTTCTTCTCTTCTAGATCTTTTCTTGAGAGGCCTTTCTTCTTCAACTTCTTCTTCACTCTCATCTTCTGCAAGATGTGCATGATGTCTTCTGTGGTAAGTACCCTTATTCTTTTTGTTAGGACAGTCTTTGGCAATGTGTCCTAATTTGTGACAAATGAAACATTGGAATGAGGAGTAGTCTCTTCCTTGGAAGGATCCTCTTTTCTTTTGAAATATATGTGGAGGATGAGACTCCTTTTGACTATCCTTGAGCAATGCCTCTCTGTTGGCAACCCTAGCTTCTTCTTGAACACAATCCTCCCATACAATATCAAACTTCATGCTTTCTTTTCTGGCACACATGGTTTGGATGAAGGATTCCCATGATCTAGTGAGACCATTTAGAGCTGTCATCACAAGTTCATCTTCATCAAGAGTATCACCAATGGCATCTAGTTGTTCCTTGATTAGAGAGACTCTCAAGAAGTAGTCTTGAATAGATTCTCCTTTGTGCATCTTGGTGCTCTTCAATTGAGTCCTTAGATTCATCTTTCTATTGATGTTCTTTCCCTCATACATTCTTCCTAGGGCATCATACATTTCCTTTGGAGTCTTCTTGGAAGCCACTTGGGGAATCAAGTGGTCTTTAATAGAATCAGCTATGATTCTCTTTGCCCTAACCAAATCCTTCCTGTGTTTTTCTTTGGCTTCATCTTCTTCTGGTTCTGCAACTTCCTCCTTGATATAATGAGCAAGATCATTCTCTTCAAGAATGAGACCAATTCTGTATTTCCATGCCCGGAAATTCTCTATGCCTTCTAGCTTGTCTTCAAGCTTAGTATTTGGAGCCATCTTCTCTTGGGGGAGTCCAAGAGACAGAGTAGACTTACTTGGAAAGTTATTTTTCACTTTTCCGGAAACTGAAACAGAATTTTATCGCACTTTTGGTAGAATTAGGGTTTGACTTTCTCGGAGTTCTACTTAACCAAAAAGTTCGATCTATAGATTAAAAGAATGCTCTTGATAAGGGCTATCCAACCATGTAATCAGAAATCAAAAATTCCAATTTTTTTCTGAAACCAAAATCTGACGTATCGCACTTTTGGTAGAATTAGGGTTTGCAATTCCCGGAGTTCTACCCAACCAAAAAGTTCGATCTAGGGCTTAAAAGAAAGGTATTGAGGAGGGCTATCCAGCCATGCAACCAAAAATCAATAATACCAACTTGGGGCTGAAACCCTAACTTCACCAAAGAGAGAGAGAGAGATAATCTTACCTTGTGAAAGATGTCCTATTCAGTCTAGCTCTGATACCATGTTGAATTTAAACCAAATAGACAAGCAAGATCTCTGATAGAAACACAATCACAAGATAGACACACAATATATCCTGGGAAACCCTCATGGGGTAGAAAACCCAGTAAAGCTTTCCTCAATAAGATGATCAACCAAAATACAAGATGTGCTCCTTCCTTCTAAGTCTCCTTAGCAGATCTCCCAGACAAGTGCGCACTCTTCCACAAGTGAGTGAGTGATCTAATGAGGAGTTCACCTCCTTATTTATACTTGACTCTCAACTGACTAAAAGACCTGTTGGGGCCGACCTCACCTGGAGAAGTCTAATAACCCCTAAAATATAACTACAGGGCCGACCCACACATGGTGGGTCTAATAACCCTAGTTAATACTAACCCTCGGAGGAATAAACATCTCCGGATACATAATAGGGTTACCTCAGAGGGATGAAACATCTCCGGAATAATAAAGTACAAATATAATATTCTTTGAAGTTACAATATTCAACAACATATACATCAACACTAAATTCTGAATGGAATAAGGGTAAATATAAAGGACACCAAAATGAAATCATATGCATCACCATTCAACTTTTAATGTCTGCTATAACTCCCTTAAATCATATGCAAGAAGACTAGTTTCGACCTTGGGGGAAATATCATTAAATCTTCTTCAAATGAAATAAAACTGAGCAAGATGGCTCCAAATGCTTAAGTTCCTAACATGAAACTTGTAATACTCATCAATGGAATTCCATACATCATAAATATATCAGAGACACATTCTTCCATTCGAAATCATCATCAATACATTGGCATACATCAATCTAGTGGGGGAATGGTCACTTTTTGCTCAATAATCATCAATTTTACATACAACCACTTGATATTTAAACCTGAAACTTTATGGAGATGAATAAAAGAGTATTTAATTCATATTATAAAAAAATGGGGCATTAGAAGCTCCCCTCAAGGATCAATAATATGCAACAAAAACTGGAAATGGTTGAAGGAATGAAATGCAATAGGAGAAACCATGATCTTCCCTGTAGCTTACACCCACAATAAATGACTCGATTAAATATCCAAATGAAAGGTTTGAATGTCCTTTCCAATTACCAACTTGGATGGGAATCTTTCACCCTCAAAATTGGCTAAGGCAAGAAACTAGTCATCCACTAGCTCTCTTTCTTCACAAATGCAATTGCAAATTCTAAAAATGATCAAAAGATGATATTCTTCTTTGTTCATGACTTTTATAAACTTCTAATGTCCTCCATGGGTCGAATTCCTTCCAAGAGATTCATGCCAACTCAATTTGGGAAGAGATTCCCAAATATGCCACTTGTCCTTCCAATTCTAGCTCTCTCCTTCTCCAAATTTGAATTGGTGTTTCTTTGGATGCCCTAACTCACTTGAGCGACCTCTTGGAGGCTAGTTTTAGCCCTGAAATGTCATATATGTCAGATTTCAACCTTCAGGTCTGATTTGTGTCATAGGTGTCATAGCATCTTAATCATTGTTGTCATAATGCTAGGGAATCTAGTCCAAGTGTCTCACTAGCTCCAAATTGCCTCTTCCTCTTCCATGGGAGTTATTATTCCACTCCAATTTGAACTTACATGACTCATTCCAAGTATATTGACCTTCCAACTCATCCCAAGAACCTTTGTCTTCTTATGGATTCGAAATGACAAGAGGTGAATGCCATGTGGCATAGAAAATCTAGCGTGTGTGGGTCCCACTTCTTCCATGTGTCTTCATGATCAAATACCAATTTGATTTTCCATTGTATATATTTATTTAGCTCATTTATTAAATATTTATGCTCTTCTAATGTCCACACATCATTTATTGTCCTTCTTATTTCAAATCCCAATGCTTCCACCCACAACCTAGGAAACTAGTAATTTTCCTCCTTGGCAATTATTTGACCCTTAGCATCAATTTGAAAAACTCCCATGAATATGACCAATGGGATTAGGTCATTGTGGCCCAATGCAAAATTTGGGACATGACAAATCGCGTCATGTTGATGTTTGGTAGTAGTATATACCATCAAGTAGTCCATAGAAATAGATTCCCATGGTCGACTATGAACTGGAAAAGGTGTGTACAATCCCTGTCGTCGATTAGGCAGTTTAGTAATGGAACAAACCATGCATGATCGAATGTACTTGTTGACTTCAGTTTTAAGTGTAGGAAAAAAGAAATACTGCTGGAGAATAGCAAGGGTCTTTTATACTCCAAAGTGTCTTGTAGTCTTGCTGTAGTGTGCGTCCCAAATGTGTTGTTGTTGATGCTCACCAGTCGATAAACAAAGCTGTCCAAGATTGTATAGCAAGGTGTCTTTCAGGAAATAGTCAGAGGTAGACGACTTTTTAGTCTGAAGTTGTCGATAGACTGGTGAAAATTCAATGTCTTCCTTATACAGCTGAGGCCAATTAGTGTTGTCATATCCCTCATACTCATCACTAGAGTCAGCTATTCGAATTGCAGCAGTAGCAACAGTTGCAGCCATTACAGCAGTTGTAGTAATTCATTGAGCAACTGCCTTTCATTGAGCACCATAAGCCTCTGTATTTCCACAACAATTCCTAGTGCAATTGTCTTAAATTCACTGGAGCAATTTAGTGAGGTCTAGCTAGGTGTGAAGGATCCAGTCACATGTGCTCATTATCCTAAGGCAGTTTTCTCTCGATTTGTAGCAAATCTCCATCATCAATTTCATTTGCTTTGTAGGTTTATTCCATCATTCGAATTCATCTTCAATTTGAATTCAACTAATGAAGCTATCCATCCCAAAATGGAAGTTTCCCACTCTTGATAACTTCATCTAGTCTCTCACACAAGAGGAGGAGAAGTTGATTCAAATGGGAATGATAAAACCCAATATGGATTCAACACTTGTAGCTACTGAGGTGAAGAGAGAAAATGGAAAGGGAAAGCAAAAAGTTTTTGACAGAAAGCCGAATGAGCAGAAGCAAAAGGAGGCTCCCTATCAGTTAGAAGGGGCTTCAAATTCCAAGAAGGGCAAGGAATATCATAAGGATAAATCCAAATGTACCTATTGCAATAAAGGATCTCATCCTAAGATTTCTTATATGAATAAGACTATAAACTTGATGGATCAATTACTTGAAAAGAATAAACTTCCAGTACCTGCATGTGCTAGGAAGAAAGAAGTTGAGCCTTCTAGATCTGAGGACAAGGAGAGATGCCATGCTCTCATGGAAGGTGCATCAAGAGAGTCCTCCTATATCATATATTCAGGAGCATCAAGACACATGTCTTCCTCCAAATATCTCTTTACTAGTTTCGAATGGACTATTGGGCCTCCATCATGTTGGGGAATGATTCTGAGGTCTCCTCTGAGGGGATTGGAAGGATCAAACTTGATCATGGATACTTCATAGATGTACTCTATGTTCCTACTCTTACTGCCAATATACTTTAGGTATACCAGATGACCCATATTGGAGATCCCAAGAGGGTGATCTTCTCTCCAAATGAGGTCGAAATACAAGACATGGATTCAGGAAATATCATTGAAAAAGGTGTTGCAAGCCACCAATCGAAACTCTATGGGTTATCTCACTTTCTTCCTCTTTCCAAGCAGTCTTCTCTTCACACACATGCAAACGAAGAGAGTAGTCTATGGCATGAAATATTTGGGCATCTCAAATACAAGTATCTGCAAGATATGCATACTCAAGAGATGGTTGAAGGCCTACCCAAAATCAAGTTTGCCAAGGGAAACTGTAAGGGTTGCTTGATGGGAAAACATCCTAAAAAGAAGTTTGAGAAAGGAAAGGAAAGGAGAGACTCTCAACCTATAGATATGATTCATAGTCATGTTACAGGGCCATTTCCAGATCTATCTTTGAACAAGGCAAGGTACATTCTTACTTTTATTGATGATTATTCAAGATTTACATGGGTATACTTTCTTAGATTAAAATCAGAAGTGTTTGGATAGTTTAATTTTTTCAAGTCTTATGCAAAAACGTTTTCAGATAGAAAGATCAAGGCCATTCGCACTGATAATGAAGGAGAGTATGTCAAGGGCGACTTCCAATCCTTTTGTGATGATGAAGGCATAGAGTTGCAACATACTATTCCCTACACACCACAACATAATGGTTTTGTGGAGAGAAAGAACTGAACATTAAAGGAGGTGGAAACTTGCATGCTAAAGTCGAAAGGGTTTCACCCTAGTCTTTGGGAAGAAGCCATCAACTGTGATGCTTACCTTCAGAACATAGTCCCTCATAAAGGACGGAAAATATGAATCCTTTCGAAGCATGGATGGGATACAAACCTGATGTATCCCATCTTAGAGTGTTTGGATCTAGAGCATGGGAAAGGTTTACAATAGAGAAAAGGAGAGCCCTAGATCCACAAAGCAGAGAGTGTATACTGGTGGGATATGCATTGAGTGCAAAGGCCTACAACCTTCTTGATCCTTCTACTATGTCAACATTCTTTGAAAGGACTGTACAATTTGAGGAATTCCCACTACATGATGCTCATCTTGTTGAGAAAGGGAGCTTTCCTACCACACCACCACTGCTTGATGAGAAAGAGATCGAAGATTCATCCCATGAGAGTTCATATTCTAAATCTGAAAGTGAAGATGATGAAGAGTGAATGCTAGATCCAGATCCAAAAGAACCTTAATATCTATCAACTGACAGTGAAGATGAGTGAAAGGAATATCCAAATCCACAAGAACCCGATGATCTTGCACTTGATTATCCTCCTCTTCCTAGATGGCCAACCATTATTCTTAGATCTATCGGACATCTTGTTGGTGATCCACTTGATCAAAGGAGAACCAGATCTGATTTTCATAATATAAGGTTTAATCCTTCTCACATTGATCATTCACACAGTGATCCATTTCTTGATGATCGATCCTTCTTCGATAAAGAAGGTCACATTCCTCCTTCTCGGGTGAGTGATGCCATGCTACATTAGCATCCTTTAGTATATTTTTTTGGGGGGCTTTCTTCCCACTGCATTTTCCCTCTTTCCTCACTTTATATATTTAGATTGTTGTATGGGGCGACCTTTGGTCTCGGTCAGCAGGGCCCTACTAGTTTTCAATTATTTCCTCATAGTATAGCTTGCAGGGAAGTGTTGGAATATTCTCACCATCATTATTTATATTTGCATGCATTCTACATGCATAATTTCATACTGCATGCATCCAATCATCAATACGGTAGTCTCCCCAGCACCTGGAGCCTATTTTCATCCCCTTAGAGCCTATTTTTATCCCTTAGTAGCCCTCCTACCTACCTAGTGCACCTTGTTTTCCTCACCTGGATGAAAAATGCACCCTACTACACTACTTGGATTCCTAACCGTCAGTTGCAACATTGATTGGCCAGTTCTTGCATTTATTGCTCGGTTTAACTACCTGTAGCTCCCAATTGTCTATATCAAAGTGCCACTTGACCTACTGGCAGCCTCATGCGCCTTCCTTGGAGTCTCCATCCCTTGATTTGTGCTCACATGGCTCATTTAGACTCAGCTAGACTCATTTGACTGACTTTTGACTATTTGTGACTACTACCACTGATTGGGTGATGTCTCCAATTCTATCCAAGCCACACATTGAGGAGAATTCGAATCACCTTTGGATAATTCAAATTCACTAGAAAGCATTATCATTGTATTCAGTTTCACAGTGCCAACTTACAGCTGATGTATGATTATGAGTGATAATTGATTCATTTATTCTTCTTATTCTCTACAACTCTTGAGTGAGATTTGTGAGGTTTACTCTAGATGTGTGATCTATCCTATTGAATTTCACATATACTTTGTCTTGGGTAGCACATTTTGCAGATCTATTTCCAAGTTCATCGCATCTTTCAATGAAGCAGGTTTGTCGGCTTTAACTAAACCCTTCAATGGTTTAGGAAAACCTTCAGTAAAGATAAATACCAATCGAACCATAGATATATCATCCACCGTAACTGATAGTTTTTGAAATTCCAACATGTACTCATTAGGGGTTCCCATTTGCTTCAACTGTGCTAGTTCCTTGAAAGGAATTTTAGGGTCTTTTTGCTCAAATCTTTCCAATAACATGTTAAAAAATTCTTCATATGTTGTGACTTGATCATGTCCCAATGTTTTAATCCCATGGAACCACCAATCATTGGATTCTCCTTCAAGATGAAAAATAGCCATTTTTAGAGCATCCTCTTCAACCAATGGATTCAATTGAAAATATACATCTAACTTTTGTATCCAAGTATTTGCAAAACTTTGAGATGAGCCATCAAAGGTAGGAAGGGGCAATTTACCTATGTAATAATTAAATTCTTTGTTTTGGAAAGTAGTTCTATTTCCTCCCCTCATCTTGAGCTTGTTTGAGACTGTAAAGAAAATATCAAATGGTAAAGTTCTCCTACAATATTCACTCAATTGTTGACATTCTGCTAGAAATTCTTGCATTCCAAATTGGGTGTGAAGGTCCTCTTTAGTCTCAACAAACTTGGGTGTGGTGGATCTTATTGAGCTCTGGAATTCCTTGGGTTGATTATGAGGCCCTGTCCTTGAGAAAATGCTACCACCAACTGCCTTCTTTTCCTCACTAGAGGAAATACTGTTGCCTCCTAATGCCAATTTGCTACCAATTTCACTAGCCATAAATTTGAACCCTTGCATTATTTGCCTTGTCATGTCTTCAAAAAATAGTTTCATGAATTTCCTAAACTCCTCTTTCTCCTCCATATCAGAAGTTCCTTTCTCATCCTTAGCCATATTCCCAACAGAGTGCACCTCTTCTCCTTCTTCTTCCAATTCACCAAAGGTACTTTCAGTTTCTATGTCTAAGGGTGGGGGACTGTTAGGATATTCCTATACTCCATCTTAGTCCCACCAGTATTTTGATCATTTACATTTTTAGTCATGCATTCACTTTTAGGGTTTGCATGCATTCTAGGGTTTTCATGCATTTTGCATGCATCCCAGTCATCAGTCCAACACCTATCCCTCAGTTAGCCAGCCCCCAGGAGCTTCTCACTATTCGGTTTTAGCCCTTCAGTTGCTTAATGTGCCCTTCTTCCTTGATTTTAGGGAGCAACTCGCCCTTCTTCACCTACCAGTCCTAGGAAGGGGCATTTTACCTATGTAATAATTAAATTCTTTGTTTTCGAAAATAGTTCTATTTCCTCCCCTCATCTTGAGCTTGTTTGAGACAGTAAAGAATTGATCAAATGGTAATGTTCTCCTACAATATTCACTCAATTGTTGCCATTCTGCTAGAACTTCTTGCATTCCAAATTGGGTGCGAAGGTCCTCTTTAGTCTCAACAAACGTGGGTGTGGTGGCTCTTATTGAGCTCCGGAATTCCTTTGGTTGATTATGAGGCCCTGTCCTTGAGAAAATGCTTCCACCAAATTCCTTCTTTTCCTCACTAGAGGAACTACTGTTGCCTCCTATTGCCAATTTGCTACCAATTTGACTAGCCATAAATTTGAACCCTTGAATTATTTGCCTTGTCATGTCTTCAAAAAATAGTTTCATGAATTTCCTAAACTCCTCTTTCTCCTCCATATCAGAAGTTCCTTTCTCATCCTTAGCCATAGTCCCAACAGAGTGCATCTCTTCTCCTTCTTCTTCCTCTTCACCAAAGGTACTTTCAGTTTCTGTTTCTAAGGGTGGGGGACAGTTAAGATATTCCTATACTCCATCCTAGTCCCACCAGTATTTTGATCATTTACATTTTCAGTCATGCATGCACTTTTAGGGTTTGCATGCATTCTAGGGTTTTCATGCATTTTGCATGCATCCCAGTCATCAATCCAACACCTATCCCTCAGTTAGCCAAACCCCAGGAGCTTCTCACTATTCAGTTTTATCCCTCCAGTTGCTTAGTGCACCCTTCTTCCTTGATTTTAGGGAGAAACTCGCCCTTCTTCACCTACCAGTCCAATTGTCTTCAGTTTATACTCAGTTACACCTACCAGAGTTAGTTTGACTGATGGTTGACAATTACTTGAGCATTGATGACTCCACTGATGATGATGAAGACTTCTAGTTGTGCTCTGATGACACTCCAATGATCCTTTGATCACTCCATGATGGCTAATTCGAATTGCCACCTTAGGCATTTGAATTCCTCATGCTTTGTACTATTTATTTGTCCATATTGTGATTAATTAACCAGTGTGTGTGAAGTATTATTGCTTATATCTGAGTTCTACTGTACCATATTATTATGTTTCTCATTATACTGTATTGACCACTCTTCTTCTATTTTCCTGCTTAATCGTAATTACTCTTGTGAAGTATACATCATCTCTTAGATCTGCTGTGAGGATTTTCACATGGTATCAGAGCATGTTGAGAGTATTGTTTATCTTCATTCTTGGGAGTTTTTTGCAAGTTATTACCAAGATTTTGAGTGCAGCAGTTTCTGCATTTGTGCAGCAGTAACAGTTGCAGTTATTCTATTGTTTTTGCAGGTCCTCTACAGCTTCAATGTATTCATATTTAGAAGGAATCCCTCTTCTTTCTCCATTCAACTATGATGAATGGAAACCAAAAATGATAGCATATTTGAAGAGCCATGATCTCTTTGATTATTATTTTGAAAGAGAGTTCAAATCCTCTGAAGAGAATATTGATTGGTTGAATAAAGGTGACATGGCATTTGGAAAAATGATGTCTGCTTTTCCTGAATACATGCTTTACCAAATCATTGATGATGTTGAAACTCCAAAAGAGCTATGGGCCCATCTGGATGAAAGATTTGGCAGAAAGAATGAAGGATTTGGTCCAAACCTCTTCAAAAGCAAGCAAAGTGATCCATTCACTCCTCTTGATGGTCTCTCAAATCATGAACCAGTATCATCTCATATTGAAGTTGTTGACAAAGAACTTGCAGATTCTCCACTCATGCTCAAACTTTCTTCTCTTTCTGTGCCAGCTCACACTCTATATATTGCAGAAGGTCCTAAATCCTCTCTTGCACCAGAGTCTGTTGGTTTGCATCATGATCACATGATTATTTCAGAGGACAAAACAGCTATTGAAGGTAATGCATTCGCTCCTCTCCAGCTATCTCCTCTTTTATAATACTATATGATCATTAATACATGCTTTCAGAAGGTTATTGAAGATTATGGCCATTGCCATTCGCTTGGGATACATTCTCATGCAATTACTGGTTTTGATCTCACCTCTCATGGTTCAAAGGATATCTCAAGAAACCATGTTTCAAGTCTTGTATCTAATTTGGGTTCTGAGCAATTACTGCTTGGGAAAATTTCTCATGCATATGATAGTTTTGATCTCACCCCTATTGGTTCAAAGGAGATCTCAAGAAACTATTCTTCAAGTCTTAAATATAATTTGGATTTCAAGCAATTATTATTTGATGGTTCTTTTTGGCATAATCTCACCCATGATGGTTCGAAGGAGAAGACAAAAGACAATCTGTAGATTCATGATTTTGATCATACCTCAGCTGATTCAAATCACAGGTTCAAGGATCATCCTCATACTTTTGGATTTGTTCTCATCACATTCGATTTGAAGAGAAAGTACAAGCACATGCTTTTTTAGCATGATCCACTTCTTCCCAAGAAGAAGATACCTCCAGACATATGACCAAGCATCACACCTGCTTGAGTTTGGAGCATTTATTTTTGTGTGTGCCTTACAGTATGTTTTTGAGGAGGGGGTATGTTTCCCATGAAATTTTCCCACTTCCTTGGTTTATTGACTGTTATTATTCATTGTATTGGGTGACCTTTGGTCTTAGTTACCAGGGCCCAGGATGGATTAAGGGGGGGTGTTAGGATATTCCTATACTCCATCCTAGTCCCACCAGTATTTTGATCATTTACACTTTCAGTCATGCATGCACTTTTAGGGTTTGCATGCATTCTAGGGTTTTCATGCATTTTGCATGCATCCCAGTCATCAGTCCAACACCTAGCCCTCAGTTAGCCAGCCCCCAGGAGCTTCTCACTATTCAGGTTTAGCCCTCCAGTTGCTTAATGCGCCCTTCTTCCTTGATTTTAGGGAGCAACTCACCCTTCTTCACCTACCAGTCCAGTTGTCTTCAGTTTATACTCATTACACTCAATTACACTCAGTTACACTCAATTACACATAGTTACACTCAGTTACACTCGGTTACAGTCAGTTACACTCAGTTACACCTACCAGAGTTAGTTTGACTGATGGTTGACGGTTACTTGAGCATTGATGACTCCATTGATGATGATGAAGACTTCCAGTTGTGCTCCGATGATACTAGTTGTGCTCTGATGAAACTCCAGTGATCCTTTGATCACTCCATGATGGCTAATTCGAATTTCCACCTTAGGTATTCGAATTCCTCATGATTTGTACTATTTATTTGTCCATATTGTGATTAATTAACTAGTGCGTGTGAAGTATTATTGCTTCTATCTGATTTCTACTGTACCATATTATTCTGTTGCTCATTATATTGTATTGACCACTCTTTTTCTATTTTCTTGCTTAATCGTAATTACTCTTGTGAGGTATACATCATCTCTTAGATCTGCTGTGAGGATTTTCACAATTTCAGGGTCTTTTTGCTCAAATCTTTCCAATAACATGTTAAAAAATTCTTCATATGTTGTGACCTGATCATGTCCCAATGTTTTAATCCCATGGAACAACCAATCATTGGATTCTCCTTCAAGATGAAAAATAGCCATTTTTAGAGCATCCTCCTCAACCAATGGATTCAATTGAAAATATACATCTAACTTTTGTATCCAAGTATTTGCAAAACTTTGAGATGAGCCATCAAAGGTAGGAAGGGGCATTTTACCTATGTAATAATTAAATTCTTTGTTTTGGAAAGTAGTTCTATTTCCTCCCCTCATCTTGAGCTTGTTTGAGACAGTAAAGAATTGATCAAATGGTAAAGTTCTCCTACAATATTCACTCAATTGTTGCCATTCTGCTAGAAATTCTTGCATTCCAAATTGGGTGCGAAGGTCCTCTTTAGTCTCAACAAACTTAGGTGTGGTGGCTCTTATTGAGCTCTGGAATTCCTTGGGTTGATAATGAGGCCCTGTCCTTGAGAAAATGCTTCCACCAACTGCCTTCTTTTCCTCACTAGAGGAACTACTGTTTCCTCCTATTTCCAATTTGCTACCAATTTGACTAACCATAAATTTGAACCCTTGCATTATTTGCCTTGTCATGTCTTCAAAAAATAATTTCATGAATTTCCTAAACTCCTCTTTCTCCTCCATATCAGAAGTTCCTTTCTCATCCTTAGCCATTGTCCCAACAGAGTGCATCTCTTCTCCTTCTTCTTACTCTTCACCAAAGGTACTTTCAGTTTCTGTGTCTAAGGGTAGGGGACTGTTAGGATATTCCTATACTCCATCCTAGTCCCATCAGTATTTTGATCATTTACATTTTTAGTCATGCATGCACTTTTAGGGTTTGCATGCATTCTAGGGTTTTCATGCATTTTGCATGCATCCCAGTCATCAATCCAACACCTAGCCCTCAGTTAGCCAGCCCCCAGGAGCTTCTCACTGTTCAGTTTTAGCCCTCCAGTTGCTTAATGCGCCCTTCTTCCTTGATTTTAGGGAGCAACTCGGCCTTCTTCACCTACCAATCCTAGGAAGGGGCATTTTACCTATGTAATAATTAAATTCTTTGTTTTGGAAAGTAGTTCTATTTCCTCCCCTCATCTTGAGCTTGTTTGAGACAGTAAAGAACTGATCAAATGGTAACGTTCTCCTACAATATTCACTCAATTGTTGTCATTCTACTAGAACTTCTTGCATTCCAAATTGGGTGCGAAGGTCCTCTTTAGTATTAACAAACTTGGGTGTGGTGGCTCTTATTGAGTTCTGGAATTCCTTGGGTTGATTATGAGGCCCTATCCTTCCGAAAATACTTCCATCAACTGCCTTCTTTTCCTCACTAGAGGAACTACTATTGCCTCCTATTGCTAATTTGCTACCAATTTGACTAGCCATAAATTTCAACCCTTGAATTATTTTCCTTGTCATGCCTTCAAAAAATAGTTTCATGAATTTCCTAAACTCCTCTTTCTCCTCCCTATAAGAAGTTTCTTTCTCATCCTTAGCCATAGCCCCAAAAGAGTGCACCTCTTCTCCTTCTTCTTCCTCTTCACCAAAGGTACTTTCAGTTTCTGTGTCTAAGGGTGGGGGACTATTAGGATATTCCTATACTCCATCCTAGTCCCACCAATATTTTGATCATTTACATTTTTAGTCATGCATGCACTTTTAGGGTTTGCATGCATTCTAGGGTTTTCATGCATTTTGCATGCATCCCAGTCATCAGTCCAACACCTAGTCCTCAGTTAGCCAACCCCCAAGAGCTTCTCACTATTCAGTTTTAGCCCTCCAGTTGCTTAATGCGCCCTTCTTCCTTGATTTTAGGGAGCAAGTCGCCCTTCTTCACCTACCAGTCCAGTTGTCTTCAGTTTATACTTAGTTACACTCGGTTACAGTCAGTTATAGTCAGTTACACCTACCAGAGTTAGTTTGACTGATGGTTGACAATTACTTGAGCATTGATGACTCCACTGACGATGATGAAGACTTCTAGTTGTGCTCCGATGATACTAGTTGTGCTCTGATGACACTCTAGTGATCCTTTGATCACTCCATGATGGCTAATTCGAATTACCACCTTAGGCATTCGAATTGCTCATGCTTTGTACTATTTATTTGTCCATATTGTGATTAATTAACCCGTGTGTGTGAAGTATTATTGCTTCTATCTAAGTTTTACTGTACCATATTATTATGTTGCTCATTATACTGTATTGACCACTCTTCTTCTATTTTCCTGCTTAATCGTAATTACTCTTGTGAGGTATACATCATCTCTTAGATCTGATGTGAGGATTTTCACATGGTATCAGAGCATGTTGAGAGTATTGTTTATCTCCATTCTTGAGAGTTTTTTGCAGGTTATTACCAAGATTTCGAGTGCAGCAGTTGCAGCAGTTTCTGCATTTTTGCAGCAGTAACAGTTGCAGTTATTCTATATTGTTTTTGCAGGTCCTCTACAGCTTCAATGTATTCATATTTAGAAGGACTCCCTCTTCTTTCTCCATTCAACTATGATGAATGGAAACCAAAAATGATAGCATATTTGAAGAGCCATGATCTCTTTGATTGTTATTTTTAAAGAGAGTTCGAATCCTCTGAACAAAATATTGATTGGTTGAATACAGGTGACATGGCCTTTGGAAGAATGATGTATTCTTTTCCTGAATACATGCTTTACCAAATCATTGATGATGTTGAAACTCCAAAAGAGCTATGGGCCCATCTGGATGAAAGATTTGGCAGAAAGAATGAAGGATTTGGTCCAAACCCCTTCAAAAGCAAGCAAAGTGATCCATTCACTCCTCTTGATGGTCTCTCAGATCATGAACCAGTATCATCTCATATTGAAGTTGTTGACAAAGAACTTGCAGATTCTCCACTCATGCTCAAAATTTCTTCTCTTTCTATGCCATCTCACACTCTATATATTGCAGAAGGTCCTAAATCCTCTCTTGCACCAGAGTCTGTTGGTTTGCATCATGATCACATGATTATTTCAGAGGACAAAACAGCTATTGAAGGTAATGCATTCGCTCCTCTCCAGCTATCTCCTCTTTTATAATACTATATGATCATTAATTCATGCTTTCAGAAGGTTATTGAAGATTATGGCCATTGCCATTCGCTTGGGATAAATTCTCATGCAATTACTAGTTTTGATCTTACCTCTCATGGTTCAAAGGAGATCTCAAGAAACTATGTTTCAAGTCTTGTATCTAATTTGGGTTCTAAGCAATTACTGCTTGGGAAAATTTCTCATGCATATGATAGTTTTGATCTCACCCCTATTGGTTCAAAGGAGTTCTCAAGAAACTATTCTTCAAGTGTTAAATCTAATTTATATTTCAAGCAATTATTATTTGATGGTTCTTTTTGGCATAATCTCACCCATGATGGTTCGAAGGAGAAGACAAAAGACTATCTGCAGATTCATGATTTTGATCCTACCTCAGCTGATTCAAATCACAGGTTCAAGGATCATCCTCATACTTTTGGATATGTTCTCATCACATTCGATCTGAAGAGCAAGCACAAGCACATGCTTTTTGAGCATGATCCACTTCTTCCCAAGAAGAAGATACCTCCAGACATATGACCAAGCATCACACCTGCTTGAGTTTGGAGCATTTATTTTTGTGTGTGCCTTACAGTATGTTTTTGAGGAGGGGGTATGTTTCCCATGAAATTTTCCCACTCCCTTGGTTTATTGACTGTTATTATTCCTTGTATTGGGTGACCTTTGGTCTCAGTTACCAGGTCCTAGGATGGATTAAGGGGGGTTGTTAGGATATTCCTATACTCCATCCTAGTCCCACCAGTATTTTGATCATTTACATTTTTAGTCATGCATGCACTTTTAGGGTTTGCATGCATTCTAGGGTTTTCATGCATTTTGCATGCATCCCAGTCATCAGTCCAACACCTAGCCCTTAGTTAGCCAGCCCCCAGGAGCTTCTCACTATTCAGTTTTAGCCCTCGAGTTTCTTAATGCACCCTTCTTCCTTGATTTTAGGGAGCAACTCGCCCTTCTTCACGTACCAGTCCAGTTGTCTTCAGCTTATACTCATTACACTCAGTTACACTTAGTTACAATCGGTTACACTCAGTTACACTCAGTTACAGTCAGTTACACTCAGTTACGCCTACGAGAGTTAGTTTGACTGATTGTTTATGGTTACTTGAGCATTGATGACTCCACTGACGATGATGAAGACTTCCAGTTGTGCTACGATGATACTAGTTGTGTTCTGATGACACTCCATTGATCCTTTGATCACTCCATGATGGCTAATTCAAATTTCCACCTTAGGCATTCGAATTCCTCATGCTTTGTACTATTTATTTGTCCATATTGTGATTAATTAACCAGTGTGTGTGAAGTATTATTGCTTCTATCTGAGTTCTACTATACCATATTATTCTGTTGCTCATTATACTGTATTGACCACTCTTCTTCTATTTTCCTTCTTAATCGTAATTACTCTTGTGAGGTATACATCATCTCTTAGATCTGCTGTGAGGATTTTCACAATTTCAGGGTCTTTTTGCTCAAATCTTTCCAATAACATGTTAAAAAATTATTCATATGTTGTGACCTGATCGTGTCCCAATGTTTTAATCCCATGGAACCACCAATCATTGGATTCTCCTTCAAGATGAAAAATAGCCATTTTTAGAGCATCCTCTTCAACCAATGGATTCAATTGAAAATATACATCTAACTTTTGTATCCAAGTATTTGCAAAACTTTGAGATGAGCCATCAAAGGTAGGAAGGGGCATTTTACCTATGTAATAATTAAATTATTTGTGTTGGAAAGTAGTTCTATTTCCTCCCCTCATCTTGAGCTTGTTTGGGACAATAAAGAATTGATCAAATGGTAAAGTTCTCCTACAATATTCACTCAATTTTTGCCATTCTGCTAGAACTTCTTGCATTCCAAATTGGGTGCAAAGGTCCTCTTTAGTCTCAACAAACTTGGGTGTGGTGGCTCTTATTGAGCTCTAGAATTCCTTGGGTTGATTATGAGGCCCTGTCCTTGAGAAAATGATTCCACCAACTGCCTTCTTTTCCTCAGTAGAGGAACTACTGTTGCCTCCTATTGCCAATTTGCCACCAATTTGACTAGCCATAAATTTGAACCCTTGCATTATTTGCCTTGTCATGTCTTCAAAAAATAGTTTCATGAATTTCCTAAACTCCTCTTTCTCCTCCATATCAGAAGTTCCTTTCTCATCCTTAGCCATAGTCCCAACAGAGTGCACCTCTTCTCCTTCATCTTCATCTTCACCAAAGGTACTTTCAGTTTCTGTGTCTAAGGGTGGGGGATTGTTAGGACCCCATGTCAAACCTTCTATTTACTTTGTTAGTATATTGTTGTTGGACGCATATGCTTTGTAAGTCATCCCATAGTATTTGTTGATCCATAGTTTGTATTATTGTTGTTGGACGCATATGCTTTTTAAGTCATCCTGTATTAATTGTTGATCCATATTTTGTATTGGCCCATGGTTTGTATTGACACATGGTATTGACCCATGGTATTGGCGCCTAGACTTAGTATATAAGTTTGTGTTGAGACCAATGAATGCACCGTGAAGTTATTTGTATTGAGCTTGCTCAAAGGAGGTTTCCCCCTCGAAGTGGCCTGCGATCAATATAAAAGTGATTCTGATTTTTGTTATTTCTGCTATCTCGTGTGTTTCATTAATTAATTATTGCAGGTTCTTCACATCTAGTATCATAGCACTTTCTTGGGCTCACTAGGTGAAATTTCTGCCAATTTTTTTTTTCGCATCTGTTGCAGCTTTGGATATGGGAATAATCCCTATCCGTTTAACTGTGGGAAGCACTTGGGCATAAGCCCTAAAAATCATTGCGAGGAGTACCACAGGAACCCCAAAGTAGCTATCCCATTGAGAGGACCTGCTAGCGAAAAGGGTAATGACCCCTACCTGATTGACTAGTTCCCACCCGTGAGTTAAACCAAGAGCTGTCATTTGTGGCAAAGCGGTTATCAATTTTACTTGAGCCGTGGAGTGAGGGGTACTGCCCCAATAAGCAAGTCGTCAGACAACATTGGTGGCCGAGTGAAACCCCTGAACTATTAGGAAGCTGCACATACCTGGGGTCCATATCTATTTTCAACTGAACTGTTGTTGATCACTGCCGCGCCATTTCAGATCCATTCTGAAAGCCGTTCTAGATCCAACCATTTTAGATCTATTTCAGATTCATCCATTTTCGATCCAGTCGGCTCCACTTCAGATCTATCTGTTTTAGACCCCTTCCACGCCATTGCAGATCTATCAGTTTCAGATCCCTTCTGCGCCATTGTAGATCCATTCCTGAAAATAAAATAAATAAAAAATTATGTTTTTTGGCCATATCTCCCCTGTTTTCACTTCGTTTCCCTTGAAACTTCCCTGACACCCCAGTAATATCATTATGCATATTTGATTCTTGAGGACCCTATACCAAATTCTGTTCGGATATCCACATCATCTTTTTTAGGATCTTGCATGCAATTAGGGTTTGCATGCAAATTCTAGGGTTTGCATGCACTTTGCATGCATCCTAGTCACCAAGTTGATGCCTCTAGCACCTTAGCCACCTTATTCTAGCACCCGGGAGATTCTTACATCAATTCTTTAACCCTCCTAGTCATGAAGACACCCAGTTCTCACCTATTTCCAGAGAAGGGTGCACTTCTTCACCTACCACTGCAGTTCCACTTCAGTTACACTTAGTTAGCTCCGATTCTCCCTGATTTGAGGCTAGTTTCACACTCGATTGACTGTTTCACTCCGTTGGACCTCCAGATTGACTAGATGAATTGTTCTGACTTCAGTTAAGCCTCCCATCTGCCCTCCACTGAGTCTCCTTCCCTATATCAGTGCTACACACTTCAGTTACACATGACACACTCAGTTAGACTCAGCTTGACACCTGGATGACTGGTTCTTGTGCATTGATGACTACCACTAATTGATGATGAGGACTCCTAGTTGGAGTCAAGCTACTCAATTCAGTGATTCGAATGACCTTCTTAGGCAATTCAAATTGCTCAGTCATTGTCAGATTATTGTATTGTAATTATTCACCCTTATTGGGATATTGAGCACTAATGCATGTTTTGCACAGTTTTACACCATATTTTCTATGTTCATCTGGTGTGATTGATTTACTTGTTCATTAGATCTACTGTGACTAATTTTACATGGTATCAAAGCCATTGCAGGGACAAGATCTCTTTTCAACAGGTGTTTCTACAAGAGGATTTGAGTGAATTTGCTCAAAAATTACAAAAAGGTTTGGCATGAAATATCTCAAGGGCATTTGCTCCTGTGCATGCAAAGCTTGAAAATAATTCCAATACCACTCCAGAAGCTTGAGTTTCCACATAAATCCTAGATCTGATACATTGGACCCATTCAACATTGCTTGATCTCCAATCCCAGGTGTGATGCAACTCTAAAAGGGTGGATTGTTCGACCTCATTGTTCTTGGTTTTATTGTGATTTGCAGGTTATTGTCTCCATCAATTTCATTCGCTACTTTGCCCTTGTAAGCATCTCTACATCAGTGTGCACTCGCTCCTAGCAATGGAATACTCTTCTTCAACGCCTATCCTCACCCCATTCAATTATTTTGATTGGAAAGATGATATGGAGATCATATTACGTTCAAAAGGTTACTATCGAGTCACTCTTGGTCTTGAATTGGAGCCAAACACCTTGTCAGATAGGACCAATCACTACAACAAGCTTGATGAAGCTTATGGTCTTCTTTGTATCTCCATCTCCAAAGATATTCACTTCCATCTCGGTGGATTGCAGACTCCAAAAGCTATATGGGAGCAACTTGAAACACTATTTGGCAAGCAGGATGAACTTAGGGCTTTTCAATTGGAGAATGAATTGATTGCCCTTAGTCCTGAGAATTTCAAGACCATTAATGAATTCTTCACAAAATTCAAGAACTTGAACTTGTAGTTGAAGAAAAGTGGAGTTATCAAAGAGGATAAACAATTGATCCTCTCCATTCTTAGCAAGCTTGGTAAAGATTATTCGGTATTTGTCTCTACTTTCAATTCCGGTCAGCTAACTACCCCGAATTGGAAGATGCCTACCTTGAATGCCTTCATTGAGTCCGTCACAAAAGAGCATGACAAGTTGATTCAAATGGGGTCCATAAGCTCCAAAGATTCAGCCCTATATGTTCAAGGACCCAAGATCTCGAATGGTAAAGGAAAGAAAAATAAGGAGAAGCCCAAATTCGAACCTCACAAGCAAAGAGAGAAAGGCAAACAGACGGATGCACCATCCAGTTCAAAGTTCAAGCAAAAGGGAAAAGAAGGTAACCAAAAATCTAAATGTACTTATTGCAACCGTGGCTTTCATCCTGAAAGTTCATGTATGAAGAAGACTATCGATCAAATGGCTCTCCTTTTGGAAAAAAACAACATAACTCTTCCTGACGGTGCAAGGAAGAAGGATAGGAATGATGATCATGAAAGAGGACAAGCAATCATGGCAACTGTTTCGAAGCCCACTACTCTCTTGATAGATTCGGGTGCATCGAATCATATGGCTGCAAATATTGATTCTTTTTCTTCATTCGATCCAAACAGCTCCATCGCCATCCATTTGGGAGATGACTCAAAAATTTCTTCAAAGGGCAAAGGTACGATTCATGTAGATGATGGAAGCTTTCAGAATGTTCTCTATGTGCCTTCCTTTGCTTCAAATCTTCTTTCTGTGTATCAAATGACACACACTAGTGAACCGAAGCAAGTTACATTCATCCCTAATACAGTTGAAATTTCTGATATCAAAAGTGGAAGACTTGTTGCAGTCGGAAAGGTGAACCACACTACAAAATGCTATGAGTTTTCACACTTTATTCCGCTTGCAAAGCCCACTGCTCTTCGCACACATGGTAATGAGGTTAGTAGGCTTTGGAATGAAATATTTGGACATCTTAATTATAAGTATTTGCTGCTGTTATCAAACAATTCCATGGTAGATGGTCTTCCACAACTCCATTCCTCAAAGGGAATATGCACTGGTTGCATTATTGGGAAGCACCTCGAGCACAGATTCGACCGCGACAAAGCTAGCAGAGCTTCTACAGTTTTGGGGTTAATACATTCTGATATTAGTGGTCTGCTTCCCCATACATCATTAAATGGTTCAAGGTATGTTTTGACATTTATTGATGATTTTTCACGCTTTACATGGGTATTCTTTCTCAAAAACAAGTCCGAAGTGCTTGGAAAATTCAAGGATTTTAAGGCTTCTGTTGAGACCACCACTGAGAGAAAGCTCAAAGCTCTTAGATCTGATAATGGTGGAGAATATATCAAGGCTGATTTGCTTCAACTTTGTTCCCAAAGCAAAATTCAGATCCAACACACAGTTCCCTACACACCCCAGCAGAACGGTGTAGCGGAAAGGAAAAACCGGTCACTGAAAGAGATGGCTACATGCATGATTGAATCAAAAGGTTTGGCTGCAAATCTTTGGGCTAAAGCAATCAATGTTGCTGCATACATACAGAACCATGTTCCACATTCATCCATGAAAGGTATGACTCCTTTCGAAGCATTCTTTGGTCACAAACCGGATGTGTCAAATTTGAGAGTTTTTGGCTCTACTGCATGGGCTAGAATTCCTTCCAAGAAGAGACGAGCTTTGGATCCACAAAGTATTGAGTGAATATTGATAGGATATGGGAAAGAATCAAAATCATATAAACTCATGGACATCATATCTAAAAATATATTCATAGAGAGCAGTGTGCAATTTGAAGAACCGCTTCAGGAATTGCAACTAGTCGAGGAAGAGACTGTCGATTCACCGCCTTCACCAGAAGAAGATCCGTGCAGCGATAATGAAGGTATGAGTTCTGATATTTTTGATATTTTAGAAGAACATGATGATCATGACATATCAGGTTTGGAATCCGACCATTATGATTCTCCTCAGTTACCAAAGTGGGCCCAAAACACTCTTCAATCTGTTGGTTCGAACCTTGGAAATCCTGCTGATCCAAGACGAACAAGAGCAGACTTTCAAAGAGCAGGTATGGCTCTTTCTATTGCTGATCCATTACTTCATGATATTTTTTATTTGATGGCTGGTTCATATCCCACATCATACTATTCTTCCCACTGAGATCCGAGATGGCAAAGTGCCATGGATGAAGAGTACAGTTCTCTTCAAAAGAACACACATGGGAGCTAGTTTCTCTTCCACCTGGAAGAAAATTAGTGAAGTGTGAATGGGTCTACCACACGAAAGTTGCTGCTGATGGATCTATCATCAAATACAAAGCAAGTTTGGTGGAAAAAGGTTTCTCCCAAGTCCAAGGAGTGGACTACACTGAGACCTTTGCACCGGTTGCAAACATAGATTCCATCTGCCTTGTTTTGGCTATTTCCGCATCCAAGAACAGGGAAGTGCACCACATGGATGTGAAGAGTGCATTTATACATGGAGACCTTGCTGAAGAGGTATATATGCAGCAGCCAGAGGGTTACACATCAGATCCATCATTAGTTTGCAGATTGAAGAAATCTTTGTATGGGTTAAAACAGGCCCCAAGAGCTTGGTACGCAAAGATGGACTCCTTCCTTCTTTCTCAGAATTTCCAAAGATGAAAATCTGATCTGAATGTGTATCTTCAGAGATTTAAAGGTAATTTGTTGGTTATTGTAATTTATGTTGATGATATTCTCATTACTGGTAGCACTCTTACTTCAATAAACAAGCTAAAAACTGCCTTAAATCTAGCTTTTGACATGAGCGATTTGGGCTAGCTGAGTCACTTTTTGGGCTTGGAGATAGCTCAAAATTTTTATGTGATCACTATATCTCAGCAAAAATATGCTTCCGACCTATTATTGAAGTTTAATATGGCTAAATGTAAGGCAGCCCCATTCCCATTCCTCTCAAGAATCAGTCTTGAGGAGGGAGATTCTACACCGCTTGTAGATTGCAGTATGTATCGATAGTTGATTGGTTCACTACTTTATTTGACACACTCAAGGCATGATATTTCATATGCCGTGAGTGCCGTGTCAAGGTATATGCAGCAGCCATGTGAGCTTCATTGGTGAGCAGCCAAGCAGATCTTGCAGTATGTGCAAGGTACGAGACAGTTTGGCATACATTATGCTGCAGATTCTGAGCTTGATTTCATTGGTTTTACTGATTCAGATTGGACAGGTGATAGCATTGATCGGAAGTCCACTTCCGGTTATTTTTTCATGATTGGTCATGGTGCTATTTGCTGGTCCAGAAAAAAGAAGGCAGCCATTGAACTTTCTTCAGCAGAGGCAGAGTATCGAGGGGCAGTCAATGCCTGCATTCAGGCAGTTTGGTTGCAGGGTATTCTTTCCAAGTTTGGTTTTGGTGGCACTACTTCGAATTTCCTATTTTGTCACAATCAAAGTGATATCAAGATCTCCACAGATCCAATTCAGTGGTAGAGGACCAAACACATTGAGATTCATATGCATTACATTCGACAGTTGGTGCATGATCGCACCATCATTCTGCAACATTGCCCTACTGATGAGCAAATTGCAGACATCTTCACCAAGATATTCACTGAGAAGAAGTTCTCTTACCTCCGTTCACTATTGGGGGTGAGTTCCATCATGGTAGAGACAGATTGATCCATTATTATTCTTTAGCTTGAGGGGGGGCTTTCTTCCCACTGGGTTTTCCCTCTTTCGTCACTTAGTTTATTTTCAGCATTTTTTTGGATTATTGTATTAGGGTGACCTTTGGTCTTAGTTACCAGGGCCCTACATTATTTTTTGCACATCATAGTCTAGCTTGAGGAGGGGTGTTCAAATATCCACATCATCTTTTTCAGGATCTTGCATGCAATTAGGGTTTGCATGCACTTTGCATGCATCCAAGTCACCAGGTTGATGCCTCCATCACCTTAGCCACCTTATTCTAGCACCTGGGAGCTTCTTACATCAGTTCTTTAGCCCTCCTAGTCATGAAGGCACCCACTTCTCACCTACTACCAGAGAAGGGCGCACTTCTTCACCTACCACTGCAGTTCCACTTCAGTTACACTTAGTTAGCTCCGATTCTCCCTGATTTGAGGCTAGTTTCACTCCTTATTGATTGTTTCACTTTGTTGGACCTCTAGATTGACTAGATGACTTGTTCTGACTTCAGTTAAGCCTCCCATGCACCCTCCACTGAGTCTCCTTCCCTATATCAGTGCTACACACTTCAGTTACACATGACACACTCAGTTAGACTCAGCTTGACACCTGGATGACTGGTTCTTGTGCATTGATGACCACCACTGATTAATGATGAGGACTCCTAGTTGGAGTCAAGCTACTCCATTCAGTGATTCGAATGACCTTCTTAGGAAATTCAAATTGCTCAGTCATTTTCAGATTATTGTATTGTAATTATTCACCCTTATTGGGATATTGAGCACTGATGCATGTTTTGCAGAGTTTTACACCATATTTTCTATGTTCATCTGTTGTGATTGATTTACTTGTTCATTAGATCTGCTGTGACTAATTTTACAAATTCCACTTCCCAAAGCCTGAAATCTCACATTTGTCTATTTTTAAGGTTTGCCATAACTTCTTCGGATTTCACCCAATCGCCTTCAAATTTTACCACCAAGTTCCTTTCCTAATTCTTCTTCTTTGTCCCTCTTGCCAAAATTTTCTCATTCTTTCACCCTGCTTCTGAAATCCCCATTTTTGCTTCCCCGTCCATCAGAAAGAGTCCAAAACCTACTCAAACCCCAATTACCCCTCAGATTTTTTCCCAAATCCAAATTTCCCTTTACTAAATAATCTTTTGTTTGTGTTTTTCTATCCATCCCCCCCCCCCAAAAAAAAAAAAAAAACTCATCGTTATGGTTGTCACCCACACAGGAGCAACAACCATGGAGGAAGCACTTGCAGCCATCCAAACCAAACTCCAAGATCTGGATGAAAAATTTCTCATCCTCCATCTTTAGCATTCATCCATGAACAATAACTGACAACACAAATCTTCGACAGCCATTGGGTTCTCTTCTTCTATCAATTTTCGTGGTTCGAAGCTTGAATTTCCTTGCTTTAATGGTACCAATCCAACTGGATGGATCTATCGTGCAGAACAGTATTTCAGTCTGCATAATACTTTTGATGTCCAAAAAGTTCCACTTGCATCCTTTCATTTGGAACAGGAATCCCTTCAATGGTATCGTTGGTACATCAAGGCTCATGACGAGCCAAAATGGACATATTTTTGCCAACTCCTTTTGCAACGATTTGGTCCTAGTGCTTTTGATGACTTCACTGGAGCACTCACTAAACTTCGTCAAACTGGCACTGTGAGAAAGTATCAGACAGAATTTGAGAAAGTAACCAATCACACAGAAGGATGTCTGATGAATTCTATAGGAGTTGTTTTATCAGTGGTCTTAAGGATGAAATCCGGTCAGAGGTTAAAATGTTCTTTCCCAACACAATGATGGAAGTCCTAGGATTGGCTAAGTTGGCAGAAGACAATATTTCATCCCAACAGCGCTCCAAACCCACTTTTGTTCCCTTTCGAAATATGGGTTCTCAACGCCCTCCCATCCCACCAGCTCCTCGACCAACTCCTATCAAGCATTTGTCTGAAACAGAGATACAGGCACGCAGAGAAAAAGGGCTTTGTTATAATTGTGATGAGAAATTCACTCGGGGACATAGATGTGTTCAACAAATTCTCTATATCTTGGATATGGATTCTCTACCTTCCTCTACAATTAGTCAAGAAACTCCAGATACAATGGATGATCAGGTCGACATTTAGGAGTTGCCTATTGACCCTCCATCTCAGGATTAACAACCAGAGATATCTCTCCATGCTTTATCCGGTGTCACCACTCCCAAACAATGTGGGTCAGCAGTTACTTGAAGAAGCTTCCTCTTACAATACTCATTGATTCTGGTAGCACTCATAACTTCATTAACCCTCGGATCACCAAACATGTTGATTGTTTTGTCCATCCTTGCTCCAACTTTGAAGTCATGGTTTCCAATGGGGGCACCTTACCTTGCAAGGGGAAGTGTCACAATATGCGTATCTCTTTGGAAGATTATAACTTGCATTTTGACATGTTTTCCTTGTCCCTAGGCGGATGTGATGTGATTTTGGGCGTTCAATGGTTACGCACACTTGGCCCCATCTTATGGGATTTTGCTGAGCTTTGGATGCAGTTTTCAGTCAATGGGAAACAACACAAATTTAAGGGCTTACAAGAAGGGTCTCTCCACATCATCAGTTCACACCGCTTGGAAAATATCCTTAAGAAGAATTCACATGGTGTCATCGCTCAACTCCATTCCATTCTAATGCACCCACCAACGGTCTCCCCTACTTCCTTGGATAGATATGTAGGTGTCCTTGCTGAACCAGTGGGCTTGTCTCCTTCAGGAGACCTTTCCGGTATGAATTTAGCCACATCTACATCTCAGCAGGAAATGATGGCTATTTTGCATGCAGTACAGAAGTGGCATACATACCTATCAGGGAATTATTTCTGCATCCAGACTGATCTCTAGAGTCTGGAAAATTTCCTAGAATAATGGGTCTCCTCCCCAGTACACCTGAAATGGGTTATCCAACTCATGGGTTATACCTATGCGATCACTTACAAGAAGGGTAAGGACAATACGGTGACAGATGCTCCTTTGCGCACATTTGATGACCCAGTTTCTCTTACAGTTATTTCTCTGCTTGTTCCAAATTGGTTGCAATCTGTTCAACAGGGCTATCTCTTCTATGAACTCCATGCTTCTTCATCAGTAGGGCACTCTGGGTTCCTCCAAATGTATGAACGAGAACAATGTAACTTCTTTTGGCAGGGACTAAAAATGACAATTCAATAGATGGTGGCTAACTGTGATACTTGCCATGTCAACAAGGGTGAAACGACACTCCTTTCGGGACTGCTCAAACCCTTTCCTATCCCTACACAGATGTGGACAGCTATTTCTATGGATTTCCTAGAAGCACTCTAGTGGTACAATACCACATCTAAAAGGACACCATATGAAGTCGTTTATCGATAGGCACCGCCAGTTCTTCTTCCATACACGCTCAACAGCTCCCCAGTTTTGGCAATTGACTCGGTTCTTCGAAACCACGATTAGATTCTTCTCATTTTGCAGGACAATCTTCACATGGCAAGAATTCGACCGAAACAACAAGCTGATCAGCACCGTTCTAAGCGCACTTTTCACGTAGCTGATATGGTCCTTCTTCATCTATAGACTTCCAAGCAATACTCCTTGAAAGTCAAAAGGTGTCAGTGGTCCGGAATGCAACCCGAGGATGCTACAAGCGAACCACTCCTTCAAATTATGCATCAATTTCAACATCTAAAGCTTTGAGGACAAAGCTTTTTCTAAGGGAAAGGGGATGTTAGGAACCCATGTCAACCCTTCTATTTACTTTGTTAGTATATTGTTGTTGGACGCATATGCTTTGTAAGTCGTCCCGTAGTATTTGTTGATCCATATTTTTTATTATTGTTGTTGGACGCATATGCTTTGTAAGTCGCCCGTAGTAATTGTTGATCCATATTTTGTATTGGCCCATGGTTTGTATTGACACATGGTATTGACCCATGGTATTGGCACCTAGACTTAGTATATAAGTTTTTGTTGATACCAATGGAGGCACCATGAAGTTATTTGTATTGAGCTTGCTCAAAGGAGGTTGCCCCCTTGAAGTGGCATGCGATCAATATTAAAGTGATTCTGAGTTCTGTTATTTTTGCTATCTCGTGTGTTTCATTAATTAATTATTGCAGGTTCTTCACAGGGATGAATCCTTCACCTCATAAATGGTCAACCAAACCAATTTCAAGGACCTTGATATGATACCACTTGTAGTGTTCCTTTTTAATAATTTGGAAAAATGTAATTTTTTTGTCAATTCGAACCTTGGACTAGTGATGACCTAAGTGCTTCCAAATGGATCCTAAGAATATCGAATTGGGTATGAAGGTACTTGAATGGTATTAGGACATGAAAATGAGGCTGATAGGTGCTTGTAAACTCTCAAAATACTTCTGCAACATTTATTTGCAATCAGGATAAAATAGGGAATTTACTAGTAATTTTGAGTTCAAACCCCCTAGGGTAGAGGTCACTAATGGCTTCCCAAATGTAGTATGAACCTCCCAAATTTCAGAACAGATACATGGAATGGTTATATGACTTCAATGGTCACCCAAATGAATCATTAATTAGTTCCTAAATGCTGCTTCAACTCCCATAAATTAGAGATTTGTAAACATGTCTTAACATAGGGGGAAATGAGAGAAAAACGCTATAACTTGCTATGAAATTTGAGAGAAATGTTCCAAATACTTCCATAAGGTTCATGAAACTTATTAAATACATTAATGGATATACAAACAACAATAAAACCATTGATATTTACTAAAACACTTCCATATCAAACAACTTCAAGCTCTTACAACAAGATAAATGGGAAAATGGCACCATTCATACATAGTTTGGTATTTTTGCATAGTTTCACTTGTGGTTTCAATTTGAGGTTCATCTGAGCATCAAATACATAGTGTAAACATCACATTTACAAATAAATTGGGACCCTTTTAATTCCCCAAATATATCAGCATCTCATCATGTGCGTCATTCCTCCAAGAGCAAGAATATGAAGAGAAGAGTGAGAGAGATGTGGGAACAAGCTGAAGAAGATATGATCACGAAAAGACCTGTAGCTTCAATCCATAAGAAATGAATTCATTGAATATACAAATGAAATTTCTGAATGGCCTCTCTCCAATTTCCAATTAGGATGGGAAACTTTCACCCTCGAAATTGGTGCTAAGGAAAGTAGAATAAACACTCAACATGCATGGACAAGCTATGATCTCCAAATTACCAAATGAGAAATGATAAAAATACCCTTTCCTTCTTTATTCTTTTATTTTATTAGCTTCCCAATCACTTAATGGTTTGAATTCCCTCTAAGAGCTTCATTCCAACTCAAATTGGGGAGAGATTGCAATGTGTGCCACTTGTCCTACAATTCCTAGCCTCCCTCTTCCATCAATTCGAATGGAGGAATCTTTAGCTGCCCTAACTCCCTTGTACGCCTTCTTGGAGGCTATTTTTATTCTAACATGTCATGTAGGTCAGATGTCAGCAATCAGGTCTAATCCTTGTCATAAGTGTCATAGCATCTTCATTATTTTTGTCATAGAAGCTAGGGAATCTAGCCCAAGTGTCACAATATCTCTAAGATGCCTCTTCCTCTTCCATGGGAGTTACTCTTCCTCTCAAACTCGACCCTAATTGATTCATGCCAAGTATAATGCCCTTACAACTCCCCCAAGAACGTTGTTATCCACCTTGGATTCGAATGGGTGAGAGTAGGATTCCATGTGGCATGGAGAATCTTGCTTGTGTGGGTCCCAGTACCAGAGAAATTTTTAGGGACGAAATTTAGCCAATTGGCTAATTTTTGGGTTTTCTTTCAAAAAATAAATTCGTTATTTGGTCATTTTTAGTCTCTAATATCGCCTATATTTACATAAAATATGTTTTTTTATCATAATATTCACCAAAATTTACAAGATTCAGTAGTAAATTTTATGTTTCATATTTAATATTCGCCTACCAATCTATATATATGTTTTTTTCAATCCATAATAATCGCCTAGAATACTCTACTTAAGTATAATTTTATAATCCTTAAAAAATACCCTAGGTCCCACACCACCAATGTGCCCTCATGACCAAGTGCCACCTTATTTTCCTATCATAAATATTTATTTAGCCCCATTTTAATATATATTTTTCAAGCTAATGTATATTTTGGGTTTTATAGCTCCCTTATTCCAAATCTAAATGTTTCCACCCCAACCTAGGGAACTAGTAGATTGGTGGAATTTTCCCTTCTAGTGATTTATTTGGATGGGGACATTACAATACTCCATTCCATTGTCTTTCATAACGGCAAGTATATCTTGATATCTGCAAGGTAAAATATTTGATGATGGTAAAAAGAATTCACCTAACAATCTACATCATGAAAATTAACTAGTTAATGAAAAGAATATTGATCGTAAATATTACATTCTTATTTAACACATTAATTAATGTTAAAAAAGGTGAAAAGATCAAACTTTATGTATATCTGATGAAACATATTACATACCTTAGGATCTGTGTCATACAAGTGTTTGACAAATGATTCATAACCTTTAAGTTCATTAGAAGAAATGTAGTGGAGAGAACATTTGCTCTTGACCCTTTATAGAGTTGTTTATTTGCATTTTCCATCAAAGCTTCATCATAAATACCATCACTGTCCCAATCCTCATCTAGTTGAACAAAAATTACTTGGATCATTTGATTTGTCCCATCATCTTCAACTATGTTACGGTTGTCATCTACTTCCATGGTATCATTAGCTTGATATGCATTATTCGCTTCATGTTTCTCCTCTTGTACAACATCATTTCTACTACTCCTTGGGGCATTCTGCAAAAAGTTAGAGGGAAACTCTAACTTTATAATGACAAGCAACCATGCAAAATTAGTGCATGTATAACAGATACTAAAACAATATAAAATTTTACAAATACAATATAAATATTAATAAATATAATTAATATGTATATAGAGTTGTTACCATGGGACGATATTCCTTCAATCCCCCATCCATGTGACCATATTTCGTACAATTGTTCATATTTGTTGTTATTAAAATTCTCACGGGACGTCTCATAAAACAACTATTGCAAGGGAAAAAACATCTACCATCACCCTTTTCATCCTCTTCATCTCTTTCCCTACCTCTAATATTTTCTGACATTATTCCCACAAAAAGTATAGTGATGATTATAAAAACAAAATCCACTTTTTGCAAGACAATAAGAGTGTATATCCTTTCCGAAAAGTCAGCCATATAGAAAAATTGTTGCAACCACTATAAATGGATACATATTTATAGATTTTAAACCGTCGGTATTCCGAAGAACATTGACCAAGTCAACGTTGACTTCCCTAAACTCTAGGGAACCGTTTGGAAATTGAATGGCTACTTTTGTGTTCTTTTCGTCGGTATTGCGACACTATGACATTAAACTTTGCAAGACTGATGAATGCAGGATAATACGTCGCAAGACTGACGATATTGAGGAGGTAAAAAAAAGGGAAACTTTTTTCGTTTTCTATTGAATTTTCTGACATTCATCAGAACCCTATAGTTGGAATATGGGTTCCGGGAGGTCCTACAAGTGTGTATAGGAAGGTTCCACATGGTAACTATAGCAGTAAGCTCTCGGTCGAATATTTTTCAAAGTTGACCCCTATGTGCAAAAATTGCATAGTCCCTTACTGAGCAAAACCCTAGTTTCCAAAATCGACCTAGAAGATGATCACTAGGCCCTAGACCTGGAGGAGAGGGGCACCCATTGCACTATCCCGATCTCCTAAATCCAACCAATACGATGGTTTGTCGATATGAACAATGGTCATCATTCTGTGGCATGTTCCAACTTGCTCACCAAAGGCTTTCTAGGACACCTATTGAATACCCACTAGGGGCATAGAATTCCAACCATGCAACAAATCCAGGTTCCAGGAGGTCCTGTAAGTGTGTATAAGAAGGTTCCACATGGGAAATCTAGCAGTAAGCTCTGGGTCGAATATTTTGCAAAGTTTACCCCTATGTGCAAAAATTGCATAGTCCCTTACTCAACAAAACCCTAGATTCCAAAATCGACCTAGAAGATGATCAATTGGCCCTGGACCTAGAGGATAAGGGAACCCATTGCACTATCTCGGTGTCCTGAATCCAACACATACGATGGTTTTTTGATCTGAACAATGGTCATCATTATGTGGTCAGTTCCAACTCACACTCGAAAGGATTCCTGGGACACATGTTGAATACTCACTAGGGGCATATAATTCCAACTATGAAACAAACTCGGGTTCTAGTAGGTACTTCAAGTGTTTCTAGCAGGGTTCCATGTGGGAATGCTAGCCACAAGTTCTCGGTTGATGAATTTGCAAAGTTGACCCCTATGTGCAATAATTGAAAAGTACCTTACTGAGAAAAACCCTAGTTTCCAAGATCGAACTAAAAGATGATCTCCAGGACATGGACCCGGAGGAGACCCATAGCACTATCCCGATGTCATGAATCCACCAGAGTTGATGGTTTGGTGATCTGAGTGACAATCATCATTCTATGGCATGTTCGAACTCACACCCCAAAGGCTTTCAGGGACACTTGTTGAATAACGACCGGGGGCATAGAATTACAATCATGCAAGAAAACCGAGTTCCGTGAGGTCCTACAAGTGTGTCTAGGAAGGTTCCACATGGTAACACTAGATATAATCTCCCGGCCAAGGATTTTTCAAAGTTGAACCCTATGTGAAAAAATTGCATAGTCCCTTACTCAACAAAAACCTAGTTTTCAAAATCGACCTAAAAGATGATCAATGGGCCATGGACTCGAAGGCGAAGGGCACCCCTAGAACTATCGTGATGTGTTGAATCCAATGGATTTGATGGTTTGTCGATCCAAGCCATGCTCATCGTTCTATGGTCTATTACAAATTACACCCTAAAGGCTTTCAGGGACAACTGTTCAATCCCTAACGAGGGCATAGAATTCCAACCATGAAACAAAAATGGGTTCTGAGAGATCCTGCAAGTGTGTCTAGGAAGGTTTGACATTGGAATGGTAGCCACAAGTTCCCGGTTGAGGAATTTGCAAACTTGAGCCCTATGTGCAATAATGGAAAGTCCCTTACTATACTCATATTTTGAAAGGGTAATTTCTACCATCCCTTCGACTTATTAATGACTTGAATTGAGACTTTACATATGTATGCTCCAAACACAACAAACAAAAAAAAGTGGGATAATTGACTCATTGGCTAATAATGAAGTTGATCTAGTGATCTAGAGTGGGTTTCAAGGAAAACTTGGTGTTTTGAAGATCTCCAAGTTTGGTAGATCCCATTGAGTTCAAAGGGATACTAAAATTGATGTTCAACGTTTGAGGAACACCAAAATTGTATGTTCCCAATGCCCTTAGGTTTTTTAATCATAATAGAAATAATCTAATTGAAGGTTATATATTCTAGGTAGATGTGAAATACAAATGTTCAAGACAATCGAGATTTGACTATAGATGTTTGAGACATTCGAGATTCAAATATAGATGTTCACTATAGGGTTTGTAGGCTAGGATTTCTAAGATAGGGGTTTAGAGTACAAACTAGGGTTTCTTGGACTCTTGTACATCTCTGTACCACAATGGCTTAGACACAAATGGATGCACATGAATATAGGAATATTTTTGGGATGCATATATAGTTGTAGCATGAATTGTTTTAGACTCGTGTGCATACCTATGCACAACGGTTTTGATTCTTATGGATGCACATGAATGCATAAACTAGGGTTTTTTGGACTCTTGTGCTTATTTGTAGCATAATGGTTTGGATTCAAATGAATGCACATGAATATACAAATATTTTTTGGCATGCATATATAGTTGCATCAAGATGTTTTTTGGACTTTTGTGCATAATTGTGCACAACGGTGCGGATTCAAGTGGATGCAGATGAATGCACAAACTAGGGTTTTTTGGACTCTTGTGAAGCTTTGCAGCACAATGGTATGGATTCAAATGGATGCACATGAATACAAAAATATTTTTTGGCATGCATATATAGTTGCATCATGAATATTATTTGACTCTTGTGCATAATTGTGCACAATGGCATGGATTCAAATGGATGCACATGAATGCATAGAATAGGGTTTTTTGGACTATTGTGCATATTAATAGCACATTGGTGTGGATTCAAATGGTGATGGAGGTTTCTAAGGATTTTGAACAAAAACTAGGCTCTAGGATACAAACTAGGGTTTATAGGGATTATAATTCAAATTATGGTTTAGGCTACAAACTAGGGTTTCTAGGGATTATAATTCAAATTAGGATTTAGGATACAAACTACGCGTTATAGGCTATGCTCCAGGGTTTATAGGCTAGTATTTATAGTCTATGATTTATAAGATAGGGATTTAGAGTACAAACTAGGGTTTCTAGGATAGGGGTTCTAATACAAATGAAATATTTTTTTTCAAATATATAAATAATATCATTGGAATGAAAAGAAAAAGCACTAAAAAGAAATGGTTAATAATTTATTTGTCCAACTCTAACCCAAATGAAATGTTTTTTTTTTCTTGAATTGCATGATATGTCCATTAGTTTCATTTGAATTAAAAATAAAACTATTAAAAAAAAGATAGTCAATAATTTACTTAAATGATTAATAATTTGTTCATTTATCTATTAGCATAATGAAATGTGGTTTTATTCAAGTCTAAAATATTATAATTGGTATGAAACGCCAAAGCATTAAAAGATTTTTTTACTAGATTGTGCATAATTGTGCACAATGGTGTGGATTCAAATGGATGCACATGAATGCATAAACTAGGTTTTTTTGGACTCTTTTGCATCTTTGTAGCACAATGGTATGGATTCAAATGGATGCACATGAATATAACAAGATTTTTTGGCATGCATGTATAGTTGTAGAGACGAGATTTTTTTAGTCTTGTGCATAATTGTGCATAATGGTGTGTATTCAAATGGATGCACATGAATGCACAAACTAGTGTTTTTTTGGACTATTTTGCATCTTTGTAGCACAATGGTATGGATTCAAATGGATGCACATGAATATAACAATATTTGTTGGCATGCATATATAGTTGCATCATGATGTCTATTTTACTCTTGTGCATAATGTTGCACAATGGAATGGATTCAAATGGATGCACATGAATGCACAAACTAGGGTTTTTTGGACTCTTGTGCATATTTGTAGCACAATGGTTTGGATTCAAATGGATGCACATGAATGGAAAAACTAGGTTTTTTTGGACTCTTGTGCATATTTGTAGGACAATGGTTTGGATTCAAAGGTGATGGATGTTTCTAAGGATTATGAACACAAACTAGGCTCTAGGATACAAACTAGGGTTTCTAGGGATTGGAATTCAAATTAGTTTATAGGCTACAGTTTATAGGATAGGGGTTTAAAATACAAACTAGGGTTTTTTGGACTCTTGTGCATATTTGTAGCATAATGGTTTGGATTCAAATGGTGATGGAGGTTCCTGGCGAGATATTAGGTTTACATTCATATAGATTAGGTTGCTAGGGTTATATTTGTGTTTCTAGGGTAGATTATAGTTATAAGTCTAGATTAGGTTTCTATGTTTGTGATTTGGTTTCTACGTTTCTAAATTAGGTATCTAACCATTATATTTGTGTGGATGATGGATGATAATGTTATCATGAAGAAGGGTATGGTTATGGTGACAACATGGGAAGGAGGAGGGTGGTGGTGATGTTCATGGTGGCAATAGGCATGGTGGTGGTGACAATGGGAATGAGGATGTAGATGTTATGGTGTACTTATGATCCATGACAAATCTTGTTCAATTTATCAATCTATCAAGCTGTCAATGTCTAGTCGCAATAGTCAAAAAATTAATGTCAATAATCAATGAGACCATAAAACAAAATCATAATATACATGTAAAACATAAAAACAAAATATAACATGCAAACCACATACTATATTACCTACTATGGTAATTAGACTAGACCATCAGGATCATCTCTAATACCAACGGTCTCCTTTAACATCTCGTGCTCGGAGTCAGGAAATAAGTATTGTTCGTTTGATGAGTTATTCCTTGGCATTGTTTGCAGCTGGAGGTTTGTGTTTGAAGACAATCTGTTAATGCAGACAAAAACTGATCTCTCTAGTCTAAATGATTTAGATCTAGAACAAAAGAGTACATAACATAATTATCTTTCCTAGTTAGATTAAATTGCAAGGCATATCAGAGAATGAGTTACCTTATGATCGCAATTCCCTTCTCCTCGTTTGATATACTTCTAGTCCCTCGATCTCCTACTGTAAAACAAGATGGAGCAAGTGGAAACAAATGAACAATACGAAAGCATATGATTATGAATGTAACTAGATCAACGATCAAAGAAACCTATCCTGAACAATATTATAAGACATAACAAGTTTATGGAAAGATATTTATATTAAATGTAATTTGCAGCAGATACAAAGTAGAGAGTTCCAACCGATTCCTTGAAGTTATGACTACAACTCAAATGATCTTGCCTCAAAGATCCAAAGTCTCTTAGCTTCCTATGGATGAAGAAGATAGTTTTGACCAAATTCCACCAGCATATGGGTGCTTAATCCTTCCTCCCTTAACAATGGAGAGGGGGTTTGTATATATAGGGATAAAGAGATATAATAGGTTGAGGATTTAGGGGAGAGGCTTAAGGGATCATCCCACTAGGTTAGGGGATTGAGTTCCACCTTTCCAAGCATCTAGGGATAAGCCTCTGCATAGCCAAGCTTCGAGAAATCCCTCGAAGCTTCCTTTTATCAATTTTAACCAAATCTGACACACCTCACATGAAGGAAACATGTGTCAGAAGTAGATCATTGCACCTTGCACATAGGCACACTGCATCAGCGACACGCTCTGCTAAGGTGCAGAGCGCATCACCTTGAGTTTGAAGCTCCTTGATAGAAGGCAGGGTGCGTCGAGGTGACTACAAAAGGTAAACGGAAAGGACACCAACATTCTTTCTGATATTTTAGCTAAGGAAATTCAAGGATTAAGGCATAGATATGACACATGACTCATGATGACAAGATTTTGGTGTAACAGAATCCCCCCCAAAGCATGAACCTGGTAAAATAAGATAGGTGAAATGCTTTGCAATATGAAGGATTGAGGCAAAGATAATCGGTAGGAATAGACTCCTGTAGTACAACTAACTCTGAGATATATGTCTCACATGACTCATAACATGGTTGGTGACCAATATATTGCAGATCTGTGATAGTAAAGAATGACTTGACACAATCATGAATACTAGACACAAGCATAGATCCATGATGAGATGATAACACAACAATGACCAATACAAAGTGGATCCGTGTGATATGACTCAAAACAATATCCAATGCAACCTAGGTGAGATTTATGACTTAACCCAGGGTCTTCAAGCTGAACCTGCAATGATACGAATCTAACCATGTCATTACAATGTATTGGAGTTGAACATGGTAGAAACCACTTGATTATCGATCATTGATGTATACCATTAACAAGCGTGAGGGAGATCACCATTGATGTCAATGATTCCCAAGGTATCATAGTACATAGCATCAAATTTGAATCAATGAGTTGAGGTTGAACACTCGATGGAATCTTTCAATCAAGAGCCAATGATGTGAACTCATATGGAAAGCGAGGTAACCTTCCATTAAGCGAGATAACTCATGTTGGATGATGTGTTGAATTTGACAAGGATAAATCCATCGAAGGAGGTTCATGATGTATCCCCCATCATCGACACAAAACATGATCAAAGATGTTTTGGAGTAAATCGGACAGTAGAGAAATGTTTGAGACTAACTCAGGAGAGACCGACATGATAGAAGGTAAAATGACTGTAGCTATTGAATCAATGAACAGACCTCTCTTGAACATGGGCATGGCATTGTAGCTAGGGTTTTCACCCTAGCTTGTGCAAATGGGCACCTACTAAGGAGAAGGGACTCCTTAGTAGCAGTTCAGTAAAATGGTGTTATATGATAGTAAATAAAAATAGTAAACTATTCTAGCATGTGCATAAAAAGACAACGAAAATATAATGAAAATTTGTTTTGTATTAATTTTACCTCAGATGTTGAGGTTGGTGGAGCCTTTGCAATAGTCCAGGGGTTGCTCCAATGCTCTAGTGTTGTTCCTTCTCCTTCTTCCAAGGTGTTTTGGATATGGGCCAAAGGGGTTCTCAAGTGGGAAATTAGCTCCAAGTGGAGAGCTAGGGTTTCAAGAGAATTTTGGGCAGCATAAGGATGGGAGAAATTGTGGGTGTGAAATGGGGAGCCTCCATCACCTATTTATAGGTTTTTAGTGGTGGAGTGTTGACCCATGGTTTTAGGCACCATATGGTTTAGGTCAATTGTATAGGGTTTTTGCTTCCTTTTTTCCCTCTTTTTCCTCTTTTTTATATTTTTTATTCCCTTTTAGAGGGTTTTTGCTATTTTTGGAGGAAATTAAATTATTTTGGGGAAAAAAGGGTGGTTTTTGGCCTTTTGGAGGCTTTTTAATGGTTTTTTAAGGTTTTGGAGGCAAATATGGTAGGAAATATAGACAAATGAGTCATGTAATGAGGGAGATGAGGTAGTGAGCACTTTTTGGGTGTTAACAGATTGCCCCCTGATGTGTGAGGGCAGGAGCTCATCGCAGGGCCGATAGACATCATAGGTCTTTTATGGTTTTCCAGGGATGTGGAGAGGAGAAGAAATGAACTAGAGCCCGGAACAATGGTCCCGAACAAACTGCAAAAATTAAAAGTACATGACCTCAATAATGAATGGGGAATAATCTCAACATATGGAAGAGGCGGGCATTCCCATGCTCGTATCAAGATCTATAACAATAACAAGGAGGTCCAAAAAATGCGGACCTGAAAGTTACATGACCTCAAATAATGAATGAGGAAGAATCTCAATATATGGACGAGGCGGGCATTCCCATGCTCGTATCAAGATATATAAAACATAACAATGAGGGCCAAAAATGGGGACCTGTAAGATACATAGAGAACCACTGTGTACATCATAAGGGTCCAAAGGGGACACAAATCTGGGATATACTGCCGGGCTGACCATGTCTGAGCTGAAGAACTAATACACTAGAATATCAATAGTGGTGTTGAGTGTGGTACCAAAGGAACTGATGAGCTGTTGGATCATAGTGATAGGGAGTCATACCCTCAATGGTACACTGAACTGGAACTAAACTAGGTACTCAAGGAAACATATAATTGGATGGCTTCCGAATACAATTGCCAACGCAACCCGGACATCCACGGGAACATATAACTGGGTGTTTCGAAGTGACTCACCAATGTGCTAGAGTCGGGGGAAATATGGGGTCTTCGACCAATAACTAAAGGGATATATACCCTGCGCGATTCTCAACGATGCGATCAAGGTGTTGAAGTTGAGCATGTGAGAAACAACTACTCGGAGAGGCACTGATGACTCCTCTCAAAATGGTCCATAGGCACTCACCACAAATGGTGATGAGTCCAAGGCGCAAGGACCTCTGGGTCTATCCTCTAGAATAGAGGGGCTAGCATCAACAAAGGGAGACCTGCAACTACCAAGGCAATGTTGTTTCCTTGATAGGAGCACGAGGTGGAGAACCGAAGTGTGAGAGTACTAATGGTAGGACTGACATACTATGGGGGTGGGGAATAACTAGGCAAGTAGAGTGGGTGGACTCAAACTTCCTTTGTTCAAATTTTGATGGTGGGGATGATTAGGCATCATATGAAATTGACTGGTGGGAAAGGGATCATATCTTTAATGGACCACGGAGGGTGACTGGGATGAGTGATACTCAAGTTGGTGTAAGATGGTAGGAGACTGCAGAATACTCTAAACAAAGGTGACCTTATTGGGGGTGCTACCGAGGTGATCGATCATGGTGCCGAGAGGCACTTGGGGGGGACTTCGTTATGGTTTTTAAGGAGCTTGGAAGAAGTGTGCTCAAAATGGTACTGTCGTGTGGATTTATACGAGCCCAAGACAGTTCATGCTCGTGATTGCTTTCAATTTTAAGGAGTCTGAAAGCAATAAGAAGACTCTGAAATAATGGAATGGTACCATCGTGTGGATTTGTACGAGCCCAGGATGGTGCATGCTCATGGTTGCTTTCAATTTTAGAGAGTCTGAAAGCAATAAGAAGACTCCAGTGGGGTTCTTTTCGTGTGTTAGTCTCCAAGGCCCAAAAAAGCATAAAACGATGCAATGAAGAACTCTTCTAGCCGGTATGACTAGAGTATTCCTTTTTCATAATTAGTCTACTAGGTCAGGAAAAGGGTTAAACTTATACCAAATAGACTCCCTTTTAGGTACTTTAACGAGCATGAAAGGAAGCAAGATTGCTCGGCGATCTTTTCATTTTTTTAGGAGTCAGAAAAGAGCTTAACAGAAACTCCCTAAGTGCCTTTATCGTAAAGGACTTGTCTGGCCCGAAAAAGGGATAAAATTATACCGAACAAAAAGAATGGCCAGGCAAGGAGGAAGTGCTCAATCAAGGATCATAGATGAGAACCAAGAACGAGGGTGGGGGGAACACAGGTGTGCCTCCTTGCTGAATGATGAATGGTGGAAAAATAATGTAATAATTGCAGTATGAATGGAGTGAATGGCTCATGTAAAAATGTGTAACAATCCGATGGCGGCCGATGTGGTGCACAAACCGAGGCAGCAAGGTGTCGGGACACAATGTTGAAATTGTTCCTAGTGAGAGAGAGAAATGATCTCAAGCATCATCACGATCTCGAAAAACTGAATCCGGCGATATAAAAAGTTTCAAAAATGGATAACAGTCAAGGTGGCATGCAAAGCGAGGCAACGGGGGGCGTTTTGGAAAAAATACCCGAAACATCTAGGGGTGAGAGCGAGAAATGATCTTAAGACTCATCACGAGCTTGGAAAAATGAATCCGACGACGTAAATTATATCAAAAATGGGCTACAGCCGATGTGGCATGCAAACCGAGGCGACGAGAGGTATTTAGAAAAAATGCTCAAAAAACGGTGCAGAAAAAATAAGAAAACGAGTCAACCATCATGACGGGTTCCTCATGCTGATTCCAGTGGTGGAAATGGTTCAAAGAATGGACTTCGTATGGATGCAGAATAGCCAAAACAAGAAAAAGTCAATGGGCTATAAACAGTAAGTGGACCCAACATGACCAGTGCCAGTTGGACTGTTGACTTTGACAGGAGATTATAGTGGACCAGAGCTTAGGTGGTGCTTATGGACGATCCAACCAGCTTATTTTAGATCCATGAGTTGCAGGTATTCCATTAAACTCATACCTGTAATTTTTTGCTGGGTTCGAGGTGGTGGTGGGTCCCAAGGGGGGTCTTGTATGGTCCACGAGGACATAGATCGCAGGTTTCTCAGGTGGAATTGCGGTCTGGGATCGCGAGTTTCGGGGTTGAATACACGATCATGGATCATGAGTTCTGAGGCTAAACACGCGATCCTGGATCACGAGTTCAACTTCTACAGTCGTGGTCCGAGATCGTGACTCGAATCGAGAAATCCATGATTCGCGACCGCGACTATAGCCCTGACAGCCGCATTCTACGATCGTGACTCAAAGCTCGAGAGCCACGATCTAAGATCATGACAAGGGGCCCTAAAGTCGCGATCTGGATTTTGCTTTAGGGCTATCCCGGGGGAGGGAAAATGGTGATTTATTGGACATGGGTCTAATGAGTTTTCATTGTGTGATTGACAGGATGCCGATCATGCTATGGCGGGAGCGGGAGATCCCCGATGACATGATGGAGTTCATCCGAGAGGATCGGCATGTTCGGTCAACCTTGGGGTTGTGCAGGCTACTGAAGTTCACATAGGTACCTATGATGCGTTCAACAAAGCTATTGCTGAATAGGTTGGTAGGGTTTTGGGACCCCGATATATAGGCATTCATGGTACAGGGAGAGAGGGTGGATCTCACCCTGGCGGATGTCTACTTCTTGATGGGACTGCCCTGCTTGGGTAGGGTGGCGGATACGCAGCCATGGGTGTCTGTGGACGTAGATGTAGAGGAAATGCTAGAGCGCTACTGCGTTCCAAAGGCTGAAGTACATAGAACTGCACTTCGTATTGTTGACCTGCAGGAGCCAGCAGTGCGAGCGATTGCATTGTGTGTGGTTTGGGTGTTGGGGTCTCAGGCACCCGAATGGGTGTCAGGGGGCCAGATGCAGTTAGTGGAGTGAGTGCTGCATGGCACATACTTCACTTGGGGTCAGATGTTCCTCACCTGCGTTCAGCAACAGCTGACCGCGGTGAAGGAATCTGGAAAGGGATTCTGCTATGGATCCTTCCTCTGTGCCTTCTTTATGGAGCGGGTACCTACATTACGGCCGTTAGTGTCGATTAGGGCAGGAGGGATGAGGGGGCCATGCATGGTGCAGTGGGGACAAATGTTGCACTGACGAGGTGGCGGAGAGGTCGGCAGATACTTCACTGGGGAGCTCTACCTTCAGTGGTTACAGATTATGCTGACTTTGGATGACTATCAATACAGGGAGATGGATTACATAGGGGATCTAGAGGCGCCATGACCTCCAGGGCAGGCATGGGGGCTAGAAGGTATGTATCTACCTGTTTGATTTTTTTATGTTAGATTGTGTGTATGTTTAGGGTTGATAGATGTATATGTTGGTACTGACTATGTATGTTCTCGGATGTGATGCAGATGTTGGACCAAGGCTGCCATAGGGATACGTAGTCCACAGGGGACATGTGGCTTTACTAGCCCTACCATATTGAGGGGAGGTGCGTTGATGGGACACTGAGCGGACTTTGGAGTCCCTACAGGTTCTCCTAGATCGTCTACTGGTGGGGGTTACTGATGAGGGGTGGCGGGACCTGGATCGGGATGTGATCGAGGCCTTCCTTGAGGCTCCACGGGACTTTCGATCGATTGCGATTTGGGTGGCCGTATTGGCGGAGAGGGGTAGGGAGGAGGATCCCACAGGGGATGAGTAGCTTCTAGAGGAGGAGCGGGGTGAGGAGTCAGAGGCAGCCGATATAGGCAGTGATGGAGGTTACGACTCTCATTAGGGAGTATGGAGGACTCCCCCCGATGTGTATGGATACTCAGGGTTTTTTGTAGCTACGGCATGTATGTGATGAGGTTTTGCGATGTATATATATTTTTTGTATAGATGAGTACTAAGGTACTCAGTACATGTGTATAACATTGATGGTTATTTATATAGATATGCACATGGATGCATCTTTTTGTGGTTATGATTATTGTACACACGTGGATGCGCTTGTGCCTTTTGTATGATGATAGGCACTTGGATGCCCCTTGTTTATTTTGTATTATGTATTGCACATGGATGCAACAATATGCGTTAGGATAGGCACGTGGATGCCCCTGTATAGTTATGTGTTTATGTTATTGCACATGGATGCAAATATTAGTTGATGATAGGCACGTGGATGCCCCTTGTTGTAAATGCAGTCTTGTTGGTATTTTTATATGTTTTTTGATGTGATGGTATGGTATGATGATGCATGATGGATGGTTTACATGGTGTAATTTATATGCCAATCTAGGATAGTGTTAGCCATTTGATCTGCAACACTATTATGAGCTATTGGGACATGGGTGAATGTTGTGGATTCAAACTGTCGGCTTAGCTGTTTTGTGCGCAGGAATTTTCTAAAGAGACAAGGATCACGCACCTGGTAGCAGTTGTTGAGTTGGGAGACAAGTAGCTGAGATTCAAGGAACACATGAAGGTGATGGATGCCCATCTGAAGGGTAGAAGTCAGGAGACCAGTCACAACATCATACTCCACTTGGTTATTGGTAGCAGCACCTATGCACATTCCGTCATGGTGAATCAACTCATGTGAAGGGGAATATAAGACCCATGCTGCAGAGGCCAGGTTTGGAGACCAGCTGCTTGCTCCATCAGTGAAGCCAATGTAATGAGGTGGAAGATGGTCCATCTGTGATCATGCAAAAATGATGAATGTAAGGTTACGGTAAAAAAGTGAAAAACAAAAAGAAAGCAAACTATATAATACAGACCAATGGGGCCGCGGGTTTGTTTAAGGACAAAAACGTTTAAGATACAACCCATTATGGGGGTTGCGCAAAGGGTGGCCTTCTGAGTCAGTTAAAATATATGCCCCATGTCTGAGACAAGTATGCATGATGTAAGGGACTTTCCACATGGATTCAAACTCCCCTTTACCGGTCTTTTCATGGGCTTGGTCATAGGCGAGGACTAGGTCTCCTTCACGGAAAGTTTGTGGGTGGACATGTTTGTCGTAACCAGCTTTGGAGTAGTTCTTGGCAGCTTCAATGGTTTGGAGGGTGGTGTGACAGTCTTCGTCAGCTTGTTCCAATGATAGCAGACGTTGTTCGAGTAGAGAGGTGTCTAGGAGAAGCTCGATGGTGATGTGTAAGGTAGGTATCTGACACTCGACGGGGAGGACAGACTCTACACCGTGAACTAAATGAAATGGGGTAAAACCGGTGGCGGTCTTAGTTGATGTTCAGTAAGTCCATAATGTAGGGAAAAGCATGTGATTCCAATTGGACTTATACCGATCAACAGTGCGTTAAAGGATGGTTTTTAAAATTTTGTTAATGGCCTCCACTTGGTCGTTCCCTTGGGGGTAGTAAGCAGAGGAATACTGATGTTCAAACTTTAGTAGAGTGGACAACTCACGCCAAATGGCATCTTCAAAATGTGAACCATGGTCTGAGACTAACTATTTGGGGACCCCGAATCATGTGATAACATGGTTAAAAAAGAAACGGGAAGCGGTGTCGGCTTTACAATTGAAGGTGGGCATGGGTCCCATGGGGTTGCTCGATGTATCATTTGGCTGCAGAGCCAATGAGATTGCGTTGTAAAAGACGGAGGCAGATAGAGTTGTCCACTATGGAGTTGGAGGAACACCATAGATGGAAGGACATAATGTGGTTTTGGGGGTCTTCACCTGCCTTGCCCTCAAACTTAGGGATGTCTGATGGGAGCTTGGTAGGCATGTGAGGCCATGCAGGGTGTGTCTGATGGGATCATTAGTCACCAAAACTGTAGCTAGGGTTTTCACCCTAGCTTGTGCAAATGGGCACCTACTAAGGAGAAGGGACTCCTTAGTAGAAATTCAGTAAAATGGTGAAATATGACAGTAAATAAAAACAGTAAACTATTCTAGCATGTGCATAAAAAGACAACGAAAAGATAATGAAAATTTGTTTTGTATTAATTTTACCTCAGATGTTGAGGTTGGTGGAGCCTTTGCGGTAGTCCAGGGGCTACTCCAATTTTCCAGTGTTGTTCCTTCTCCTTCTTCTAAGGTGTTTTGGATATGGGCCAAAGGGGTTCTCAAGTGGGAAATTAGCTCCAAGTGGAGAGCTAGGGTTTTCAAGAGAATTTTTGGCAGCATAAGGATGGGAGAAATTGTGGATGTGAAAAGGGGAGCCTCCATCACCTATTTATAGGTTTTTAGTGGTGGAGTGCTGACCCATGGTTTTAGGCACCATATGGTTTAGGTCAATTGTATAGGGTTTTTGCTTCCTTTTTTCCCTCTTTTTCCTCTTTTTTGTATTTTTTATTCCCTTTTAGAGGGTTTTTTCTATTTTTGGAGGAAATTAAATTATTTTGGGGAAAAAAGGGGTTTTTTTTGCCTTTTGGAGGCTTTTTAATGGTTTTTTAAAGTTTTGGAGCAAATATGGTAGGAAATATAGACAAATAAGTCATGTAATGAGGGAGATGAGGTAGTGAGCACTTTTTGGGTGTTAACAGGCATGACTTGGTAGTATTGACATGACGAGAATGAAAATGACCCCTAATGCAACTGATGATGGAATCATTCTTTGGCTGAATCAAAGGAGCAGAAAGAATCACGAAATTGGTGTGACTTGAGGACAAATAGATTATTCAAGTATTGGATGCATATGCAAACAAGTGCCATGTTCAAGAGTGACTAAGTACTACCATAATTACTATGAAACACAAACTTTTTCCTTTTCCCCATCATGATTGATGAGTACCTCTTTTTGTTTTAACGAGATTGAGGAGGGTAACAGATGCTCGATATAGCTCATCTTTCGGACAAGTCCAATCCCAAATGTTTTACTAACCTGAGATAGGAGGGTTTCGTCCCAAAACGGGCCCTTCAATGTCAGATTTTAATGAGTCCAGAGAAGGTAATCTCGGCATCATTACATGTTCAGAGAGTCTGAAAATAACTAAAGAAGACTCTAAAGGTTATTTTTCATAAAAAATAGTCTCCTCATCCGAAAAAGGATAAAACAATATGAGAGAGAACTCTTCCAATCATGATTAACTGGAGTGCTCCTTTTTCATAAATAATACCTCCTGGTCTAAAAAAGGGGTAAACCATCACCAAAAATATGATCATTCAAATACTTTTACAACCATGAAGGAATCAAGTTTGCTTTGCGATCTTTTCATATTTAGGGAGTTTGAAAAAGAGCTTAAAAAGGAACTTTGAGGGGTTTTTTTTTGTGGCAGTTTTACGATCCCAAAAAATTGATAAAATACAACTCGGTGACTTATTCTCATAGTTTCATGAGCATGAGAAAGGAAAAAAGTAAGCTCGATACCATTAATATTAATTTTAATGAGTGGGATAATAGCATAAAAAAAACACTCGAAGAGTCGTTCATACCTGAAAACAAGCATGAACCGACCACGATAGTCTCCGAACAGTCAGAACACAACTTTACTTGATCCGTGAACTCCAAAAATTGGATTAGAATCGATAATGAGATGTTTAGGCATAAATGATTACCAAACTATAGTGAAAAACCCAAAATAAAAGTATTAAAAATGGAATATTCCTTTCTTTTTATATAAAAAGTGAAATAGTAAGAAATTTTCACCATTTTTTTACCCTTTTGGAATAGTGCAAATTACCCCTTTGGAGCTCAATCTTCAAGTGTCAATTGTGGGAGCTACACTCATCCATATTTCACCTCGTCAACATCAAGTAGGCCTAAACTATGTCCTCTACATTTCCAGTGGATTAGTTTTGCATTTAATCATCATTTTTTTGGTTTTTGGGGCTTGTAACAAGGGGGATTGTGCTCCCTCTGGCCAACGTGATTTCCCCTTGTGGGAAGTGTGTTGAGGTCTCTCTAACGCACTTCCTACATGGTGAAAGTGTGTCATCGGCACACTATGTGTAAATCCAGGGTGCATTGACTCAAACCCACATGTCAAATTAAAAAATAGGGCCCAAAGAACCCAAACCAAAATCATGGAAATGCTCTAATGTTTGTATAATTGATGTTTGGATAGGTTTTGACTTGAAAATGGTTCAATGGAAGGAATGCGAACACGAAATGGAGGATTCCCAAGTGGAAAACCATCTTCATTCAATGAATGCATTACAACAATGGGGGCTTCTCAAGTTCTTTCACATCCAGGGGATGAGGGGCCAAGTACCATTACTAGATCACTTGATCAGGCTATGGGACCCTGATTGACAACACTTCCAGGTGGGTTTCCACACTCTAAACAAAGATGTGGAGGACATCTATTTTCTGACGGGCCACCTGGGGAGCCCCAATCTCATTATCGGGGCCACGAGGTAGTGACCAATCCATAGAGAGCTTGGTAGCTTGATATTGTACTCCAGCGATGCAAATGCTTGCTGGGAATATTCCCATCAAGAATATGCTTGATAGACCACTGTGAAAAATTTTGTTTACCATAGAGCGGGTGGTGGGGAGAAGAGATCCTCATTGGGACACCAAGGAACATATGTTGTATGCGATAGAGTGCATGGCTCCGACAATGTTTAATTGGTGTGAGGGGCTTCTCGCAAGCCTAAAGTAGCATCTCACCAAGTGTCGTCAGGGTTAGTTGAAACGGTTTGGTTATGGATCTATCATTGTTTCACTCTTCCTAGAATGATTTCCACTATTGTGGCCTTAGGTAGACATAGATTATCTCGATCCGCAAGATCCTCACTTGGTACGGTGGTCCGAGTTCATGGCCCACCATGGAGGCATAGGTCCCATCATTGATATGGTCCCACCTTCTTTAGATGGTTACACGGACAAATACTCATGGTCGAGGACTATCCGTATGTAAGTACCGAATTTAGAGGTGACCAAGACTTGGTTCTTTCCGAGGGCAAACAGTGGGGGAAAATAGGTAAGAACAGAACTATGTTGTGTTGTTTTATTTTATTGTGTTTTGATGCTTTTTGAGTAGTATTGATGTTTCACACTTGTTTTAATGCAGATGTTGGTCCATCTCGACTTGCAAGGTCTTCTCCTATCGAGAGAACATGAGTGGTATGAGAAATAGGGGATGCACATCAGGATGCAGTGGAGGAGTTGGATGAGCTAGAGGAGAACCTCCAGATACTAATGGTGGACATACCAGATATATCCATCGATGGTCTTCCTCATGGGTACCAGTGCCGCACAACTAGAGTGTCTGGGTGCTTCGATCGGTTGCTCCATAGAGTAGCCCGAGCGATTATCTGCTATCACGACCATCCTCAGGGATAGCTTAGGGTTTGATGTATATGTATTGAAAGCCATGGGATTCGGGTTTTGTATATAGGACTTACTGATCCTATGTGCTTCATATTTTGTACCAGTACCACAGTTTTGTACATGATGATTATATATATAAAAACACTCTTTGGAGGATTTATACATTATCTGTATTATGATGAGTGAGGATCTTATGGATGTTTGCTAATATACTATATGTATTTTACATGTTATGTCATTATATGTATCATTGATGGAAACACTTATGAATGTGAAATGTACCAATCTAACATGAAATTGGCCAGGGCGTTAGCAACAATATTCATGTCTCTTGGAATGCATAGGTATTGAATTGAATAAAAGGACCTCTCTAAGATACGTACTCTCTGAAATAGGTGGAGTAACATGGCATCACAGATAGCGTAGACTCGGTTAACATGGGATACCACTAGTTGCGAATCAAGATAGACAACAAGGTGCTACACAACCAAGGAACAAGCGTCATTTAATAATCCAATTACCGCATAATACTCAGTGGAATTGTTGGTTGCAAACCCTAAGTAAGTTCCTCCTAAGCTAATTAGTTCATCGGTAGGGGAATAGAGTAACTAGGCTGCCAAAGTGAGGTTACGGGTGTGCCGGCTAGCGCCATCGATGAATCTAAAACACGTTTCCATCTGCACATCTAGGCAGAACATGGTATAAGTAGGATGATAAGATCCTAACACACTAAAAAATAAAGTGTCACACCAAGCAAAACACATGTCATGTAGAAAATATAGAAAGTACTAATGCATAAATGACTTAGGCATAGTACACCTTTAGGTAGAGCCCAATGCGAGTCTCCCCCAAATATATTATGTCGTAGTCCTCAAGTTCATATGCTCTTTTCTCCAACGCACACTCAACTACATATGGACCATGCCACATGGACTCAAGTTTTCCTATCCCCAGCTTATCATGTTTCCAAGTATAGAAAATATTCTTCCTTGGTGGTGGTGTTGCATAATATTTCAACATCGAGTCTCATTGACGGAATCTCACACTCTATAGGTAGTACTTCCTCTAGTCTGTAGACCAATTGAAAAGGCGTGAAGCCATTGGTTGTTTTGACAGAAGTCTTGTACGTCCATAGGGCTGAAAAAACCATGGTATGCCAGTTGGACTTATGTGTCCCTACCATTCGTTGAGTCATTGTTTTTGAGACCTTATTTATGGCCTCTACTTGTCAATTCAATTGAGGGTAGTAAGGAGTTGAGCTCTCATGTAAAAAACCCAACCTGGCACTTAATTCATCCACCATATTATTCTGGAAATGGGATCCATGGTCATTGATGATGGCTTTAGGGAATCTGAATCATGAAACAATATCGTTGAACATAAAGAGTGTGGCAGTTGCTCCATATTCTTTGTACGTAGGAATAGCCTCGACCCATTTGGTAAAGTAGTCGGCTGTGACAATAACATAACCATGCCCCTAGTCGAGGTAGGATTACAGTGCATGAAGTCGATGCCCCATTTGGAAAAGGGACTGACGGCGATAACTGGATGTAGTGGGGCAGGCTGAGAGCGCTTTTTGTGATGAAAAAGCTGGCAAGGAGGACACTTCTTTACTACTTCAATACAATCCTTGAAGATGGAAGGCCAATAGTACCAATGCATAGTATTTTCTAAGTTGTATACATCCCATAAATATGACCACCAAATGCCCTTGAGTGACAATCATTCAATATATGTTCAACCTCCTCATGAGTTAGGAAGTGCCAGGGGATAGAATTGACACCACAACGATACAACGTGTCACCAATGATTAGGTAATACTTTGTGTGGTGACGCACATGATGACATTATTCACGAGATAGTTGAGGACCAAAACGTTGGGTCTGGAGATACAATGTTATATCTCCATACCATGGGTCATAAGTACTAATAAGAAACAAGGACCTGTCAGAGAGAGAGTCCATGGGAAAGGTGTTTGTATCATTATGGGGAAGATTGCAAATCAGCTCCATGAAGAAAAAATATTTCTTTGATTTAGCCTTCTCAAGCTAGAGATCAAATTCCTGAAAAATCACGATTCGGCGTGAATATTTTCCCCCTAGTACCTAGCATGTGAGAATGTGGTACATGGGGTTAGAGTCAACAATGATGGTGGTAGTGTGGAGGAGGGTATAATGGAGGAATTTTTGGAAATCAATGATTGCTACGAGAGCTAGCTTATAGACATGTGAATACTATGTTTCAGAGTCAATGAGACCCTTATTGAGGTAGTAAATCACGTGCTCCTGGGTGTTAATATCTTCTTGAACCAAAAGCATAGCGATGATGGTAGTGGAAGTAGCAAGATAAAGGTTGTAATCCTTGGTATAATTGGGTATTTGTAACAAAGGTGCATGGGTGATAGCATGTTTTAAGTTGTCGAAGGACTATTGAGCATAATCATCCAAAATTAAAGGGACGTCCTTCTTGAGCAACTGCATGTATCCCTGTGTCTTTTCAACGAAATTGCACACAAAACGCCTTAAATAGTTTTCCTTCCCCTACAAACTTTGAAGTTCTGGTATGTCTGTTGGGGGTAGTAGAGAAAAAATGGCTTCCACCTTCAATGGATCAATACAGATCCTGTATTTTGAAATGATGAATCCCAACAAGCATCCAGACTCGACACAAAAGGTGCACTTGTGAGGGTTGAGACGGATATTTTATTGCATACATATTAGGAATGCAGCCGCTAGATGATCAATGTGGAAATATTGACAATTTGAATGAGCGGGGAGATCATCTAAGTAAGGTTCCACAAATTCCTTCATGTCATGGAAAGCATACGACATAGCCCGCTGGAATGTGGCACCAACATTTTTAAGGCCAAAAAGGAGTTTGTGATATGCAAACATACCCCATGGGAAAATGAAATCCATCTTGTGTTGATCGGCAAGGCGGATCTCTATCTGATTATAGCCAGAAAATCCATCCATGAATGAGATGATAATGCTTCCAACACCGTTGTCGATGATCTGGTCAATAAACGGAGTAGGGTAGTTGTCCTTGGGACAAGCCTTATTTAAATCCCTGTAATCAACATAGACCCTAATGGTGCCCTTTTTTTTGGCAACAGAGACAACATTGGAGACCCAATTTGTTAAGGGAATGAGATAAATGAACCCGACCTTGAAGATATTTTCTATTTATGCCTTTATAGCTGCAGTTTTCCGAGGGTGCACAGGGCGTACTTTATTCTAGATAGGTTTTGCATCGGGATATGTTTGAATCTCATGCATAACAATAGCAAGATCAATATCGATCATTTCCTTGTATATCCATGTAAAGACATCGTGGAATTGTTTAAACAAGGCCATAAAAGTGGTGACTTCTTCCGGAGAACAAGTTTGGCCTAAGTGAATTTTTTCCACGACTCATGGTTTCACCAAATGTCGATCAAAATGGTAGGCATGATATTAGCTAGGTTCCCCTCGGTTACCGTATCCACAATCAGGATAGGAGATCGAGGGAAAGTAAATACATCCGTTGAAACAATCGTTTCTATGGCTTTCTCTACTGAATCTAATGTAGGAAGGAAAGATTATCTATGGTGGAGATATTCCCATGGGGGTTCACCGGTGCTCATAATCTCCATGATGGATTCATCATAATGAAAAATATAGAGTATAGGATCAGGTAAGAATGAGCTCTTCTATAATGGCAGAGAATGTGGGGTAGATGCCACTATAGAGTGGGCATCTAGTAAGTCAGGTGCTTATTGGATGGCCTCGTACATAGCTTCTACGGCACTGAAAGGAATCAAGTCTCCAATCCTATCCAAATGGTTTAGATCGAGCACAATCCATTGGCCCATTGAGTAATGTGAGGATGAAATCATGTTTAACATGGAAACATGGGCAGGGGGATCCGATGTGGGAAGGAATCCCATGAGGGATGAGTCTTTAAGGATTCCTACCCCCACACTCTCATATATTTGTGTTGAGTGTCCTAGAAGAGGGACATTGTCCGCGGGATGAGTAGCAGTGTCAGGTCTACATAAATTTAATTGGTCGATAGTGACAATATTCCCTTGGTGGGGAATTTGCAATATGCGGAAGATGGATGATGCTACCGCAGTCATGGCATAAAACCAGTTTCGACCAAGTAGTAACTTTTAATCCAACGAGGCAGCAATGACTTCCACATTAATGGAAATGATCTTGTCACTCAACTCAATGGTCAAAGATTGTAATAGCCCATGTGGTTGAAAGCCATGTCCATCAAAGGCTTTCAATGTATTGGGGGAACAGTTCAAATCAAGAGAGTCAATGGCTTGCCAACAGGATAATGCCATAACCGAGGTGGAGGCTCCTTCTTCTGAGATAGTATGATGGATTCTTTTCCCAGCAACATTAGTGACGATTTGGAATGCAAGTTGGTGGGAAATACTCAGCTTCAAATACTCTAACTTGAACATGATAGTATTAGAGGAATCTGGGTCTACATCTCCAATCGTGGATAACAGGGTCTTACGCTGAATGGGATAGTTTTGTAAGATTTCTAGAATTGACATAGCACAATGGGCTTGTGCTAAATCCTCTACTATATTGTAGTTCTGAGCAGCCTGAGAATTTGGCTTGAAAGTGGATTTTCTAATCATGCTCTTGGGTGAATGCAATACTAAATCTAGTAAAGGTTTCTCTATGACGAGAGGACCTTGAGGTGATGGAATGCTAGATGTAGATGTGGGGGATTTTTCAAGGTTACCCTCATCAGATTCCTTTTTAGAAGGAGAGTCTTATGAACGTGATTGAGTATTCAAGTTGACCGTTTTTCTCTACATCATGAGAACATGAGCAGTATAGGACGTTTCTCCTTGAGAAGAATATGGTTATTGCGTGATCATATGTTGTTGTTCTGTGGGGAATGGATCAGTTACAACTGTGGGTGTGGGGTTCCCCTTAAAGAAATTCTGGACCTCGTACCGATGTGGGCACTCTTTGGTGAAGTGGTCACCACTGCACAATAAACAAGGATACTTAACCTTCCTCTTTTATTTGTTGTCACCAGGATTGTTCTGTCCAGGCTCCTGTTGGTTAGAGGACTTTTTATTTTTACCTTTGTTCTTCTTTTTGCCACTAGATTTTTGAAGTGAAGCAGATTGAACTGAATTCACTTCTTCATTGGAAGCAGGGATGGGTGATGGTTTGGTGTGTTTTCCAACCTGTTTGGTGGGTGGATTCGAGCTATGATAGCTTTGTGATCCACCATATTGTGTAGCAGACTGGGTGTGAACAGAACCAATGATTCCATTGGCAAGAGGTCTCGTAGGTGGTTTTGTTGGATCGTAGGTAGGGAGGGGGGCATCAGGAACAATATCGTATAAGGTGCCAGATTGAGCATAGACAAGCTCTAAATACTAAGCATGAGTTATAGCTTTTTCCTCCATGACAACCCCACCCATAGCTACATCTTTAGCTATGATAGGAAGTAGTGACTTTGTAAACCAATCTGCAAGGAGTTGGTCCATAATGGGAGATTTAATCAGATGTCTTCTCCTCCTCCACTCATGAATAGGATCAGAAATGTGAGTGGAAGTGGTCTAATGGAGAGAATTTAAAATATCTATGCCTCTTTCTTAGCGGATCGATAATTGAAAATGTGTCGAAAATGACATAGCCAAAGATTGAAAATCGGGAAATGAGTGTGGTGGCAACTCAATGTACCACTTTGTGGAAGTACCAGTAAGGGTTGTTTGGAATAACCTCAAATAGATGGAATCATCCATTAAGGAATTGGACGAACACCACAAATGATAGGTCATTACATGGTTCTTCGGGTCCTCATAAGGTTTTCCGTCAAACTTCGGGATATCAAATGGTAGCTTCACAAGAATCGTTCGCCAATTTGTACCATGATAAATGGGATCGTTAGTCAACTGTGACAAGTCTGGTAGTTCAAGTGTAGGAAGAAATGGTAATTGTTGGTTTGACTATCGATACTGGTAATATTGACAAGGCATCTGTGTACCAGTAGGACCATGGACCGATTGGTCATAAGGTCTTCCCATAGGAATTTGGACGTGTGGGGGTGGGATTCCTTGGTTGGTAGGTGGACCTAAAGGGGGTCCTCCTCCACCAGAATAAGGTGGTCCTACACTGGAAGGTGGGGTTCCACCTCCTCCAGAGTAAGGGGGTCCTACGCTAGAAGGTGGGGGTCCTCCTCCTCCAGAATAGGGTGGTCCTCCATCTAAAGGTGGGGGTGCTCCTCCTCCGTAATAAGGTGGTACGCTTACAAAAAGTGGGGTTACTCCTCCAGAATGGGGTGGTACTCCTCCAAAAGGTGGGGGTCCTCCTCCAGAACGCGTGGGTCCTACTCCTCCATAATGGGGTGGTGGTGGTGGTGGACCAGATGGTGGTGGAGGTGGTGGGGGTGGTCCACTAGATGGAAGTCCATTCGGTGGAACACTATGGTGTCCCTATGGGGTGTTTGGGTTTTTAGGATAGTGTAATATAGGAAAAAGGGTTCCTGGATAGTTTTGTCCTATAACAGTATTATGATGTCCCTGATAGATATTCCTCCATGGGGGTTGAGTCCAAATAGATGGCTGTCCCATATCTTGTGACCACGTAGGTTGTCGCATGGTTGGGAGAGAACTTGAAACCATACTATAGTTTGGATGTGAAGTATATCCTCCACCCACATTATGTCTGCTAACTGGGTGATTTCCCCCAGTCAGATTAGGTCCACTAGCTAGGGGTTGCCTCCGAGTTGAAAATTTCTGACTTAGTGGAGTGTGCCCAGTAACTGAATGTTGACCACTAATTCTAGGTTGACCCGTAACAAATGGTTGAATACTAACAAAGGGATTAATTCCACTTGACTATAAACTAACAGGAATATTATAACCTCCCCTCAAATTTTGAGGTGGGGGTGGTGGAGGTAATGTCCCAGTAAAATAGTTAACAGTGGTTGAAGGTTTCCCGCTAGAGGTTGGGGTCAAATAAGATGTTGAACCGATCGCCTGAATTTGAGGTTTATTGGTCGGGAACGATGGTTGACCTAGTTCATAAGTGTTCATGGTAGGTGTAGATGTTCCTGGTGAAGAAAACAATAAAGAATGAATAGGGGAATGTTGTTCAATACCTGACACTTCCGGGTTAGACCTAGGTGGAAAACTCTGTCATCTAATTTTTTCATTGAATGTTCGTAAACAGTCAATAGTTGCGTAAAAAAGTGCCAAATAGACATCATTATGTATCCATGGAGGAATTTGAATTAGATTTTCCATGGTCGGAAGTGACTCAAAATCAGAAACATGGCGTCCTAAAGAAGTGTCCCAAAATGTTGTAGTTGGACCAAAGGTTGTTGATACCGTATCATCCCGGGGTTCACTGAAAATCCAGTCCATAGTTCCAGGATGTCCTTCCATCGAATGATGAAAATATGTGTTATGTGAAGCAGGTTGGGCCAAAATCACATGGCTCATAGGATTAGTGATATGTGGGTGTGCGGGGGTGAATAGGTCATCCCTGACTCCATGGTGGAAGTGTCTTCTTCGCATGACACAGATGTGGGGGTTGATCAATGTTTTCTACCGAGTTCTCCTCCTGATTAAGGGGATATTCAGGTGGTAAGTTTGAAATCCTTTGGGATCTTCTCAAAGGTTGATCAGCCAGAATGACTGAAGCAAAATTTCTCCTAATATTTTTATATACAAAAAGAGAAATACATGCCAAAATCTACACAAGCTAAATCCATAAGCAAACTTATGTGCTAGGTGTCAATTCAATGGTCTACAACCTCACGATATTATCAAGGTGGTGCAACTCTTGATGTACCACAATGTCCAACAGTTATACTCGGCCCAATCTTTTAGAGCAATAACCAGGTAGGATTAGGACCATAGCCCTGACCGTATAACCCAACTACCTAATAGCACGTGTGTAGTAGATCCTCGAGTGTTGTTCTTGGTGTTTTTCCATGCCAAGACGACCAATAGGTTAACTTGGATGGTTATAGGAATCCTATAAGGGTCTTTGATATACACAAGGTACGTGGGAGCTCAAATTCATAGTGGTTTTGTCTAATGCACAACCGCATGACGAAAGCCTTCCGATATACTATCAAGTATGTGAAGTACCTTTCTATATACCCAAGGGTATTTGAAAGGCCATTCAATATACCTATTGGTACATGGAAGAACTACAAGCCCTCGGGATGCAGTGCAAGAAAAGAACAACAGCTGCCACGCTTAAAGACACTAGAACACGTCTCTAACTTAACACACAAGTTTCTATATAGTTTTAATCTAGTGCTACCGTTAAATTTTATCTTTGATGGTTAGGTTAATGCATGAGGTGTAGACATGAATTTAAAAAGAATTCAAATCTAATCTACGTGCAAATGCAAATCTTTTCTTTTCTTTTAGATGAAAACTAACTAAGGTAAGGATAAATTGTCTTTGTTTCCGAAAATGAAAATGAACAAGCACCTCTAAGATTTCAAAATCAACCAAAAGAATCAAAATCACTCTTTCACTAATCCAACAAGAAATGAATAATAGACCAAATCTAAATATTTTTTCTTTTTCTCTTTTCAAGTTAAACGAATCTACGAAAAAGTGAAACGAAGAATTTCCTTTCGAATGCAATAAACTTTAATTTTCCAAAATAAGGATAAAAAAGTGGAAGAAAATAAAAAATGCAAAAATCTTTCAATCTTTGGAATGCTTTGTACAATTTCAACTACACTTGAGATCTTCAAGGAAAGGACAGATAAGTTTTCATAACCAAGAACACACAAGATAATGATAACGCTTTAAACTTTTCAAATATATTTTTTAATGCTTGTTCCAAAGTATAGAAATTTTCTACAACAATGTCAAGAAATAAACTCGAAATGGAGATAATGAACAATTTTGATTTCCTACTCAAATACACACAATAGATCTGATAATGGTGCCACTTTCCAGATCTACTATTCAGAAAAATCAAAGACTATATTACTACAAACTCTAATAAGTTGAAATTCCCAAAGAAACAAAGATCACCCAAAATCTCAATAACACTCAAAACACACAAAATCAAGCAAAGAGTCGCAATAACTAAATATGGGAATGCTCGGAAGTCAGATCAAACAAATCGAACATATCCGGTGAAACGATCAGGAGTCACAAGACTGAGTACATCGATGGGTGATTGAAATTTCCCAAAATGACTAAATCATTTGCTTGACTAGATAGGACCCTAATTGACACTTAAACTTCACAATCAAACCAAGGATAGAATATGTTGTTCCCATGGTTTCTATGACTGTAAGGGGAAACACACAGAACTCATCAAATCAGACCAAAAAAATAATTGAAATATTTTTATACTAAAGTGCCAACTAATGGATGGTGATGCGCCCTACAAGTGTGCACCAGGGCGTTGGAATATCCAACAACGCACTCTTCTAACGGGAAAGTTGCATCAGCGATGCCCATTGCAAACATCCAAGTAGCGTCAGTGACACAGGTTGATAACCAGTAAAGCACGTCATAAACACAGTGATGCGGGAAATGAATGGCCTGGGTGTGTTGGGAGGGATCTAAGCCACAAAAAATAAAAATACTCCAAGAATAAAAAGGTAACAAGTATGATGATGGTCCTAAGAAGAGTTTGGATAACCCATAAACTCACAGATGGTCAGATCCAATGGAAGGAAAGGAAATTAGAGGTTCAATCAAGAAGAAAAAAATAATTGAAAACAAATCAAAACTAAGATATATAACTCCCCAGTATGTTCACCATTTTTGTTTGAAGACAATCTGTTAATGGAGACAAAAACTGATCTCTCTAGTCTAAATTATTTAGATCTATAACAAAAGAGTACATAACATAATTATCTTTCCTAGTTAGATTAAATTGCAAGGTAGATCAGAGAATGAGTTACCTTATGATTGCAATTCCCTTCTCCTCGTTTGATTTACTTCCAATCCCTCGATCTCTGGCTGCAAAACAAGATGGAGCAAGTGGAAACAAACGAACAATGCAAAAGCATATGATTATGAATCTAACTAGATCAACGGTCAAAGAAGCCGTCCTAAAGAATATTATAAGACACAACAAGTTTATAGAAAGATATTTATATTAAATGTAATTTTCAGCAAATACAAAGTAGAGAGTTACAATTGATGCCTTGATGTTATAACTCCAACTCAAATGATCTTGCCTCAAATATACAAAGCCTCCTAGCTTCCTATCAATGAAGAAGATAGTCCTGACCAAATTCCACCAACATATGGGTGCTTAATCCTTCCTCCCTTAACAATGGAGAGGGGGTTTGTATATATACAGATAAAGGGATAGAATAGGTTAAGGATTTAGGGGATAGGCTTAAGGGATCTTCCCACTAGTTTAGGGGATCGAATGCCACCTTCCCAAGCATCTAGTGATAAGCCTCGACATCACCAAGCTTGGATAAATCACTCGAAGATTCTCTTTATCCATTTTAACCAACTCTGACGCACCTTGTATGAAGGAAACTTGCGTTAGAAGTAGATCACCACACCTTGCAGATAGGCACACTGCATCAATGACGTGCTCTAATAAGGTGCAGAGTGTGTCACCTTCAGTTTGACACTCCTTGCTAGAAGGAAAGGTGTGTCAGGGTGACTACAAAAGTTAAAGGGAAAGGCAAACAACCTTCTTTATGATATTTTAGCCAAGGAACTTCAAGGATTAAGGAATAGAGATGACACATGACTCATGATTATGATATTTTGGTGTAACAGTTTGTGCCAATAACTAAGTGTGTGTAATGGTATACAATATGAACTGGTCTATAATCTTCAAATACATACCATTTTCTAGTGTCTGAGTGGGAAACCTGGTTCAAATACTCTCCTTTGATAACCATTGACCCAATCAGAAAATTGTTGTACTTGTAGTCTCTTAATGGGACATTAAGGGTATGCTTCCCCTCCAAGCAACGTGCTAACAAATAATCAGTGTGCCATGCATTGCGTCTCGGCACAACCACTGTGTATGTGTGTCTTGCAGAAAAAATAGTGCCAACATTTGAGTAAACTAACTAGACAGAACAAGTTGTCCAAATTTTCAAAATTATCAAAATATTAATCAAACCTGGTTGTACGAGATGTGATATGTGGTCATAGTTTGCTGAAATGCTTGATTAGTCCTCCTCGAATTGGGATGATTCTGTAGCTATACGTCGACAAATTGGGAGTTATACATGGTCCCAACTATCAACCCAATCCATGAATTCACATGAGTCTCATTCACCACCACTGCATGAAGCACAACATAAAGAGAGTTTTCTTGTCCACATTTCAATTATAACACTATCCGATGTTCTAACTGAATGAAATGTACGAGTTCCCTGGATGGTCTTGCACTCATATAACTATATCGATCTACATCCACCACCTCCCAAAACTATCTATGTGCATGTGATTTCTTGGTTGAATGATATCCATGCGTTCTTGCTCCCTCCCCATGAATGAAGAACACCATTCAACAATGATCTTTGCATCTCGAATGAGCGATACATTTGTGAAATTAATTTCTTTCCTACATAACACAATCTTGATGCACGCACCTGCTTCATCATGTTCACCTTTTCCATGTCCAGTCTCAAAATAGTTCTAAATATGTGGCACCTTCTGCCTTTTGTGGAGCATACACAACCATTGGAAGACACAAGCATTTTTTAATTTCCCTGCACAACTGTTAGACCAAACGCAATGTTGTTCCATATGTATATTGTTATTATTTAAGTGATTGTAGAACATTTGAAAATTGTGTTGTACAAAATCCAAGTCGTGACACCTGTCATCACTTATGTAGAAGTGATACCCGTTCAATATAACTATGCTGTCATTAGTACCATCTTCCCCATGTGTATAGGTGATATGGACCATTACGTTGACTTGTTCTGAGTGCTAGTATTGACTCTGAATCTCATTTTGCGGTTGAAGGGTATAGTTTTCCGTAAAATCGACCACCGATAAGATAGTCCCAATGGGAAATGTATCCCTGCACATTCTAAATTGCTCATCTTGCCAACAAGCCACATGTATATTCTTCACATATTGTTGTGTATTTTCTAAGAATCCCTCCAGAAGTTGCAAACCCATACCTGGTAGATCAACAATAAATACATATTTAGTAGATTGTTACATATTAAATTGTAGTGCGAAGAAAAAAATAGTATTCAAGAACTCATTACTAACCTAAGAAGCTACCAACTGTGTTTTTTTTCTTACATTCCCTCTGTCAATATCATACATGGCATATTTGAATGACGACAAGTCCACCTCCTTCCTCCCAAGTTCATGCACATCAATCACATGTATGCAATTTTCCAATAATGCAATTCCAATGCACACTTGGCATGTCCCACATACACAATATTTTTGATAAAATGTATAACCTTCTGGGCTACTGTAGAATACGCTACGAATAAAGTATCTAGATAACATTTGTGGCAAGGTAGCTGAGCATTCCTGCACAAGATTGTTATGAAATACACGCAATATATATATGTGTGTGTGTATGTGTGTGTATGTGTGTGTGTGTGTCATAATAATAGCCGTACTCAATGTGGTATCGACAACAACATGTGTTACGAGTTCGCTTTATTTTAACATACCATAGTTTGCATTTTTTGAAATATATTTGTCCCAAGGCAAGTTCATTATGTTCATGCCTAACTCTCTCATATGGTTCTATTTGCGTCATGTCAAGAAAATGTTTAATTTGGGGTTCACGATCCCTTGAACCCCTTCTCAATTTTAGTACATATTTTTTGTTGGAAGAAGGCCTAGTGTTGTCATGCCAAAATTATTACACTAGTCCCTTTACCACATCAATGAGCTTCATATCAGAGCGTGGAAACCAACCAATGAAATCCCAGACATCTATTTCACCAATTCCAAGTCGCTCCCTTATAACACAATACCTACAGAGTGTTTTGACATTCAAATTAATAAGTTTGGATGTAGGCATAAGAAGACGAAGGGGCCCTAGTGCTTTTGTTCACGATTGATTATGACAACACACGTCAAGCTGCATTGCAATCCTTTGAACGAGATTTCTTTCCAATTGTACCAAATGCATCTACTAAAATTTTAGCAATATGAGAACTTGGTTTAGAATTGTTTACCATCTTTACATTTAAATTTCTCCTAACAACAATCATAATCCTAGATTTTAATAATGATAAAAATAATTTACATTTATCTCCATCACATTTAGAATCAAAATAGTTAACAAGTATTTGTAGAGTTTGATATGAAATACTGCATTTATATACCATACCTTCAAGCAAACCAATGAGACTTTCATCAATCTATATGTTCTTTGGAGTACTTCGTCGTGAACTTGCTAATGGAGGTGGGGAGGTTAGAGCTATATCACCTGGCCCATTTGGCATTTCAATAGTAACTTTCTGTCCTTCTTTCTCTTGTTGGAAGATGGATGGTGGCAATAGGACATCCTCTTGGATGGTCTCAATGTCATTGTATTCTTCAAGCATATATTCTCCATGCAATGCCTCTCTTACTTCGTCACTTGTATAACCACAACCCATAAAATTGTCCATTGTTTCACGTGGCCTTGATGTGCACATACGTTTTACTCCTTCATCGGGGCCATGGGGTGCCTGTTCTTCAACTGTTGTGGAAATTGAAGGCCCCTCTAGTGAATGCTATGGACGTATTTCTTGTTGTGGATTGGCTGTAAGAATCATGACATCTTCTACAACTAGAATTGGTTGAGTGTCCATAGAATGTCTTCGATTGGTCATGTCATTTCTTCTCTTTTCTCTAATTTCTTCAATGCTCTCTTCGAGTAGCTTCTTCCTTGTGTATTTTCTTTTTCAATTGGGTAGATTTCCCATGACCACAAGGATCAATGATCTATAATGCTCTTCAATTGGAGATTATTGAAGCTTATCTTTTGTCTTGCTCAATTGTGTTATACTCCACCACAATGATCAATGAGAAAATTTGTCTTTAATACAAATCAATGGTGTAGATGGTGTATGGTGCTTCTCAATTGGATATTCTTTAAGCTAAGTATTTTTCTGTCTCAATAGTTTCTACACTAAACCTCAATGATCGAGGAGATGATTCCTTTGATGGTAAACAATTGTAATACCGTCAATGATGGGGATGGTCAATGGTGCTCCTCAATATGACATTCTCCAACCTTGGTGTTTTTGTTTCCCAATTGAATCTACTCTCCACCACATTTGTGAATGAAATATTGCTTTTTATGTTCATAAATTCTATGAAATTTAATCATGGAGAATTGGAGATGGTTTTTATATTGGACTCTTGAAACTTCTACAATGTCTTTTTCCCATCCAAACAATCCTTGTAGCACTCCTGATGCAGATGGTCTCAATGAAATACTCAATTTTTGTTCAAACTTTCTTTCTATGAAATAATGTATGTTTTGTATGCAATTCGAAGTTTCATGCATTGTGTTGTTCTTTTGTGAGCCTGTTAGAGTGTCTCTCAGAAAATGACATACATTGTCTATACAGGTTCAAAACGTGTACACGTTGTGCTTGTACAAAATGCATGCGCATTTTGAAGTTATATAACAGATGCATGTTTTGATCTACAAACAATCAACAACATTTAAGAAGCTTGTTCCATGGTGTTAATTTTTCGATAATTTCATTCCATTATCATTCAAGATCACTAAGAGAATAACATGTACAACATATCTACAACATATCAATCATAGACACAATAGAAATCACACAAGAGACCAGATTTTCACCGGGGGAAACCAAGAAGATGAAAAACCCCGTAACTTCCTTAGAGATAGAATAAACCCCAATACAAGATCACAAGGATCAAACCCAATAATATGTCTCTAGCAGATGCTCCTCCTCCTCCACATGTGCACCACTTTCTCTCTTAGATATGTGAGCTTGAGAAGTGAGTGAGTGAATCCAATGAGAGACACAACCTCTCTATTTATACATTGACTTGACCTACCAATAATCCAACAAGGTCGACTTGCTAATCAAGTCTAATAACCCAACCACATGACCTAACTAGGGCTGACCCCACATTGGTGGTCTAATAAGCCATCAATACAAATGACGACACTTACAATGTAACTTGCGACACTTGCAAATACAAATGACGACACTTCTAATAAGAGGAATAAGACATCTCAATTGCATATACAATAAAGTACAAATGTAATATACAAGTGAATATTTTATGAAGTTACAAATACATCAAAAATCCCTCTTAACTAGGAAGGTATTATGAACACGGGTCATCAATACATATTGGCTCAAGTCTTCAATTCTGGAGCTAGATCATCATCACTGGATCACGGAGCATCATCATCATCATCACTGCTACTGTACTCGACATCTCGATCACTGGGCTATCTCATAATTCTTCTCGTCATAGGAAGTTCTACAGAGCCAACCCTTTTTCATGCTGGTTGTAGGCCTCGCCTCCTCTAGGTATTCATCATATGTGTGAACGGTCTAATAGAGGTGGAATCTCAGGACCTATTACATGCAGATGCAATACCTGATCAGAGTATCCCAGGAACATTTATGTTCCTAAGCACGACCGACAAGATCTCTCTCAGGACTGATTACATGCATCTCTTCACAATACGTTTAAAGAGCATCCCAGGAACATTTATGTGCCGCAGCACAACCGACAAGATCTCTAAAGAGAATCCCAAGACTTATTAAAATCACACAGCTCAACCTATTGGATCTCCAGGACTGATTACATGTGAATAGGCAATACCTTTAAAGAGCATCCCAAGAACATTTATGCGCCGCAGTACGATCAGCAAGATCTCTAAAGAGCATCCCAAGACTTATTAAGAGCACACAGCTCAACCTATTAGATCTCCAGGACTGATTACATGCCTCCATAGCAATAGCTTGAAAGAGAATACCAGTACTGATTACGAGCACACAGCTCAACCTATCGGATCTCAGAGGACTGATTACATGCTACTTGCACAACCTTCCACATATCATCTGAGACCTCGAAGTATCAACCTGATACCCGTGATCCAACTGATAATCATCGCACAGTGCATCAACCTAAAGCACATCAACATCACATGATCATCATGATAATCATCATAGCATCATCCTAATGCATATCATCCAGAGCATTGTCCTGATACTCATCTCAAATGATCATCCTAATCATCGTCATAGCATCGTCCTGATGCATATCATCCAGAGCATCATCCTGATACTCATCTCAAGCGATCATCCTGATCATCATCACTACATCGTCCTGATGCATGTCATCCAGAGCATCATCCTGATACTCATCTCAAATGATCATCCTGATCATCGTCACTGCATCATCCTGATGCATGTCATCCAGAGCATCATCCTGATACTCATCTCAAATGATCATCATGACTACATCGTCTTGATGCATGTCATCATACATGATCCAACTGATCATACAAAGCATCCAACTGATGCATATACATATACATGATCCAATTGATCATACAAAGCATCCACCTGATGCATATACAAATACACGATCCAACTAATCAGACAGAGCATCCACCAGATGCATATACATAGCAGTAACTGGAGCATCGTCCTGATGCTCATCACACAACGCTTACATCCACAGCCATGGAAAGGATCCTCCTATCACCATGCTAGGAATGTCTTTAGCAAATGTGTGCCATCACTTCTTCCTCAAAGTATCTTCTATCTGAAGAACACCAAGCCTCTCTCTGATGTACTCAAACTTCACTCTGGATAGTGGTTTCATCAACACATATGCAACCTGCTCATCTGTGGCAACATACAGGAGCTTCACTGCTCGTCTCTACACCATATCCCTGATATAGTGATATTTGATCTCGATGTGCTTTGACCTATCATGGAACATAGGGTTCTCTAACAAATTCACACAACTTTGGTTGTCACAATAGATACAGGTAGCATCCAATGGGATATCAAATAACTTAGACAGTAGCTTTCTAAGCCATATTGCCTCACAGCTAGCCGAACAAGGTGCAACATACTTTGCTTCGGTTGTACTCAGTGATACACAGGATTGCTTCCTGCTAAACCAAGAGATCACACATGATCCCATACTGAAGCAGCACCCCGAAGTGCTCTTCCTATCTGCAGCACTTCTTTCCCAATTTGAGTCAACATAACCTTCCAAGTTAAACTTTTGATTCACATCATACATGAGCCCATAGTCAACTGTACCCTTCAGGTACCTCAGAATATGCTTTACAGCAACCAAGTGAACACCTATGGGATCCGTTAGGAACTGGCTCAATGTGTTCATCGCAAAGAAAATATTTGGTCTCGTATTCGTCAATTACATCAAGGACCCAATCATCTGACGATACATAGTGACATCAACTAGCTCAGATGAAGCATCACACAGAAGCTTCAAGTTTGATGCCATAGGTGTGGCCATGGCCTTACAGCCCATCATCCCGAACCTCTTCAGGATCTCTACTGCATAATTCCCTTGTTCAAGGAAGATCCCATCTACACTCTGCCACACCTCCATACCTAGAAAGTAATGCATCATCCCCAAGTCCTTCATCTCGAACTCGGCTGCAAGCTTCCTCTTGGTGTCGGCAATCAACCCATCCTCTCCTGTAACAAACATGTCATCCACATATAACAGTAGTATCACTGGATTGCCTTCCTCAACCTTGTAGTAAAGGTTGGAATCTGCTTTACTCTTGGTAAATCCCAAACTAGATAGAAAATTGTCCATGTTACCCTACCAAGTCCTAGGAGCTTGCTTCAAGCCATACAAGGATTTCTTCAACCTGCACACATATGACTCCCTATCATGTGTCTCAAAACCAAGTGGCTACTCCACATACACTTCCTCTTCAACTACACCATTCAAGAAAGTTGTCTTGACATACATCTGGTGTATCTTCCACTTCATCATTGCAGCCAGAGCAAGTACTGTTCTGATGGAAGTGTATCTGGCTATAGGAGCAAAAGTCTCTTCATAATCTATTCCCTCTTTCTGGGAGAAGCCACAAGCTACAAACCTCGCCTTGTATTTCTCTATGCTACCATCTGTAGCATGCTTGATCTTACAGATCCACTTGGAAGTCACAACATACTTCCCTTCTGGTCTTGGGACTACATCCGAAACATCATTCTTCATGATCGATGGGTATTCCTCGACCATGGCATCCTTCCATTCTTTCTCTTCCGCTACTTCTTCATAATTGGAAGGTTCTTTGTTCATAATGTCACAGAGCAAGGAAACATAACTAGTGTGTGACCTTGTCCTTTTCCTTTCTATGTGTTCCTCTTCTGGAATACCATATCTTTCTGCTTCTTCTATGAGCTCTCTAGCCCATGCAAGTTTCCTCTTGTGAGATATCTTTGTTGACGTCCATTTTGTCACCATTTTTTATCATCTAATCTACTTGAAATGGCATTATTTCTATCATTTTTGCTATAGTAAGTTGTTTTCTTTGCCATTTATCCCATCAAATAGTCTAAGTATGCATGTATTTACCTATTACGCAAATCTTGTTTATATTTCGTTATATTATGATTTGTTTATGTTAAAATGGCATTTTATGGGCATAATTGACATTTGCATTTTAATTGTCAGGCTGCGTTTTTCAAATGACCCTTCGTTCATACTTTGGGCTACATATTAAAACTCAAATGCATTCAGCTCATCGTTCGGCTCATTGTTCAGCCCCGTGTTCAGCCCTCGAAATCCACGGTTAGCTTACCTCAGGCCTTTAAAGAAGCAAAAGGGAACGTGGGTTCTGTTAGCCATGTGGTGCTGATGGTTAAAGAGATATTGCTCTAGAAGATTCATCCCCAGGTTCGTTGAGCTTGGCAATGCATCACCACGCCCACGTCAATACTCCAAACGTCGATTATCTTGCTCGTTGGCCTGGGATCATGCACGCCTATTCACACTCATTCACGTCGATGTTCTAGAAGAAGCTCGTCCTCCCACGATCAGTCCACCAACACACTGCTCATTCCAGGTCCAAGGTAGATCGACACTGTAGTAGCTGCGTGAAGGAACCGACCCCATGGAAGCAGGAAGGAGATCTCTATGTTGGCATGCATCACTTAAAGCATCAAGTTACAGTCATTAAACGCCTCTATTATTAGAGAGGTCGACTCTGTCAACATTCTCTCCCACTGTAAAATTATAAATAGACGCTTTATATAGAGAAACAAAGAGTTAGAGTTCAGTACATCATCAGTTTTAACGGATAGTTGTAGAGTTTACAGCAGTTAGCAGACGTTTTTGTAATCTTTACCAGTTAATGGAAGTTTTAGTTCATAGCTGCTAGTAACTAAGTGATTTAGTTTCCATCTCTGATTGTTGGGAAGGGCCCCTCATCAACCGGAGGTTTTGTTTGTGTTTATTTCTGTATTTTCTTTTTTGCAAATAGCTAGTTTATTTTCCTGTATATGTAATTAATCTCGTTTTCTGTACATGTTATTTCTCTTATCTCTGTAATTTGTATTGTGTTGCTAATTTAATTTGTATTTACAGGATTGATAAATGGTTGACCAAAGCTTAAATAGTTTGTAGTTTGTTTTCAATTCTTCTTCCATCATCTGTAGTTAAATATTGCTTCAAATTCTTCCTTAGTTAGCATTAGTTCCCTTAGTTTCTTCCATCAATTTCTTCTTCATGTAGCTGTAGGTTAATTCCATTAGTTAATCAACCTCTTCCTCTGTAGCTGTAGGTTACTTCTATCTTCCATCATTAATCTTGCTTGAGCATAGAATAGGAATAGTCCATCTTCTTTAGACAATCATTAGAATAGATTACTTTCTATTATTGTAGCTTCTCAACAAGTCTTCTCACTGATTTCTTTTGGACAGTAGGATCATATGCATCAGCCAGCTGGTAATTAAAGTCATCCAAAAAATTTATTTTCCTTAATTTAACTCGTTTTCCTCCATTTGGACTATCATTTGGACCACCATTCAGACAGGCATTCAGACCTTTACACTTTTTGCACTGTTTTAGGCCTTTTTCAAAATTTGATTTCTTCTGCCTTTCAACCATAATTCTTCTTGTTTATAATTAACATTTTTTAATGTAATTAAGATCATGTTTTATGTTACATAGAGTTTTAATTAGGTTTTTTCCATTCTTCTTAGTTTCCTTACTATTTCTTCTAATATTCTTTTCAACTAATTTTCAGAATTATGTCTTTTATGTTGGATTTGCTAATAAGTTACTGTTTTAGAATGTATCAGTTTTATTTTTAAGTACAGTTTATTATAAGTTTTCAATATTTTCTTCAGATAAGATTTAATAATTCTATTTTCTAATTTATTTCAGTTTTAATAGTTTCTTCATTAATTAGAAGATTAGTTTCCCATTTCATATAATTAATGAAGATGATCATAACATAAGATTTGGACCAAAAATAAATATCCTTATCAAGTTTTCTACTTGCTTCCAAATCAATTCAGTTCAATTAAATATCTTTATTAAATTTCCTACTCACCTCATTCATTAATCAGTTTCCTGTTTTCATAGATAGAATAATTATGAAAGTTATGCAAGTAGTTTAAAATCATATAGTTGCATGTTAGCACATTTGCATCTTTAGTCAGCTTAGGATAGTTCAAGCCTTCAATCCTGCACATATAGTGATTGCATCTCATAAGCTCCCTTCCCGGGTTGACAATTTAAAGATTGGAATTATTTAACACATAATAAACACCAACAATCTTCTCACGGGGTGGATCTATAGGTTCTTGTGGATCTTCAATTTCACGATCTTCTTCTGTAATTGCTTCATTCATAGTGGTGTCTTGAATTTTGGTTACCCTTGGTTCTTCATTATCTTCAGCAGGTATCTTTATTTATTTGATGTATGCTGAGTTTTCATCAAATGTTACATCCATGCTGATGTCAATTTTCTTGAACCTCGGAAAGTAGATTTTGTAAGCCTTCGAGCTTTCACTGTAACCGAAAAAGATTCCCTTCTTTCTTGAAGGATCTAGCTATGTCCTCTTTTCTTCTGGAACATGTGTAAATACTGGACAACCAAATATTCTGAGATGGCTAACTTTTGGTTTCTTACCATGGAAAGGTTCTTCTGGTGTCTTATTGTCAAGTATCTTATGTGGTGTTCTGTTTTGTACATATACCGTTGTTCTTGTTGCTTCTTCTCATAAGTGCATGGGTAGATCTTGGTCATGAAGCATTTCCCATGCTGCTTCCATGATAGTTATACTCTTCCTTTCTAAAACTCCATTTTGTTGTGGATTGTAAAGTAGTAGTCAACTCCCTCTTAATTCCTGAATCACTGCATAACTTCTTGAGGTCTCCTGAAGTGAATTCTCTACCATTGTCGGATCTAAAGATATTGATATTCTTGTCAGTTTGGTTTTCTATCAAGGCTTTGAATTCCTTGAACTCATCAAACACTTCATCTTTATTCTTCAAGAAGTAAACCCAAGTCTTCCTAGAGAAATCATCAATGAGGGAGACATAATATACATACCCACTTAGAGAACTGGATGACATTGGTCTGCATACATCGGAGTGGATAATCTCCAAAGTTCCTTTTGCTTTGCTTCCACTGCTTGGAAATGCCTTCTTTGTGTTCTTTCCTTTTGCACATCCTTTGCAAATACCTTCATGCTTTGACTAGATTTCAGGAAGACCTTCTACTGCTTTGCTTGCAATTGGTAATGCCCTATAGTGCACATGACCAAGCCTTCTATTCCAAAGTTCACTTGGCTCCATGGATTCATGTACCATGGCATGTTCAGGTTGTCCCTTTAATTTGTACAATCCTCCCTCTTGCTCTCCAATCACCACTGCATCATCTAGAGTCTTACCCTTTGGCCACATGAGTACTTGGACATCTATAAATGCAACTCTCATTCCCTTTGCAGCCAGAGATGATATGGAGAGAAGATTCTTCTTGAGTCCAGGTACATATAGAACATATTGCATCTTTAAAGACTTCCCAGAGTCTAACTTGTAGGAGGCTTCACCACTCCCTTTTATGGGATAATGGTAGTCATCCCCAAGTTTCACCTTATGGGGTGACTCATGTTCAGATAGATTTATAAAGGATTCTTTAAATCACTTCATGTGTTTGGAAGCCACACTATCAATAAGCCAATCATCACATCCATGTGAGATAGTACTTGTGAGAGCATAGATGAGCACAAATTCTTCCTCACTTGAAGAGTCTTCACTTTCTGCCCTATTCTTCTTATTGGGAGGTTCATCATCCTCAGCAGCATGAGCATGATGGCTCTTCTTGATGTTCTTCTTCTTGAAGTTGTTGTTAACTTCTTTCCTTTTCTTGGGACATTTTGAGGAAAAGTGTCCCTTCTCATTGCAATTGAAGCATCTCATATCTTTCTTCTCTTTATGATAGGAATGAGAAGATTTCTTGTGGTGAGATGGATGCCTTTTGAACTTGCCTTTCTTGGTGTGAGCTGTGAGGGCTTGATCTTAACTTCCCATCTTTTCTTCTCGGGCCACAAGCCTAGCTTCTTCTTGTGAACATTCCTCCCATAATCTACTAAAGGAGATCAGTTTCTTTCTTGCACATATTCCTTGGATGAAGGAATCCCATGACCTAGGTAGGCCATTCAAAGTGATCTTTACAATTTATCCATTCTCCACTACTTCATCCACAGCTTCAAGTTGTTCCTTGATTTGAGAGACCTTAGAAAAGTAGGATTGAACGGTCTCTCCATTCTGGATCTTTACCCCTTTCAATTGGTTCCGCAAGGTCATCTTTCGATTTATGTTCTTACCCTCAAACAACTTAGTCAAAGAGTCAAACATCTCCTTAGGTGTCTTAAGGGAATACACATGGGGTATGAGACTATCCTTAATAGAATCGAAAATGATTCTCTTGGCTTTGACCAAGTTCTTCTTATGTAAGGCCTTAGCCTCATCTCCCTCTAGAACTAGAACCTCTTCCTTTATGCAGTTGTCCAACTCATTCTCTTCTAGGATTAACCCAATCCTATACTTATAGGCTTGGAAGTTATCAAACCCTTCAAGATTATCCTCAAGCTTGGTGTGGTGAGACATCTTAAAGAGTACTTCAAATGGAAATAGAAAGTTTTAGGTCTTACCACTTGATTTACTAAAAACTGGATCTGGCCCTGGATCAGGGTTTGTCAGAGAAACCCTAAAAATTCAAAATTTGAATTTCAAAATTTTGAAAGGATAGAAAGATGCACCTTGGTGAGCTGGTCAAGCTGGTATACTCAGAATTTGAAAACTGCAAATTTTCACCCCTCAAAATTGCTTTTGAAACTTTCGGGTTCACTAGGCAAGACCCTGGATTAGGGTTTGAATTTTTCAGAGCCTTCACCCAACCAAAAAGCTCGATCAAAATCTCTAAACTTCAATTTTTTAGAGGATCTTCCAGCCATGGTCTCGCATTTCAGAAATTCCAACTTTTGCAGAAACCCTAATTTTAGGTCAAACACTGAAAAAGCTCAGAATTGAATTCTGTCTCGATAGAAAGAGGCACCCTTACTAGGAGAGTCAATTTAGCCTCCTGCATTTGATGATATGTGGAGAGAAACCCAAAAATTAAGAATCCCTAGCTTTCGCAGTTGCACTGTGCTTTCTTCTTAGGTCAACTCTGATACCATGTTAATTTTTCGATAATTTCATTCCATTATCATTTAGGATCACTAAGAGAATAACATGTACATCATATCTACAACATATAAATCATAGACACAATAGAAATCACACAAGAGACACAGAGTTTCATCGGGGAAAACCAAGAAGGTGAAAAACACCACAACTTCCTCAGAGATAGAATAAATCCCAATACAAAATCACAAGGATCAAACCCAATAAGATGTCTCTAGCAGATGCTCCTCCTCCTCCCCATGTGCGCCACTTTCTCTCTTAGATATGCGAGCTTGAGAAGTGAGTGAGTGAATCAAATGAGAGACACAACCTCTCTATTTATACACTGACTTGACCTGTCAATAATCCAACAAGGCCGACTTGCTAATCAATTCTAATAACCCAACCACATGACCTAACTAGGGCCGACCCCACACTGGTGGTCTAATAACCCATCAATACAAATAACGACACTTACAATGTAACTTGCAACGCTTGAAAATACAAATGACGACACTTCCAATTAGAGGAATAACACATCTCTGTTGGATATACAATAAAGTACAAATGTAATATACAAGTGAATATATTCCAAAATTACAAATACATCAACACATGGCCAACATTTCATTGAATGTTTCCCGCACCCCCAATGTCTTAACCCCCTAAACCCCCCCCCATGTCTTAACCCCCTAACACCAACACCCATGTATTAACCCCTAATACCCATAACTCTGCCCCCTCTTAAAGTAGTCCCCCCTTGTCTCAGTTTACATTCAACATCTTTCCTAACGCCCACCCCGCTACACACACAAACACACAAACAAATCCATGTGCATCCCCATACCACTAACACCCACCCCTCTCCCCCCCTTCCCCCACCCACCCATATTTCCCCTAACTCTTACTAACCCCTTCTCCCACTCTCTCCCACTCCCCTACTCCTCCTCCTACACCTAACCTGGACACCCCCTCCTCTTTATCTCCCCTCCACTCCCTAAACCCTACTAACACCTTCTCTATCACTCTCTCTCCCCCACAATCTTACCCACTCCTCTCCCTATGAGGGATAATGAGAGTGAGAGAAGAGGTTATAAAGGGTTTAGGAGATAGGGGAGTTTGGGTTTAGGTGCAAGTGGATGAGTAGGAGAGTGAGAGAGAGTGGTATCGTTAAGGGATTAGAGGTAGAGATAGAGGGGGGTTTTAGGATATTGGGTGGTAAGTAAGAGTTAGTGAGAGAGAGAGATATATTGGGGATGGCAAGGGGTAGAGAGATAAAGAGAGAAGGCTAGTGGTTTGGGGATGACAAGGGGGATATAGGTGAGGAGCATGAGTGTTTGGGTTAGAGAGAGATAGAGAGAGGTAAAGGGAGAGACTTTAAGGGTGGTAAGGGGTTAGAGGTAGAGATAGAGGGGGGTGTTAGGATATTGGGGGTAAGTAAGAGTTAGGGGGAGAGATAGATATAGGGGGTTAGTAAGAGTTAGGGGAGAGAGAGAGAGAGAGAGAGAGAGAGAGAGAGAGAGAGATTGGGGGGGTGGAAAGGGGTATATATATATATAGAGAGAGAGAGGGTTAGGGGTTAGGTATGAGAAGGGTGATTAGGGAGAAAGGGGGATATAGGTGATGAGCATGAATTTTTGGGTTAGAGAGGGAGAGAGGTAAAGGGAAAGAATTAAGGGGGTGTTAAGGGGTTAGATGTAGAGACAGAGGGTGCTTAGCCCTGCCTCTCCCTAAAGGGAAGAAAGAGTGTGAGAGAAGGGGTTAGTAGGGTTTAGGGAAAGGGTGGAAGAGAGAAAGATATGGGGGCTTGAGGGATCCTTAAGGGGTTATATATAGCGAAAGAGGGGGATATCCTCTTATTTCCTTGATTTAGATTGATTTTTAGAGCTTGATTTGACCTCTTAGTGAGTCCTAGGTAGTCAAGCGGTTGCTTCCTTGGTCTTGGGTAGTTCTAATCCCTTGCAAGCACAGCTAGTCTTGTGACCCTTTCAGGATATTTGATCTGTTTTGCTTTGAATTCTAATTCTTCGAGGAGTCTATGTTGTTGTAATGTTGGTACAATTTGGTGTGAATTTTGGGTTGTTACAATTTTTGGGTGATTGATTTCTTGAGAACTTCTTTTCATTTGAAGATTGCAATAGTGAATATATCTCATCTTTTGAATCAAGATAAAGGAAATTGCATCATTTTTACAATTATTTAATGCATTATTGGATAAAATCAAAGAATTTTTACTCTCTTCACCTTGAGTGCATTTCTTGATATTGTTGAAAAGAGCGTTTGTGTTTGTAATAGCTGTTTGAAATACTTTGAAAGAGATGAAAATTGTACACGCTTATTTCTTCTTGGTTTTAAAAGAGTTCATATTCATCTCTCCAAAAAGATTAGGTGGAAATTAGGCCTTCTTAAAGCTATTTGAACAAGTATAGAACACTCTTATAATTTTCTGATTCCTCCTTGCCTCTCTTACTCCGTGCTTTAAAAATTAGAAATAGTGCAATCATAAGAAGTGCATTTTTAATTTTTACTTGTAGATCTAGCTTCTTTAAAAAAGGAAAAAGAAAAATATTTTGGTTTGGTGTGTTATTTGTGGTTTGTTGGATTGACTAGAAGAGTTTGCTTACTTATTTCTTTTATCTTTACTTAGGACAAGTAGTGAAAAGGTAGCATTTTATTCTGGATAGATTTTGGTTTTTTTAGAAAAAAGAAAGATCTCTCCTTCCCTTACATAGTTTTCATTGAAAAACAAAAATATTGCATCTCATTTAGCTTATTCATGCATATTCCTATAGTTCTACACTTCATGCATTCACTTAACTGTATAAGATAAAATTGACATGGTAGTTTAAGTTCAAATATTTAGAAGCTCGTGTGATAGGTTAGAGACATGTTCTGGCATCTTAAACAAGGATAATTTTAGGGGAGAAATTTAGCCCATGGGCTATTTTTTTTTTCCAAAAATGATTCGCCAATTTGCATTTTTTGAAGCCCCGTTTCGTCCAATTTTGATGGGGTAAACGTTTTTCACACTAAAAATCACCAAATTATTATATAAACTATATAAATCCATAGAAATTGAAGTAATTTTAGAAAAATATCGCCAAATATTTTATATTTAGCATTTTAGGAATTGTTAAGATTTGCCAAGGTTTATACACTTTTACTTGCCAACGTAGCAACTATCATTATTTGCTTGCACTGCATCCCATGGGCTTCCAGTTCTTCCACATACTAGTCAGTATATAGAACGAACTTTCACATACCTTCGAGTATATAGAAAGGTACTTCATGTACTTGACGATATATAGTAAGGCTCATGTCGTATGTTTGTGCATTAGACAATACTACTACATATTTGAGCTCCCACGGACCTTGTGTATATCGAGATACCCCACTAGGATCCTGAAACCATCTGAGTCAACCATAAGTCATATTTTCATGGAAATACACCGATAATAGCACTCGGGAATCTACTACGCACATACTCCTAGGTAGTCGGGTAATATGGTTAGGGGTACATCAGTTCTAATCCTCCCTGGTTAGTGCTATGAAAAATTGGGCAGAGTATTACTGTTGAACCTTGTAGTATATCGTGCATTGTGATGCCTTGACACTCCTATGAGGATCTGGATTTCAAATCCATCCTATAATATAAGTTTGATTGCATATTTAGCTTGACTAGTGCTTGAAGTGTGTTTTTCTTTATAAAACTCTTAGGATAATACTTTCATTAGCCATTCTGGATGAAAAACCATTAATAAGATCCCGTAGAATTAAAAAATTACCACCTGAATATCCTCTCGTCAGAGAAGGAGACACATGGGTACATTTGGACCAACCCACTACATCTGGATCACATGAAGAAGGGATCGCTACCAGCGAATCAAGAGGGAACTTTTCCCCTCATGTAAATCCACCAATTACTAATCCTACGGGACCATTAGTGGTGTAACAACCGCCTTTGCATGACACTATTTTTCATCACTCACTTGAAGGTCAACCTGATGTTGTCACTTGGATATTCACTCGACCCCCCAGATGACTCGACAGCGACTGATTTTGGTCCAACAACTTCATTTTGTTGGACCTCCTTAGGACATGTTATTTCCGATTTTGGAAACACCACCACATCCACGCCCTACCAGAATCATTCCAAGCGTGAAATTTTTCACACCACTTCAATAAATTGTGGGTCTCTTATGGACACTTGGAGAACGAGTGAGGCACCAGAGTTTCCAATCCCAATCCACTCAGGAAATAGAACATTCTAAACACCATTCCCCTATACATCCTTTTAATCTTCCTTCACTGGGAATGCCTATGCCTAACATGACCTTCTACGAACTGGGCTAAGCATCTTTTCCACTCGGTCCACATTTGGTTGGTTCTACACCTATTTTGAGCCCAATTATAGTGGGGAACCTTCAATCAACGTTATTTTGTGACTAGAACACAACCTTCACAACAAAGTATGGTTGAAGGTCACCCCCTAGTTAGTGGTCAAAATATGACCTTAGGGAAACCTATGGTTAGTGGCCAACACATAATCATGGGCCCAACCTCAGTTGGTGGAAAATATATAACTCGGGGAAACCTTTAGTAAGTATACAAAATTTGACTGGAGGGAAACCTTTAAATAGTGGACATAATATGAATGGAGGACAACCTTTAGTTAGTGGACAAATTATAACTGGAGGGAAACCTTTAGTTAGTTGACTAATCTGACCAAAGGACAACCTTTAGTTAGTGGACAAAATTTGAGTGGAGGACAACCTTCATTCATGACGTATAACATCGAAAAACATCATGGACACATCATGTGGGAGGACCATTTGTATGGGACCAAACCCCATGGGGTTACACTTACCCGAGTAGTCATAATATACCAATGAGTCAACTCTATAATACTACTCCAGGAAATATTTATCCAGAACTACCTTACCCGGAAACATAAAATCCCCATGGGAACATCATATTTTTCCACCGACTGGACCTCCAACCGGCGGTCCACCTCCTCCCCCACCACCTTTCCCGCCTCCACCTCTCCCACTTGTCCCACCTCCATCCCAACCATCCGAAAAATCACCTCATTTGGGAGGACCCCCTCATGGGGGAGGCACACCTCGATTCGGTCCACCTCCTAATGTAGGAGGGCCCCCACCATATGGAGAACCCCCTATGGGAGGATCTTATGGTCAATCGAGATATGGTCCTACTCATACTCAAATTCCGTACGAATATTACCAATATCCGCAACCAAACCGACAATTACCATTTATGGCTACTTTAAATTTGCGAAATCTGGCACGTTTGACCAAATATCCCATTCAACATGGCATAAATTGGCCACCCATTCCTGTAAACCTTCCATCGGACATACCCAAGTTTGACGGCAAATCTGGCGAAGATCCCAAAAACCACGAAATGATATATCATTTGTGGTGTTCCTCGAATTCATTAATGGATAATTCTATTCATTTGAGGTTATTCCAAGGAACCCTCACCAGCACAACTGCCAAATGGTACATCAAGTTACCACCACACTCTTTCACTTATTTTGAATCCTTGGCTATGAATTTTCTTACATATTTCCAATTTCTGATCTGCTATGAAACTGACACGGATCTTTTAACCTCCGTCCGGGAGTTCGAAAATATATCCCCACTCATATTTCAGATCATATTCATGAATGGAGAAGAAAACATCGGCTCATTAAGGATCCCATTCTAGATCAATTATTGGCTGATTGGTTTATCAAATCATTGTTACCTATCATATCCAATGACATCTCTATGGGCAGGGAAGTTACGGAAGAACAAGCCACTTCTCGTGCCCAGTACTTAGACTTAGTCTACTCCCAATATGGCATGTTATACGACATAGTTCCAAATGCCCATTTCCCTACATATGATCCAGCCAAACCTCCCATGGGATCACATGTCGATGGAATCATTGGTTCCGTTCATACCCAACCTTCTACTCAATTGATTGGATCACAAAGCCACATGGCTCCAACCGTCACATCAACATAGGATGGAAATAACACCAACTAGTCACCCAGTCCTGCTTCCACTACAGAAGTGAATTAAGTCCAATCTACTTCATTTCATAAATCGAGTGGCAAGAAGAAAAACAAAGGGAAATCCAATAAATATTCTAACGATCAGGAACATAAGAACAATCTCGACCCTCCTGGCACCAAATCCAGACGAAAGGTTACATATCCCTACTTGCTGTGTGATGACGACCACTTCATGAAAGAATTCCCACATCATGAAGAAGTCCAAAATTTCCTCAAAGGAAACCCTACACCTGCAGTTTTAATGGTCCATTTCCTCACACAACAACAACAAATGGTTGCACAACAGCTAACCCCTCCCCAAGAAGAACCATACACAATCGCTAATTTTCTCATGATGCGTAGTGAATCGGTCAACTTATCTACCAAGAAACGTATGTATGATTCTATTCCTGACAAGGAATCTAATGGAGGTAATACTGAAAAATACTCCACTTTGGCATCTACTATTCCTCCGTCACAAGGTTTGTTGGGCATGGCCCAAGTTGGCACAATTTTATGAAGAACAGTTTTGGTAACTGCGCAGTTTGGGCTATGAAATCAAATGACATAGTTTTGCGGAATGCGCAATTCGGATTGCATAGTTAGTTTTGCGCAGTTATGTTGGTGCGTAGTGCCAGCAAAACAACTATTTTGGGTAAAGAGTATAAGGAAAGGTCAAACCGTGAAAGCGAGCTATTTTGGGTAAGCGACTCCAGGACTCCCTATAGTTAGGTAAGGAAAAGAGTGGAGATAAAGGAAAGCGACTTATCAGAGAGAGTGACGACAAACCATTAGATGCTAAGCCAGAGGTAGACGACGATAGAAAGGCTAAAGGGGCGGAAAGCGACAGACCACGATGCGGTTGTAGACATTTTATGATGACTGCGACTGTCAGAAGAGGATGTGAGCCACGAGTGGCCGACCAAGGTGGCCTGGAGCGAGTGGAGAAAGCTGTCAATGACGACAGGGAGGGTGGCGGGTAACCGCACCAGTTTTGGGTAACCTTAGGGTTTTGGCCCACTTGATTGTAAAGATGTGACCTACGAGCATGATCTATAAAAGGGAATATTTTGTAAGGGAAAGGGTTAGATTTGATTGGGGTTATTACTGAATATTGATCTCTATTGAGAGACATTTGTAAAATGGCTCTGCAAGCTGCGTGTGCAGAGACCTAGTGAAGAGAGAAGAGAGTCTGTAGCTGACTGCACAGATTGGAATTGTTTTACCCTTCCCATAGATAATATAACAATAGTTCTTGTGGACGTAGCTCCCATCCTGGGGGTGAACCACGTTAAATTTTGTGTTATGTAATTGATTATGTGTTGCATCTGTGTATTTGCTTATGTTAAATGGTTAAGATCTTGTTTATGAGTTCATGTGTTCTTGATTTTATATGTATTCACCATAAGGATAATGATGGGAATAATATGTTAAGTATCGACATATGTGAACAAATGTTAAATACACAAGTATTTCTAATTTAGATGAATACATAAGTTGATCGGGTAAACACTTAAGCAAACATAGTGTGATTCCCTGAAGCGCAACACTAGAATTGCATTGTTACATTGCAATTTATCTTATTGTTCGGGTCGCAAGGTTTGCAATTTACTGTGCTTGTTAAAAGTATGAGTTCACACTAAGTAAAGTCTATCAAAGAGGTTAAGTACTGAAGAGGAAGCGCAGTCTTTAGTTGTGTTGTCCTGTTGTTGAAGAACCATCCCGCATCGTGCAGTCCTTGGATGCACGATAGCATAAGTATTGCCCACGAAGAGGTGAACTTCGCCCAGTCCCCAGTTTGCAATGCGAGTCCTGTAGCACGTTGCTCATCAGTCTGTTAAGCGCTCATCACCTGGTTGTGGAAACCTCATTCTGTAACCTCCCCATTACTTTGCCTCTGGTGAGACCTCATTCTGTTCCCAGGATGTTGCCGAAAGGGCTAGTGAAAGGGGTTTTGTTGGTTCCTCAAACCGCGCAGAACTTGGGTCTTTCTAGAAAACCTCAAGAATAGTTATACAACCAATGAATGGTTTCATTTTTGTGCTTGAACTGGTGATGAGTACAGAAAATTGGCATCTAGATAAGAAAGAAATATGTGACAGGGTGGACAAGACAGAAATATATTTTGCAAGAAAGGAGAATAGAAATCCACGCATTTCTGACGTAGATTGGTTAGCAAAATACCTGTGGGAGGATATTTACGAAATTTTCTTCGCATCATTTGGAAATGAGTTGTATGAGTGTCTGTTAAGACTCATAGAGTGAAAGAACTATTTTCAACCAGAAGTACCTACCGAGTGGACTTCAGAGCTCATTCAGAGGCTCAAAGCAGTAGATAGCCCACTCTCGCGAGAAGTCGACTTTTGGGTTGACAACATACTAGAAGGCTTCATGATAGAGTTCATTGTGGAAACCTTGAATTCCTACAGCATAGCAGAAGCATATTTCTTCAAAGGTTTCAAAGGTAAGTACCTGAATAATATAAGTTTATATATTAAAATTCTTTTAGCTGAGAAAGGCGTTTTAAGAATTCATTAAAATTCACAAAAATATTTGAGTCTGTCATGGTCAATAGCATATATAGTGACTCTGATGAAGATACACACAATTTAATAAGTGGGAAAATATATAAGTATAATACTGAGAAGAGTGAACTCCGCATAGATACTAATAGCCAAACATCACCTCCATCAGCTACCTATCACCCTATCACTCCGCAGAATCCTCCGGTTGAGAATACTGCACCTCCTATTGCACAAAATCCGCCAGTTTAGAATCCTCCAGTTGTTAATATTCCTATTCCATAGAACGTCAGTACTAGTAACACCGTAGGAGTGAGTACTCAGACCATTCTGTCTCAGAACATTTTGCGCAGTAGTATCCCTAACACCACTTAGAACACTGTGTCGCCAAGAAGGAGAATGACTGACGACATAAAACTGCCGATATTTAAAGGAACAGGTCTAGAAGACCCTTAGCAACATTGGTTTCTATGTGAAGTCACGTGGAGCATCAAACAAGTCCAGGATGATGTTATGAATCAAGCGCAACTCATCACCACATTCAGAGATAGAGCCTTGAACTGGTTCATGAAGTATTCTTATGTACATAATAGAACCTTAGTGGATATTAAGGCTGCACTATTAAGAGAGTTCAAGAAGCCAAAGTCAGAATCACAATGCATAACAGAACTGAAAGAAATTAAGCAGAAAATGACTAAGTCAGTATGGGAGTTTGACCAGAAGTTTAAGACACTATTGGACCAAGACAGTTTTGACATAGCACCACAATAGCACCAAGAATGGTTTATAGCTGCGTTGTTGCCCCATATTAGACTACCGTTGATGCAACAGAAGGTTGCGTCGTAGACAGAAGCCCTGGAAATTGCGATGAAATTAGAAGATTCACCAATAGGAGATACTAGCACTGGAATGAATCAGATCCAAAACCATCTAGCTACCTTGACATTACAATTACAAGACATGAAGAAGGGAAAAGAACAAAGAGAATAAATCTGGTGTACCAAATGTAAGGGAGAAGGACACCCGGAGGAATGTTGTCCTTTAATTCAAGATTACCTAGATAGTGGAGCACCAAATCCACTGAATTAGAACCAAACACCATGGTGTGAGATCTGTAGAACTAGAGGACACCGGCCAAAAGATCGTTACTTAATGCATAAGTCTATGCGAACACCTAAGAATTTATATTGCACATTCTGTAAATCCATTGGACATAATGATTCCAATTGTAGAGCATATGATCTCATGATGGAAAGAAAGCACGATGTAGAGAATATGCATGGTGGAGTATACAGAGTCCAAGAAGAAACACCACAGAACAAGGATAACGCATAGTATGATCAAAGCGCATATAGAGGCCGTGGAGGATTCTATAGAAGAGGAAGAGGAAACACTGGCCCAGGACAAGGAAGAGGAATAGGTCAGGTCATATGCTATAACTGTGGTCAGCCTGGTCATCTGTCCAAAGACTGTACCAATGCATGTACTACCTGTAGTTATTGTAAATATTTTGATCATGTCATTGAGGCATGCCCAGTGTTAGCGGCAGAAATGCAAAAAAGGAAGCAAGAAGCACCTAACCCAAATATTCAAATGATCACAGTAGAGAAAAGGACTGCAGATCCAAGTATTAATGTTGTGACGTGAAGTGGCGCTACCATAGGGAAAGATAAGGAACTAGAAGCTTCGACTTCTGAAGATCACCAAACTAAGCAGACCCCTGCTGAAGCGATCTGGATCAGAAAAGTAACTGGGAAAGCACCTGCTTTCAACCTGGAGAAAAACAAAGAATTCTTTGAAGAATCATGAGACCTCATCAAAGAGCCAGCTCCTATGTCACCAAGAATCCCATTGCGAAGTGAAACAATGCATTTGGAGGATATGCCAGCAGCGTATGAAACAGGCACTTATTTTGCGCAGTTCCTACGAAGCTGCATGAAATTATTGAAGAGCGTTGATGCTGTAGTGGAATTGGAAAAATTGCTAAACCAATATGAACCACGCAATGAGACAAATACTTCCCAGAGCGCAGCTCATCACTTTAAGAGCCATAAGAGAACAGGTAGGGAAATGAGGCTCAGTGCGCAGATAGGAGATTATGAGATGGATGAGATCATCCTTGACTTAGGCTCAGAGGTAAATGTCTTGACTAAGAAAACATGGCAATAGATGGGTAAACCAAGCTTGTCATGGTCACCCATATAGTTGAGGTTAGCGAATCAGCATAAATTCATGCCTTTCAGGAGATTAGCCAATGTACTTGTAGACATTGATGGATTCAGAAGTTCAGCGGACTTCGAGTTTATCAAGATCATTGATGACAGTAACCCATATCCATCATTATTAGAGATAGATTGGGATATGGATAACCTCGCAATCATAAAACTAAAGACCAAGAAGATATCTTTGAAGGGAAGGATATAAGGGTCATCGCACCATTGGAAGCTTCACAAGGAGAAATACACAGTGAGCCGATTCAGGAAGAATCCAGAGCACAAGACCTTGATCGCATTTACAAGATGACTGCCAATTAAGATGACTACATTAATCCTACGGGGGATGGAACGCTCAGTTGGCGATGCGAAAGTTCTTGCATCTCAAACTCCAAGGCAGGACTGGAAAACGGACAAAGCAGAACGCATGAAGTATCTGCAAGAAGATGCATGTAGATCACAAAGTCACTATGCTGGATTGGAATAGAGGTAAGTCCAATCCCCACTTATGATGGTTCCACTAATGTTTATTCATTTATTCAAGAATATATTGTATCAATTGCAGCTAAACATCGCATACCAACATTAGATATAGCACTAAGCGATACACTTGCTAGATGGTGGGATGCACATAAGCAAACGTTGACTACATGGGAATAGTGCAGACACATGATGCAAATCAGATTCACATAGAAATTTCTGCTCACATTTGAAAAGTACATTGGAAAAACAGATCCGAGGGATCACATTGAAACTTGTTCACAAGCATGGATAAAGAAACCACAAACAGAATGGGTTCATCTATTTGTGCACACGTTGGTGTGTTGGAGAAAACTTCCTATGGCTTGGAGTGGACCACAACATACAGCTGACTACCAGAAATTAACTCAATTCTCAGTGCTATGCTATATAAATGACAATGCTAAGATAATGAAGAATATAACCAACCCTGATCCAAATGTTTGATGTAGATCCCCATTGGAGCTTTCAACTAGTGCACTTGAACCTGCAAATTAGTCTTGACAGCCAATACACAACAAGCGCATATAATATATAAATGACATTAACATCATCAATAGCAACAGTCCATGATATTATAAGTAAATGCAACCCAATTTAATATAAACAACATTCACAACATTAATGGACGAGAATATGAGTATTTCTATTAATAAATAACAAGAAGTACAATGTGATACGACCTCTTGCTGTCAACCAATCTAAACCAAGATCTAGGTCAATCCACTTGTACCTCCACCACTTCAATCCTCCATGGAATGGAAAACTCAAACTATGATAGGAGTTTGGAAGGTGAACATAGAGGGTTCACAACTACGAGGATCAATGAGTGTAGACTCAAGATAGGGCAAAAATCCACAAGAGTTCTCTTTCTCTCCTTTCTCCTCCCGTCCATATGCCATATGTGCTCAAAATATAGTCCTCTCAAAGGTAAGTGAAAGGACACATCGAGGTGTTTCGGGGAAAATGGAAGGCCAAAGGTCACCATATGACCGCTTTTTGGGAGTAAAAAGTAATTAACTAGTGATTTTTAACATTTTACATGCTTCCCGTGAGCTGTAGTGATGCAAATCGTAGGTACGCCCACTGCAATGATATAGCAAGCATACATGGGATAAAATAGGGAAATAGTGTGTTTGATGGATATAAAGTGGATTTGAGTTAGTAAAATGGATCCTGCAGGCCAAAGAGTGTTGATGCTCACAAGGTGGAAAATTACATTGTAACAGATGCCCCCTAATGTGTGAGGTCAGAGACTGATGCTACGATGGACGAAATACATTATAAATCTCAAAATTGGAGTGATGGAGACACAAGTGGAAGGAGAAGCTCACTCATCATAATACAATAGTATCCCTGAGTACAAGTCGGTATAGTACAACAATCTGATACAATGGCCATGAATAGGCAGTACATAGTGAATACATGTCATAAGTGATCACAACCATGATCCTTCTAGAGTAAGATATGGTATCCTGCTGAAAAGGAAACAACTGGTACAAACTAGAGTTACAAACTGTTGATATCTGAGAGGTGATATCTTAGATGTAAAGTCATAATCATAAGTAGCATACTGAATGCCACTATCGCATGGGGTACACAAGTCCTCGATAGTGCAAGTCCCATCAAGTGAATAAATGAGTTGAGGTCGAACCTGATGTGACATCGTCTGATTACGGGTCAATGATGTATAATGTTAATAGATGCGAGATAACCCACCCATTTATTCCAGGACTTGAGGCTTAGAGTTCAGTTGAGTACCTTGAGTCTTGCAATCATTAGTGGCAGGTTCTCTCACCATCGATAGTTTTGGGAATACATCAATGTCCCCTGATCAATGGATTCATCCTAGTGGAGTCTCCATTTCTGTGTTGCAGAAAACTTCCTATGGCTTGGGGTGGACCACAATAGATAGCTGACTACCATAAATTAACTCAATTCTCAATGCTATGCTATATAAATGACATTGCTAAGATAATGAAGAATATAACCAACCTCGATCCAAACATTTGATGTAGATCCCCGTTGGAGCTTTCAACTCGTGCCCTTGAACCTACAAATTAGTCTTGATAGCCAATATACAACAAGCACATATAATATATAAACGACATTAATATCATCAATAGCAACGGTCCATGATATTATAAGTAAATGCAACCCAATGTAATATAAACAACATTCACATCATTAATGGATGAGAATATGAGTATTTCTATTAATAAATAACAAGAAGTACAATGTGATACGACCTCTTGTTGGCAACCAATCTGAACCAAGATCTGGGTCAATCCACTTGTGCCTCCACAACTTCAATCCTCCATGGAATGGCAAACTCAAACTATGATAGTAGTTTGGAAGGTGAACATAGAGGATTCACAACTACAAGGATCAATGAGTGTAGACACAAGATAGGGAAAAAATCCACTAGAGTTCTCTTGCTCTCCTTTCTCCTCCCGTCCATATGCCATATGTGCTCAATATATAGTCCTCTCAAAGGTAAGTGAAAGGACACATCGAGGCATTTCGGGGAAAATGGAGGGCCAAAGGTCACCCATTGACTGCTTTTTGGGAGTAAAAAGTAATTAACTAGTGATTTTTACCATTTTACATGCTACCCGCGGGCTGTAGTGATGCAACTCGCGGGTACACCCACTGCAGTGATACAACAAGCTTACAGGGGAAAAAATAGGGAAATAGTGTGTCTGAAGGATATAAAGTGGATCTAAGCCAGTAAAATGGATCCTGCAGGCCAAAGAGTGTTGATGCTCAGAAGGTGGAAAATTACGTTGTAATAGTTGGAGGCTTAGATTCCAAAGAATTGGTATATAGACACGGAACTTCGTAGAGGAATGACAGATTGGTCCATCTTAACTGCAAACTTCCAGAGAACTTTTAGTTTTGAAGACGAGTCTCCAAGCATAAATGAAGCTCTGCATATTATCAAAGAAAGGGTATTTAGAGTTGAATGCCCAATTAGTATAAATGAGGTATTGGAGGAAATCAAAGAGAAGGTATTTGAAGATGTAAAGGTACCTGTGAACCTACAACCAGAATGGGAAAGACAGATAGAACATGCCCTTGAATGTTATAATCTCACTGAAAATGAAGAAGAAAAGGAAGAGGAGAGTGATGAGGAGGATCCACGCAATATCAATATACCTGAGTCAGAAGGAGCACGCAATGTAGAGGGACCTCCATTGGAAATTCCAGATATGAGTGGACCTATTAAGACAAGAAAATTGAACATTGGCACAAGTGAAGAGCCGAAGTTCGCATCCATTGGAGATTATTGGGATGATGCAATGATCGTGCAGATGGAAGACCTTCTACATGAGTATTAGGATCTGTTTTTGACAAAGTTCTCCAAAATGAAAGGAATTTTGGGAAAATTGGGAGTTATGAAGATACCTCTCAAACTGGGCGCGAATCATGTTAAGAAAAGGCCTTATAGATTGAATCTCAGATATAAAGAAAGAGTGAAGGCAGAGATTGATAAGATGCTTGATGCAAGGATCATTGATCCCGTTGAAGAATCATAATGGATAAGCCCTATGGTTATCTAGGACAAAAAGACTCAAGGTGAAATAAGAATCTGTGTAGATCTAAGGAAGCTGAATGATGCTTCGGTGCATGACCCATTTCCTACTCCATTTACAGATGAATTATTAGACAATGTTGGAGGAAATGAGGCCTATTCTTTTACTAATGGATTATCTAGATACCATCAAATCAGGATTGATCCATGTTAGGAACCTGTGTCAACCCTTCTCTTTACTTTGTTAGTATATTGTTGTTGGACGCATATGCTTTGTAAGTCGTCCCATAGTATTTGTTGATCCATAGTTTATATTAGCCCATGGTATTGACCCATAGTATTGGATGCATATGCTTTGTAATTCATCCCGTAGTATTATATGTCCCATGGTTTTGACTCATAGTATTGGGCATAGACTTAGTATATAAGTGTGTGTTGAGGTCATTGAAGGATGGTGAAGTTAATTGTATTGAGCTTGCTCAAAGGAGGTTGCCCCCTCGAAGTGGCCTGTGATCAATGTAAAAGTGATTCCAAGTTCTATTATTTTTGATATCTCATGTATTTGCATTAATTAATTATTGCAGGTTCTTCACATTTGGTATCAGAGCACTATCTTGGGCTCGTTGGGTGGAATTTCTGCCAAAAAAAAAATTCGCATCTGTTGCAAGTTCGGATCTGGGAATAATCCCTATCCGCTTAACTATGAGAAGTACTTGGGCATAAGCCCTAAAACTCATTGTGAGGAGTACCACAGGAACCCCAAAGTAGCTGGCGCATTGAGAGGACCTACCAGCGAAAAGGGCAATGACCCCTGCCTGATTGACTAGTTCCCACCCGTGAGGTAAACCAAGAGTTGTCGTTTGTGGCAAAGCAGTTATCAGTTTTACCTGAACCGTGGAGTGAGGGGTACTTCCCCAATATGCAAGCCGTCAGACAGCATTGGTGGCTGAGTGAATCCCCTGAATTGATAGGAAGCCGCACATACCTGGGGTCCATATCTATTTTCAACTGAACTGTTGCCGATCACTTCCGCTCCAAATCCAGTCGTTTCAGATCTATTTTGAAAGTCGTTCCAAATCCAGTCGTCCTTTCAGATCCAGTCATTTTTCGATCCCTTCTGCGCCGTTGCAGATCCATCTGTTATGGATCCCTTTTGCACCGCCATTGCCGATCCATTTCTGAAAAAATAAATAAAAAATAAAAATAAAAATAAAAATTTTGGCCATATCTCCCTTGTTTCAACTCTGTTTTCCCTGAAACTTCACTGACATCCCTGCAATCCCATTCTGCATATTTCATTTCTGAAGACCCTATCCAAAATTTCACTTCGCAAGACCAGAAATCCCATAGTTGTCTATTTTTAGGGTTTCCATAACTCCTTCAATTTTCACCCAAACGCCTTCAAATTTTGCCACCGTGTTCCTTTCCTAATTCTGCTTCTTTGTCCCTCTCTACCAAATTTTCTCATTCTTTCACCCCGCTTCTGAAATCCCCATTTTTTGCCTCCCTGTCCATCAGAAAGTGTCCAAATCCTAGCCAAACCCCAATTACCAATCTGAGCTTTTCCCAAATCCAAATTTTCCTTTACTAAATAAGCTTTTGTTTGTGTTTTTGTATCCATTTCCCCCCCCCCCAAAAAAAAAAAACTCTTGGTTGTGGTTGTCACCCGTGCATAAGCAAAAACCATGGAGGAAGCACTTGCAGCCATCCAAACCAAACTCCAATATCTGGATGAAAAATTTCTCAGCCTCCATCTTCAGCATTCGACCATGAACAATAACCGACAGCCAGAATCTTTTACAGCCACTGGGTTCTCTTCTTCCAACAATTTTCGTGGGTTGAAGCTTGATTTTCCTCGCTTCAATGGTACTAATCTGACTAGATGGACATATCGAGCAGAACAATATTTCAGTCTGCATAATACTTTTGATGTCCAAAAGGTTTCGCCTGCATCCTTTCATTTGGAACAGGAAGCCCTTCAATGGTATCATTGGTACATCAAAGCTCATCCCGAGCCAAACTGGACAGATTTTTTCCAACTCCTTTTGCCACGATTTGGTCCTAGTGCTTCTGACGACTTCATAGGAGCACTCACTAAACATCACCAAACTGGCACAGTGAGAGAGTATTAGATGGAATTTGAGAAACTAGCCAATCACACAGAAGGATTGTCTGATGAATTCTACAGGAGTTGTTTTATCAGTGGTCTCAAGGATGAAATCTGCTCAGAGGTCAAAATGTTCTATCCCAACACAATGATGGAAGTCCTAGTGTTGGCTAAGCTGGCCGAGGACAAGATCGTAGCTCAACAACGCTCCAAACCCACCTTTGTTCCCTTCAGCAATATGGGTTCCCAACAACCTCCCATCACTCCTGCTCCTCGACCAACTCCTATCAAGCATTTGTCTGAAAAAGAGATGCAGGCACGTCGAGAAAAAGGGCTTTGTTATAATTGTGATGAGAAATTCACTCAGGGACATAGATGTGTTCAACGAAATCTCTATCTCTTTGATGTGGATTCTCCGCCTGCCTCTGAACTTGGTGAAGAAGCTCTAGATACAGTAGATGATCAGGTTGACATTCAACACCCGCCTATTGACACCCCATCTCAGGACGACCCACCCGAAATCTCTCTCCATGCTGTAATCGGCGTCACCACCCCACAAACAATGCGGGTCAAGGGATACTTCAAGAAACTCTCTCTTACCATACTCATTGATTTTGGTAGCACTCATAACTTCATTGACCCTCGGATTGCCAAACAGGCTAATTGTTTTGTCCATCCTTGCTCCCACTTTGAATTCATGGTTGCCAATGGGGGCACCTTACATTGCAAGGGGAAGTGTCACAATGTGCGTATCTCTATGGCTCTATGGAAGATTATAACCTGCGCTCTGACATGTTTGCCTTGTCCTTAGACAAATGTGATGTGGTTTTGGGCGTTCAATGGTTACGCACACTTGGCCCCATCTTATGGGATTTTGCTGAACTTTGGATGCAGTTTTCAGTCAATGGGGCACAACACAAATTTATGGGCTTACAACTAGGGTCTCTCTGCATCATCAGTTCACATCGCCTGGAAAAAATCCTTAAGAAGAATTCACATGGTGTCATCACTCAGCTCCATTCCATTCAGATGCACCCATCAATAGTCTCCACTACTTCCTTGGATAGATATGCAGGTGTCTTTGTTGAACCAATGAGTTTGCTGCCTTCAAGAGACCTTTCCGGTAAGAATTTAACCGCATGTACCTCTCAGCAGGAAATGATGGCTATTTTGCATGCAATATAGAAGTGGCAGCCATACCTATTAGGGAATTATTTCTGCATCAAGACTGATCTCCAGGGTTTGGAAAATTTCCTGGAACAATGGGTCTCCTCCCCAACACACCTGAAATGGGTTATCCAACTCATGGGTTATCCCTATGCAATCACTTACAATAAGGTTAAGGACAATATGGTGGCAGATGCTCCTTCTCGCACAATTGATGACCCAGTTTCTCTTACAGCTATTTCTCTGCTTGTTCCAAATTGGTTGCAATATGTTCAATAGGGCTATCTCTTCTATGAACTCCATGCTTCTTCATCAGTAGGGCACTCTGGGTTCTTCAAAATGTATGACTGGGAACAATGTAACTTCTTTTGGCAGGGACTGAAAATGACAATTCAATAGATGGTGGCTGACTGTGATACTTTCCAGGTCAACAAGGATGAAATGACACTCCTTTCAGGACTGCTCAAACCCTTTCCCATCCCTACACAGATTTGGCCAACTATTTCTATGAATTTCTTAGAAGCACTCTGGTGGTACAATACCACATCTACAAGGACACCATATGAAGCATTTTATGGACAGACACCGCCAGTTCTTCTTCCATACACCCTTAGTAGCTCCCCAGTTCAGGAAATTGACTCGGTTCTTCGAAACTGCAATCAGATTCTTTGCATTCTACAGGACAATCTTCACATGGCCAAAATTTGACTGCAACAACAAGCTGATCAGCACCATTCTAAGCACACTTTTCACGCAGCTGATATGGTTCTTCTTCGTCTACATCCTTCCAAGCAATCCTCCCTGAAACTCCAAAGGCATCAGTGGCCTGAAATGCAACCCGAGGATGCTATCGGGGAACCACTCATTCAGATTCTGCATCAATTTCCCCAACCAAAGCTTTGAGGACAAAGCTTTTTCTAAGGGAGAGGGGATGTTAGGAACCCATGTCAACCCTTCTCTTTACTTTGTTAGTATATTGTTGTTGGACGCATATGCTTTGTAAGTCATCCCGTAGTATTTGTTGATCCATAGTTTATATTAGCCCATGGTATTGACCCATAGTATTGGACAAATATGCTTTGTAAGTCGTCCAGTAGTATTATATGTCCCATGGTTTTGACTCATAGTATTGGGCATAGACTTAGTATATAAGTGTGTGTTGAGGTCATTGAAGGACAATGAAGTTAATTGTATTGAGCTTGCTCAAAGGAGGTTTCCCCCTCGAAGTGGCCTGTGATCAATATAAAAGTGATTATGAGTTCTATTATTTCTGATATCTCATGTATTTGCGTTAATTAATTATTGCAGGCTCTTCACATTAGCAGACGGGCATAAGATAACATTTTCTATTGAATATGGATCATATTAGTATACAATTATGCCTTTTGGGTTGAAGAATGCACCTGCTATATTTAGCAGAGTTAATTGTGGCTGCATTCAAGGACTTTCTCCATAAGTTCTTAGAAGTTTATTTTGATGACTGGACTGTCTTTAGTTTGCTAAAGAACCAATTTGAGAACCTGAGAATGATGTTAGCTAAGTGTACACAACATCAAATTTCATTGAATTTGAAGAAATGTATCTTTTGTGTACCCTCTGGAATTTTGTTGGGACACATTGTGTGAAGACAAGGACTGATGGTTGATCCTGCGGAGATCACAGTAATTGTGAATTTACCTACACCAAATTCAGTTAAACAACTTTACACCATGTTGGCACATAAAGGATACTATAGAAAATTTATCAATGGTTCTGCACAGATAACCACATCGATGGAGAAGTTGTTGAAGAAAGAAGCGCAGTTCATATGGAATGCAGAGTGCGAGAAAGGGCTAGACACGCTGAAACAGAAAATGATAACTGCGTCGATCCTAGTTTTTCTAGATTGGGATAATCTGTTCCATGTACATGTTGATGCTTCATCTATAGCATTGGGCATTGTGCTCTCTCAACCAGGTGAAGGGGGCATTGACCATCCTATTGCATTTTCGAGCAAGAAGCTCTCATCAGCTGAAAATAACTATACGACCACAGAAAGAGAGGGTCTATCTATGGTGTATGTGTTACACCCAAAATCTACTCATCATAAGATTCAGTGTATACACCTCTGAAGATACTTGGACTAAGTAATCATCCTGGGAGGATTTGTACCCAATTGTGCTAATTTTTGAAGGGTCGTCATAGGTTGCAAACTAGCAGCATGCGACGTCGCACCTTACCCCATTACAGGGTGCGACGAAGTCAGTTAGATGGAAAAAATAGCTTCTTCGAGGTCCATCTCGAAGCTTGATGACTTGGGACCCTATCCCTAACCTATTAGAAGAGATGGAACTCAGTTCCTAAATCTTTGGAGAGATCCCTTAAGCCTGTCCTACCATCTCTCAACCTATCCTATCCATACCCTGTCCATTTAGTCCTATATAAATGAAGCTCACTCCCATCCCAAAGGGAGGAAGAATATGGTATCTACATGCTGGTGAAATCGCTCTTAGAACATCTCCACTCACCTATAGGAGAACTCATACTTCCTTGGAAGGATATGGCAATTGGCTTTGTTGGAGAAGGGCTACAGCGTTAAGCCTTGGTTGTAGTTCTATATCTCTATTATGTACTCCTCTTTTTACAGTAATACAAATTCTTTCCACCAATATTGTTCATGTGTGTAATGATATTGAGTAGTTTACCTGCTTAACTGTTTACTTAGATCTCTTATTATATAGATGTGTATTACTGGTTTCTCTTGTTTCTTGTCTTGACAGGTCTTGCAGCTTGGATCTGACGACCATGAGACATGGAGCAGCATTCAGGAGAAAGGATTGCGAAGTGAAAGGTACGACATCTAGTACTCGATCCTTATGTAGATCTAGGAAATGCATTAGTAGTCTGTTCTATTTTTTCTAGACTCACTTTGATCTAGGGAGATCTGGCTCGCATTTGCTCGAGTGGATTGTCCGATAACAAATCTGGCGACTACTCTAGAGCTCTCTAGACCTTGCTACAGGCTTGACCCTGCCAATATTTTCGGCCCTATCCATGAACGTTTAGAACTGTTACGTCTTAAGGGTGATGACCTTCGAAGACAAAGTCTCGAGCAACACTCTGAAGAGTTTTGAAATCGACACTTCCAAATACCATTCGACAACAGAAACATCTCGATTCATCCAATATCTTTTGGATCACCAGAACAACTTTCCCACCATGAGACCACTAATAAGACTGGTCAACCCTCACAACAGTCTAGTCCTACACCTCAAGTGAACCAACCGGTGGAAGGACAACAGTCCAACACACCTGTTACTACCACAGTTACTTTACCATTTCCTCCCCCACCCCAAAATTCGAGGGGAGGGTATTCCTTTCCCCTGGATTATCTTATTGGTAATGTTATTACTACGGTAGCTAGTCAACAACCTACATTCGTTCAACCCTTGAATAGTGGTCAACTTGTTGTGGCTAGGAGGAAACCCCCATTTCCTAACCAGAACATAGGCAGTGGAATCCCCAACGGACCTTCTGTTGGACCCCACCAACCCGCTAGACCATCCACCATGGGATTATCTCATGTTGGGGGCCCATCCAATGTAACTCAACCCTCATGGAGTCAAGCATATCCAGGTTCTGTTAACCCTGCGTCGGGCAAATCTAATCCCAGAAACACACCATACGGGATACCTTATCCCGGGAATCCATACACTCTATGGGGGCAACAACATGTGTTGAAACACGGACCCCAATCGACTATCCCTCAAGTACCACCACCCCCGATCGGCCCTCCCCCACCTCCTGCTGGAGGTGGCGGGCCCCCACCTAACCTTGGTGGAGGTCCACCTCATTTTAACAACAATATCCCTCACCCTTCCAGCAGTGGCGGGAATGGTCCACCACCCCCTCCTGGTGGAGGCGGCGGGGGACCACCCTATCATGGTGGAGGAGGACATTTCCCTTTGGGTGGAAGAGGTGGTCCACCACCCTCTCCATGCGGAGGCAGTGGAGGACCTAAATTACTATGGTGGTGGCAGTGGTGGTGGAGACCCTCATCCTTCCGGAGGCGGAGGTGGTGGGGGCCCCCATACTTCTGGCGGCGGCAATGGTCCACCATCCCCTCTAGGCGAAGGCGGTGGTGGGCCACCTCATTATGGTTATGGACCCCCACCTCCTCCCGGTGGTGGCTGTGGACCTCCACTCCCTCCGAGTGGTGGGGGTGGACCCCCACCTTATTGGAATGGACCACCTTATGGTGGAGGACCCCCTTACGGTCCGGGCGGCACACCCCCCTACGGCCAGTTTCCTACTGGTACACCTTACAGTCAGTTTGGTCCTTACACGCCTTATCCATATTATCAATACACGCAGCCTAACCCATAGCTACCCTTCCTGGCTACTTTGGACCTGCCTGAACTATCCCGTTTAACCAATGATCCTATTTATCACGGATCTAACTGGCCACCAATTCTGGTTAAACTTCCGTCTGATATCCCCAAATTTGACGGCAAGCTGGGTGAAGACCCTAAAAACCACATGATGACATACCACTTATAGTGTTCATCTAATTCCTTAATGGACGATTCAATTCATCTTAGATTGTTTCAAAGGACTCTCACCAGTTCGGCTGCCAAGTGGTACATTGAGTTGCCACCCCCACTCTTTTCCTGATTTTGGTTCTCTTGCCATGAACTTTTTGACACATTTCCAGCTTCCCATACGGTATGAAACTGGTACCCGAGCTTTTAACCTCGCTCCGTCAGACTACCACCACTCATATTTCAGATCATATCCACGAATGGCGATGGAGACGACGTCTGATTAAAGCTCCTATTCCAAATCAGCTCCTAGCAGACTGGTTCACAAAATCCCTCAACCCTACCATAGCAAGAGATGTTGCCATATTGTTGTCATCGAAGAACAAGCCATCGCAAGTGCCCATGTACTAGACCTAGTCTACACTCAATCCAGCACTTTGTTTGATATTCTTCCTGACGCACCCCATGACGTTAATGACCCTACGAAACCACATAAGGGACTCCAAACTGATGGAATCATTGGTTCCCTTAACACCCAGCCTGCTTCTAGCACTGTTGGATCATCCAACCTTCATGGTTCCTCCCCATTACCGACCTAGGTTGGCCCCAGCACCACCAAATCCACCTCTCCTGCTCAAACTGAAGAGGTGAATTATGTCCAATCAGCTTCATCTCAGAATTCTAGCGGTAAAAAGAAGAAGGAGGGGAAACCCAAAAAGTCTTCCGCCCAGCAGGAACAAAAGAGCACTCCTAATGATACCAAGCAAAAATGGAAACTAAAGTATCCTTGTTTACTGTGTGGAGATGACCATTTCTCCAAAGAATGTCCCCATAGAGACGAAGTACAAAAGTTTCTTAGGGGTAAACCAATTCTCGCAGTCCTCAATGACCCGTTTCCTACTCAGAACCAACAGATGATTGCTCAACCCCCTAGCCTAGGGGGAACCATCCAATACCGCGCATGTTCTCATGGTGCGTAACGAGATGATCAATTTGAACACTCGCTCGCGATCTTATGAACTGGTCCCTTCAAAGGAATCCAATGGAAGTAATGCTAAAAAAGCTTTCGACTCCTTAACTGATGTCACTGTACCATCAACTTCTCTCACCATTGAGAAGCTCTCCTTAGACTCGATATTGCAACTGCCCAAGAGTACGATTCGAAAAGTTGTTTTCAATCCCAACGCTTGGGCGACACAAAATTACAATATCGTAGAAGACTTGGCACAAGCTCCTTGCGCCATGTCTACCCTAGAAGTTTTGTAGAATTGTCCTAATCAACGCAAAACTCTCCTTGTAGCCATTGGTGCAGTCGACCCCAATTCCTCGAATACCATCATGTTCCGACTTGACCACTTCAAGCCGAGGCTCTCCCACCAGCTCGCATTCCAAGTTTCTGCGAACATTGTTGGGAAGATTGTCCATCGTACACTTTTGGACTAAGGCACCTCCACTTCTGTCATGTTGATCGCCTATTGGAGAGCCATTGGCTCCCCCGAATTGAATCGTTCTCCCACCACATTGAAAGCATTCGACAAGCATGGCTTTCAACCTCATGGGCTCTTACAAGCTCTTGCAGTTGAGTTGGGTGGAAAGACTGTAACTGTTAACGTGGAAGTGGTATCAGCCCCAATAGATTATAATCTCTTGCTTGGTCGCAACTGGTTTTACGCCATACAGGCGGTAACCTCTTCAGCCTTCTGCATAGTACAATTTCCCCACCAAGGACGAATTGTTTCTATTGATCAATTAGATTTGTGCACACCAGACGCTACTACTCATCCTGGTGACCATGTTCCTTTCATTGGAAAAATGTCAAAACAGTATGAGAGTATAGCGGTTGTCCTTTTGAAAGATTCATCTCTCAAGGGCATTTTTCCGATGATGGGACCCCCTAATCATGTCGCTACGGTGAACATGATCTCCATAGATATTTTATCTCACTCTACCGATGCTTGGCTTGTACCGGATGAAGCCACAACACACCTGCTTGGAGATATAATGCCTCTTTCACCCGCTGAACGTATTTATGAGGCTATCCAATCAGCACCAGAGGACCATTTAACCGTGGCCTCTCCATCCTATTCTCTACGACGAATGTCATCTCTACCTGATCTCTTACTTCAGACTTTTCATTCCGACAAGTCCATCATGGAAGTTATGAATGTTGACAACAGTCCATGGGATGATATCCACTATAGGTCATCTTTTCTTCCTCCTTTGGAGTACATAGAGGGCAACATACACACCCTCTTTTCACCAGACATCTACCCGTTCCCTCATTCCCCCATTCTTACATGTCTTATGGACACGGAGGGAAACTTGGCCAACATTGAGCTAACCACCCTGGTAGACATCTCGGTGAAACCTGGTATAGTGGAACACATTCGCATAGGCCAGAAGTGTTCCCCTGAAGAAATAGCTGTTGGCATGGCCTTATTCAAGCAATTTTGAGACGTATTTGCTTGGTCCTATGAGGAGATGCCTGGGATAGACCCCGTGATTGTTTCTCATGAAATAAAAATCTATCCCGACGTCAAACCTATACGCCAAAAATTGCGACTGGTACACCCCTAGAAGACAGCGACAATCAAGGCTAAGATTGAAAAGCTCTTAAAGGCTGGTTTTATTTATCTTGTCCCATTGACGGATTGGGTCTCAAACATCGTCCCTGTGAACAAAAAGCAGGGTACCATTCGTGTCTGTGTTGATTATCAGGACCTTAACCGGGCTTGTCCAAAAGACAACTACCTGACCCCCTTCATCGACCAGATTATCGATAATTGTGCCGAAAGCATCATCTTCTCATTTATGGATGGATTTTCCAGTTACAACCAGATTGAGATCAACCCCGCCGACCAACACAAAACGGATTTCATCTGCCTGTGGGGAACGTTTGCATACCGCAAACTCCCATTTGGCCTTAAAAATGCTAGCGCCATGTTTCAGCGGGCTATGTTGTATGCCTTCCATGACATTAAGGACTTTGTGGAACCTTACCTGGATAATCCCCCTGCTCATTCAAAGCAGCGCGAGTTCCACATTGATCATTTGATGGCCATTTTCCTCAGATGCAGATGGTACAATATCTGTCTGAATCCTCATAAGTGTATATTTTGCATTCAGTCCAGACGCCTCTTAGGATTTATCGTTTTGAAGGATGGGATCTGCATTGATCCCTTAAAGGTGGAGGCCATCATCAACCTGCCACCCCCCGACTAATGTGAGGGAACTTCAAAGTCTCCAAGGGAAGGCAACTTATTTAAGACGTTTTGTTTGCAATTTCGCGGAGAAGACTCAGGGGTACATGAGATTGCTCAAGAAGGACGTCCCATTCACTTGGGACAACCAAGCTCAAAAGTCCTTCGACAGTATCAAACATGCCATCACACATGCCCCCGCACTCCAACCGCCCAATTATTATCGAGATTATATCTTATATCTCACCGCTTCTGCTACCACTATCACCATGGTTTTGGTACAGGAGGATCAAAACGCCCAGGAACATGTAATATACTATGCAAGTAAGGGTCTTGCTGACGTTGAAACTAGATATTCACATGTCGAAAAACTCGCATTTACGGCGGTCATCGCCGTACAGAAGTTCCAGCACTATATCTTGCTCCGCACAACCACCATCATCACAGACTCAAACCCCATGTACCACATCCTAGCACATTAGGTGCTTGGGGAAAATTATTCACGCTGGATCGTGATACTGCAAGAATTTAATCTTCTTTTAGAGAAAGCCAATTCAAAGAAGTCTTTGGTGTTTGCTGAGCTGATTTGTGACCATCCCCGTCCTGATGCAGAAATTGAGCACAATGACTCTTTTCCTGATGAATCATTATTTCTCATCAGTACAACTAACCCATGGTATGGAGATATCTCATTATATCTTCAAACCCAACGCTTCAACCTTCAACTGTATCGCGACGACCGTCGTAAGATACGTCACCATGCGAAGTATTATTTAATCATCAATGATACTTTGTATCGTCGTGGCATTGATTCAACTCTTCAACGTTGTCTCACTCATGATGAGGTTGAACGTGTTCTCAATGACTGTCACACTGGGGCATGTGGCAATCACCTCTCTGGGATGGCTACAGACCAGAAGATTTTGCGTGCAGGATATTTTTGGCCTACTATCTTCAAAGATTGTATTGAGGCCGTAAAAAAGTGTCCTCCTTGCCAGCACTTCCATACGAAGAAGCGCACCCATCCTACCTCGTTACACTCGGTTATTGCCGTGGGCCCCTTTGCAAAATGGGGCATCGAGTTTATGCATTATAAGCCTACCTCAGCCGGGGGGCATAGTTACATCATTGTAGCTATGGATTACTTTACAAAGTAGGCCGAAGCTATGCCTACATACTAGAATGATGGCAAAAACCGCTGCACTCTTCATGTTCAATCATGTAATAGCGTGGTTCGGAGTTCCTCAGGAAATTGTTACCGATCATGGTTCCCATTTTCAGAACCATATGGTTGATGAACTGAGCAACAGGTTGGGTTTTCGCCATGAAAATTCGACACCCTACTACCCGCAGTCCAATGGACAAGGCGAGGCCATTAACAAATTCTTGAAAACCATGGTCCAAAGGATGGTAGGTACGCAGAAATCCAATTGGCATAATATGCGCTTTTTAGCGTTATGGGCCTATAGAACCTCTGTTAAAACCGCCACAAGTTTCACTCCTTTCCAACTAGTCTACGGATTGGAGGTTGTCCTACCTATAGAGTACGAAATTCTATCTCTACAACTCGCTGTCGAACTTCTTCCTAATACTACTGCTGAGGAAGAACATCTCCTGCACTTAGAAAAACTTGATGAGTCCCGCCGAGATGCCGCTCTTGCTAATGAAGTGCACAAGAAACGCATCAAATCCCATTACAGCAAGTCAGTTAAACCTCATATCTTTAATGAGGGTGACCTGGTCCTTACTTATGACCAGAAGCACGACAAACTAGGAGCAGGAAAGTTCGAATCCATGTGGCATGGACCTTACATTGTCAAACGTGTTTTGGAAAAGGGAGCTTACGAGCTTGAAGACTATGATGGAATCTCTTTGGGTGAACCCCGCAATGGGATTTACCTGAAGAGATATTACACCTAAACTCATCACGCTTAGAATTTCTTGTATATATTGTACATGGCATGTTTTTTGTGTTTTTGTGTGCTGTGACACTTTTGTTTTTTAGTGTCTTTAGATCTTGTTTCCACTCCTTATACCATGTTATGTCTGCGCGTGCAGATGGCAATGTGCTATGGATTCGCGGACGGCGCTAGCTAGCATACCCGTAACCTTGCTTCGGCAGCCTGGGTACTATATTCCCCAACAGGTGAGCTCATTAGCTCAGGAGGAAGTTGCCTAGGGTTTGCACCAACAATGCCACAGAGTATCAGGCAGTAATTGGAACCCTAGCTAACACCATTTCGTTGGGTATGAACCACATTGTGATCCACATGGATTCTCAATTAGTGGTTTCCCAGCTTAACTGGGTTTAAGCCATCTATGATCCCACCTTACTCCATCTCTTCATACGAGTACGTCTTCTGGAAAGGTCATTTGAATCCATTCAGTACCTACACATTCCACGAGTGTTAAACACAGTTGTTGACTCGATGGCCAACTTCATTTTGGATTGGTACATCACACACACATAATATTCATAATATGTAAAATCATTCACAACATGTAAATAATGCAATGTATAAAAGGAAACATGTAAACAAGATCACATCACTCATCATTTTAAAACACATAATTTATAAATTGCTGAGAATTTCTGTATATATATATATATATATATATGTCGCTCAAAAGTAGTGCTGGTACAAAATCTGAAGCACGATGGCTTTAAGTGAGTCTCTACAAAATCTAAAACATTGCAACTTTTAGTAGTACAAAATCTGAGGCCTCTAAGCTCTTAGTACAAGTATAATAGTGTCATCAAACCTGACACCTGACCCATACACCAGCCCTAGCACAGACAGCCCGCTGTCGCTGAGTGAGGAAGCAATCCACGGTCCTCACTACCTTGTAGAGTAGGGCATTGAAGCGTATGGATGGTCCAACCCCAAACCTCTGCATAGGTCTTGGCAGGTCATCTATCGCTGGCTCAGGAACCTCCACTATCAATTGGAACAAGTTCTTGTATACCTCCTCCATCTCCTTGATGGAAGCATGAGCACCTGGGGGCACAACTGCTTCCCCACCTCTGTCTCTCCTCGCCAGGAGGGAAATTCCTACCGGTCGTACGGGCCCCACATCTGCACACACATGTTATATACTTGTCAACACTGCATCCAAAAAAATGATAAATATACAAAACTAAAAGTACAAGTGTTTTTTGTTCTCACCTATGTCACCCCATGCTGTATCCTCAGGTAGCACCAAGTCAGAATCCTCTCTGAAATCTGTACTATTGTACGGGAAGTCCTTAACCATGAGTAACTGGCCTTCCAGCTAGCTGAAGAACTCGGGACCAAAACTGATGTTAGGTCCTCCACCATGACGAGTCATCACCTCAACCCATCTGAGCATGTGGGGATCTCTAGGCTCCCTGTCATCTAGTACTACCTGTGGACACAAGAGAGGGATCTGCTCCAAGAGAAACGATACCACAATCGACCCATAATGAAACTGCTTGAGCTCTCCCCGCCAACACTTGGTCAGCTGAGCTTGGAGGTTTGCGAGGAGACCCTTGCAAAAGTTTAAAACCATGGGGGACATGTAGTCCTCCGCATAAAGCATCTGAGTCCGAGTAGCCATGTGTGGGGCTTGGCTACCCACCACTCTATTAATAGTAAACAATATGGTACACAGTGGGTGGCTCACCACATCCCTGATAAGGATCTTCCCACTGGAATATCGAGCAAGAGAAGTACAATGCTATGACACCATGTCATCAACTATGCGGTCATTGGCCCATGTTCCAAAAAGAGCTACAGGGTCCCCTCTCCGGGACAAACCAGTAAGGAAGTAGATGTCCTCGACATCTATTGTGAGGATGTGCTCACCAATCACGAAATATTGTTGCGCCGCATCCCAACTCTGGAGCATGTGTGATAGTAATGGGATTTGGGATCTCATCCCCTGAATCTCAAAGAACTTGATGTAATGTCCCTTATTAGGAATTTTATTAAAATTGCAATTTTCCACCTTTTTTTTTTCCTAGTTCGACCTTTGACTAGTTTTGATCTCTAGGTACCAAATTTGCCCCAAATGATCCCAAATATTGTGAGAAGGTATATGAATGATATTAGAACATAAATATGTGTTTCAGGGATGCCTTTGGACCTTTAAAATACTTCTGCAAATCCTCTTTCAATTCTGATCAATGTACGTAACTTTACTAGTGATTTTTCTTTGACTAGTATTGGTCTCTAGGTCTCAAATTGACTCCAAATGCCTTCAAATATTCAAGGAAGGTGTATGAATGATATTATAACTTGAATATGATTTTTATGGATGACATATGTCCACAAAAATACCTCTGCAAACTCTCTTAATATTCTGGACCAATTTTGCAATTTTACTAGTAATTTGGGGTTCAAATCCCCCTGGGGTAAGTACTGAAAATGGCTTCCCAAATGCCTCCAAACCCACTCAAATTTATGAAAAGAGGTATGTAATGTGTTAAGTATTTTATTAAAGTCTCATATGCACCATTAATGGATTATTACAACTGTTCTCACCCTCTCCCATTCAACTTCAAAAATCTCAATTCGACCCTTAGGGAAATGGCACTATTTTACCTCCCAATACAACTAAACTGAGTAAAATTGCTTCAAATGCTCAAGTAAAGTACATGAAACTTGTAGAATACATCCATGGCAGTATATTTATCACAAATATATCATAGAATGATCCATTCATTCGAAATCATCATCAATGCATTGGCTCACAACAAGGTAGTGGGGAAATGGCATTGTTCTTCCATTAAAAATGTGATTTATACATTTCTACTTGGAATTTTGACCTGAAAATTTTTGGAGATGAAGAAAAGACTATTTAATTCATATTACAAAATAAATTGGGCATTAAAAGCTTCCCCAAAGAGTACAATAGCTCACCAAAAACGTCCTCCCTCAAGGATCAAGAATATGCCATCAAAACTGGAAATGGTTGAAGGAGTGAGCTGCAATAGAAGAAACCATGAGCTGCCCTGTATCTTACACCTACAAATAAAGACTCCATTAAAGCTCCAAATGAAAGGTCTGAATGGCCTTTCCAATTACCAACTTGGATGCGAATCTTTCACCCTCGAAATTGGCTAAGGCAAGAAACTAGTCATCCACTAGCTCTCCCTCTTCACAAATGCAATTGCAAATTCTACAAATGATAAAAATCTCTTCTCATACTTCATTTCTACATTTTATAACCAACATTAGCCTTCTAAGGGTATAAATCCTCTCAATAGATTCAATAGATTTCCATTTAGGAAATATTCCACATTTGCCACTTGTCTCCTAGTTCCAACCTTCCATCTTCTCCCAAATTCGACTTTGAGTCTCTTTGGCTTCTCCAACTCCCAAATTCGCCTTCCTTGAGCCTATTTTTGGGGCTGACATGTCATAGTGGTCAGATGTCAGAGGTCAGGTCTGCAATTTTCCATAGTTGTCATAGATGCTCCATCATTGGTGTCATAGGGGCTAGGGAATCTAGCCCAAGTGTCCACAAACTTCCACTTTGACTCTTTATCTTCCATGGAGGTTACCAATCCTTCCCAATTTGACCTAATATTCTCAATGACATGTGTTATGACTTACCAACTCACTCAAGAGTGTTCACATTCCCATTAATTCGAATTTGCAAAAGAGAGATACCATGTATTATGAAAAATCAAGCTAGTGTGGGTCCCACATCCTCCATATGTCTCCAAAACCATTTGTCACCTAGGATTTCTCTTGAATTTCTTTATTCACTCTATTTATTAAATACTTGAACCCTTCTAATGTCTAAACATCATTTATTATCCCCCTTATTCCAAATCCCAAAGCTTCCACCCCAAACCTAGGAAACTAGTAATTTTCCTCCTTGGCAATTATTTGACCTTTAACATCAATTTTACAAACTCTAATGAATATGGCTAATGTGATTAGGCCATTGTGACCCAATTCCAAATTTGGGACATGACACTTGAGCAAACTGCAGTTCCTCAAGGCATCCACGCATTGTGGATCATTGGCAGATTTTTTCATCTTCTACTTTGTGTTCTCGTTCCCTCCACTCTAAAATCATGTTGGCTTGCTAGAAACCTGCCAAGAAGGGCATTTAAACACTCTTAGATCCTACTTCAACCACAACAAGTTCTTTTTTTTAGTTCATTTTGATGTTTGGGAAATGCAACTCTGTCGTCGCACTGTACTTTTGTGTACAGTGCGATGTCGTCGCACTTCACTCATTCGGGACTTGCGCCAAGTTGGTCTCGTCGCAGTTCCCGAAAGGGCCAACTGTGACCAACCGAGAGAGAAGTAGCCCTTGATGAATTCATCAAAAAAACAAAAAATTGAACCCAAAAACAAAATCTAATCCATTGGAAAGTTGTTGGACGAAGTTTAGGCTTACCTGCTCTCGACGGTGGGTGAAATGGTAGATCATAGCTCCCGAAATCGGCAAAGGAAGTTTTGGCTCCAAATTGGTACTTCTCCTCCCAAATTGGCAAATAAAACAATGAAATCTATTTTTGCCCCATTTTTCTATTTATAAATAGAATGGAATATTCCTTTTCAAATATTTTGATGCTCTTGGGCCATTTATTATAGTTTTTGACCATTTTTGTCATATTTGAGGCTATTTGACACATTTTCAAGTGTGCAGGAGTTGTAAGTGATCTTTTGTGTCGTTTCTTGTATCACAATGATCATCATAGGTATGAACACTCCCTTGAACGTTTTGTCATTATTTTTGCAACGATTAGTCTGTAATTATTGCGTGATGATGAGTTTACTCTTCGTTTGTTCTTGTACTCACGGAACTATGAGAACAAGTACCAAGTTGTGATTTATCACTTTTTCTGGGCTCGTTAAACTTCCATGGAAAAGGACACCCCCTGGAGTCTACCGTTAAGCTCTTTTCAGGCTCTCGAAAAATGGAAAGATTGCCAAGCGAACTTGTCGCATTCACGCTTGTTAAAGTATTTGAATGGTCATCTTCCTGATGATAGTTTACCCCTTTTTCGGACCAGGAGGCACTAATTACGAAAAAGGTATACTCCAGCCAATCATGACTGGAAGAGTCCTCTCTCGCATTGTTTTACCCTTTTTCAGGCAATGAGGCTAACTTTACGAAAAAGGATCGTTGGAGTCTTCTTTAGATGTTTTCAAACTCTCTAAACATGAAATGAAGACCGAGTTTACCTTCTATGGACTCGTTAAAATTCTCACATTGAAGGGCCTGTCATGGGATGAACCCCTCCTATCCTAGGTTCAGAAAATATTTGGGATTGGACTCATCTATGAGATGAGCTATACCGAGCATCTGGTTACCCTCATCAAGCTCTTAAAAAACACATGAGGCACTCATCATTCATGATGGGGAAAAAGGAAAGCGTTTGTGTTACATACCTTATTAGTGGCAGTATGTAGCCATTCTTGAACATGGCACTCATATGCATTTGCATACAGCACTTGGATTATCCATTTGTCCTCGAGTTCCACTTATTTCCTAAGTCTCGTTACTCCTTTGAGTAATTCAAAGAAAAGCTTCCATCATCAGTCACTTTGAGAATTTGTGTCACACTCATCATGTCAATACTGCCAAGTCATGCCATGCCCATGTTCATGAATATGTCTATCATTTATCATCTGTAGTCAGTACACCTGCCATTACGTCGGTCTACTCTGAGTCAGTCTTGCATGTTACTGTACCATCTGATCTAACCTATACATTTTTTGTCATGTTTCATGTCGATTGATGGGGGATTCATCATGGCCCTCCTTCGATGGATTCATCCTTGTCGACTTCAACACATCATCCGAGGATTGAATCTAGAAACCAGTAAAGTACCTTGGCCCTGCATGCCTCAATGGCAGGTTACCTCACTTTCATCATGAGTTTACATCATTGACTCTTGAGTGAAATATTTCATCTTGCGTTCGACTTCAATTCATTTATTCACGCTTGATGATATGTACTGTGATACCTTGGGAATCATTGACATCAATAGTGATCTCCCTCGCGCTTGTTAACAGTTTACATCAATGACCGGTAATCAAGTGGTTTCTACCATGTTCAACGTCAAGACATTTGTAATCACATGGATAGATCCGTATCATTGTGGGTTCAACTTGGAGACCCTGGGGAGTCATGTTTTACCCAAGTTACGATGGAGTTTGTATTGAGTTATATCACATGGATCCACACTTGTATTGGTCGTGGTTGTGTTATCATCTCATCATGGATCTACGCTTGTGTCTAGTAGCCATGACTGTGTTCATTCGGTCATTACTACCATGGATCTGAAATGTATTGGTCGGCAGCCATGTTGTACTTCATATGAGATTGTCAGTTTAGAGTCAGTTGTACTGCAGCAGTGTCCTTCGTCCGACAAGTCTATTTCCATTACTTCTATCAAAGCACTTCACCTGTCTACCTTCAATAACTTAATGATTTGGGGGGCATTCTGTTACACCCAAAATCTACTCATCATAAGATTCAATGTATACACCCCTGAATATACTTGGACTAAGTAATCATCCTAGGAGGATTTGTACGCAATTGTGCTAAGTTTTGAACGATCGTCGCAGGCTGCACACTAGCAACATGCGACGTCGCACCTTGCCCCATTACAGGGTGCGAGAAAGTCAGTTAGATGGAAAAAATAGCTTGTTCGAGGTCCATCTCGAAGCTTGCTAACTTGGGACCCTATCCTTGACCTCTTGGAAGAGCTAGCACTCGGTTCCTAAACCATTGGAGAGATCCCTTAAGCCTCTCCTACTATCTCTCAACCTATCCTATCCATACCCTATCCATTTAGTCCTATATAAATGAATCTCACTCCCATCCCAAAGGGAGGAAGGATATGGTATCTACATGCTGGTGAAATCGCTCTTAGAACATCTCCACTCATCTATTGGAGAACTCATACTTCCTTGGAAGGATATGGAAATTGGCTTTGTTGGAGAAGGACTACAACGTTAAGCCTTGGTTGTAGTTCTATATCTCTATTATGTACTCCTCTTTTTATAGTAATACAAATGATTTCCACCAATATTGTTCATGTGTGTAATGATATTGAGTAGTTTATCTGCTTAACTGTTTACTTAGATCTCTTATTGTATAGATGTCTTTTACTGGTTTCTCTTGTTTCTTGTCTTGACAGGTCTTGCAGCTTGGATATGATGACTGTGAGACATGGAGCAGCATTCAGGAGAAAGGATTGCGAAGTGAAAGGTAAGACATCTAGTACTCGATCCTTAAGTAGATCTAGGAAATCCATTAGTAATCTGTTCTATTTGTTCTAGACTCACTTTGAGCTAGGGAGATCTGGCTCGCGTCCGCTCGAGTGGATTGTCCAATAACAGTATGCACTGCAGAAATTCAAGCACTATTTGCTTGGTGCGCACTTCTCAATGTCTACTGACCATTCTGCTTTAAAGTATTTGTTCAGTAAACCAGTGTTAGGGGGGGAATCTGCAGATGGTTATTACTCTTTCAAGAGTATGAATTCGAAATTGTGGTTAAGCCAAGAAGACTGAACCTAGGACCTGACCATCTCTCAAGGATTGAAGCAGGAGAGGAACCCACCAATCTTGACGACGGTCTTCCTGACACGCAATTATTTTCCATACATATCACAGATGACTATTATAAAGACATTGTAGATTTTTTGACTACGGGATTTGTACCCATAGAGTTCACTATGCAGCAGAATAAGCAGCTGGTAGTTAGAGCAGCGGACTTCACCATAATCGCGGGACAGTTATACAAGTTGGGGCCAGATTAAGTGTTGCGAAGATGTGTGTTAGAGCATGAAAATCCATTTACATTGGCTGATTCACATTCAGGTGTATCGAGAGGTCACTACGCAGGGAGAGCCATTGCGCAGAAGATATTGAGAGTAGGGCTATGGTGGCCCACAATCCATAAATATTTGAAGGAACATTGCCAGAGTTATGAAGTCTGTCAAAGAACAGGAAGGCCATCGTGCAGAGATGAAATGATGTTGAACCCGCAGTTGACACTTCAAGCATTTTATAAATGGGATATTTATTTCGTGGGACCTATTAACCCTCCAGGAAAGAGGATTGGTGCGAGATACATTATCACCGCGACTGATGATCTCACCAGATGGGCAGAATCTAAACCAGTGAAGGATTGTAGCGCAGTTGCTGCCGCACAGTGCATCTTTGAGAACGTCCTTAGCAGATTTGGATGCCCGAAAATTTTAATGAGTGATCAAGGGACTCACTTTTTGAACATAACTATTGAATCCCTTACTGAAGAGTTCCACATCTATCATCAGAGGAGTACACCATATCGTCCACAAGCAAATGGAATTGTTGAAGCTTTCAACAAGGTATTGGAGAATGCACTGACAAAGGTATACAATGTCAATAGGGATGATTGGGATCTGTGCATTCCAGTTGTGTTATGGGTGTACATGACTACTTTCAAGAAGTTGACAGGCCATACACCTTCCAGATTGGCCTCTAGACAGGAAGTTGCGATGTCGATGGAGTATATTGTACCAAGCTTAAGGATTGCAACATTCACAAGCATGGAAGATCAATAGACAATAGAGGAAAGGCTTCTACACTTGGTTGGATTGGAGGAAGATTGCTTCATTGCAGGATTTCACTAGCAAGTGCAGAAAGACAGAGAAAAATCATGGCATGATTGCCATATCAAGAACAAGTCCTTTTAGGTAGGTGACCTAGTCCTCCTGTGTGATATTAAGTTTATGAAATTTCTTGGAAAATTTAAAATGCATTGGCTTGGCCCATATACTATTATGCATGTTACTAACGGTGGCACAGTTCAGTTAGGCACATTATCCGGAGATAAATTACCAAGTTTGGTGAATGGAAGTAGACCAAAACCCTATTCTGATAGTCCTACTTCACAGAACCCTCAGTAATCACAAGATAAGGAAAATTCTAAGTGTCAAGTACAGTTGAAATTGGGCTCTAGAAATGCAAAGGAGTATGTACATAGTTTAAGGCCGATACGCAAAGTTTGATAGAAAGGATGCATGTACCAAGTAGCACTAGCCGAGAAGTGAAGCTACGCAGATAAAAAAAAAAGAGATAAAAATGAAAAAGAAAAGAAAAGTAGCACCACGCAATACGAAGCTCAAAATGTAACTGCGCAGATCAAATGCCACAGGACAACTGCAAAATACGAGAAGTTGCGATGTGAGGCATGAGGTGGAAGTGCAACTGTGAAGTTAAGACAGGAGAAGCACATGTGCACAAGAGAACCTTTTATCATAACCTCCAGCACATCACGACGAAAAAAGGTAACCATGACAACTGTCGGCTGGTTAGTGAGCCATTATCCAAAATGGCGACACCGATAAACTCACATATTAATAAGAAATTTGGCCATTCGAGCATAATAAAGAGTGAAATGACCTAGATCTTACCTTGATCCGACCAACAGACTTAGCACTTAATGGTTGATTTAACTGTCACACAATCTGGCGGCACTGACAGCTTTTAGCATTTAAGGAAACATTATCGGATCAAAGATCATCATTGGTGGAAGTGACTGAGATCTCAAGGGAGATATGGACGAAGGATATGGCATTAAATGGACCACTAACGGTTAATCAACATGTTCTAGGATAGCAATAGCTATAAATAGCCATCAACTCAGCACTTATAGGTTCTTTACCAGTCACTTGTTATCCTTCATCTCTGCAACTTCCGAGTTCACAGTAAGAACATCGAGCGCTCTATAAGTGCATGATTGAGCCATTTACAGTTGACGAAGTCATGAGAATATTTAAACACTTAGGTATTCAGGGAGTGATGTCGACACCAGGAAAGAACCCTGTAGCAGAGAAGGGTAGGTCATCCAGAATTTCATTATGAAATACAGCTGCAATGCAAAAATATAAGAAGAAGGCTAAAGAAATAGAGAAGATGAAACCAACAGGTGTGCAGATGCCACTACCATTAGACTTACCTCGAGCTCGGCCCATTCGTTTGGTTCCTGAGTACATGAAACCGAAAAGAGATGATGCACTGCCCATCGATCTCGAAAGAAATGCCCATTATGAAATTCCAGTACTGCCTATCTCCAGCCATGTCAAGGTTGCTGAGAACCTTCTGGGGAGAGTGGATACCTGCAAGTTTTATTACGACTTGCTAGACGTATAGGAACCAAAGGATAGGAAATACCACCAGTTTCAACCTGACCAATACATGATTCGCCATGTTAATGAGCAAGGCAACGAAACATTATAGGTAAAAGATGACCTTTAGGAGCTAGAAAAGTCAGGATTGCTTAATCTGCTAAGAATTCCCCATTTTGACAGAAGTCAAGAGTTGAATGCAGTGGTGCACACACTTCTCTCGTGCATACACTTGAGATATCTTTGGTTAGACAGGAAAATCAATATCAACATCGATTTGATACACGGGATCAGAGGCCTGAGTAAGAGGGGCGTAGATCCCAAGCTCAATTTCGCTGACAAGAAACAAGACAAAGAGCTCGCGGTAAGGATGCAAGAAGAATTCATCACAATAAAGGGAAAGTGCGGCTTCCTTACATCCTCCATACAGGATGAATCTACGCAATTCACACTTTAGTTGATAGCCAAAAAGATACTATGCTAGTTCCGACCAACAGAAGGGCCAGCTGCACCCATCCTCCTCACAGCCTAAGCGAAGAATGGAACTCCCTACAATTGGGTGAAGTATCTGCTAAAAGAGTTCTTGGAGGACATCCCAGAAACTCAGGATAAAGGGTCACAGTTCCATTACACTTGGCTCATAGTAATGATAGCATTCCTTGGCTAGAAAGACACACTTTTCTACCAGGGTCGTACACTTTACGGAGAAGAATGAAAAGGAACACGCTATGCCAATCTTTGGGCAAATGCGAAGGCCGACAAACAACGCAAAAACAATGAGATATTTTTTTATCTACTATCAAAGTCTATGCGATGCTATTCATTGAACACCGCGCATATCTCAGGAGGTTACCACCACATATAAAGGAAGGCTAAGGTTCAGGGCCGACCTCCATTTTGCATGCATTCAGCCAAGGGCTGATTCAAATATAGAATCATGGTATCCAGACTTCTATCAGCTGGATGTGGAAGCCTTAGAACCGATGATGCAGGACTGGTAGGAGGAGTGGAAGGTGGATGTCCTCGAGGACATTGACTCCGACTATGGGGAGTACAAAGTTAAAGACAAAGAAGAAATCAAAGGCATACCTATTGAATAGGAAGATGGGACTATGCAGCTCAATCTAGAAGAACATCCAAGAGATAAGAGAAAAGCAACTGCGAGCCCTTCATCGGCAAAAGCTAAACATAAGAAGCAAAAGGCTAATAAGCCCAAATTGGTGCCGATACTGCACGTAGACAATTGTGAGAAAATCGCAACAAAGGTACAAGAAATATGGGAAGAAATACACACAAAGAAAGAGGGAAAAACAAGAAGAGATGCAGCTAAGCCTCCTTCAGGCGGTCAAAATAGTAAATACAATGGTCGCGCAACTTGGACAAGGCCAGCAGGACTTGGTTCACAGATCAGATTCAAAGTGGGAGTCGGGAGGGACAAGCGAGAAGAAGAGGAAATCCCCTACTATGAGCACGCATGCTCGAGTGGCGCATATTGAACCTGCACACCTCATCTTTCCAAATGATACGGTAGCTGCAGCAATAAAGAAATTGGAACATTTTGACCTCAACATTGGGTCATTAGCAATTGAGGACTTGAACAATTTGCACATGCAGATTGTAGAGGCGATTCATGAATGAGGCATTGCCTCATACGATCAGAATGTCCAGTTGAGGGAAATCATCGACGAGCTGAAACAGGAATCCACACGGAACACCAAGGAATTGTCTAAGGCTCAATAAAGAAACCACAAACTCAAAGAAACAGTATCAGCGGTATGCGCCAAGATCGACGAGTGCGAAGAAGAATCAAACGTCGAGGATAAAATCATCAATATTGGGGCCAAAGTGGAATCCCTTACTACAGAAAAGATGGAAATGGAGATTTCCTAGAAAGGGAATATTGCAGACTTGGAGGCTCGGCGACCCAGTACCCCACCGGATAAATGCGCAACTCCAACTGAAAAGGTAAAAGCCACTATAGACAACATTTCGGCCAAGGTGGTGAAGTGTTAGAATTTGCTCGAGGAAGCAAATACATTGTTGGATGGATTGAATGAGGATCTAGACCTTATGCAGTTGAAAGGGGATCTACAACAAAGGTAGTAGGAAATCGATGCTGCAAACGCAGAAATGAAGACTTTGTCGGCAAGGAAAAAGATGCCAAAATTTAACAAGGTAAAAGAGCTGCAAAAGCAGCTGATAGTGCTAAGAGAAATAGAGGCTACCGCTTCCGTGAAGTTGAAACCCATAGAGGACGAAGGGATTTCACTAATGCAATACATTGATGAGAAGTTCGTTGAAATTCAATTGACAGAGGGTACATTGAAAGAACAATCCCAGGTGGAGGTCTCGTGGGAAATGATGGAGACCATAAAAGAATTTGACAATAAGGCAAAGGAAACGGTTGCGGAGCATGTCGTTACTTTCCACAACTTCAATGCAAAGCTAAGGACCACCAAAGACACGTAGGTGAAGTCGACTAGTGGGATTATATTGGGGGCGATCCATAGGTAAGTGTTAGGGGCCTGTTGGGCATGGCCCAAGTTGGCACAATTTTATGAAGAACATTGTTGGCAACTGCGTAGTTTGGGCTGCGAATTCAGATGGCACAGTTTTGTGGAATGCGCAGTTCGGATTGCATAGTCAGTTTTGTGCAATTATGCTGGTGCGCAATGCTAGCGCAATAACTATTTTTGGTAAAGAGTAGAAGGAAAGGTTGAGCCGTGAAAGCATCCTATTTTGGGTAAGTGACACCAGGACTCCCGGCAGTTAGGTAAGGAGAAGAGTGGAGATAAAGGAAAGCGACATGTCATAGAGAGTGGCGGAAAACCATTAGAGGCTAAGCCATGGGTAGACGGAAACAACAAGGATAAAGGGGCGGAAGGCGATAAACCACGATGCAGTTGTAACTGTTTTATGATGACTGCAGCTATCAAAAGAGCATGTGAGCCACGAGTGGCCGAGCAAGGTGGCCTAGAGTGAATGGAGCAAGTTGTCGACGGCGAGAGGCAGGGTGGCAGGTAATCACACCAGTTTTGGCTAACCTTAGGGTTTTGTCCCACTTGATTGTAAATATGTGACCTACAGGAACAATCTATAAAAGGGCATATTTTGTAAGGGAAAGGGTTAGATTTCATTAGGTTTATTACTAAATACCGATCTCTGTTGAGAGACATTTGTGAAAAGGCTTTGCAAGCTGCGTGAGCAGAGACCTACTGAAGAGAGAAGAGAGTCTGCAACTGAGTGTGCAGACTGGAACTATTGTACCCTTCCCATAGATAATATAACAACAGTTCTTGCGGACGTAGCTACCATCCTGGGGGTGAAACATGTTAAATTATGTGTTATGTGATTGATTATGTGTATTTGCTTATGTTGAATGGTTAAGATCTTGTTTATGAGTTCATGTTTTCTTGATTTTATATGTATTCGCCATAAGGATAATGATGGGAATAATATGTTAAGTATCGACATATGTGAACGAATGTTAAATATACAAATATTTCTAAGTTAGATGAATACATAAGTTGATCGGGTAAACACTTAAGCCAACATAGTGTGATTCCCTGAAGCGCAACACCGGAAGTGCATTGTTACTATGAAGCACCTGCAACAATTAATTAATAAGAATATGCGAAATAGCAGAAATGACAGAACTCATAATCACTTTTATATTGATCACAGGCCACTTCAAGGGGGCAACCTCCTTTGAGCAAGCTCAATACAAATAACTTCACGGTTCCTTCATAGGCCTCAACACACATTATATACTAGTCTAGGCACCAATACCATGGGTCAAACTATGTGTCAATACAAACCATGGGCTAATACAAACCATGGGCTAAGTCTAGGCACTAATACTATGAGTCAAAACCATGGGCCAGTACAAACTATGGATCAACAAAACTATGGGCGACTAACAAAGCATATGCGCCAACAACAATAACACAAACTATGGATCAATAAATACTACGGGACAACTTACAAAGCATATGCATCCAACAACAATATACTAACAAAGTAAAGACATGGGTTCCTAACAGTTACATTGCAATTTATCTTATTGTTTGGGTCGCAGGGTTTGCAATCTATTATGCTTGTTAAAAGTATCAGTTTACACTAAGTAAAGTCTATCAAAGAGGTTAAGTGTCGAAGAGGAAGCGCAGTCTTTAGTTGCGCTGTCTGTTAGAAAAATAGGATCACAGAGCAATAACAATAAACAAAAATGAAAATATAATCACACATACACATTACAAGAGAGACACAGATATATCGTGGTTCACCCAAATGGGATACGTCCACACTGAAGTTTCCAGTCCTTATTATTATTCCATCCAGCAAAGTGAAGGGATACAACCTGCAGCACAACCGCTGCACTACCTCTTCACTATCTCACAGTCTTTCTTCTTGATCTCAAGGATATTTACAATGCATAATACCTAATACATCAACCCTAGATGTGTTACAATGACTTTTTTCTATAAGGAAAATACAATGGAAAAATACCACGGGTTACCCAAAAACATGGGCCCGAAATTTGTTGGCAAAACAACCCAAAACATTTTCTCGAGGGCTTCGCCCCTGAACTCCCGTAACTTGGGGGCGTTTCCCCCGGACCCCCTGGGATCATGCCGGGATCATAACCAAACCTGGGGTTCAAACACGGCTGAATCATCATCTATGAGACTGGAAGATCAGGCTCCATAACCAATAATCTCCCACATGGAGACTAATCACAACAACTCCACCATTGTTGCACTTACTGGACTTGGACTTGGAAAATTTCTCCTCTTCACCTTCATGCTAGAAGGCCAACTGAAACCGAGCAGGAACTTAGTTTCTCTCTGGTCACTACCTTTGTGAACATGTCTGCAGGATTCTGGCTAGTATGTATCTTTTCTAGCTTCAACACTTCATCTTCCAGAATAGAGCGTATGAAATGGTACTTGAGATGTATATTTTTAGTCCTGGAATGAAATGCCGAGTTCTTTTCAAGATGAATGGCACTCTGGTTGTCACTATACAATCTGATATCCTTCTGCTTCTTACCCACTTCCTCCATAAACCTCTGCAACCAAATCATCTCTTTACTAGCCTCTGTAACAGCAACATACTCTGCTTCCGTTGTTGAAAATGCAACAACCTTCTGCAGTCTCAAAATCCAACTTACAGTTGTTCCACCTACAGTAAACACATGCCCTATGGTGCTCCTCCTACTATACTTATCACCTTCCATATTTGCATCAACATATCCCTGTAGAATAGTGTCTGAACCTCCAAAACATAATTCCTGAGTGGTAGTACCTCTCAAATACCTAAGAATCCACTGTACTGCCTTCCAATGTTCTTTACCTGGATTGTTCATATATCTGCTCACAACTCCCACTGCTTGTGCAATATCTGGTCTTGTGCACACCATGGAATACATCAAGCTACCAACTGCTAATTGATAGGGAATCTTGGACATGTAATCTGTCTCTTCTTGTGTCTTGGGACACATTTCCTTACTTTGATTGAAATGGTTGGCCAAAGGTGTACTAACTGGTTTTTCATTCTGTATTCTGAACCTCTCCAACACTTTTTGTATGTACTCACTCTGAGACAAGGTCAATTTGTGATTTTTCCTGTCTCTCGTTATTCTCATACCAAGGATTTGCTTTGCATCACCCAAATCCTTCATCACAAATGAATTAGCTAGCTTCCTTTTGAGCACATTTATATCCTGCATGTTAGACCCTACAACAAGCATGTCAGCCACATACAATAACAAGATAATATATCTTTCATTGTCTAGCTTCTTGAAATAAAAACAGTGGTCAGAATGACATCTAGTATAACCTTATTCTGTCATAAACCTGTCAAATTTTAGTTACCACTGCCTTGGATCTTACTTCAAGCCATACAAGATATTTTTCAACCTGCACCCCAAATTCTCCTTCCCTTTGACCTCATACCCTTAAGGCTACTGCATATATATCTCTTCCTCTAAATCCCCATGGAGAAAGGTTGTTTTTACATCTAACTATTCAAGATGCAAATCTTCTACCTCCACTAGACTTAAGATAGTCCTAATTGAAGTCATCTTAACAACAAGAGAAAATATTTCATCAAAATCTACACCTTTCTTCTGTGCAAACCCCTTTATAACAAGTCTGGCCTTGTATAGCTTCTTACCTCCTTCTTCTTCCTTCAACCTGTAAATCCATTTGTTCTACAATGCTCTTTTACCAGCAGGAAACTGAACCAAATCCCAAGTCTGGTTTCCTACCAATGATTCCATCTCCTCATTCATGCCTTGCTCCCACTTCTTTCTAGTTTCCATCTACATTGCTTCTTCATAACACTCTGGTTCACCAGCATCAGTCATCAATAAATAATACATTGAAGGAGAGTATCGTTCAGGGAGTCTACTTACCTGGTAGATATTCTTGCAGTTGCAGTAGTTTCAAGTACTTTCTACTGTTCTTGATTTTATGGCACCTTTGGAACTTCATTTTCTTTAATTTCATCAAGTATCGTGTACTCTATGTTTTCCTTTTCATGTTTATTTCTCTACAACTGATCTTTATACATGACCTTTTAATTGAATATCACATCTCTACTCCTAATGATTTTGTTATTTTCATAATCCCATAATCTATAACCAAAATCATCAATCCCATATCCAATAAAGGTATATTTCTTGGATTTAGCTTCAAGCTTTGTTCTATTATCTTTATCAATATGGACAAATGCTTCATAACCAAACATTCTCATAAATGAGTAGTTTACCTTTTACCTGTCCATGCATCCTCTAGAATGCCACCATCCAAAGCACTTGAAGGTCCTTTGTTTATTAAATAAACAGCAGTATTTACAGCATCTACCCAAAACTGTAAGAGCAACCATGCATGCAATCTCATACACCTTGCACGCTCCATGATCGTTTTGTTCATCCTTTCAGACACACCATTTTATTTTGGTGTTCCTAGGACTGTCTTCTCTCTACGAATCCCATGGTATGAACAGTAACTATCAAACTCCTTGCTGTAGTTGTCGCCTCCATTATCAGATCTAAGACACTTCAACCTTTTTCCTGTCTCATTCTCAACCAAAGCTTTCCACTTCTTAAAAGTAGCAAACACATTAGATTTTTGTCTAATGCAATAAACCTAAGTTTTCCTAGTTGCATCATCAATAAATGTAACATAATAATGAGAGCCACTAAGAGATTGTACCTGAGTTGGTCCCCATACATCTGTATGCACAAGCTCTAACTTTTCATTTTTCTTATGTTTCCTGACCCTAAGAAATTTGACTCTCTTCTATTTTCCATAAACACAGTTCTCACAGAATTCCAATCTTACCTGCTTCAACTCTGGAAGCAACTTCCTTGAATGGAGAATATGCATCCCCTTCTCACTCATGTGGCCAAGCCTATGATGCCACAATATTGTATCTATTCCTGTGGAAGCTAAAGAGATAGAATGGTCAGTATTATGAGGACATAAATACAACATACCTACCCTATCTCCTTTTTCTATCACCATTGATCCTTTAGTGATCTTCCACCACTTTTCTCCAAATGTAGATAGACAGCCGCCATCTCCCAACTTCCCTGTTGAGATCAAATTTCTTTTCATAGTAGGAATATCCCTTACATCTTTCAACAGCCAATCAGTTCCATTCTTAACTTTTATCCATACCTTACCCATTCCAACAATTTTACATGGCTCATCATCATTCAATAAAACATGTCCAAAATCGCCTGGAACATAATCATGAAATTATTTCCTATGGGGTGTAGCATGACATGAAGCCCCTGAATCTACTACCCAATAATCACCAGTATTATCTAATGCAAGAATCAAATCATCTTGTAACACATCACTTGCTACATTTGCTTCCTGGGTAGTTTCCTGATGTGCATCTCCTTTCTTCTTTAGAGATCTACAGTCTTTCTTCAGATGTCCTTTATTTCCACAGTTCCAACACTCTATCTTTCCCATTCTGGACTTGGATCTTCCCATTTTAGACTTCCCACTATTACCTTGGCTCTTTCCTCTCTCCTTTTGTCTTCCCCTGCTCTCCATGGTCAACGCATTACCTGATGTCTCACCTGTGCTTTTTCTTCGCATTTCCTCGCTAAGAATAACACCCATAACATCATCAAATTTCAAGGTGTTTGAACCAAAGACAGAGTTACTTACAGCCATGACCAAGCTATTCCAAATTTCTGGCAATGAACACAAGATTAGAAGAGCCCTAACCTCATCATCAAAGTTCACACTTACAGAACATAGTTGATTTGTAACCATATTTAACTCATTTAAATGATCAGTAACAAATCCACCTTCAAACATCTTCATATTAAATAAACGCTTCATTAGAAATACCTTGTTGGAGGTTGAGGGTTTTTCATATAGCTTACCCAATGCGCTAATCAAACACTTTGTTGTCATTTCTTTTGAGATATTGAAAGCCACCGACGAAGCCCGGCTTAGTCGTATTGTTCCCAGAGCCTTTCTGTCAAGAACCTCCCATTCTTCGTCCTTCATGGCCACCAGCTACTTTTCTCTTCCTCCCAATGGCAGGAATAGATCCTTCTGGTATAGATAGTCCTCCATTTGCATCTTCCATAACTTGAAGTTTTGGCCATTAAACTTCTTTACCTTAAACTTTCCTTCTTCTGCCATTGCTCCTACTCGAACCAGAAACCCTAGCTTCCTGTGGGTTTATCTTCCAAATAGACCTTTGGCTTTGATACCAATTGTTAGAAAAATAGGATCACAGAGCAATAACAATAAACAAAAATGAAAAATATAATCACACATACACATTACAAGAGAGACACGGATATATTGTGGTTCACCCAAATGGGATACGTCCACACTGAAGTTTCCAGTCCTTATTATTATACCGTCCAACAAAGTGAAGGGATACAACCTGCAGCACAACCGCTGCACTTCCTCTTCACTATCTCACAGTCTCTCTTCTGGATATCACAGATCTTTACAATGCATAATACCTAATACATCAACCCTAGCCATGTTACAATGACTTTCTTTTATAAGGGAAATACAATGGGAAAATACCACGGGTTACCCAAAAACATGGGCCTGAAATCTGTTGGCAAAACAACCCAAAAAATTTCTCGGGGGCACTGCCCCCCAGCCAGGGGGTGTCAACACCCCCCTGGACCCCCTGGGATCATGCCGAGATCATGCCGGGATCATAACCAAACCTGGGGTTCAAACACGGCTGAATCATCATCTATGAGACTAGAAGATTAGGCTCCAGAACCAACACTGTATTGTTGTTCAAGAACCATCCCGCATCATGTAGTCCCCAGTTCAAAGCACAAGTCCTGTAGCATGCTGCTCGTTAGTATGTTAAGCACTCATCACCTGGTTGTGGAAAACTGATTTTGTAACCTCCCCATTACTTCGCCTCGGGTGAGACCTCAATCTGTTCATAGGATGTTGTCGAAAGGGATGGTGAAAAGAAGTTTTTTTGGTTCCTCGAACCGCGCAGAACCTAGGTCTTTCTAGAAAACCTCAAGAACAGTTATACAGCCAACAAGGTCCTTTGACCATATACAAAACTATACTAGATGATGTATTGCGTCCTCATAAGATCACAATCTAGAAAGCAATTTTCAACACCAATGCCCGGGCTGCTAAAAACTACAACATCGTAGAAGACCTAGCCTAGGAACCATGTTCTATGTCGACCCTAGAAGTCTTACAAAACTGTCCTAATCAGCGTAAGACTCTGCTATATTCTATTGGAGCAATGGATCCAAATTCCTCTAACACCATCATCTTTAGATTGGAATAATTTAAGTAGAGGCTTTCCTACCAATTGGAGTTTCAAATCATTACCAATGTCACAGTGAAAAATATCCATCACATTGTTTTGGACAAAGGTGGCTCTACTTCAGTAATGTTGTTGTCCTGCTAGAGAGCCATTGGCTCCCCTAAACTGAATTGTTCACATACCATCCTAAAATCATTTGACAAACGTGGATTCCAAACACATGGGATTCTACAATATCTAGCCATCGAGTTGGGAGGTAATACTGTTTCCATTAACATGGAAGTAGTCGCAGCTCCATTGGATTACAACTTATTTCTTGGTCAAAATTGGTTCTATGCTATGGTTGTGCTCGCATCATCTATCGTCTGCATTATGCAATTTCCCTTCGCCAGGACTACTTGGAATTCACAGATGAAGGAGAGCTAGTGGTGGAGGGTGGAGCGGACCCTGATGTTTGGATTAGTCTATTTCGTTCCCCATTCCATTTTATATTGACTCTGCAAACGAATTTTTGGGTAAGTTCAAAAAATTTCTTCCTCTATTATTAAAATTTGTAACTTAAGAGGATATTATTAACTTTTTGGTTGATGGGGACAATGCCTCTCCAGGTTGTATTCAACCTAGGGTTTCGATGGTTCCTAAAAATATTTTTCCCACTTCTTGAGTTGTTGATTCCCCCTATACTGGCTAATCTTAAGGAGTATTCTTTACCTTCAATCCATGACCTTCCTTTTTCGGTTGATCCTATTAGAAGTGACATTTTGGGTTTTTGTATTTCCTCCTCTCCCATTTTGAATGATTCTTTGTCTAACCCTCCATTTTCTGATCCTGGGGATAATGTGTGTGGTTCTTCCCCATGTTTGTTTAATGTGGTTTCTCACATTGTATCAAGGGAGGGGGTGCATTCCTCTAAACCATTAGCGTAGTATACCCCACTTTCAGATAAGATCCCTATTCATATTTTTGTTGGACCTTCTGTTGACTCTGAGATTAGGGTTTCTTATGTCTCTATCATATTCTCCAATGTTACCAATAGAAAGAATCAAAACAAGCATAATGTTTTGGCTGGATTTTGGATTCGAATGATAAATGGGTTAACCCTAAAATTTATGACATCTCTTCCATCTCCTCTGCATTAAACCTATCTTCTCCAAATGGGTCACTTAGAGCAACTGAAGGAACGCGGGATGTTTCTCAATTTTAATTGTTTCAGTCAACATTTGAGGGATAGGAATCCATCACAAAAAGGTTTCCCTAAGGAGGATTTTGGACTCTTTGAAACCGGATGTTATACTCTTGCAAGAAACCATGCATTATGGTAGTGACACGTGTGATTTTTTTCTTAAACTATGCCCTAATTGGAAATGTTGTGTAGTGGATGCCATCAGTCATTCTGGGAGTCTCCTGGTTTCATGGAATCCCTGAGTGGCTGAATTATCTGCTTTTCAAACATGTGCAGGAATAAAAATTGAAGGTCGTTTCAGAGGGATTGATCAAAATTTCAGTATTCTAAACGTATATGGGCCATATCGAAACAAACAATTTTTCTTGGATCAGGTCTTCTCTACAGGAACACTTCATGATCGAAACCTTATATTGGGCACCAATCTTAATTTTACCCTTTCTTCAGATGAGATATGGGGTTCGAGTCGACTCTCTGATCCCTTAACATCCTAATTCAAATATCATTTTGACTCTTTGGGTCTTATCAATATTCTTCCTTCCTTTATGGTTCCAACATGGAACAAGGGCCAGGTTGGAAATATGGGAGTGGCCAAACGTCGCTTAGATCGTTTTATGATGAATGGGTGTTTAACAGGTATTTTTGGAAGGTATAGATCATGGAGTGAACCTACATGTTTTTCGGACCACAAAGGTATCTTTCTCCAACTGGATTTTCAAGCTACCAGATTTTTCTATCCATTTAAATTTAACAGTACCTTGTTGGATGATCAAGATTTTTGTGATCTGGTTCACAGTAAATGGAAGGCTTCGGATTGCTTGGAACAACATTCTCCACTTCTTCTACTTATGGGGAAATTAAATGCTCTACGTTCTTATGTGATTATATGGGACAAAAACAAGAGAAAGTCAATTACTGAAGATCTCTTGCAACAATCTGCAATTTCTCCATCTTTTGAACTTGTAAATCTCACTTCTTTTCTCTTCTATAACATATAACGAGTTTTCCTTACTTCAAACTTCTCTCAACTTGCATCGTATCACATCTCGCCATGTTTTCTTTCCTCAAACATATCACAAGTTTCACCATCTTTGAAATTTTGGAGTTGAGCAACATTATGCACTAATGCCATTTCCTTTTCGAAACTACGTTGCAACCCCATAATTTAATGAAAATGTTTCAAAAAGAAAGAAAAGAAATTGAAACAATTGTGCTATGTGACAAATCGCAAGGAGAAGCAACTTTGAATGTGTCTTGGCTTGCGACAAACTGCAAAGATCAAAACTTAACATGGGACACTTTATCGCAAAAAGATAAACCAAGAAGATGGTATTCAATGTTACGGGAGAGAAAAGGTAGAAGATAGTTTCCAACATGGCACATCACAAGGGAAAAATGATGATGGCCCATGAGACTTGAATAATTACATAATGTTATGACCCATGAGACCTGAATAATTCCAAAATAGAATTAGCTGAGAATCCGCAGTGAAAATTCATGTCATTTTGACTACATTAATTCACCTACCGCAGGATCTCCACAAAATGTCGTAATTCCAAAATGTTTCAATTGTTCATACATGAATAATTCCAGAATGTTATGGCCCATGCGACCTAAAGTCTATTCTTTCAAAGATGGTATTTTTAGGGTAGCTAAGTCAATATTGTCAAGGAAGATGAAATGAAATTGGGTTCCACTATGAATTGAGGCTACTTTTCACAATAGGATCCTTTGGATTGGAAATAGATCTACCTCTCTTATTGGGTCAAACCATTTCAACATTTTGTGAATTTTTCCATAGATGCTTGATTCCTATGTGCATGTTGCACCAAATTTAAGGTCTCACAAAGACAAATATTTTGTCAAAATTGATTATCATTCCTTGGCATAAGATATACCTTTCTATGAACCCAATATAATGATTGTCTTTATACAATCCATATTCTAGACCACTCTTGTATGTGTGCAAGCATGGTTTCATGATAGATTTGTAAAGATGGAGAAGCAGGATTTGGAAAAACATTTGCAATTTAACAAGTCATGATGATGTCTGAATTTACATAAATTTGATTGTAGATCCTATGTATTCTTGTGAATATTTTGTTACTTAATGTTTATATACCATATTCCATGTTCAAAGTATCTGATGCACTTGGTTTCTTGGTTTTAATGTTTCCATAGAATGTTAAATGAGTAATATATGGATGGTTCATCTTATCATGCAAAACCATTTGTGTAGGTATTTTTGAATTCTCGGGTTATTGATAGAAACATGATATTGTTGGTGGAAAAATATGTACTCGACATGGGAAAATGTTACTTAAGCTATGATTTCCGAGATGGAGCACATATGGTCAAGAATATTTTAGCATCTTATTTATCTAGTGTTGGTTTGGATGAAAGAAATCATGCTCCACAAACTTTTGAAAGAGGAGATGATGTCGTATTAGTTGATTTACCTAGTCCTATTGGTGTTGAATCAAAAAAATATATAGATGATTCTTTAAAGCATTATATTTGTGAAACATCTCTTTCATAGCAGGAGCTCCAAGTAAACTTGCTCCCTGCACTAACAAACAATGTTCTTCTTCCACCCAAGCTAGCTACATTGTTACATTCAACAAGCAATGCTAGGATTTTCTTTCCTAGTTCTTTTTCTCTCGTTGTTGAACACAGAGCTCCAGGTTATAGAAATTTACCAAAACTAGGTAATCTATGTCATATTGACATCCATCAGACCAATGAGGTTGGGAAACCTACTGCATTAAAAGGAAAGGCTAGATCCAACGATCAAGATAGTTGTGCTGATATAATTGATAACACCTTTTTATCCTCTAATGGATCTTTTAGTGAGGAAAGTTTGCATGGCCGTGAAGGTGGATTAGATGAAGAATTTGATCAATCAAATGCTAGTGAAGGGCCAGACCTTGAAATTATGTGTAAGGATAGATCAAGATATTCATCAACCATCTCAAAAAGAAACTCTTGTGTGAAGTCCAAAGCTTCTAAATCAAACAATAAAACAAGTAAAGATGTAGAATTAAATAGAAAAGGGGGGTACCAAAGATACGTTGAACCACTAATCTATTTATCAGATGATGAGCATGGAAAAGACAAAGAAATTTATTGCCATGATCTATCTACAGTTTATGACAGTTTACCGTTGATGTCCCAGGATGCATTCAAATCATGTCTAGGGATAGAACATCTTGTTTCTCGGCCTTTTTAATATACAAAAGGATCTATGTTGTATGGATATGCTAACCTGTCAATATGAACCATGAATACAGAGCTAAGGAAGTATACACTTTTAGATTTAAAAAATGTTGATGGTATGAATGTCATATATGCATTCTATAATCAAAAGTAAAGTTATTTTCCAATGATGCTTTGTATTCACCTTTTTTTATATAATCATTCATTAGATGCAATCTTTAAAATTATTGTCGAAGCTGAGGAGACACCAGTTTCTCCTATGGAACCTGTAGCATTGACAACAAAAGTACATGACCAATAAGCTTCTAACCTTGATGTATATTGGAAAATACTTAGTTCAAGGAATTTTTCATTCAACCCTTTACATATCTAGATTCCCCCTTAGGCACACACACATATTATAATTATGTTTTCCATGTTACCACATAACATTGTTTCGTATATCAAGTTCTTTATTCTGTTTTTGTTTTAATGTGTTGTGGTGTTTTGGAATTTGCACTAGATCTAACATGTAAAATTTTGATTGTATTTTAGACTTGTGGTTTCATCATAACCACCAAAATTTTTTCATGTGCAGAGATTCCCTATCTTGGTTTAGGTCAAACAATAGATGTAGATATTTATGTTTCTTTTCATCATCAGTTAGTACCTTTGAGGTTGGGTATCTATTGCAATAACATAAGATATTTTATTAGATTGAGGCCTAAAATAGGGGCCTTGTTGATCCCACTTTCTATGAATTTAGCTACATTTACATCAAAAGAGTATCATATCTTAGGCATGTTTGAAAATTTAACTCTGATACAGTCTCTCTAAACAATAGATTTTTATCTCGACCTAGTTTAAATCTAGATCACTCTAGTTTGTTTTGTCTTGATGTTCTTGTCTTATCTCTTTTCAAAACCAATGTAGTAGATTTATTTTTAATTTTTTTGGTGTTTTCATTAAACTTTGGCATTTTAGTTCATATTTATGTAACTACCACTATAAGGGTTAGTGATATATATTTAGTGTGAACTTTGATTCTATTTAAGGGTGCTAGCTCAATGGAAGAGCACTTTCCTTATAGGCAGTAGGTTGGTGGTTTGATTCCTCCATGCCCTATCTACATAAATCAATGACTAACTAAATGACTGGCTAACAACAATCGATGACTAAATAAATGACCAGATAACAACAATCAATGACTAAATAAATGATTGGTTAACAACAATCAATGACTAAATGTACTACCAAACAATGATAATTAATGACCAAATAGCGGAAATTAGTGACTAAATAAATTACCAAATAGTAACAATTAATGAAAAAAAAATGACCAAATATATGACCAATGCATGAAGCAATTCAAACAGTTTATGACTAAGTGATAAATGACCAATTTGGTCAGGTGATAAGTTATTGCAAATTTGTCGCTAGTGGTTATGCAACTGATTTTAGTCATTTATCTACGATTTTTAGTCACTTCTCACCCATTTTGTACTAGTGGAAAAACAAATCAGTGGAAACATTGTTTGGCCAAAAAAATACTCAAAAAAAATAATGTCAAGATATTCTTTTTATCCGACAATACCCGGGCATAGAAATTGAGGGCACCGTTAACTCTAACTTTCGATTAAAAAAGGTCTTTGGTCGAAAGTTAGACCAATGTTTTCGACCAACAATATTAAATAGTTTGGCCAAAAAAAATTAAAAGTTTGGTCGAACTATTTTTCCCTGCAGCTTCTGTGTTCCATTTCTCACCAAATAAACACCCAAATTCATGAATCGACCCCACCCTAGAAGAAGAGGTGGTGTATTACAAAGGAGTTATGATCCTTGTGGCAATGTTCAAGGCATTCCCTTTTGAAATATAACATGAATTTAACATTACACGAAGGTTGATGTGCATAATGATATGAAATATTTTCATGGTGATGCTACCTAGTTCCTAACTTTTATTCACAATATGAAAGATAAAAGCATGATATTACATAGAGTTTAAATGGGCATGGATTGACTAAAAAAATTGAAAAGAAAAGACAAATATGCTTCCAAGGATCTTCTTGTTAGAGCATATTTACCCTCTCCATAGAATCAATCTCTCATGCATGAGTTGTGCATGCATTAAATGGTTTATTTTAGGTAACCAAGCCTATATTTATCCACTTAGGTAATTTATGAGCTAGTCAACCCATTTGAGCGAGATTGCATGACTAATTGAGGGAATCTAAGCTCTAGTTAATCCCAACGAGGTTTTCATGCATTAGTGAGAAATTCAAATTGTCTTCTTTAGATTGGTTATAGGTATATCTTTAATGAAGCATTATGTATTGCATTCCAATTCACATTGCATTGGAACTCGCATCTCTAATGAGATATTTTAGCTATTATTTGATGGTTAAATAAGGACTATGTTACTGTGAATTTTGTCTATTCTCTCCATTATTTTTTGTTTTTATTCTTAAATAGATTTCAGATGTTGGAAAAACCTTCACATGGTATCAAAGCCATGGAATCTCTAGGGAAAAACATGAAATCAAGGTGCACTCAGATTTGGATTCCAGAGTCCATTTGGCCACACTTATCTCATCAAAATCCATGGATGTGAAAATGCATCAAAATTTTAAGAGGTGACTTGATCTCTATAGAGAATTTCAGAAGGCCTAATGTAGCTTGTTTGAAATATTTTTCTGACATCTCATGGTTTTTTGCAAAATTTGATTTTGCTTCATGATTTGATATATATGATTAAATGAGCCTTAGAGGTATTTATAAAAATGCGCCCATGCATACCCTTAATTTTGGTAAGAGTTTTGCCAGTCCACAGGCTAAGATAGATACTGTTTCTTAGATCATTTAAAAAAAATCGTCATATCAAATGGATCGTTGACATAATTTGATATCATTACCAATACTAGAATTCATGGTTGAATTTGCAGCAAGACATCTATTTGCCAAAAAAATATGTTTTTTAGCTCTATTTTGTAACACCAATGGATTGCTTGAATTGATCTTTTGTTTAAATTGAGGAGAATTTTTTGCAATGGAAGAAAAATGCCTCATCATCTCCAATCTTTGTTATCTCAATCAAAACCTTGTCATGGAATTAAACCAACTTTAAGATGATTTAGCTTCTTCATAACAGGATCTCAAGGATTCATTTCAAAATTCATATGCAACTATGGTTTAAAAAAAGGATCTACAAGATGAAGTTTTTTATTACGATGCCCACTATGATTATATCGATGAAAATCAAATCTCCACATTCAACAACCCTTGGATCAATTAATGGAGAAAGGAGATATTATTGCTAGTTTGAAACAATGTATCTCTTCTCATTAATTTGGTTAAGATACCATAACATACAATATTTTGGTATGAGTAATGAGCCTGCATCATCAATTTCTAAGGACACTTGTAATGATGAGAGCGTTGATGAAGAGGAAGGTACTATTGATGTTTCTACACTTTCCACAAATGTTGAGGAATTTTCTTCCTCTATTAATATTAGGAGGATTATTTTTCCTCCCCATTTGATTCTTAAAATGAAATTGATAATACAAAATCTAGTATTAAATATTCAAATTGTATCTCTATTGCTAGAATTTTTTTTCTTTTTAATAGGAAGAGACTAAATATCTTAATAGAAAACCACACTTACTACAATTCATGAGCATGTAACACATTCATTTGAGGTGCATAATCATGGATTTGGGTCCAAATTACTACTGGAATGGGCTACACTAGTTGTGACCTTGGAATCCTGTGATGACAACAACCAGGTATGGATTAGGGTTTAATGGAGCTACGTAAACATTATCAAGTTGTCTTGATTTGTCTACGAAATTGTTTATGTTTATTCTATCACTAAATATCATCACATATGATGAATCATTTACTGAGGAGTTGTAGGATCCATCTCCTACACAACATATGTATACATATTTGGGGCATACTCAACCAAATCGTCACTAGCTTTAGAGTTATTAGAATTTCCAACATCAAAGACTTTGGAAACATTAGACTCATCAGCATTAGCTTAAGTGTCTACATTGTCAACAGATCAACATCCTCAATATGACGATCATAGAAAACTTCCTACTCCTTTCAAATATACACATCCATTTATCAGTTCTCCTTCTTTGAACTCATTGACGTAGAGGCATACCCAGCAAAATATTGGAAAGATACGAACTCCAAAAATAGTTTTGTGGATGGCTAAAAAATTGGTCATGAAAGCATTTGAGTAATTGCCTAAGGAACTCCTACATATGTATTTCATCCACAATATATAGGAACCTTTCTCATCTCTCTTGACATTAAATACTTAGGCCTCATTTATAGTTTCATTTCATAACTACTACATGAATTTTATTTTGTTTTCTTTTATGCATTGGAATCACTATGAACTATCCCAACCATGTTAGTGTATGTTGGTGCCTTAGTTGTTTGAAGAGATCTGATTGTTGTCATATGGTTTCAACTTCAATGTTGTAGCTTCAACACACTCATTGGAGTAGATTATGATCTACGAGATTATCAGGTCATGCTTAATTGGCTTGCCTTATTTTCTGGTTTTTGGAGACTATCTACCATCTACATGTTAGATGCCACTACTATCCTCTTGGGGGGGAGCAGGGGTGTGTTCCCACTTGGTTTTACACTGTTGATGTATCTCTTGTACTTTGGTTATACCTTGGTTGTATCTTTTATCTTTCTATCTCTGAGGAAGTTATGGGGTTTTTCACCTTTATGGTTTTCCCCAGTGAAACTCTATGTGTCTATTGTCTCATGTGATTGCTTGGTATGATTGATATGCATTGTTATACTTGATATGTTGTACATGTTATTCTCTCAGTAAAGATCCTAGAGTATATGTGAATTTATGCTTAAAAATAAACATGGTATCAGAGCTTCCCTGAGAAGAAGACATTATGTAGTGGCACAAAACTAGGGTTTCTTGTTTATTGGGTTTCTCTCCATAGATTTTGGAAAAGAAGGTAGATTGACTCTACTCATCAAGGAGAATCTATCTGTCCAATCATAATTCAATTATGAGCACTTTTAGTTTTCGCCCTAAAAATTAGGGTTTCCACAAAAATAGGAATTTCTGAAATATGAAGACATAGCTAGAATCTCCTTGGAAAAATCGAATTTTAGAGCTTTGGATCGAGATTTTTGGTTGGGTGAAGCTCCGGGAAACTCAAACCCTAATGCAAGGTCCTCCCTAGTGAATCTGGGAAGACTAAAAGGCATTTCTGAAGGGTGAAACTTTGCAGATCTCAAATTATGAATATACTAGGTTGATCAGCTCATCAAGGCGCATCTTTCTATCCTTTCAGAAATTTGAAATTCACATTTTTAATTTTTAGGGTTTCTCTGACAAACCCTAATCCGGGACCAGATCCAGTTTTCAGCAAATCAAGTGGTAAGACCTATATCTTTTCTATTTCCATTTGAAGTGCTCTTTAAGATGTCTCACCACACCAAGATTGAGGATAAGCTTGAAGGGGTTGATAACTTCTGAGCATGGAAGTATAGGATTGGGTTAATCTTGGAAGAAAATGAGTTGGACACTTATATAAGTGAAGAGGTCCCTGTCCCAGAGGGAGAAGAGGCTAAGGCTCTTCACAAGAATAACTTGGTCAAGGCAAAGAGAATCATTGCTGATTCTATCAAGGACCATCTCATCCCACATGTGTCATCTCTGAAGACACCCAAAGAGATGTTTGATTCCCTGACCAAGCTATTTGAAGGGAAGAACATAAATCGGAAGATGACCTCATGGAACCAATTGAAAGGGGTAAAGCTTCAGAATGGAGAGACCATTCAATCTTATTTTTCTAAGGTCTCTCAGATCAAGGAACAACTTGAAGATGTGGATGAAATTGTGGACAATGGTGAAGTTGTCATAACCACACTAAATGGCCTACCTAGGTCATGGGATTCCTTTATCCAAGGAATCTATACAAGAAAGAAGTTGGTCTCCTTCAGTAGATTGTGGAAAGAATGTTCACAAGAAGAGGCTAGGCTTGTAGCCTAAGAAGAGAAGATGGGTAATGAAGATCAAGCTCTCACAGCACACACTAAGAAAGGAAATCCCAAGAGGGAGCCATCTCATAACAAGAGATCTTCACACCACCATTATCATAAGGATAAGAAAGATATCAGATGCTTCACATGCAATGAGAAGGGACACTTTGTTGTAGATTGTCCTAAGAAGAAGAAAGACAACAACAACAACTTCAACAAAAAGAAGAAGAACAACAAGAGAAGATATCATGCTCATGTTGCTGAGGATGATGAACCTATTAGGAAGAAAGCTAGAGCAGAAAGTGATGACTCATCTAGTGAAGATGAATATGTTCTAATCTCAGCCCTCACAGGTACTATTTCTCATGGTTGTAATGATTGGTTAATTGACAATGGGGCTTCTAAACACATGAATGGGTTTAAAGAATCTTTTGTAAATTTATCTGAACATGAATCACCCCATAAGGTGAAACTTGGGGATGATTATCAATATCCTATCAAAGGAAGTGGGGAAGCCTCCTACAACTTGGACTCTGGAAAGTCCTTGAATATGAAAGATGTGTTATTTGTACCTGGGCTCAAGAAGAACCTTCTCTCCATCTCTGCTTTAGATGCAAAAGGCATGAGAGTTGCATTTGTAGATGGCCAAGTCCTAATGTGGCCAAAGGGTAAAACTATTGATGATGCAGTGGTGATTGGAGAGCAAGAGCGAGGATTGTACAAATTGAAGGGACAACTTGAACATGCCATGGTACATGAATCCATGGAGCCAAGTGAACTTTGGCATAGAAGGCTTGCACATGTTCACTATAGAGCACTACCAATTGCAAGCAAAGTTGTAGAGGGCCTTCCTGAAATCAAGACAAAGCATGAAGGTGTTTGCAAAGGATGTGCAAAAGGAAAGAACATAAAGAAAGCATTTCCGAGCAGTTAAAGCAAGGCAAAAGGAATCTTGGAAATCATCCACTTGGATGTATGCGGTCCAATGTCATCCAGTTCTCTGAGTGGGTATGTTTACTATGTCTCTTTCATTGATGACTTCTCTAGGAAGACTTGGGTCTACTTATTGAAGAACAAAGATGAAGTATTTGACAAGTTCAAGGAATTCAAAACCTTGATGGAGAATCAAAGTGACAAGAAGATCAAGACATTCAGATCCGACAATGGCGGAGAATTCACTTCAGGTGATTTCAAGAAACTATGCAGTGATTCAGGGATTAAGAGGGATTTGATTGCTCCCTACAATCCACAACAGAATGGAGTTGCAGAAAGAAAGAATAAAACAATCATGGAAGCAGCACGGGCAATGTTGCATGACCAAGATCTACCTATGCATCTATGGGCAGAAGCAGCTAGGAAAACTGTATATGTGCAGAACAGAACACCTCACAAGATATTGGACAATAAGACACCAGAAGAGGTCTTCTCTAGTAAGAAACCTGAAGTCAGCCATCTCAGAATATTTGGTTGTTTAGTATATACATATGTTCCAAAGGAAAAGAGGACAAAGCTAGATCCTTCAGAAAAGAAGGGTATCTTTGTGGGGTACAGTGAAAGCTCAAAATCTTACAGAATATACTTTTCATGGTTTAAGAAGATTGATGTCAGCAGGGATGTAACATTTGATGAAGACTCAGCCTTCATCAAGTCAGGGAAGGCACGTGTTGAATATCATGAAGAACCAAAGGAAACCAGATTTCAAGATACTACCATGACTGAAGCAATTCCAGAAGCAGATCGAGAAATTGAAGATCCACAAGAACCTGTAGATCCACCCTGTGAGAAGGACTCTCACAAGAGAAAACCTGCATGGGCTAGAGAGCTCATTCAAGATGCAGAAAGGTATGGTATTTCAGAAGAAGAACACAGAGCAAGGAAGAGAACTAGATCCCACACGAGTTATGTTGCCTTACTCTGTGACATTATGAACAAATAACCTTCCAGTTATGAAGAAGCGGTGGAAAAGAAAGAATGGAAGGATGCCATGGTCGAGGAGTATCAGTCGATCATGAAGAATGATGTTTGGGATGTAGTCCCAAGACCTGAAGGGAAGTCAGTTTTAACTTCCAAGTGGATCTACAAAATCAAGCATGTTGTAGATGGCAGCATAGATAAATACAAAGCGAGATTTGTAGCTTGTGGCTTCTCCCAGAAAGAGGGGATAGACTATGAAGAAACTTTTGCTCCTGTGGCCAGATACACTTCCATTAGAAGAGTACTTGCTCTAGCTGTAGTGATGAAATGGAAGATACACCAGATGGATGTCAAGACAACTTTCTTGAATGGTGTAGTCTAAGAGGAAGTGTATGTGGAGCAGCCACTCGGTTTTGAGACACGTGATAGGGAGTCATATGTGTGCAGGTTGAAGAAAGCTTTGTATGGATTGAATCAAGCTCCTAGGACTTGGTATGGTAGGATAGACAACTTTCTATCCAGTTTGGGCTTTACCAAGAGTAAAGAAGATTCCAACCTTTACTACAAGGTTAAGGAAGGAAATCCTGTGATACTACTGTTGTATGTAGATGATCTGTTTGTAACTGGTAATGATAGTTTGATTGCCGATACCAAGAGGAAGCTTGCAGCCGAGTTCTAGATGAAGGACTTGGGGATGATGCACTATTTTCTAGGCATGGAGGTATGGCAAAGTACAGATGGAATCTTCCTTGGACAAGGGAAGTATGTAGTGGAGATCCTGAAGAGGTTCGGGATGATGGACTGCAAAGCCATGGCCACACCTATGGCATCGAACCTAAAGCTTCTGTGTCATGCTTCATCTAATCTGGTTGATGTCACAGTGTATCATCATATGATTGGGTCATTGATGTACCTGACGAAAACGAGACCAGATATTTGCTTTGCGGTGAAAACATTGAGCCAGTTCCTGACGGATCCCAGAGGTGTTCACATGGTTGCTATAAAGCATATTCTGAGGTACCTAAAGGGAACAGTTGATTATGGCCTCAAGCATGATGCGAATCAAAAGTTTAACCTAGAAGGTTATGTTGATTCGGACTGGGCAGGCAGTGCTCCAAATAGGAAGAGCACATCTGGGTGCTGCTTCAGTATGGGATTAGGTCTGATCTCTTGGTTTAGCAGGAAGCAGTCCTACGTAGCACTGAGTACAGCCGAAGCAGAGTATGTTGCAGCTTGTTCGGCTAGTTGTGAGGTAGTATGGCTCCGGCAGCTACTGTCTGAGTTATTTGATCTCCCGTTGGATGCTACTGGTATCTTTTGTGACAACCAGAGTTGTGTGAAGCTGTCTGAGAACCCGGTGTTCCACGACAGGTCGAAGCACATTGAGATCAAATATCACTATATCAGGGATATGGTGTAAAGAGGAGCAGTGAAGCTCCTATATGTTGTCATGGATGAGCAGGTTGCGGATGTGCTAACGAAACCACTAGCCATAGTGAAGTTTGAGTACTTCAGAGAGAGGCTTGGTGTTCTTCAGATTGACGACACTTCGAGGAAGAAGTGATGGACACATTTACTGGAGCCATTCCAAGCATGGTGAGAGGAGGATCCTTCCCATGGCTGTGGATATAAGCGCTGGATGACGAGCATCCAAACGATGTTCTAGTTTCTGCTCTGTATGATCAGTTGGATCATTTCTATATGTATGTATGCATCATGTTGGATGCTGGATATGATCAGTTGGATCATTTATATGTATGTATGTATGCATCATGTTGGATGCTGGATATGATTAGTTGGATCATTTATATGTATGTATGTATGCATCATGTTGGATGCTAGATATGATCAGTTGGATCACTTATATGTATGTATGTATGCATCATGTTGGATGTTGGATATGATCAGTTGGATCATGTGTATGTATCTGTAGATGTATCAGGAGGATACATTTTATGATCAGGTAGATCATGTATGATGATATGTATCAGGCAGATACTGTGTATGCATCAGATGGATGGATTGTATGATTAGGATGATCATAGATGATGAGCTTCAGGATGTTTCTCCAGATGACATGCATTAGGACGATGTAGTGATGATGATCAGGATGATCATGTGTACATCAGGATGATGTATGGTGAGTATCAGGACGATACCCTATGGCCGTGGACAGGTTGTGCAGATAAGCATATAATAGCGCCCTGACAGATTTGTAGATACTCTTTTGAGGTTTTGCCTATGGCATATAATAGTGCCTTGGGATATATGGAAAACACTCTTTCGAGGTTTTGTTTGGGACGACATATAATAGCACCCTGGGAGGTTTGCAGATACTCTTTCAAGGTTTTGCCTATGGCATATAATAGTGCCCTGGGATATCTAGCAAACGCTCTTTCGAGGTTTTGTCATATGGCATATAATAGCGCCCTTGGAGATCCGATAGGTTGATTTGCATGCTCATAATCAGTCCTGGGATGCTCTTTCGAGGTTTTTCCATGACCACATATAATAGCGCCCTAAGAGATCTGATAGGTTCAGTTGTGTGCTCATAATCAGTCCTGGGATTTTCTTTCGAGGTTTTGTGGTGGGGTCACATGTAATAGCTCCTTGGGAGATCCGATAGGTTGGGTTGTGTGCCTTTAATCAGTCTTGGGATGTTCTTGCGAGATTTTGTGTCGTACATAATAAGTCCTGAGAATTCCATAGTATGGTCAGTGATGATGAAGACCTACAGGTGGTGGGCCTACATCCAGTATGAAAAAGGACTGGCTCTGTAGAACTTCCTATGATGAGTAGATTCAAAGATTGATTGAGATAGCAGCAGCAGTGACGACGAAGATGATTCGAGGACGATGATTCGCTAATGATGATCCAGAGAAGAAGACTTGTGCTAGCATATCTATGTCGAGAAATACCTTCCTAGTTAAGAGGGAGTGTTGATGTATATGTAACTTTAGAATGTATTTCACCTATGTATTTCATCTATGTATATTTTACTCCTATAGAGTTGTGGTATTCCTCTATAAGGAAGTGTCGTCTTTTGTATTGACAAGTGTCGCAAGTGTCGTAACTTGCCAATGGGTTATTAGACCACCATGTGTGGGGTCGGCCCTGATTAAGTTAACCATGGGTTATTAGGCTAAGCTAGACAAGTTGGCCCCATTAGTTTATTGGGCAGGACAGGACAAGTATAAATAGAGATTGGGAGATCTCTATTTGGACATCGCATTATTCACTGGTACATCACTTAGAAATTGGTGCACTAGTTGAGGAGGAGGAGGAGCTGCTAGTAGAAGACTATCTCTTGTACTTTGGTTGTATCTTTGCTCTTTCTATCTTTGAGGAAGTTGTGGGGTTTTCACCTTTATGGTTTTCCCCAGTGAAACTTTGTGTGTCTATTGTCTCATGTGATTGCTTGGTATGATTTATATGCATTGTTATACTTGATATGTTGTACATGTTATTCTCTCAATAAAGATCCTAGAGTATATGTGAATTTATGCTAACAAATTAACATACACTTGTATTTTCTGAGTATTTTTGCACATGGGTAGCTAACATGGATAAAAATTGCCAAGACACATCTTTTTGCATTAGTTTCATTGAGGTATCACCTTTTTTTGTAACTAGGGGAATTGAAAAAATGGGATGGGGTTGGTGCTCGTGTGACACGGGGTCCAAGGGTTCAATATAGTATGCTACCACTGTAACCCTAGGTGAAACCAAACAACCCACAAGCATGGGGCACAGGTAAGATGAGGTGATTTGAACTTGTGACCTCCATTTACAATATATCCTTCATATCATGTGAATTTCCAATTGAGCTACACCCTTGTAGGCATTGATTTATGCTTATGGGAGGGAAGGGGGGTAGCGAATCTTTTCCTTGTCCATAGAATCAATCTCACATGCATGAGTCTAAACCTCCACCTTTCCACTTAGGTCGATTATTACCTATTGAACTCATCTATGAGAGATTACATGGATAGATAAAGGCATTTGAGCTCTAGGTAATCCCAACTAGCTTTTGATGCATTACTGAGTAATTAAAATTACCTTCACTATTAATTTGAATTTCTTAACTGTATAAATTTGGTGAATGATTATGTATTGCATTGGAAATATCATATTTGATGAGCTATTGTAACTATTATGTTAGTGCTAAAGATAGCTCTCGACTGCAAGAGGGCCAAGCTTAACACATCTTAAGCTCTAAGGCTTGAATAAAATTTGAATGGGTTTGGTTTGTAATAGTAGAAGAGGAAATTGACGGGTAGATGAATGACCAATACTCAGGAATAAAAATATGTACTAATAGGTATATACAAAGGATCGTAAACAAGGATGGTGTAGAAGCATATAAATAAAAATAGTATGTATGCACAAGCCAGCTATGAACCAGGTATATAATCACAAACAGTTAATTACATATCCAATAAAGAAAAACCTTTAAAGAAGAAAAACATTCTGTGTAAAGGAGGGATACAAACACATATATCTGTAATGAGAAACTAGATAGAAACAATATCAATCGTAAAAATCATCACAGAAAGATCAAAAACATTGAAACAGTGTCTGCATGATTTAAAGTCAAAAAAATGGCTCATTTCATATTTTTCATCCTTCTTATATGCCTCACAATACACTTACAGGTTTCAAAGCAATATTCAAACCACTGAGTCTTGACCCTTTACAATAATTCATAGCCTCTCTCAGCTGGAACCCCTCTGCCCTTGTAGATTACAGTATTTATAAGAGAAAATATAAAGAACAAGCTATTTCATAGCCTTTGGGACTCTTTTCCACCTAAAAATAAATGACTTCTAAATTTAATCACAAAACATCTGGAGAGATTCTGATTAGCTGCCAGTTGATCCTTCGATTTCCTTTGAAAACTAAAATTCGAACTGCATAACTTATGCCTTGAAATCAGGGATCTCTGCTTCCAAGTGTTTTTCCTTCGAATACTTTGCCACCTATATCCTTGAAAATTTAAACAAAGATAAGCTTTGTCTCGAAACCTGACATTTAATGTTGATTTTGTGCCTGGGAATCTGGATTCAAACCATTGTTGACTGCCTGAAAATTAGGATCTTTATCCATTTGTTATCAATTTGAAAACTAGAAACGATCTGGCTATTAATTTTGTGCACTGAAATTGGGAAATCAAAAGATATATGACAAGCTTGGGAAAGCTTGATTTCCCTACTGTCCTGAATCTGGAGGGGTTTAAATTTTATCCATATCATTGTCAAAGAATGCACTACCTTAAAATGTTATGTCATCGGGAAATAAACAATGCCTGATCAAGAAGAACAGGAAAGTAGAGTAACATAGATATTTGGGTGTATGCCTTACAGCTGTAACATGAATACTTTTCTGACAACAAATAGTTGCAGAAAAAACCTATTCTTGCAATTCGGTTCTTCCAACCTAGTATGGGATTTCCTGACACCTTCTTACTTATATCATTCGTAAAATGATTGCAATTTTTTGCAATGAGATGATAGGATTCACCATTGTAACTGCCTGTCATATGTTCAATGAACTGTCAGAATTCAAATGGAGACATATCTACAAATCCCAATGAAATAGAGTGCCTAAATATGAAGCATGGAAAACTCTTGGGTTCCACTTCAAATACTCCATCGGTAGGGTAATCATACACTCCAAAAGCATATTCCACACCATGGGCTTCAATACCATAATGATAGATGTTGACTAGTAGATGTAATTGTTCAAAGGGGTCAGATCATAGACATTCGAAAATTGAGCTCAACTGCTGCTGCTAGAATCAGAATCTGAAGTGGTTCTAATCGGTCTCATTGTTCAGCCTTCATAATGCGGAAAATCATTGTCAGTTGTGCATGGGAGCTCAGATATGACTACATAATCTCTTTTAAAAACTTCAACAAGCCAAGTATTACTCCTTTGATTCTGGAATTGACATTGGTTTCTTTCCTGTCACTTATGTGCCGGATACTGGGCTATCAATATTGGATTATAGACCACGTACTCACAGTTCCTAAATGTTCTACCTTAACATAGTGTTTTTTGTGCTTTAAATGAAAGTTTTGACAGGTTTAAAATACTCATCAACGTGTAATGCAAATCCTTAAACCCATAGATGTTAAATTCTTGAAGCTTGGTGTTTACTTTTTTGATGCATAGCGCCATACCTGGAAACTCGAGAACTTAGCCTTTTATTATTTGGACATACATTCAACACTTCCTAAATTCCAATTATAACACTTGGATGTCCAACTTTAAACTGAATTCAATGACAACTTGGTGGAGTCTATCCCTTTGGTGCACTTAACATTGGGCATTTGACATTTTGTGTCTCTCTGACATCTTTTCAGAGGAGTTGGGAACTTAGCATGAAACATAGAATCGAATATGGGGCCTAGGGACCTTTTATACAAATTGCATATTAGCCTTAAAGGGTCTGAGGATACACAAAGCCAAGTTGACAAAAACTCAATTTTTTGACAAAGATGGTAATAGAATTCCTAGTGGCGAAAATGAATTGTCCCTCTTTGCATGCGCACTGGCAGAATCCATAAATCTTGATGTGGGACAGATCTGGTACCAACATCTGGCTCTGGATGGGGATGGCATGCTCCCTATGAGCTACCAAGAACAAGAAGACCAAGTGCCTTTTCCAATCCATCTCTGCAGGCTGTAACAATGCTCTGCTTACGATTCACTGAAAGCTGAGAATACCAGTGCCATTTTCCATTGAGCTAGAGTCTTATTAGCATCTAAACTTCTACATATCATAACAAGCTAAAGAAGGAAACTGTTGAAAACAACTGCATACTAGAAACTAGTTCATGTACTGCAAATTAAAAAAAACTTAGACCCAACTACTCATGCATTGAGCTTATTTATAAACAAGTACTAATCTAATCATCTGAACTCTAGTTGATCAAGTGTAATTCCATTTCCAATGAAACCGGTTTAAAAACTGACTTAGCAATTGAACTCCTGGAATATGCTTCTCTAAAATAAAAATTGAAAAACTTATAGGAAACTCATCATGAATTTGAAACCGATATTTACAGCTGAACAAAAATGAATGACCTGAGCTGATAAAAACCTTCAGATAAGCAGCTACTGGATCATAAAAACAATTAGAAACCATGTTTTGATTAAATACCTCTGTTTCATGTTCAAGATAAGTGAACTTCCTGTGGATAAGCGCTAACCTCATTGTTTCCATAAAAGAAAATATTTCACAATCATCTGAAAACCAATTTTTACTTTCCAAGGTATGCTTATTGAATTCTGTATTGAGGGTCTCGCACATATCTTCATACTGACCATTAGAAATGTTAATCTCATAAGAAAAATTTTGAGAATTTTTCCGAGTCAACAAAATCTCATATTCTATCTCGAGTGCTTTAAGAAGCTTCTTCAAAAACCAAAATTTATCTTCTTCACTATAGATGTTACAAGAGTCTAAGTAAGAAGATAAATCTTCATTCCATTCATCATCATCAGAATAAATCGATCCTTTGAAATTTTTAAGAAAAGCAAGGTCTGCCACGAAATTTGTTACCTTGATTGATGAAGTAACTGGATTAGTAGCTGAACTCACCATTATGGACCCAGTGGAGTCACCCATAGATTCATCTATAATGAAGTTGGAGTTGCCAGGTAGAAAATCACAGCCAAACTGATGTCCTACCCTGTCTACCATCAAGAGCTGGATCTGATCGTTGTGGTTCTTCCTGGGGAATATAATATTCAATTATGCCCCTGGCAACGATGCCAGAAGATGTTAGTGCTAAAGTTAGCTCTCGACTACAAGAGGGTCAAGCTTAACACATCTTAAGCTCTAAGGTTGGAATAAAATCTGAATGGGTTTGGTTTGTAATAGTAGAAGAGGAAATTGAAGGGCAGATGAATGACCAATACTCAGGAATAAAAATATGTATTGATAGGTATATACAAAAGATGGTAAACAAGGATGATATAAAAGCATATAAATACAAACAGTATGTATGCACAAGCCAACTATGAACCAAGTATATAATCACAAATAGTTGATTACATATCCAATAAAGAAAAACCTTTAAAGCAGAAAACATTATGTGTAAAGGAGGGATACAAACACATATATATGTAATGACAAACTATATATAAACACTATCAATCGTAAAAATCATCACAAAAAGATAAAAAACATTGAAACAGTGTTTGCATGATTTAAAGTAAAAAAAACTGGTTCATTTAGTATTTTTCATCCTTCATACAGTCCTCACAATACACTTACAGTTTTCAAAGCAGTCTTCAGACTACTGAGTCTTGACCCTTTACAATCATTCACAGCCTCTCTCGGTTGGAATCCCTCTGCCCTTGCAAATTACAGTATTTACAAGAGAAAATATAAAGAACAAGCTATTGCATAGCCTTTGGGAATCTTTTCCACCTAAAAATAAATGACTTCTAAATTTAATCACAAAAGATCTGGAGAGATTCTGATTATCTGCCAGTTGATCCTTTGATTTCCTTTGAAAACTAAATTCGAACTGCATAACTTATGCCTTGAAATCAGGGATCTTTGCTGCCAGGTGTTTTTCCTTCGAATACTTTTCCACCTATATCCTTGAAAATTTAAACAAAGATAAGCTCTGTCTCGGAACCTAGCATTTAATGTTGATTTTGTGCATGGGAATTTGGATTCAAACCGTTGTTGACTGCCTGAAAATCAGGATCTTTATCCATTTGTTATCAATTTTGAAAACTAGAAACAATCTGGCTATTAATTTTGTGCTCTGAAATTGGGAAATCAAAAGAGATATGACAAGCTTGAGAAAGCTTGATTTCCCTACTATCCTGAATTAGAGGGGTTTAAATTTTATCCATATCATTGTCAAAGAATGCTCTGCCTTCAAATATTCTTCCATCGGGAAACAACCAATTCCCGATCAAGAAGAACATGAAAGTAGAGTAACACAGATATTCGGGTGTATGCCTTACAACTGTAACATAAATACTTTTCTGTCACAAATAGTTGCAAAAAAAACCTATTCTTGCAAGTCGGTTCTTTCAACCTGGTATGGGATTTCCAGTCACCTAGTTACTTATATCATTCGTAAAATGATTGCAATTTTTTGCAATGAGGTGATAGGAATCACCATTGTAACTTATTTCCATATTTTCAATGAACTATCGGAATCCAAATGGAGACATTTCTACAAATCCCAATGAAACAGAGCGCCTGAATATGAATCCTAGACAACTTTTGGCTTCCATTTCAAATACTCCATTGGTAGTAATCATGCACTCCAAATCATATTCCACACCATGGGCTTCAATACCAAAATGATAGATGTCGACCAATACATGTAATTGGTCAAAGGGGTCAAATCATAGACATTTGAAAGTTGAGCTCGGCTGTCGTTGTTGGAATCAGAATTTGAAGTGGTTCTAATTGGTCTCATTGTTCAGCCTTTAGAATGCGGAAAATCATTGTCAGTTGTGCATGGGAGCTCAGATATGACTACATCATCTCTTTTAAAAGCTTCAGCAAGCCAGGTATTACTCCTTCGATTCTGGAGTTGTCATTGGTTTCTTTACTGTCACTTATGTGCCGGATACTAGGCTATCAATATTTGATTATAGGACACATACTCAGGGTTCCTGAATGTTATACCTTAACATGGTGCTTTTTCTGCTTTAAACGAAAGTTTTGATAGGTTTAAAATATTCATCAACGTGTAACGCAAATCCTTAAACCCATAGATGTTAAATGCTTGAAGCTTGGTGTTTACTTTTCTATGCATAGCGCCACACCTGGAAAATCGAGAACTTGGCTTTTTATTCTTTGGACATACATTCAACACTTCCTGAATTTCAATTATAACACTTGGATTTCCAACTTTAAACTGAATTCAATGATAGCTGGGTGGAGTATCTCCATTTGGCGCACTTAAAATTGGGCATTTGAAATTTTGTGTCTTTCTGGCATCTTCTCAGAGGACTTGGGAACTTAACATGAAACATAGACTTGAAGATGGGGCCTAGGGACCTCTTATAAAAATTGCATATTAGCCTTAGCAGTTCCAAGGGTATACAAAGCCAAGTTGACAAAAACTCAAATTTTTGACAAAGATGCTAATAGAATTCTTGGTGGCGAAAATGAATTTTCCTTCTTTGCATGCGCGCTGGCAGAATCTAGAAATTTTGATGTGGGACAGTTCTGGTACCAACATATTCTTTCATGGGATAATAAATATTATGTTCACTAAATTTTGTCTATTGTCTCCATTATTTTTCATTTTGCTTCTTCACTATCTTTCAGACCCTTGAAAAAATTTTACACTTCCTCGAAGGAGTGAGAGGGAAATCCAATGCAACTATACATCCTAGCAAATTTCTAACCAACAAGTGCATTCATTGAAACATGTATTACTACCTCATTGTGAAAATGTTAGCACCTCTACCAGGCAATTGAAAGAGTTTTTAATGCTACTATTTTCCCTCACTGAGTGAAATGAAATCACCTTCACCAGTAATTTAGAATTTGAAGTAATTGGAAGAAACTATCATGAATAAAATAATTGTTATAGGACTCATCAAGAATCTCCAGAGAAGTGTTGAAGGAGTATATTTAAACACTTCTAAAATAAATCAATTCCAAAGGAGTTAGTAGGTTATGAGGTTTCCTTTGGGGAAGTAATTTTCAAATGAATAAAAAGCTTATAATTGCAACATGATGTATGGAAAACATATATGGATGATAAACCACGTGGTTGACTATGAATCTAGATAAGGACAAAACATATGAATGTAAACTATTCCTTTTTAGAAAATAGGAAAAAGTGGGAATTCAAGAGTCACAAAATAGCATGAAGGAAACTCATGACTCCACAATACAATTGTGTAAAAGGTCATAAATATAATTGACATGGAGAAAACTGTTTTTTTCTATTGCAATGTTAGGAACCTATGTCAACCCTTCTCTTTACTATGTTAGTATATTGTTGTTGGACGCATATGCTTTGTAAGTCATCCCGTAGTATTTGTTGATCCGTAGTTTATATTAGCCCATAGTATTGACCCATCGTATTGGACGCATATGCTTTGTAAGTCGTCCTGTAGTATTATATGTCCCATGGTTTTGACTCATAGTATTGGGCATAGACTTAGTATATAAGTGTGTGTTGAGGTCATTGAAGGCACCGTGAAGTTAATTGTATTGAGCTTGCTCAAAGGAGGTTGCCCCCTCGAAGTGGCCCGTGATCAATATAAAAGCGATTATGTTCTATTATTTCTGATATCTCGTGTATTTGCATTAATTAATTATTGCAGGTACATCACATGCAACTTTTGTAAAGTTTTTTATGAATTTCTAATATGGGGAAGTATTCAAGTCCAAGTTTTGGAGAAGCCTACATTTTGATGCAATGAGTTGTGAACTATTTCAGTTGCCTATTTCATATTTGGATTGCTATAATATTGTGTCATTTTTGTTATATACTATTTTAATGGAAGCTTGCATTGTTATTTTTCTTTTCTGAATATGTTTTTTCTTATATGGTGAATGCAATGATACGGTTAGTAGATTACTTACTGATTTATCTTGAATTTAGTTTTGGAAATGATTATAGGGATGTATATTTGCTATATTTTTCACCAGTTAGATATAGATTACAACTACATCTTGCACATAAGTTAGAAGCATTATTTCATTTTTCAACTCACTCATTCCATTTCCATGATAAAATAGAAAATATTGGGAATATTCAAAATACAAATGGGTTCTCTAATTTAAATGATGTGCATCCTAATTGAGACTTCACATCAAATAGAACCCCTACTATTAAGAAGGAAATTTTCCCATGTTAATAAAATTGGTGCTAGAATCAAGACTTGAAATATATGAAAAGTAGAGAAACTCCTTGTTCATGCATTGTAGCTTCCATTCCAAATATCTAGCTTATGAACTTTAAAATCACCATATTCCTATGAGAGATGATTATTTAAATGTCGAAGATATATTGGAGGGTACTTCTATTTCCTTTTTATAATTTTGAGTCTACTCCTATAGAAAAAAGAAATTACATTTTTGCTCACTATAAGGTAAACACCATTTGTTCAATTACTTAGGCATATACCCAACAAGTTGAAAAACTGCCCACTAATCCATTGCTACCTAGGGAAAAAATAGCCTATATGAATGTGATTCAGACCATATATAGTCTTTGGATTGATTCCATATAAAACTTGGTGGAACTCACTCTTTAAGAGGTCCATGAACCACTTGATGTTATCCCACCATTACCCCCAACTTCACCTCACTCTTCTTATTTGAAACCCTTGAGGCTAAGATTAATAGGAGAAATTACTAGATCCCATAGAATTTAATAGATAACCAAATGGACCATAATCTACCTTTTCATTAATGTTCTAGGATGACTTAAAATTAGTACAAAAACTTCATGACCTACCTAATAAACTAACTTACACAAATTGGAATGATTTCAAAAATAAATTTATTACTAAATTTGGTGAAGAAAAAACTCTTACTAAATTGATGAAAGAATTAATAATTATCAAAATGAACAAGAAAGAACACATTAAAAACTTAATCAACATTTTATTACCATTCATATTAATTTTCAGCAAGCTATCAGCAAGGTGATGAGGTGACAATTAAGTACTATAAATCTTCCTTTCATGCATCTATTGATATGTTTGTTAAAAGGGATAGTAAAACTACTCTACTACACAATTTTGAAGAATCTAAACAAAATTGAAATGAAAATGTTCACTTTAGAAGTAAATCTAAAGGCCATGAGTAACAAAACTTTGAATGCACAAAAAAAAACCTATTTTTTTTAATAAACCTATAGGAAAGGAACCCACGGACATAGAGGGTGTTCTTGAGTTTGTGAGGAAATGTCCAATGAAGTTGTCGACTTAAAAAAGAACTCTATTTTAGGAGAATCTAATAAAAAACCCTTAGAATGTTTCACTAGAAAGTCATCATGTCCTCAAAACCCGTAGAACCTTCTAATCATAACCTAAATTTGCAAGTAGGGATGAATAATTTATGCATTTGTTTATCAATATAATAATTATAATAAAACATGTTGTTAGTGGGTTAATTCGAGGACCTTAGTGATAAATCAATTCCTTGATAATGGTCACAATCTAAGAAACCTATCCACAAAAAAGAGACTAAAGAGGATCCTAGTGAACATGAATAACTAGTGAACAAACCATGATCCTTTGAGACAAGTATTTTGGTATTTTGGTCATATTGACAACTCCAAATAAGATGTAATAGTGGAGGAATTGCACACAAATCACTCAATCCTTAGATATTACCAATAGAGAAGAAAATGTCTTATCAAACCTAGCATATGGGAAAGGAAAATTCTTGCCTCTTTCTATTTCTACAAAACTAGAACAATGTCAAAATCAAAGAAATACACAAACTTTACCTAGAACAACAAAACCATAGCAAAATATTTTCTCATATAAACAATGGAATACGTTGTTATCAAAAACATAAATAAAACTAAGGAAGTTTTTTTTATGCATTGCATTTTCAACATTCCTCAACAGCTAACTCTTAATAAAAACAGAAGTCGATGGAAAATAAACAAGATAAAAACCATAGAACGCTATTGTAAATAAAGCTATGAGAGGCACGCATTCAAGACCAGATAACCTTCATTTCCTTTTTACTTATGATATTTTTAATTACAATGTACACAACTATGTAGAGGACTTAGGAGCATCTTCTGGCCAATAATATTGATTTTCTGCAACGTACAGAGGGAGAAAAAACTCTTTACGAAGTTTTCCACTGTGTTTGGAATAAATTCTGAATAAAATTGATTAAAAATCACACCCTGCAGTTTGGAATATCAACAGCCCAAGCATGTATCTTGGACTCATCTTGAAAAAGTTGTTTGTATGTTGTAGTAAGCCCTGCAATTTCAATGCTTTCGTGGAACTTTCAACTTGGTTGTGAACATTGATTACTGGACATATTCTTCGATGTATAGGCCACTGGGGTCTTGTACCTGCAACAATATATTTCTTTGAATAGGAAGACTATCTACTGAAAATATATTTCTTTGAATAGGAAGACTATCTACTGAAAATATATATCAAAGAGGTAAAGTGTGTTATTTAAGAAAAAACAAAAACAAAAATTTTAATTTTAATTAAAAAAATTACATTCATCCTTTTTTGTTTCATTAGAGTTAAGAACATACTCAGATAGACTTAAGAGTACACAAACTTGGATATTTACAACTTTCAAAAGGAATACACTTTAAATGATAGATTACCATTATATAATCTTTTGATAACTTCAAAAGGTTCCAACAATGGCAAACCAAATGATTAAATTATTACATGGCGTGGATTTGTCTAGATAAGCAAATTCTTTATCACTTAAGAAATTATGAGATTACGAGTTCTTTAACGCTGGAGTTGTCAGAATCTTAATATAATGAAGAACACATATTGTGTCGTCGGTCATGACCAATTGGGTACAAAAATAACATGTCCTCGCAATATGAAAGGCTTGTAAATGATAATCCCCTAAAATGTTTGGCAAAATATTGGGTAACTTCTTGATGTCGTATTCGCCCAACTGGCGGTCGCGCAGGACGTGGAAGAGATTAATAGATGATGAGTATTGTTTCTGTTGAGGTTGGACTTCATTGTGGAGATGAACAGAGGTAGAAAGTGATGCAGATATCCCATTCGTAGCTATGTCTGGTTGTTTCCATGACATCAGATTTTCTTCATTTTCCTCCGTCCGCCTTTTCTTTTCTGCCATGGCTTCATCTTCTTCATTTTCTTCCCTTGGCCTCTTCTTTTCTGCGGCTCCATCTTCTTTTTCATTTTCTTCCCTGGGCGTCTTGTTTACTGCCGTGGCTTCATCTACTTCATTTTCCTCCCTTCGCTTTAAATGGTCTTCCATGGTTTGACCCTGACCTTGTTCATGGTCTTCTATTTTCTTTTTATTCTTTAAATGGTCTGCCATGCCGTGATCTTTCACTCCCCCTATGTGATAGATTTTATAATAGCAGTAGTATATTTGATTTCAATTATTCTCCGCAGAAACAAATCAAGCTTTGTTCTATTATCTTTATCAATATGGACAAATGCTTCATAACTAAACGTTCTCATAAATGAGTAGTTTACCTTTTTACCTACCCATGCATCCTCTAGAATGCCACCATCCAAAGCACTTGAAGGTCCTCTATTTATTAAATAAACAACAGTATTTACAACATTTGCCAAAAACTATAAGGGCAACCCTGCATGCAATCTCATACATCTTGCACACTCCATGATCGTTTTGTTCATCCTTTCAGACACACCATTTTATTTTGGTGATCCTGGGACTGTCTTCTCTCTATGAATCCCATGGTATGAACAGTAATTATCAAACTCCTTGCCACAGTACTCACCTCCATTATCAGATCTAAGACACTTCAACCTTTTTTCTGTCTCATTCTCAACCAAAGCTTTCCACTTCTTAAAAGTAGCAAACACATCAGATTTTTGTTTAATGCAATAAACCCAATTTTTCCTAGTTGCATCATCAATAAATGTAACATATAAATGAGAGCCACCAAGAGATTGTACCTGAGCTGGTCCCCATACATCTGTATGCACAAGCTCTAACTTTTCATTCTTCTTCTGTTTCCCAACCCTGAGAAATCTGACTCTCTTCTGTTTTCCATAAACACATGTCTCTCAGAATTCCCCTTCTCACTCATGTGGCCAAGCCTATGATGTCACAATGTTGTATCTATTCCTGTGGAATCTAAAGAGATAGAATGGTCAGTATTATGAGGACATAAATACAACATACCTACCTTGTCTCCTTTTTCTATCACCATTGATGCTTTAGTGATCTTCCACCACTTTTCTCCAAATGTAGATAGACAGCCGCCATCTCCCAACTACCCTATTGAGATTAGATTTCTTTTCATAGCAGGAATATCCCTTACATCTTTCAACATCCAATCAATTCCATTCTTAACTTTTATCCATACCTTACCCATTCCAACATTTTTACATGGCTCATCATCATTCAATAAAACATGTCCAAAATCGCCTGGAACGTAATCATGAAATTATTTCCTATGGGGTGTAGCATGACATGAAGCCCCTGAATCTACTACCCAATAATCACTAGTATTATCTAATGCAAGAATCAAATTATCTTGTAGCACATCACTTGCTACATTTGATTCCTGGGTAGTTTCTTGCTGTGCATCTCCTTTCTTCTTTAGAGATTTGCAGTCTTTCTTCAGATGTCCTTTCTTTCCATGGTTCCAACACTCTATCTTTCCCAGTCTAGACTTGGATCTTCCCGTTTTAGAATTCCCATGATTACCTTGGCTCTTTCCTCTCTCCTTTTGTCTTCCCCTGCTCTCCATGGTCAACACATTACCTGATGTCTCACCTGTGCTTTTTCTTTGCATTTCCTCACTAAGAATAACACCAATAACATCATCAAATTTCAAGGTGTTTGAACCAGAGACAGAGTTACTTACAGCCATGACCAAGCTATTCCAAATTTCTGGCAATGAACACAAGTTTAGAAGAGCCCTAACCTCATCATCAAAGTTCACACTTACAGAACTTAGTTGATTTGTAACCATATTAAACTCATTTAAATGATTAGTAACAAATCTACCTTCAAACATCTTCATATTAAATAAACGCTTCATTAGAAATACCTTGTTGGAGGCTGAGGGTTTTTCATATAGCTTACCCAATGCGCTAATCAAACCCTCTGTTGTCGTTTCTTTTGAGATATTGAAAGCCACCGACGAAGCCATGCTTAGCCGTATTGTTCCTAGAGCCTTTCTGTCAAGAACCTCCCATTCTTCGTCCTTCATGGCGACCAACTGCTTTTCTCTTCCTCCCAATGGCAGGAATAGATCCTTCTGGCACAAATAGTCCTCCATTTGCATCTTCCATTACTGGAAGTTTTGGTCGTTAAACTTCTTGACCTTAAAATTTCCTTCTTCTGCCATTGCTCCCACTTGAACCAGAAACCCTAGCTTCATGTGGGTTTATCTTCCAAATAGACCTTTGGATCTGATACCAATTGTTAGAAAATTAGGATCGCAGAGCAATAACAATAAACAAAAATGAAAAATATAATCACACATACACATTACAAGAGAGATACGGATATATCGTGGTTCACCCAAATGGGATACGTCCACACCCAAGTTCCCAGTCCTTATTATTATACCGTCCAACAAAGTGAATGGATACAACCTGTAGCACAACTGCTGCACTTCCTCTTCACTGTCTCACAGTCTCTCTTCTGGATCTCACAGATCTTTACAATGCATAATACCTAATACATCAACCCTAGCCATGTTACAATGAATTTCTTTTATAAGGGAAATACAATGGGAAAATACCATGGGTTACCCAAAAACATGGGCCCGAAATCTGTTGGCGAAACAGCCCAAAAACATTTCTCGGGGGCACTGTCCCCCAACCAGGGGGGTGTCAACACCCCCCTGGACCCCATGGGATCATGCTAGGATCATAACCAATTGGCTCCCCTAAACTGAATTGTTCACATACCATCCTGAAATCATTTGACAGATGTGGATTCCAAACACATGGGATTCTACAATATCTAGTCATCGAGTTGGGAGGTAATACGGTTTCCATTAACGTGGAAGTAGTCGCAGATCCATTGGATTACAACTTATTTCTTGGTCAAAATTGGTTCTATGTTATGGTTGTGCTCGCATAATCTGTCATCCGCATTATGCAATTTCCCTTCGCCAGGACTACTTGGAATCCATAGATGAAGGAGAGATGGTGGTGGAGGGTGGAGCGGACCTTGAGGTTTGGATCAGTCTATTTCATTCCCCATTCCATTTTATATTGACTCTGCAAATGAACTTTTGGGTAAGTTCAAAAACTTTTTTCCTTTGTTATTAAAATTTGTAACTTAAGAGGATATTATTAATTTTTTGGTTGATGGGGACAATGCCTCTCCGGGTTGTATTCAACCTAGGGTTTCGATGGTTCCTAAAAATATTTTTCCCACTTCTTGAGTTGTTGATTCCCCCTATACTGGATAATCTTGAGGAGTATGCTTTACCTTCAATCCATGACCTTCCTTTTTTGGTTGGTCCTATTAGAAGTGAAATTTTGGGTTTTTGTATTTCCTCCTCTCCCATTTTGAATGATTCTTTGTCTAGCCCTCCATTTTCTGATCCTGGGGATAATGTGTGTGGTTCTTCCCCATCTTTGTTTAATGTGGTTTCTCACATTGTATCAAGGGAGGGGGTGGATTCCTCTAAACCATTAGTGCAGTATACCCCACTTTCAGATAAGATCCCTATTCATATTTTTGTTGGACCTTCTATTGACTCTGAGATTGGGGTTTCTTATGTCTCTATCAGATTCTCCAATGTTACCAATAGAAAGAATCGAAACAAGCATAATGTTTTGGCTGGATTCTGGATTCAAATGATAAACGAGTTAACCCTAAAATTTATGACATCTCTTCCATCTCCTCTGCATTAAACCTATCTTCTCCAAATGGGTCACTTAGAGCAACTGAAGGAACACAGGATGTTTCTCAATTTTAATTGTTTCAGTCAACAATCGAGGGATAGGAATCCATCACAAAAAGGTTTCCCTAAGGAGGATTTTGGACTCTTTGAAACCGGATGTTATACTCTTGCAAGAAACCATGCATTATGGTAGTGACACGTGTGATTTTTTTCTTAAACTATGCCCTAATTGGAAATGTTGTGTAGTGGATGCCATCAGTCATTCTGGGAGTCTCCTGGTCTCATGGAACCCTTGAGTGGCTGAATTATCTGCTTTTCAAACATGTGTAGGAATAAAAATTGAAGGTCGTTTCAGAGGGATTGATCAAAATTTCAGTATTCTAAACGTATATGGGCCATATCGAAACAAACATTTTTTCTCAGATCAGGTCTTCTCTACAGGAACACTTCATGATCGAAACCTTATATTGGGCACCAATCTTAATTTTACCCTTTCTTCAGATGAGATATGGGGTTCGAGTCGACTCTCTGATCCCTTAACATCCTAATTGAAATATCATTTCGACTCTTTGGGTCTTATCGATATTCTTCCTTCCTTTATGGTTCCAACATGGAACAAGGGCCGGGTTGGAAATATGGGAGTGGCCAAACGTCGCTTGGATCATTTTATGATGAATGGGTGTTTAACATGTATTTTTGGAAGGTATATATATCATGGAGTGAACCTACATGTTTCTCAGACCACAAAGGTATCTTTCTCCAACTGGATTTTCAAGCTACCAGATCTGTCTATCCATTTAAATTTAACAGTACCTTGTTGGATGATCAAGATTTTTGTGATCCGGTTCATAGTAAATGGAAGGCTTCGGATTGCTTGGAACACCATTCTCCACTTCTTCTAGTTATGAGGAAATTAAATGCTCTACGTATTTATGTGATTATATGGGACAAAAACAAGAGAAAGTCAATTACTGAAGATCTCTTGCAACAATCTGCAATTTCTCCATCTTTTGAACTTGTAAATCTCACTTATTTTCTCTTCTATAACATATAACGAGTTTTCCTTACTTCAACCCTCTCTCAACTTGCATCGTATCACATCTCGCCATGTTTTCTTTCCTCAAACATATCACAAGTTTCACCATCTTTGAAATTTTGGAGTTGAGCAACATTATGCACTAATGCCATTTCCTTTTCGAAACTACCTTGCAACCCCATCATTTAATGAAAATGTTTCAAAAAGAAAGAAAAGAAATTGAAACAATTGTGCTATGTGACAAATCACAAGGAGAAGCAACTTTGAAGGTGTCTTGGCTTGCGACAAACTGCAAAGATCAAAACTTAACGTGGGACACTTTATCGCAAAAAGATAAACCAGAAAGATGGTATTCAATGTTACAGGAGAGAAAAGGTAGAAGATAGTTTCCAACATGGCACATCACAAGGGAAAAATGATGATGGCCCATGAGACTTGAATAATTACATAATGTTATGGCCCATGAGACCTGAATAATTCCAAAATAGAATTAGCTAAGAATCCGCAGTGAAAATTCATGGCATTTTGACTACATTAATTAACCTACCGCAGGATCTCCACAAAATGTCGTAATTCCAAAATGTTTCAATTGTTCATACATGAATAATTCCAGAATTTTATGTCCCATGCGACCTGAAGTCTATTCTTTCAAAGATGGTATTTTTAGGGTAGCTAAGTCAATATTGTCAAGGAAGATGAAATAAAATTGGGTTCCATTATGAATTGAGGCTCCTTTTCACAATAGGATCCTTTGGATTGGAAATAGATCTACTGATAAGATTTAATATGCTAAGATAGAAAATAGCAGCATTACATTCCATTTCATAATAATAGCATATACAGGATCACTGAAGAAACAACAAGCATAGCATAAACACAAGAGACACAGATTTATCCTGGGAAACCCTCATGGGGTAGAAAACCCAGTAAAGCTTCCTCAATATAGATCACCAACAATATACAAATATGCAAACCAAAGACATGATCTCCTCCTCCACCATAGCAGACCTCTCCTCCACAAGTGCGCCTCTCTCTCAAGTGAGTGAGTGTATCAAATGAGGAACACACCTCCTCTATTTATACACTACTCTGACATATCTTTTACACAAGTACATGTAGGCTCGTATTTAACCATTACGTTAAATACCCTATTATAACTGACTGGGCCGACCCCACTAGGGTGATCTAACAACCCTTTGACCCACATAACACATACAGGGCCGACCCCCACTAGGGAAATCTAATAACCCAAGTTACCGCATTCCGACGGAGGAATAAACATCTCCAGATATACAATAAGATCTTTACGGAGGAATGAAACATCTCCGGAATAATAAAGTACAAATATAATATTCTTTGAAGTTACAATATTTCAACACTCCCCCTTAACGAGAAGGATATTATAACAGTATTTGCATGAGCAAGGAGTCATCAACATCATACATGATACATCTATAAATCATTGGAAGCTTTCTCAACATCATCAGTAACTCAAGCAGTTACTGGAACATCTTCAATAATGGAACATCAACATCTTCAGTACTGAGTCTTTATCTTCTGCAGCACTCGAATAGCTACAACAACATCAACATATGGATCCTCACGATCATCAGTATCGTCATCTCACGATCATCAACATCGTCATCACATGATCATCAGCATCGTCATCACACAATCATCAGCATCGTCATCACACGATCATCAGCATCGTCATCATATGATCATCAGCATCATCATCACACGATCATCAGCATCGTCATCATCGTCATCACACGATCATCAACATCGTCATCACACGATCATCAGCATCATCATCACACGATCATCAACATCGTCATCACACGATCATCAGCATCATCATCACACGATCATCAGCATCGTCGTCACACGATCATCAACATCGTCATCATACAAGTATCCATACCAATACAAGTATCCTCATCTTCAATATAAGTATTTATATCATCAATACAAGTATCCATACCGATACAAGTAACCACATCATCAATACAAGTATCCTATCGATACAAGTAACCACATCATCAATACAAGTATCCTACCGATACAAGTAACCACATCATCAATACAAGTATCCTACCGATACAAGTAACCACATCATCAATACAAGTATCCTATCGATACAAGTAACCACATCATCAATACGAGTATCCATACCGATACAAGTAACCACATCAACACACACAATCATATTACAGGATGATAAATCCTGCTCTCTTTAGGACATAGGTCCATGGATGATGCAATCCTGTCATGTACCTTTTGAACCGAGGTCTAAGGACGATCCAGTCCTACCATGTACCTTTTGAACCGAGGTCCAGGGACGATCCAGTCCTATCATGTACCTTTTGAACCGAAGTCCCGGGACGATCCAGTCCTATCATGTACCTTTTGAACCGAAGTCCAGGGACGATCCTGTCCTATCATGTACCTTTTGAACCGAAGTCCAGGGACGATCCAGTCCTATCATGTACCTTTTGAACCGAAGTCTAGGGACGATCCAATCCTATCTTTCAATTCTCGGAGACCTCATGTCTACGGCTCAATTCACAGGACCAAAAGTTCGAGGACGATCCAATCCCCTTACCTGTTCATTCAGGATTTTGTTCTCGGAGACATCATGTATATGGCTCAATTCACAGGACCAAAAGTCCAAGGACGATCCTATCCCCTTACTTGTTCATTCAGGATTTTGTTCTCGGAGACATCATGTCTACGGCTCAATTCATAGGACCAAAATTCCGAGGACGATCCAATCCCCTTACCTGTTCATTCAGGATTTTGTTCTCGGAGACATCATGTCTACGGCTCAATTCACAGGACCAAAAGTCCGAGGACGATCCAATCCCCTTACCTGTTCATTCAAGATTTTGTTCTCGGAGACATCATGTCTATGGCTCAATTCACAGGACCAAAAGTCCGAGGACGATCCAATCCCCTTACCTGTTCATTTAGGATTTTGTTCTTGGAGACATCATGTCTACGGCTCAATTCACAAAACCAAAAGTTCGAGGACGATCCAATTCCCTTACCTGTTCATTCAGGATTTTGTTCTTAGAGACATCATGTCTATGGCTCAATTCACAGGACCAAAAGTCTGAGGACGATCCAATCCCCTTACCTGTTCATTCAGGATTTTTTTCTCAGAGACATCATGTCTACAACTCTCTTGAGGATGATGCAATCCTATATGTCCATCAAGGACTTCATTTTCGAAGACATACGTCTATGGATCTCTTGAGGATGATGCAATCCTATATGTCCATCAAGGACTTCATTTTCGAAGACATACGTCTATGGCTCTCTTGAGGATGATGCAATCCTATATGTCCATCAAGGACTTCATTTTCGAAGACATACATCTACGGCTCTCTTGAGGATGATGCAATCCTATCATGTCCACCAAGGACTTCATTCTCGAAGAGATACGTCTACGGCTCCTTTTAGAACATGTGTTCAAGGATGATGCAATCCCCTTGTCACCTTAGACCCTCTCTAATGACCATCCATCAACCTCCCCTCTCTAATGACCATCCATCAACCTCTCTGTCGGAATCACCAATATAGGTATTCACATCATCGACCTCACTGTCGATGCAGGCAATCTCATCATAAGTGATCACATCACTCCCCCTTTCGAGGAGGGTCCTTCTGGACTATATTAAGTTTGTCTCGAAAACCTTTAGTTGAGGTAGAGGTTTGGTTAGTTCATTGGTAACTTGTTACAAATTCGAACTTTAATTCCTATCTGCACCATATCTCGTATATAGAAATGCCAGATCTCTATGTGTTTTTGACTTATCATGGAACACTGGATTCTTTGCCATTTTAGTACAACTCTGTTTGTCACATAGGATCACAGTTGGGTCCATCTCTAAGTCAAACAATTCTGAAGCCATGTTGTTTCACAATTAGCAGAGCAAGCAGCCATATATTCCGCTTATGCTAGACTGCTTCTTGCTAAACCACAAGATCATGGCTGATCCCAGACAATAACATCTTCTTGATGTGCTCTTCCTGTCTGATACACTTTCTGCTCAATAAATATCTGTGTAGCCATCTGAATTCATGATATCCATAGATCAAAGTCTATTGTATCCTTTAGGTACCTCATCTCATGCTTTGCAACTAACAGGTGAACACTTCTAGTTTCCACTAGATACTGACTCAAGGTGTTTACAGCAAGGCATATATCTGACCTAGTATTCGTTAGACACATCAATGACTCAATAATTTGTCTGTACAGAGTTATATCCACTAATTCTAATGAGTCATCTTCTAATAACTTCAAGTTGGAATTCATGAGAGTGACCATTCCAACACATTAAGTCCTTTTAATATTTCTCAACATACTTTCCCTGTTTGAGAAAGATTCCTTCTGAGCCTTGCCATACTTCCAGACCTAGGAGGTAATGCATCAATCTGAGATCTTTCATTTTTCATTTCTGCATCCATCTTCTTCTTTCTTTTCATGATCTGATTCTCATTCCCTATCAGAAAGATATCATCTACATACAATAATAGTATGATCCATAACCTTACGGTAAAGGTTAGGAATAACTTTACTTTTGGTAAAGCCCAAGCTTATCAAGAAACTGTCAATTCTCCCTTTGTGACTGAACATCATTCACACTCTGCATTGAATGATATTCTACATATCTATCTGTGCCATCTCTTGCTAGATGGGTCTACTGATATGGGACTCAATATCATTTGAACTCTGTGGTGAGTTCCTTCTTGCATCCATGCCATCTGTGTCTAGAAACCATATTCAACCTTGTAGCAAAGGTTGAGATCCACATTACCCATGGTGATCATTAAGCTCATCAATTGATTATCGATCCTGGGTACCCATACAGAACTTGATTCACACTTCTTCTTTAATTACACCATTAAGAGAATGGTCTTATCTAGCCACTTGGAGCAAACATCTTGTCATGATTCTCTTCCTCTTTCTAAGAGAAACTTCTAGCCGCGAGCCTTCTATAGTGTGTTTGATTTGTAAATCCTTTTGTTGAACATCCATCGCTTGTTCAGTGTTCATCATTCATCATGATGTTTCCTACAAATCAAAATTAAGTACATGATTAGTAATACTTCATAATCATCAAATCATGATAACCTATTATGCATACAGATATCATTTACATAGTTATGCAACTTATTTTTACCAATACTTTGGCACAACATTTTCCCATATCCTGTATGCATATAGTGGCTATCTAGATGCCTTCCATCTCTACCAGAACATACTATCGAGAGTTTGCACAGCTATCAGCATGTCAGCAAAGAGGTTTCATTCTAGACAAGCAACAATGGAATGTTTGTCCAACTTACCAATCATATGCATATTAGAAGTATACTATTCAATGCTCTATGAATATTTACACTCAGCATCATATATTATATGCATACAACCTATTACAGGCAATATCATTTACTATTTCAAATAAGAACTCAAATACTTATCTTTTATGTTTGTGTGGTTGCCTCAAATACTTATCTTTATGTTTATGTCATCACACGATCATCAGCATCGTCATCACATGGTCATCACACGATCATCACAGGATCATCAGCATCGTCATCACACGATCATCAGCATCGTCGTCACACGATCATCAACATCGTCATCATACAAATATCCATACCAATACAAGTATCCTCATCTTCAATATAAGTATTTATATCATCAATACAAGTATCCATACCAATACAAGTAACCACATCATAAATACAAGTATCCTACCGATACAAGTAACCACATCATCAATACAAGTATCCTACCGATACAAGTAACCACATCATCAATACAAGTATCCTATCGATACAAGTAACCACATCATCAATACGAGTATCCATACCGATACAAGTAACCACACCAACAAACACAATCATATTACAGGATGATAAATCCTGCTCTCTTTAGGACATAGGTCCATGGATGATTCAATCCTGTCATGTACCTTTTGAACCGAGGTCTAAGGACGATCCAGTCCTACCATGTACCTTTTGAACCGAGGTCCAGGGACGATCCAGTCCTATCATGTACCTTTTGAACCGAAGTCCAGGGAGGATCCAGTCCTATCATGTACCTTTTGAACCGAAGTCTAGGGACGATCATGTCCTATCATGTACCTTTTGAACCGAAGGCCAGGGACGATCCAGTCCTATCATGTACCTTTTGAACTGAAGTCCAGGGACGATCCAGTCCTATCATGTACCTTTTGAACCGAAGTCCAGGGACGATCCAATCTTATCTTTCAATTCTCAGAGACCTCATGTCTACGGCTCAATTCACAGGACCAAAAGTTCGAGGACGATCCAATCCCCTTACCTGTTCATTCAGGATTTTGTTCTCGGAGACATCATGTCTACGGCTCAATTCACAGGACCAAAAGTCCGAGGATGATCCAATCCCCTTACCTGTTCATTCAGGATTTTGTTCTCGAAGACATCATGTCTACGGCTCAATTCATAGGACCAAAAGTCCGAGGACGATCCAATCCCCTTACCTGTTCATTCAGGATTTTGTTCTCGGAGACATCATGTCTATGGCTCAATTCACAGGACCAAAAGTCCAAGGACAATCCAATCCCCTTACCTATTCATTCAGGATTTTGTTCTCGGAGACATCATGTCTACGGCTCAATTCACAGGACAAAAAGTTCGAGGATTATCCAATCCCCTTACCTGTTCATTCAGGATTTTGTTCTCGGAGACATCATTTCTACGGCTCAATTCACAAAAACAAAATGCCGAGGACGATCCAATTCCCTTACCTGTTCATTCAGGATTTTGTTCTCGGAGACATCATGTCTACGGCTCAATTCATAGGACCAAAAGTCTGAGGACAATCCAATCCCCTTACCTGTTCATTAAGGATTTTGTTCTCGGAGACATCATGTCTACAACTCTCTTGAGGATGATGCAATCCTATATGTCCATCAAGGACTTCATTTTCGAAGACATACGTCTATGGCTCTCTTGAGGATGATGCAATCCTATATGTCCATCAAGGACTTCATTTTCGAAGACATACGTCTACGTCTCTCTTGAGGATGATGCAATCCTATATGTCCATCAAGGACTTCATTTTCAAAGACATACGTCTACGGATCTCTTGAGGATGATGCAATCCTATCATGTCCACCAAGGACTTCATTCTCGAAGACATACGTCTACGACTCCTTTTAGAACATGTGTTCAAGGATGATGCAAACCCCTTGTCACCTTAGACCCTCTCTAATGACCATCCATCAATCTCTTTGTCAACATCACCAATATAGGTATTCACATCATCGACCTCACTGTCGATGCAGGCAATCTCATCATAAGTGATCACATCACTCCCCCTTTCGAGGAGGGTCCTTCTAGACTATATTAAGTTTGTCTCGAAAAACTTTAGTTGAGGTAGAGGTTTGGTTAGTACATCGGATTGGTAGAGGTTTGGTTAGTTCATTGGTAACTTGTTACAAATTCGAACTTTAATTCCTATCTGCACCATATCTCGTATATAGAAATGCCAGATCTCTATGTGTTTTTGACTTATCATGGAACACTGGATTCTTTTCCATTTTAGTACAACTCTGTTTGTCACATAGGATCACAGTTGGGTCCATCTCTAAGTCAAACAATTCTGAAGCCATGCTGTTTCACAATTAGCAGAGCAAGCAGCCATATATTCCGCTTATGCTAGACTGCTTCTTGCTAAACCACAAGATCATGGCTGATCCCAGACAATAACATCTTCTTGATGTGCTCTTCCTATCTGATACACTTTCTGCTCAATAAATATCTGTGTAGCCATCTGAATTCATGATATCCATAGATCAAAGTCTATTGTATCCTTTAGGTACCTCATCTCATGCTTTGCAACTAACAGGTGAACACTTCTAGTTTCCACTAGATACTGACTCAAGGTGTTTACAGCAAGGCATATATCTGACCTAGTATTCGTTAGACACATCAATGACTCAATAATTTGTCTGTACAGAGTTATATCCACTAATTCTAATGAGTCATCTGCTAAGAACTTCAAGTTGGAATTCATGAGAGTGACCATTCCAACACATTAAGTCCTTTTAATATTTCTCAACATACTTTCCCTGTTTGAGAAAGATTCCTTCTGAGCCTTGCCATACTTCCAGACCTAGGAGGTAATGCATCAATCTGAGATCTTTCATTTTTCATTTCTGCATCCATCTTCTTCTTTCTTTTCATGATCTGATTCTCATTCCCTATCAGAAAGATATCATCTACATACAATAATAGTATGATCCATAACCTTACGGTAAAGGTTAGGAACAACTTTATTTTTGGTAAAGCCCAAGCTTATCAAGAAACTGTCAATTCTCCCTTTGTGACTGAACATCATTCACACTCTGCATTGAATGATCTTCTGCATATCTATCTGTGCCATCTCTCGCTAGATGGGTCTACTGATATGGACCTCAATATCATTCGAACTCTGTGGTGAGTTCCTTCTTGCATCCATGCCATCTGTGTCTAGAAACCATATTCAACCTTGTAGCAAAGGTTGAGATCCACATTACCCATGGTGATCATTAATCTCATCAATTGATTATCGATCCTAGGTACCCATACAGAACCTGATTCACACTTCTTCTTTAATTACACCATTAAGAGAATGGTCTTATCTAGCCACTTGGAGCAAACATCTTGTCATGATTCTCTTCCTCTTTCTAAGAGAATCTTCTAGCCGCGAGCCTTCTATAGTGTGTTTGATTTGTAAATCCTTTTGTTGAACATCCATCGCTTGTTTAGTGTTCATCATTCATCATGATGTTTCCTACAAATCAAAATTAAGTACATGATTAGTAATACTTCATAATCATCAAATCATGATAACCTATTATGCATACAGATATCATTTACATAGTTATGCAACTTATTTTTACCAATACTTTGGCACAACATTTTTCCATATCTTGTATGCATATAGTGGCTATCTAGATGCCTTCCATCTCTACCAGAACATACTATCGAGAGTGTGCACAGCTCTCAGCATGTCAGCAAAGAGGTTTCATTCTAGACAAGCAACAATGGAATGTTTGTCCAACTTACCAATCATATGCATATTAGAAGTATATTGTTCAATGCTCTATGAATGTTTACACTCAGCATCATATATTCTATGCATACAACCTATTACAGGCAATATCATTTACTATTTCAAATAACAACTCAAATACTTATCTTTTATGTTTGTGTGGTTGCCTCCCGCTTGATCTTCTGTATGTGTTTTGAACTTCTATTCATTCTATACCACTGTGCATGCTCAAGTGTGCACTAGTGTCATCCTCATGATCTCATACAAAAACATACATTCATTAGTATATTCTCAAAAAATTCTAATTCTAAATAATCTTGAATATGTATAGTCATGATCATTAGTATTCAGGGTTTCAAGGAAGTCTTCTTTTACTCATGCATATTCTTGTTTGATCATAGTACTATTTTGGTCAGTTAAATCATCAATCAAGATAAGAGACATAATGTGCATAAACCCTTTATTAAATTTATTAATAAGAATAACCAATCATACCAAGTATACTTATATAGGGGATCCTAACACAAGGTAATATTCTAAGTTGACATAGGAAAACATACCTGGATTAGTATACCTGCTTAGTTATGTACAACATACCTAAACAATCTCTTCAATGATTTAGATATCCTGAGCTAGAACCTGCATGTCTCATAGGTTAAGCATAATATATCAAAGTCATACATACTTCGTAAGTAGAACAAAGATTATGGATGAGTCTTTGTCTTCATGTGGAACTTGATTTGTCTTTCGTGATGTACCTGAATCTTGTTAGCAGACAACATCAACCTCACACAACACCATAATGCATTAGTACAATCATATAGCCCTAATCAATGAATGTCTTCGATCATTCACATGCATTCATACTGTTACTACGGTGATAAGATAATTCTAACATTAATCAAGATTGTACTAACGAATAATATGAAGACAAACACATTATGAATTTAATCAGGAATCAGATTTCAAGACATACCTGAACCTCCTTGAGTCATACCTGTTGAGACTTCTTGTAGTCTTCTTATGTAAGGCCTTAGCCTCAACTCCCCCTGAAACTTGATCTAGAGCTTGATTAGGGTTTGCTAGAGAAACCCTAAAAATTCAATCTTTGACTTTCACACTTCTGAATGGAAGGAAGGATGTGTCTTGTTAAGCTGATCAAACTAGCATACTTCAATTTTGAAATCTCCAAAATTTGACCCCTCAAAATTGCCTTCGAAACTTCTAGATCTTCTGGACAGGAACCCGAACTAGGGTTTGATGAAGCCCACCCTTCTGTCCAATCAAAAGGTTCGATCCAAGGCTCTAAACTCTTATTTTTTTAAGGAGCTTCCAGCCGTGGTTACAGACTTCAAAAATTCCAACTTTTGCTGAAGCCCTAATTTTCCATCTTTCCGATCAAAATCCCGAACTGGGGTTTGATCAAGCCCGGTCTTCTACCCAACCAAAAAATTTGATCTAGGTATCTAAATTTCGATTTTCTTTAGTAGCATTCAGCCATGGATTCTGATTCTAAAAATTCTAACTTTCTCCGAAACCCTAAATTCCGGAAGCCACGAATGAAGGTGATCCAAAAATAATTCTGTTTTGACAGAAATATGTACCTTATTGTTTCTTATGTAAATCCAAAATTTTTACTCCACAGGGTCTGAAAACCTTTTCTATGGTATCCTGACCTGTCATCTTTCCATCCTAATAGGTCTGACCTCAATTGGATTCTCTGAGAGAGAGTTATGCCAAATGTCGCAACGTGACCTGTTTATGGGATAAAACAAGAGAGCAAACTTGTACGGCGTGCCACGTGTCACTATTTGAACTTCGGCCTTTGAAAACGTTTCCTGAGATATCTCGTCCTGTTATCTTTCCATCCTAACAGGTCGGACCTCAATTGGACTCTCTGAGAGAGAGTTATGCCAAGTGTCACAGCGTGACCTGTTTATGGGATAAAACATGAGAGCAAACTTGTACGGAGTTCCACGTGTCACTAGTTAAGCTTCGGCCTCTGAACAAGTTTCCTGCAATAGTACACTCTGTGTACTACCTGTCACTTTTTACAAAATTTCATTTGGATCTTCCTAGCCCAATTTATGATCTTTTTTCCTAAGTCACCTGATTTTGACTGAGATCTGGAAGAGGCAGAAACCCTAGCTTGTACTGATCATAACTTACAAAGTACAATGAATATGAGGGTTCCCTTTGGACACAAGATACCTGGAGATGTTATCTACGACCTGTAAAGGTTTCAGATCCTGAAACTTCTCCAAAAGGGATTTATGGCGAAAGTTCCACGATGACAGGTTTTTGCTATATAAAACCCTAACCTTCAAATTGTCGTAAGTAAAGCAAGTGTCGCAAGTGCCATACCTTGTATTCCTTCAGGTTAGCTCTGATACCATGATAAGATTTAATATTCTAAGACAAAAAATAGCAGCATTACATTCCATTTCATAATAATAGCATATACAGGATCACTGAAGAAACAACAAGCATAGCATAAACACAAGAGACACAGATTTATCCTGGGAAACCCTCATGGGGTAGAAAACCCAGTAAGGCTTCCTCAATATAGATAACCAGCAATATACAAAGATGCAAACCAAAGACATGATCTCCTCCTCCACCATAGCAGGCCTCTCCTCCACAAGTGCGCCTCTCTCTCAAGTGAGTGAGTGTATCAAATGAGGAACACACCTCCTCTATTTATACACTACTCTGACATATCTTTTACACAAGTACATGTAGGCTCGTATTTAACCCTTAGGTTAAATACCCTATTATAACTGACTAGGCCGACCCCACTAGGGTGGTCTAACAACCCTTTGACCCACATAACACATACAGGGCCGACCCCCACTAGGGAAATCTAATAACCCAAGTTACCACATTTTGACGGAGGAATAAACATCTCCGGATATACAATAAGATCTTTACGGAGGAATGAAACATCTCCGGAATAATAAAGTACAAATATAATATTCTTTGAAGTTACAATATTTCAACATCTACCTCTCTTATTGGGTCAAACCATTTCAACATTTTGTGAATTTTTCCATAGATGCTTGATTCCTATGTGTATGTTGCACCAAATTTAAGGTCTCAAAAAGACAAATATTTTGTCAAAATTGATTATCATTCCTTGGCATAAGATATACCTTTCTATGAACCCAATATAATGATTGTCTTTATACAATCCATATTCTAGATCACTCTTGTATGTGTGCAAACATGGTTTCATGATAGATTTGGAAAGAAGGAGAAGCAGGATTTGGAAAAACATTTGCAATTTAACAAGTCATGATGATGTCTGAATTTATATAAATTTGATTGTAGATCCTATGTATTCTTGTGAATATTTTGTTACTTAATGTTTATATACCATATTCCATGTTCAAAGTATCTGATGCACTTGGTTTCTTGGTTTTAATGTTTCCATAGAATGTTAAATGAGTAATATATGGATGGTTCATCTTATCATGCAAAACCATTTGTGTAGGTATTTTTGAATTCTCGGGTTATTGATAGAAACATGATATTGTTGGTGGTAAAATATGTACTTGACATGGGAAAATGTGACTTAAGTTATGATTTCCAAGATGGAGCACATATGGTCAAGAATATTTTAGCATCTTATTTATCTGGTGTTGGTTTGGATGAAAGAAATCATGCTCCACAAACTTTCGAAAGAGGAGATGATGTTGTATTAGTTGATTTACCTAGTCCTATTGGTGTTGAATCAAAAAAATATATAGACAATTCTTTAAAGCATTATATTTGTGAAACATCTCTTTCATAGCAGGAGCTCCAAGTAAACTTGCTCCCTACACTAACAAAAAATGTTCTTCTTTCACCCAAGCTAGCTACATGGTTACATTCAACAAGCAATGCTAGGATTTTCTTTCCTAGTTCTTTTTCTCTTGTTGTTGAACACAAAGCTCCAGGTTATAGAAATTTACCAAAACTAGGTAATCTGTGTCATATTGACATCCATCAGACCAATGAGGTTGGGAAACTTACTGCATTAAAAGGAAAGGCTAGATCCAATGGCCAGGATAGTTGTGCTGATATAATTGATAACACCTTTTAATCCTCTAATGGATCCTTTAGTGAGGAAAGTTTGCATGGTCGTGAAGGTGATAAGATGAATAATTTGATCAATCAAATGCTAGTGAAGGGACAGACCTTGAAATTATGTGTAAGGATAGATCAAGATATTCATCAAACATATCAAATAGAAACTCTTGTGTGAAGTCTGGAGCTTCTAAATCAAACAATAAAACAAGTAAAGATGCAGAATGAAATAGAAAAGGGGGGTACCAAAGATATGTTGAACCACTAATCTATTTATCAGATGATGAGCATGGAAAAGACAAAGAAATTTATTGCCATGATCTATCTACAGTTTTTGATAGTTTACCATTGATGTCCCAGGATGCATTCAAATCATGTCTAGGGATAGAACATCCTGTTTCTCGACCTTTTTAATCTGCAAAAGGATCTATGTTGTATGGATATGCTAACCTGTCAATATGAACCATGAATAGAGAGCTAAGGAAGTATACACTTTTAGATTTCAAAAATGTTGATGGTATGAATGTCATATATGCATTCTATAATCAAAAGTAAATTTATTTTCCAATGATGTTTTGTATTCACCTTTTTTTATATAATCATTCACTAGATGCAATCTTTAAAATTATTTTCGAAGCTGAGGAGACACCAGATTATCCTATGGAACCTGTAGAACCACCAACAAAAGTACATGACCAATAAGCTTCTAACCTTGATGTATATTGGAAAATACTTAGTTCAAGGAAATTTTCATTCAACCCTTTACATATCTAGATTCTTCCTTAGGCACACACACCTATTATAATTATGTTTTCCATGTTACCACATAACATTGTTTCGTATATCAAGTTCTTTATTCTGTTTCTGTTTTAATGTGTTGTGGTCTTTTGGAATTTGCACTAGATCTAACATGTAAAATTTTGATTGTATTTTAGACTTGTGGTTTCATCATAACCACCAAAATTTTTTCATGTGCAGAGATTCCCTATCTTGGTTTAGGTCAAACAATAGATGTAGATATTTATGTTTCTTTTCATCATCAGATAGTACCTTTGAGGTTGGGTGTCTATTGCATTAACATATGATATTTTATTAGATTGATGCCTAAAATAGGGGCCTTGTTGATCCCACTTTCTATGAATTTAGCTACATTTACATCAAAAGAATCTCATATATTAGACATGTTTGAAAATTTAACTTTGATGCAGTCTCTCTAAACAATAGATTTTTATCTCGACCTAGTTTAAATCTAGATCACTCTAGTTTGTTTTGTCTTGATGTTCTTGTCTTATCTCTTTTCAAAACCAATGTTGTAGATTTATTTTTAATTTTTTTGGTGTTTTCATTAAACTTTGGCATTTTAGTTCATATTTATGTAACTACCACTATAAGGGTTAGTGATATATTTTTAGTGTGAACTTTGATTCTATTTAAGGGTGCTAGCTCAATGCAAGAGCACTTTCCTTATAGGCAGTAGGTTGGTGGTTTGATTCCTCCATGCCCTATCTACATAAATCAATGACTAAATAAATGACTGGCTAACAAAAATCAATGACTAAATAAATGACCAGATAACAACAATCAATGACTAAATAAATGATTGGTTAACAACAATCAATGACTAAATGTACTACCAAACAATGATAATTAATGACCAAATAGCGGTAATTAGTGACCAAATAAATTACCAAATAGTAACAATTAATGAAAAAAAAAATGACTAAATATATGACCAATGCATGAAGCAATTCAAACAGTCTATGACTTAAGTGATAAATGACCAATTTGGTCAAGTGATAAGTTATTGCTAATTTGTCGCTAGTGGTTATGCAACTGATTTTAGTCATTTATGTACGATTTTTAGTCATCTTTTAGTCACTTCTCACCCATTTTATACTAGCGGAAAAAAAAATCAGTGGAAACATTGTTCGTCCAAAAAAATACTCAAAAAAATTAATGTCAAGATATTCTTTTTATCTGACAATACCCGGGCATAGAAATTGAGGGCACCATAACTCTAACTTTTGATTAAAAAAAGGTCTTTGGTCGAAAGTTAGACCAATGTTTTCAACCAACAATATTAAATAGTTTGGCCAAAAAAAATTAAAAGTTTGGTTGAACTATTTTTCCCTGCAGCTTCTGTGTTCCATTTCTCACCAAATAGACACCCAAATTCATGAATCGACCCCACCCTAGAATAAGAGGTGGTGTATTACAAAGGAGTTATGACCCTTGTGGCAATGTTCAAGGCATTCCCTTTTGAAATATAACATGAATTTAACATTACACGAAGGTTGATGTGCATAATGATATGAAATATTTTCATGGTGATGCTACCTAGTTCCTAACTTTTATTCACAATATGAAAGATAAAAGCATGATATTACATAGAGTTTAAATGGGCATGGATTGACTAAAAAAATTGAAAAGAAAAGACAAATATGCTTCCAAGGATCTTCTTGTTAGAGCATATTTACGCTCTCCATAGAATCAATCTCTCTTGCATGAGTTGTGCATGCATTAAGTGGTTTATTTTAGGTAACCAAGCCTATAGTTATCCACTTAGGTAATTTATGAGCTAGTCAACCCATCTGAGAGAGATTGCATGACTAACTGAGGGAATCTAATCTCTAGTTAATCCCAATGAGGTTTTCATGCATTAGTGAGAAATTCAAATTGTCTTCTTTAGATTGGCTATAGGTATATCTTTAATGAAGCATTATGTATTGCATTCTATTGCATTCCAATTCACATTGCATTGGAACTCTCATCTCTAATGAGATATTTTGCTATTATTTGATGGATAAATAAGGATTATGTTACTGTGAATTTTGTCTATTCTCTCCATTATTTTGTGTTTTTATTCTTAAATAGATTTCAAATGTTGAAAAAACATTCACATGGTATCAGAGCCATGGAATCTCTAGGGAAAAACATGAAATCAAGGTGCACTAAGATTTGGATTCCAGAGTCCATTTGGCCACACTTATCTCACCAAAATCCATGGATGTGAAAATGCATCAAAATTTTAAGAGGTGACTTGAGCTCTATCGAGAATTTTAGAAGGCCGAATGTAGCTTGTTTGAAATATTTTTCCGACATCTCATGGTTTTTTGCAAAATTTGATTTTGCTTCATGATTTGATATATATGATTAAATGAGCCTTAGAGGTATTTATGAAAATGTGCCCATGCATACCCTTAATTTTGGTAAGAGTTTTGCCACTCCACAGGCTAAGATAGATACTGTTTCTTAGATCATTTAAAAAAAATCGTCATATCAAATGGGTCTTCGACATAATTTGATATCATTACCAATACTTGAATTTATGATTGAATTTGCAGCAAGACATCTATTTGCCAAAAAAATATGTTTTTGAGCTCTATTTTGTAACACCAATGGATTGCTTGAATTGATCTTTTGTTTAAATTGAGGAGAATTTTTTGCAATGGAAGAAAAATGCCTCATCATCTCCAATCTTTGTTATCTCAATCCAAAACATTGTCATGGAATTAAACCAATGTTGAGATGATTTAGCTACTTCATAACAGGAGCTCAAGGATTCATTTCAAAATTCATATGCAACTATGGTTTAAAAAAAGGATCTACAAGATGAAGTTTTTTATTACGATGCCCACTATGATTATATCGATGAAAATCAAATCTCCACATTCAACAACCCTTGGATCAATTAATGGAGAAAGGAGATATTATTGCTAGTTTGAAACAATGTATCTCTTCTCATTAATTTGGTTAAGATACCATAACATACAATATTTTGGTATGAGTAATGAGCCTGCATCATCAATTTCTAAGGACACTTGTAATGATGAGAGCATTGATGAAGAGGAAGGTACTATTGATGTTTCTACACTTTCCACAAATGTTGAGGAATTTTCATCCTCTATTAATATTAGGAGGATTATGTTTCCTCCCCGTTTGATTCTTAAAATGAAATTGATAATACAAAATCTAGTATTAAACATTCAAATTGTATCTCTATTGCTAGAATTTTTTCTTTTCAATACGAAGAGACTAAATATCTTTCTAGGAAACCACACTTACTACAATTCATGAGCATGTAACACATTCATTTGAGGTGCATAATCATGGATTTGGGTCCAAATTACTATTCGAATGGGTTACACTAGTTGTGACCTTGGAATCCTGTGATGACAACAACCAGGTATGGATTAGGGTTTAATGGAGCTACGTAAACATTATCAAGTTGTCTTTATTTGTCTACGAAATTGTGTATGTTTATTCTATCACTAAATATCATCACATCTGGTGAATCATTTACTGAGGAGTTGTAGGATCCATCTCCTACACAACAAATGTATACATATTTGGGGCATACTCAACCAAATCGTCACTAGCTTTAGAGTTGTTAGAATTGCCAACATCAAAGAATTTGGAAACATTAGACTCATCAGCATTAGTTTAAGTGTCTACATTGTCAACAGATCAACATCCTCAATATGACGATCATAGAAAACGTCCTACTCCTTTCAAATATACACATCCATTTATCAGTTCTCCTTCTTTGAACTCATTGATGAAGAGGCATACCCAGCAAAATATTGGAAAGATGCGAACTCCAAAAATAGTTTTGTGGATGGCTAAAAAATTGGTCATGGAAGCATTTGAGTAATTGCTTAAGGAACTCCTACATATGTACTTCATCCACAATATATAGGAACCTTTCTCATCTCTCTTGACATTAACTACTTAGGCCTCATTTATAGTTTCATTTCATAACTACTACATGAATTTTATTGTGTTTTCTTTTATGCATTGGAATCACTATGAACTATCCCAACCATGTTAGTGTATGTTGGTGCCTTAGTTGTTTGAAGAGATCTGATTGTTGTCATATGGTTTCAACTTCAATGTTGTAGCTTCAACACACTCATTGGAGTAGATTATGATCTGCGAGATTATCAGGTCATGCTTAATTGGCTTGCCATATTTTCTAGTTTTTGGAGACTATCTACCATCTACATGTTAGATGCCACTGCTATCCTCTTGGGGGGGAGTAGGGGTGTGTTCCCACTTGGTTTTACATTGTTTATGTATATGTAACTTCGGAATGTATTTCACCTATGTATTTCATCTATGTATATTGTACTCCTATAGAGATGTGTTATTCCTCTATAAGGAAGTGTTGTCATTTGTAAGTGACAAGTGTCGCAAGTGTCATAACTTGCCGATGGGTTATTAGACCACCATGTGTGGGGTCGGCCCCGATTAAGTTAACCATGGGTTATTAGGCTAAGATAGACAAGTAGGCCCCATTAGTTTATTGGGCAAGACAGGACAAGTATAAATAGATATCGGAAGATCTCTATTTGGACATCTCATTATTCACTTGTACATCACTCGGAAAGTAGTGCACTAGTTGAGGAGGAGGAGGAGATGCTAGTAGAAGACTATCTCTTGTACTTTGGTTGTACCTTGGTTGTATCTTTTCTCTTTCTATCTCTGAGGAAGTTGTGTGGTTTTTCACCTTTATGGTTTTCCCCAGTGAAACTCTGTGTGTCTATTGTCTCATGTGATTGCTTGGTATGATTGATATGCATTGTTATACTTGATATGTTGTACATGTTATTCTCTCAGTAAAGATCCTAGAGTATATGTGAATTTATGCTAAAAAATTAACATGGTATCAGAGCTTCTCTGAGAAGAAGACATTGTGCAGTGGCACAAAACTAGGGTTTCTTGTTTATTGGGTTTCTCTCCACAGATTTTGGAAAAGAAGTAAGGTAGATTGACTCTACTCATCAAGGAGAATCTATCTGTCCAATCATAATTCAATTTTGAGCACTTTTAGTTTTGGCCCTAAAAATTAGGGTTTCCACAAAAATAGGAATTTCTGAAATCTGAAGACATAGCTAGATGCTCCTTGGAAAAATTGAATTTTAGAGCTTTGGATCGAGATTTTTGGTTGGGTGAAGCTCCAGGAAACTCAAACACTAATGCAGGGTCCTCCCTAGTGAATCTAGGAAGACTAAAAAGAATTTCTAAAGGGTGAAACTTTGCAGATCTCAAATTATGAATATACTAGGTTGATCAGTTCATCAAGGCGCATCTTTCTATCCTTTCAGAAAGTTGAAATTCACATTTTTAATTTTTAGGGTTTCTTTGACAAACCCTAATCCGAGACCAGATCCAGTTTTCAGCAAATCAAGTGGTAAGACATATATCTTTGCTATTTCCATTTGAAATGCTCTTTAAGATGTCTCACCACACCAAGCTTGAGGATAAGCTTGAAGGGGCTGATAACTTCTGAGCATGGAAGTATAGGATTGGGTTAATCCTAGAAGAAAATGAGTTGGAGACTTATATAAGTGAAGAGGTCCCTATCCCAGAGGGAGAAGAGGCTAAGGCTCTTCACAAGAATAACTTGGTCAAGGCAAAGAGAATCATTGTTGATTCTAGCAAGGACCATCTCATCCCACATGTGTCATCTCTGAAGACACCCAAAGAGATGTTTGATTCCCTGACCAAGCTATTTGAAGGGAAGAACATAAATCGGAAGATGACCCTGCGGAACCAATTAAAAGGGGTAAAGCTTCATAATGGAGAGACCATTCAATCTTATTTTTCTAAGGTCTCTCAGATCAAGGAACAACTTGAAGCTATGGATGAAATTGTGGACAATGGTGATGTTGTCATGACCACACTAAATGGCTTACCTAGGTCATGGGATTCCTTTATCCAAGGAATCTGTGCACGAAGAAGTTGGTCTCCTTCAGTAGACTGTGGGAGGAATGTTCACAAGAAGAGGCTATGCTTGTAGCCCGAGAAGAGAAGATGGGTAATGAAGATCAATCTCTCACAGCACACACTAAGAAAGGAAATCCCAAGAGGGAGCCATCTCATAACAAGAGATCTTCACACCACCATTATCATAAGGATAAGAAATATCTCAGATGCTTCACATGCAATGAGAAGGGACACTTTGTTGTAGATTTTCCTAAGTGTTAAATTTTCAGAATTTACATCAATCTGATCTAGGATCTTAACTGAGAGAACAACATGTACAGCATATCTACAGCATATCAATCATGGAGACAATAATGCAAGCACACAAGAGACACAAAGATTTACTTGGGGAAAACCATAAAGGTGAAAAACCCCGATAACTTCCTCAGAGATAGATAGAGCAATGATACAACCAACCATAAGAGATAGACACAACCTAGCAGCAGATCCTCCTCCTCCATAAGTGCGCCTCTCCTCCTTGAGAGCATGTGTGAGAAGTGAGTGAGCAAATAGAGTGCCTCCCGCACTCTATTTATACTTGACTTGACTTGCCTTTTTTACCTAACTCATGTAGGCTCGAACTTAACCACATAACATAATGCTGACTGGGCCGACCCCCAATAGGGTGGTCTAATAACCCTTTGACCCACATGGCCGACCCCCAATAGGGTGGTCTAATAACCCTTCGACCCACATGACTTATACAGGGCCGACCCCAACAAGGTGGTCTAATAACCCATCAAGTATAAGTTACGACACTTACAATATAAATGATGACACTTTCGTATAGAGGAATAATAACATCTCTATAGGAATACAATATACATATATGTGAAATACATTCCGAAGTTACATATACATCAACACTCCCTCTTAACTAGGAAGGTATTTCTCAGCACAGTTCTTCTAGCACAAGTCATCTTCTCTAGATCATCGTCACTGGATAATCGTCATCGAGTCATCATCATCGTCACTGCTGCTGCTATCTCAATCAATCTCTGAATCTACTCGTCATAGGAAGTTCTACAGAGCCAGTCCTTTTTCATACTGGATGTAGGCCCACCACCTGCAGGTCTTCATCATCACTAGCCATACTGTGGAATCCTCAGGACTTTTACGTGCGTCACAAAACCTCGAAAGAGTATCCCAGGCTGTTACGAGCACACAGCTCTACCTATAGGATCTCCCAGGGCACCGAATTACATGTGACCTCACCACAAAACCTCGCAAGAGCATCTGCCAGATATCCCAGGGAACCGAATTACATGCCATAGGAAAAACCTCGAAAGACTATCTGCAGATCTCCCAGGGCAACGAATTACATGTGGTCATGGAAAAACCTCGAAAGAGCATTTGCCAGATGTCCCAGGGAACCGAATTACATGCCATGGGCAAAACCTCGAAATACCATCTGCAAATCTCCCAGGGCACCGAATTACATGCCATAGGACAAAACCTCGAAAGAGCATCTGCCAGATATCCCAGGGAACCGAATTACATGCCATAGGAAAAACCTCGAAAGACTATCTGCAGATCTCCCAGGGCACCGAATTACATGTCCTCCCAGAGCAAAACCTCGAAAGAGCATTTTCCAGATGTCCCAGGGAACCGAATTACATGCCATAGGAAAAACCTCGAAAGACCATCTGCAAATCTCCCAGGGCACCGAATTACATGCTCATATGCACAACCTGATCCACGGCCACAGAGTATCAACCTGATACTCACCATACATCATCCTGATGTATCCATGATCATCCTGATCATTATCACTGCAACGTCCTGCTGCATGTCATCTGGAGCAACATCCTGAAGCTCGTCATCTATGATCATCCTGATCATCACTGCAACATCCTGCTGCATGTCATCCGGAGCAACATCCTGAAGCTCGTCATATATGATCATCCTGATCATCACTGCAACATCCTGCTGCATGTCATCCGGAGCAACATCCTGAAGCTCGTCATCCATGATCATCCTGATCATCAATGCATCTACCTGATGCATACCAAGTATCTACCTGATACATATCATCATACATGATCCTCCTGATCATACAATGTATCCACCTGATACAAATACATGATACATATCATCATACATGATCCTCCTGATCATCAACGCATCTACCTGATGCATACCAAGTATCTACCTGATACATATCATCATACATGATCCTCCTGATCATCAATGTATCCACCTGATACAAATACATGATACATATCAACATACATGATCCACCTGATCATATCCAGCATCAACATGATGCGTACATACATACAGAATGATCCAACTGATCATATCCAGCATCCAACATGATGCGTACATACATACATAAAAATGATCCAACTGATCATATCCAAGCAGAAACCAGAACATCATCCTGATGCTCATCATCCAGCGCTTACATCCACAGCCATGTGTAGGATCCCCCTTCCAACATGCTTGGAATGGCTTCAGCAAATGTGTCCACCACTTCTTCCTCGAAGTGTCCTCGATCTGAAGAACGCCAAGCCTCTCTCTGAAGTACTCGAACTTCACCCTGGCTAGTGGCTTCGTCAGCACATCTGCAATCTGCTCGTCTGTCGCAACATACAGAAGCTTCACAGCTCCTCTCTACACCATATCCCTGATATAGTGGTATTTGATCTCTATGTGTTTCGACCTGTCATGAAACACTGGGTTCTCGGACAGCTTCACACAACTCTGGTTATCACAGAAGATACCAGTAGCCTCCAACGGGAGATCAAATAACTCAGACAGTAGCTTCCGTAGCCATACTGCCTCACAACTAGCTGAACAGGCTGCAACATACTCTGCCTCAGCTGTACTCAGTGCTACGCAAGACTGCTTCCTGCTAAACCAAGAGATCACACCTAATCCCATACTGAAGCAGCACCCAGATGTGCTCTTCCTGTCTGCAGCACTGCCAGCCCAATCTGAATCAACATAACCCTGCAGGTTAAACTTTTGATTCGCCTCATACCTGAGCCCATAATCCATTGTACCCTTCAGGTACCTCAGAATATGCTTTACAACAATAAGGTGAACACTCCTCGGATCCGTCAGGAACTGGCTCAATGTGTTCACAGCAAAACAAATGTCTGGTCTCGTGTTCGTCAGGTACATCAAGGACCCAATCATCTGACGATACATAGAAACATCAACTGGCTCAGATGAAGCATCACATAGAAGCTTCAGATTCGATGCCATCGGTGTGGCCATGGCCTTGCAATCCATCATCCTGAATCTCTTCAGGATCTCTACTGCATACTTCCCTTGTCCAAGGAAGATTCCTTCTGCATTCTGACACACCTCCATGTCAAAAACAAATAGTGCATCATCCCCAAGTTCTTCATCTCGAACTCGGTAGTAAGCTTCCGTTGCGTGTCGGCAATCAATCTATTTTCACCTGTAACAAACATGTTATCTGTGTACAAAAGTAGTATCACTGAATTGCCTTCCTCAACCTTGTAGTAAAGGTTGGAATCCACATTATTCTTGGTAAGGCCCAAACTGGATAGAAAGCTGTCTATCCTATCATACCAAGTTCTTCACACATATATGACTACACCATGCTGTCTTGAGATCCATCTGGTGCATCTTCTATTTCATCACTTTTATATTTCTCAATGCTGCCATCTGCAACATGCTTGATCTGATAGTTCCATTTGGAAGTCATAACAAACTTCCATTCACATCTTGGGACTACATCCCAAACATCATTCTTCATGATCGACGGATCATGGCATTCCATTTCTTCATCCCAGATCCTGGGAACTTCAATATCTTCAAAAAATAAATTTGTTGCTGAACAAATGTTGTAGTTCTTCTTTTGTAGGAGATGGCATACGATCTTTCCTACACAACAAGTTAATTTGCATGATTAGAAAACATCTCATAGTTTTCAGAACAAATTCTTACACATAAATAAATATGTCATACAGTCATGCAATTATCTTAGCCAATGCTTCAATACAACATTTATCCATATCCCGTAACTTTCTAGATGCCTTCCAATCTCTACCAGAACATTGTTAAGAGTGTGCACAACTCCCAACATGTCAGCAAAGAGGTTTCATTCTAGATAAGTAGCAATGGAATGTTGTACAGTGCCATAGGCTACTTACCCATGCATATTAGTAGTATACTGTTCATTAATGTAATTATTCTAATATGCACAATTCATATCCTAAGTCTAAGACCATGAGCATATACATCATTGAACAATTTTATTTAAACAAACAAATATGCAAGAAGTTAAAATACTTATCTTTGTTTGTTCGTTGGGTGGACTCCCTCTGAGTCTTTGCTTCCTTGCAGGAGTTGCTGGAGTCCTAATCTGAGGTAGCTTCTTCTACACCTTTCTGTTGTGAAATGTAGAGAGATGATCAACTCCCTCTGAATATCTGCATCCTTGCAGAAACTACTGAAGTGTACTCCTTTGCTTTCTTGCAGGAACAACTAGAGTGTGCTCCCTCTTGATCTTTGCTTCCTGAATTACCTGTTCTTGAACTCATATTCATCCTTGGTCCCTATGCATCTTATTAGTATCATGAATGTGTTATCCTTGTGATCTCATATAAAATCATACATTCATTAGTATACTATTAAAACACAATAATCTCAAGCATGTATAGTCATGATCATTTCAAACAGAAAATAATAAGCATTAGCATTCAAGGTTTATGTAGGATTCTTAAGGTTAGTCAAATCATAAGAAACATAACATGTCTAAACCTGTAATTACTCAAACCTATGACTCTTCAGGTTAGTTGAATCATCAATCAAGATAAGAGATATAAAATTCATAAAACTTGTGATTATTCAAACCTATGACTTCATGAACAATCATTATCAACAACGCGATAGTATAAGATCCTAACCCAAGGTAGGAATCTAGCTTGATATAGGAAAAACATACCTGGATTATCATGTTAGCTAGTTATGTCTAACATACCCGTATAATGTCTTTTGGTTCTCTTTAGTGACTTGTGCTAGTAACCTGCATGTCTCATAAGTTAACCATTATAAAACCAAGTTATACATACCTCTAGAATGGATCTCTTATGAGATCCATGGCAATGGATGAATCTTTGTCCTCATGTCATCATGATCATATGTTCTTGAACCAGAACATGATTTGTCTTCTTGGTGTACCTTTCATGTTAGTAGACAACATAAAACTCATACAACATCACAATGTGTTAGTACAAACATAAGTTTCATACTCCTAATAAATGAATGCATTCATAATTTTATTAAGGTGATATGATAAGTCTAAAATCAAGATTGTACTAACCGTGATAACATGAAGACAAACATACCATAAACTTAATCATGGACAAATATCGAAACATACCTCGATGAGTCATACCTGTCGAGATCGCTTGTAATCTTCTTATGTAAGGCCTTATCCTCATCTCCCTCTGAGACAGGAACTTCTTTCACTTATGCAGGTGATCAATCCATCTTCTTCTAGGATTAACCCAATCCACTTGATTTGCAAGAACTGGACCTTGAGCTGGATATGGGTTTGTCAGAGAAACCCCAAAAATTCAAACTTTGAATTTCAACCTTCCGATAGGATAGGAATATGCGCCTTGATGAACTGATCAAACTGGTATATTCAGAATTTGAAAACTGCAAAGTTTCACTCCTCAATTTTGCCTTTGAAACTTCCGGATTCACTGGACATGACCCTGAACTGGGGTTTGATGAAGCCCACTCTTTTTCCCCATCAAAATGTTTGATCCAAAGCTCTAAGATTCTATTTTTCTGAGGAGCTTCCAGCCGTGGTCACAGATTTCAAAAATTCCCATTTTTACAGAAGCCCTAATTTTCCATTTTTCTGATCAAAGTCCCGAACTAGGGTCTGATCAAACCCGGCCTTCTACCCAGCCAAAAATTCTGATCTTGGTCTCTAAATTTCTATTTTGATGAGTAGCATCCGGCCGTGGTCTCCGATTACAAAAATTCCAACTTTCTCCAAAGCCCTAAATTCCGGAAGCCATGAATGAAGGTACCAAAAAATAATTCTATTTTGACAGAAATATGTACCTGATTGTTTCTTGTGTAACTCTGAATATTTTGATCCACAGGGTCTGAAAAACGTTTTCTGAGATATCCTGACCTGTTATCTTTCCATCCTGATAGGTCTGACCTCAATTGGATTCTCTGAGAGAGAGTTATGCCAAATGTCGCAACGTGACCTGTTTTGGGAAAATACAGGAGAGCGAACTTGTACGGCATGCCACGTGTCACTGTTTGACCTTCGTCCTCTGAAAAAGTTTTCTGAGATATATCGGCCTGTTATCTTTCCATCCTGATAGGTCTGACCTCAATTGGATTCTCTGAGAGAGAGATATGCCAAGTGTCGCAACGTGACCTGTTTATGGGATAATACAGGAGAGCGAACTTGTACGGCGTGCCACGTGTCACCGTTTGACCTTCGGCCTCTGAAAAAGTTTTCTGAGATATCTCAAACTGTGTACTACCTGTCACTTTTTACTAAATTTCATTTGGAGCTTCCTAGCCCAAGATATGATCTTTTTCCCAAGGTCACCTGATTTTGACTCAGATCTGGAAGAGGCAGAAACCCTATATTGTACAGATCATAAATCACAAAGTACAACGAATTAGAGGTTGTCCTTTGGACACAAGATACCTGGAGATCTTAACTTCGGCCTGTAACAATTTCAGATCCGAAAACTTCGTCAAAACGGATTTATAGCGAAAGTGCTACGATGACTGGTTTTTTCTATATCAAGCCCTAGCATCGTTAGTGCAACAAGTGTCATACATGCCATATCATGCCTTCTTTCAGGCTAGCTCTGATACCATGTTAAATTTTCAGAATTTACATCAATCTGATCTAGGATCTTAACTGAGAGAACAACATGTACAGCATATCTACAGCATATCAATCATGGAGACAATAATGCAAGCACACAAGAGACACAAAGATTTACTTGGGGAAAACCATAAAGGTGAAAAACCCCAATAACTTCCTCAGAGATAGATAGAGCAATGATACAACCAACCATAAGAGATAGACACAACCTAGCAGCAGATCCTCCTCCTCCATAAGTGCGCCTCTCCTCCTTGAGAACATGTGTGAGAAGTGAGTGAGCAAATAGAGTGCCTCCCGCACTCTATTTATACTTGACTTGACTTGCCTTTTTTACCTAACTCATGTAGGCTCGAACTTAACCACATAACATAATGCTGACTGGGCCGACCCCCAATAGGGTGGTCTAATAACCCTTTGAACCACATGGCCGACCCCCAATAGGGTGGTCTAATAACCCTTCGACCCACATGACTTATACAGGGCCGACCCCAACAAGGTGGTCTAATAACCCATCAAGTATAAGTTACGACACTTACAATATAAATGATGACACTTCCGTATAGAGGAATAATAACATCTCTATAGGAATACAATATACATATATGTGAAATACATTCCGAAGTTACATATACATCAACACTAAGAAGAAGAAAGACAACAACAACTTCAACAAAAAGAAGAATAACAACAAAAGAAGATATCATGCTCATGTTGCTGAGGATGATGAACCTCCTAGGAAGAAAGCTAGAGAAGAAAGTGATGACTCATCTAGTGAAGATGAATATGTTCTAATCTCATCCCTCACAGGTACTATTTCTCATGGTTGTAATGATTGGTTAATTGACAGTGGGGCTTCTAAACACATGAATGGATTTAAAGAATCTTTTGTAAATTTATCTGAACATGAATCACCCCATAAGGTGAAACTTGGGGATGATTATCAATATCCTATCAAAGGAAGTGGGGAAGCCTCCTACAACCTGGACTCTGGGAAGTCCTTGAATATGAAAGATGTGTTATTTGTACCTGGGCTCAAGAAGAACCTTCTCTCCATCTCTACATTAGATGCAAAAGGCATGAGGGTTGCATTTGTAGATGGCCAAGTCCTAATGTGGCCAAAGGGTAAAACTATTGATGATGCAGTGGTGATTGGAGAGCAAGAGCGAGGATTGTACAAATTGAAGGGACAACCTGAACATGCCATGGTACATGAATCCATGGAGCCAAGTGAACTTTGGCATAAAAGGCTTGCACATGTGCACTATAGATCACTACTAATTGCAAGCAAAGTTGTAGAGGGTCTTCCTGAAATCAAGACAAAGCATGAAGGTGTTTGCAAAGGATGTGCAAAAGGAAGGAACATAAAGAAAGCATTTCCAAGCAGTGAAAGCAAGGCAAAAGGAATCTTGGAAATCATCCACTCTGATGTATGCAGTCTGATGTCATCCAGTTCTCTGAGTGGGTACGTTTACTATGTCTCTTTCATTGATGAATTCTATAGGAAGACTTGGGTCTACTTCTTGAAGAACAAAGATGAAGTATTTGACAAGTTCAGGGAATTCAAAACCTTGATGTAGAATCAAACTAACAAGAAGATCAAGACATTCAGATCTGACAATGGCGGAGAATTCACTTCAGGTGATTTCAAGAAACTATGCAGTGATTTGGGGATTAAGAGGGAGTTGATTGGTCCCTACAATCCACAACAGAATGGAGTTGCAGAAAGAAAGAATAGAACAATCATGGAAGCAGCACGGGCAATGTTGCATGACCAAGATGTGCCTATGCATCTATGGGCAGAAGCATCTAGGACAGTTGTATATGTGCAGAACAGAACACCTCACAAGATATTGGACAACAAGACACCAGAAGAGGTCTTCTCTAGTAAGAAACTTGAAGTCATCCATCTCAGAATATTTGGTTGTTTAGTATATACACATGTTCCAAAGGAAAAGAGGACAAAGCTAGATCCTTCAGAAAAAAAGGGTATCTTTGTGGGGTACAGTGAAAGCTTGAAAGATTACAGAATATACTTTCCAGGGTTCAAGAAGATTGATGTCAGCAGAGATGTAACATTTGATGAAGACTCCGCCTTCATCAAGTCAAGGAAGGCACATGTTGAAGATCATAAAGAACCGAAGGAAACTAGATTTCAAGATACTACCATGGTTGAAGCAATTCCAGAAGCAGATCGAGAAATTGAAGATCCACAAGAACCTGTAGATCCACCATGTGAGAAGGACTCTCACAAGAGAAAACCTGCATGGGCTAGAGAGCTCATTCAAGATGCAGAAAGGTATGGTATTCCAGAAGAAGAACAAAGAGCAAGGAAGAGAACTAGATCCCACACTAGTTATGTTGCCTTACTCTATGACATTATGAACAAAGAACCTTCCAGTTATGAAGAAGCAGTGAAAAAGAAAGAATGGAAGGATGCCATGGTCGAGGAGTATCAGTCAATCATGAAGAATGATGTTTGGGATGTAGTCCCAAGACCTGAAGGAAAGTCAGTTGTAACTTCCAAGTGGATCTACAAAATCAAGCATGCTGCAGATGGAAACATAGAGAAATACAAAGCGAGATTTGTAGCTCGTGGCTTCTCCCAGAAAGAGGGGATAGACTATGAAGAAACTTTTACTCCTGTGGCCAGATACACTTCCATTAGAATAGTACTTGCTCTAGTTGTAGTGATGAAATGGAAGATACACCAGATGGATGTGAATACAACTTTCTTGAATGGTGTAGTTGAAGAGGAAGTGTATGTGGAGCAGCCACTCGGTTTTGAGACATGTGATAGAGAGTCATATGTGTGCAGGTTGAAGAAAGCTTTGTATGGCTTGAAGCAAGCTCCTAGGACTTGGTATGGTAGGATAGACAGCTTTCTATCCAGTTTTGGCTTTACCAAGAGTAAAGTAGATTCCAACCTTTACTACAAGGTTATGGAAGGAAATCCTGTGATACTACTGTTGTATGTAGATGATCTGTTTGTAACAGGTAATGATAGTTTGATTGCCAATACCAAGAGGAAGCTTGCACCCGAGTTCGAGATGAAGGACTTGGGGATGATGCACTATTTTCTAGGCATGGAGGTATGGTAGAGTATAGATGGAATCTTCCTTGGACAAGGGACGTATGCAGTGGAGATCCTGAAGAGGTTCGGGATGATGGACTACAAAGCCATGGCCACACCTATGGCATCGAACCTGAAGCTTCTGTGTGATGCTTCATCTCATCCGGTTGATGTCACAGTGTATCGTCAGATGATTGGGTCATTGATGTACCTGACGAACACGAGACCAGATATTTGCTTTACAGTGAAAACATTGAGCCAGTTCTTGAGGGATCCCAGAGGTGTTCACCTGGTTGTTGTAAAGCATATTCTGAGGTACCTGAAGGGTACAGTTGATTATGGGCTCAAGTATGATGCGAATCAAAAGTTTAACCTGGAAGGTTATGTTGATTCAGAATGGGAAGGTAGTGCTGCAGATAGGAAGAGCACATCTGGGTGATGCTTCAGTATGGGATCAAGTGTGATCTCTTGGTTTAGCAGGAAGCAGTCCTACGTAGCACTGAGTATAGCCGAAGCAGAGTATGTTGCAGCTTGTTCGGCTAGTTGTGAGGCAGTATGGCTCCAGAAGCTACTGTCTGAGTTATTTGATCTCCAGTTGGATGCTACTGGTATATTTTGTGACAACCAGAGTTGTGTGAAGCTGTTTGAGAACCCAGTGTTCCACGACAGGTCGAAGCACATTGAGATCAAATATCACTATATCAGGGATATGGTGCAGAGAGGAGCAGTGAAGCTCCTATATGTTGTGATGGATGAGCAGGTTACGGATGTGCTGACGAAACCACTATCCAGAGTGAAGTTTGAGTACTTCAGAGAGAGGCTTGGTGTTCTTCATATTGACGACACTTCGAGGAAGAAGTGATGGACACATTTACTGGATCCATTCCAAGCATGGTGAGAGGAGGATCCTTCCCATGGCTGTGGATATAAGTGTTGGTTGATGAGCATCCGGACAATGTTCTAGTTTCTGCTATGTATGATCAGTTGGATCATTTATATATGTATGTATGCATCATGTTGGATGTTGGATATGATCAATTGGATCATTTATATGTATGTATGTATGCATCATGTTGGATGTTGGATATGATCAGTTGGATCATTTATATGTATGTATGTATGCATCATGTTGGATGCTAGACATGATCAGTTGGATCACTTATATGTATGTATGTATGCATCATGTTGGATGTTGGATATGCTCAGTTGGATCATGTGTATGTATCTGTAGATGTATCAGGAGGATACATTGTATGATCAGGTAGATCATGTCTGATGATATGTATCAGGCAGATATTGTGTATGCATCATATGGATGCATTGTATGATCAGGATGATCATAGATGATGAGCTTCAGGATGTTTCTCCAGATGAAATGCATCAGGACGATGCAGTGATGATGATCAGGATGATCATGTGTACATCAGAATGATGTATGGTGAGTATCAGGATGATACTCTGTGGTCGTGGACAGGTTGTGCAGATAAGCATATAATAGCACCCTGGCAGTTTGCAGATACTATTTCGAGGTTTTTCCTATGGCATATAATAGTGCCTTGGCATATATGGAAAATTCTCTTTCGAGGTTTTGTTTGGGAGGACATATAATAGCACCCTGGGAGGTTTCCAAATACTCTTTCGAGGTTTTTCCTATGGCATATAATAGTGCCCTGGGATATCTAGCAGACGCTCTTTCGAGGTTTTGTCATATTGCATATAATAGTGCCCTGGGAGATCTGATAGGTTGAGTTGCGTGCTCATAATCAGTCCTGGGATGCTCTTTCGAGGTTTTTCCATAACCACATATAATAGCGCCCTAGGAGATCTGATAGGTTGAGCTGTGTGCTCATAATTAGTCCTAGGATTTTCTTTCGAGGTTTTGTGGTGGGGTCACATGTAATAGCTCCTTGGGATATCTGATAGGTTGGGTTGTGTGCTCGTAATCAGTCCTAGGATTCTCTTGCGAGATTTTGTGTCATACATAATAAGTCTTGAGAATCCCACAGTATGGTTAGTGATGATGAAAACCTGCAGGTGGTGGGCCTACATCCAGTATGAAAAAGGACTGGCTCTATAGAACTTCCTATGATGAGTAGATTCAGAGATTGATTGAGATAGTAGCAGCAGTGACGACGAAGATGATTCGAGGACAATGATTCGCTAATGATGATCCAGAGAAGAAGACTTGTGCTAGCATATCTGTGTCGAGAAATACCTTCCTAGTTAAGAGGGAGTGTTGATGTATATGTAACTTCAGAATGTATTTCACCTACGTATTTCATCTATGTATATTGTACTCCTATAGAGTTGTGGTATTCCTCTATAAGGAAGTGTCGTCTTTTGTATTGACAAGTGTCGCAAGTGTCGTAACTTGCCGATGGGTTATTAGACCACCATGTGTGGGGTCGACTCTGATTAAGTTAACCATGGGTTATTAGGCTAAGCTAGACAAGTCGGCCCCATTAGTTTATTGGGCAGGGCAAGACAAGTATAAATAAAGATCGGGAGATCTCTATTTGGACATCGCATTATTCACTTGTACATCACTCAAAAATTGGTGCACTAGTTGAGGCGGAGGAGGAGCTGCTAGTAGAAGATTATCTCTTGTACTTTGGTTGTACCTTGGTTGTATCTTTTCTCTTTCTATCTCTGAGAAAGTTGTGGGGTTTTTCACCTTTATGGTTTTCCCTAGTGAAACTCTGTGTCTATTGTCTCATGTGATTGCTTGGTATGATTGATATGCATTGTTATACTTGATATGCTGTACATGTTATTCTCTCGATAAAGATCTTAGAGTATATGTGAATTTATGCTAAAAAATTAACATACACTTGTATTTTCTGAGTATTTTTGCACATGGGTAGCTAACATGGATAAAAATTGCCAAGACACATCTTTTTGCATTAGTTTCATTGAGGTATCACTTTTTTTTGTAACTAGGGGAATCGAAAAAATGGGATGGCGCTGGTGCTCGTGTGACACGGGGTCCAAGGGTCCAATACAGTATGCTACCAGTGTAACCCTAGGTGAAACCAAACAACCCACAAGCATGGGGCATGGGTAAGATGAGGTGATTTGAACTTGTGACCTCCATTTACAATATATCCTTCATATCATGTGAATTTCCAATTGAGCTACACCCTTGTAGGCATTGATTTATGCTTATGGGAGGGAAGGGGGGTAGCGAATCTTTTCCTTGTCCATAGAATCAATCTCACATGCATGAGTCTAAACCTCCACCTGTCCACTTAGGTCGATTATTACCTAATGAACTCATCTATGAGAGATTACATGGATAGATAAAGGCATTTGAGCTCTAGGTAATCCCAACTAGCTTTTGATGCATTACTGAGTAATTAAAATTACCTTCACTATTAATTTGAATTTCTTAACTGTATAAATTTGGTGAATGATTATGTATTGCATTCCAATGCACATTGCATTGGAAATATCATATTTGATGAGCTATTGTAACTATTATGTTAGTGCTAAAGATAGCTCTCGACTGCAAGAGGGCCAAGCTTAACACATCTTAAGCTCTAAGGCTTGAATAAAATTTGAATGGGTTTGGTTTGTAATAGTAGAAGAGGAAATTGACGGGTGGATGAATGACCAATACTCAGGAATAAAAATATGTACTAATAGGTATATACAAAGGATCGTAAACAAGGATGGTGTAGAAGCATATAAATACAAATAGTATGTATGCACAAGCCAGCTATGAACCAGGTATATAATCACAAACAGTTAATTACATATCCAATAAAGAAAAACCTTTAAGGAAGAAAAACATTCTATGTAAAGGAGGGATACAAACACATATATTTGTAATGAGAAACTAGATAGAAACAATATCAATCATAAAAATCATCACAGAAAGATCAAAAACATTGAAACAGTGTCTGCATGATTTAAAGTCAAAAAAATGGCTCATTTCATATTTTTCATCCTTCTTATATGCCTCACAATACACTTACAGGTTTAAAAGCAATATTCAAACCACTGAGTCTTGACCCTTTACAATCATTCATAGCCTCTCTCGGCTGGAACCCCTCTGCCCTTGCAGATTACAGTATTTATAAGAGAAAATATAAAGAACAAGCTATTTCATAGCCTTTGGGACTCTTTTCGACCTAAAAATAAATGACTTCTAAATTTAATCACAAAAGATCTGGAGAGATTCTGATTAGCTGCCAGTTGATCCTTCGATTTCCTTTGAAAACTAAAATTCGAACTGCATAACTTATGCCTTGAAATCAGGGATCTCTGCTTCCAAGTGTTTTTCCTTCGAATACTTTGCCACCTATATCCTTGAAAATTTAAACAAAGATAAGCTTTGTCTCGAAACCTGACATTTAATGTTGATTTTGTGCTTGGGAATCTGGATTCAAACCATTGTTGATTTCCTGAAAATTAGGATCTTTATCCATTTGTTATCAATTTGAAAACTAGAAACGATCTGGCTATTAATTTTGTGCACTGAAATTGGGAAATCAAAAGAGATATGACAAGCTTGGGAAAGCTTGATTTCCCTACTGTCCTGAATCTGGAGGGGTTTAAATTTTATCCATATCATTGTCAAAGAATGGACTACCTTAAAATGTTATGTCATCGGGAAATAAACAATGCCTGATCAAGAAGAACAGGAAAGTAGAGTAACACAGATATTCGGGTGTATGCCTTACAACTGTAACATGAATACTTTTCTGACAACAAATAGTTGCAGAAAAAACCTATTCTTGCAATTCGGTTCTTCCAACCTAGTATGGGATTTCCTGACACCTTCTTACTTATATCATTCGTAAAATGATTGCAATTTTTTGCAATGAGATGATAGGAGTCACCATTGTAACTTCCTGTCATATGTTCAATGAACTGTCAGAATTCAAATGGAGACATATCTACAAATCCCAATGAAATAGAGTACCTGAATATGAAGCATGGAAAACTCTTGGGTTCCACTTCAAATACTCCATCGGTAGGGTAATCATACACTCCAAAAGCATATTACACACCATGGGCTTCAATACCATAATGATAGATGTTGAGTAGTAGATGTAATTGTTCAAAGGGGTTAGATCATAGACATTCGAAAGTTGAGCTCGACTGCTGCTGCTGGAATCAGAATCTGAAGTGGTTCTAATCGGTCTCATTGTTCAGCCTTCATAATGCGGAAAATCATTGTCAGTTGTGCATGGGAGCTCATATATGACTACATAATATCTTTTAAAAACTTCAACAAGCCAAGTATTACTCCTTTGATTCTGGAATTGACATTGGTTTCTTTCCTGTCACTTATTTGCCGGATACTGGGCTATCAATATTTGATTATAGACCACATACTCACAGTTCCTAAATGTTCTACCTTAACATGGTCTTTTTTGTGCTTTAAATGAAAGTTTTGACAGGTTTAAAATACTCATCAATGTGTAATGCAAATCCTTAAAATGCAAATCCTTAAACCCATAGATGTTAAATTCTTGAAGCTTGGTGTTTACTTTTTTGATGCATAGCGCCACACCTGGAAACTCGAGAACTTAGCTTTTTATTATTTGGACATACATTCAACACTTCCTAAATTTCAATTATATCACTTGGATGTCCAACTTTAAACTGAATTCAATGACAACTTCGTGGAGTCTATCCCTTTGGTGCACTTAACATTGGGCATTTGACATTTTGTGTCCCTCTGGCATCTTCTCAGAGGACTTGGGAACTTAGCAAGAAACATAGAATCGAATATGGGGCCTAGGGACCTTTTATACAAGTTGCATATTAGCCTTAAAGGGTCCAAGGATACACAAAGCCAAGTTGACAAAAACTAAAATTTTTGACAAAGATGGTAATAGAATTCCTAGTGGCGAAAATGAATTGTCCCTCTTTGCATGTGCACTGGCAGAATCCATAAATTTTGATGTGGGACAGATCTGGTACCAACATCTGGCTCTAGATGGGGATGGCATGCTCCCTATGAGCTACCAAGAACAAGAAGACCAAGTGCCTTTTCCAATCCATCTCTGCAGGCTGTAACAATGCTCTGCTTACGATTCACTGAAAGCTGAGAATACCAGTGCCATTTTCCATTGGGCTAGAGTCTTATTAGCATCTAAACTTCTACATATCATAACAAGCTAAAGAAGGAAACTGTTGAAAACAACTGCATACTGGAAACTAGTTCATGTACTGCAAATTAAAAAAAACTTAGACCCAACTACTCATGCATTGAGCTTATTTATAAACAAGTACTAATCTAATCATCTGAACTCTGGTTGATCAAGTGTAATTCCATTTCCAATGAAACCGGTTTAAAAACTGACTTAGCAATTGAACTCCTGGAATATGCTTCTCTAAAATAAAAATTGAAAAACTTATAGGAAACTCATCATGAATTTGAAACCCATATTTACAGCTGAACAAAAATGAATGACCTGAGCTGATAAAAACCTTCAGATAAGCAGCTACTGGATCATAAAAACAATTAGAAACCATGTTTTGATTAAATACCTCTGTTTCATGTTCAAGATAAGTGAACTGCCTGTGGATAAGCTCTGACCTCATTGTTTCCATAAAAGAAAATATTTCACAATCATCTGAAAACCAATTTTTACTTCCCAAGATATGTTATTTAATTCAGTATTGAGGGTCTCGCACATATCTCGAGTGCTTTAAGAAGCTTCTTCAAAAACCAAAATTTATCTTCTTCACTATAGATGTTACAAGAGTCTAAGTAAGAAGATAAATCTTCATTCCATTCATCATCATCAAAATAAATCGATCCTTTGAAATTTTTAAGAAAAGCAAGGTCTGCCACGAAATTTGTTACCTTGATTGATGAAGTAACTGGATTAGCAGCTGAACTCACCATTATGGACCCAGTGGAGTCACCCATAGATTCATCTGTAATGAAGTTGGAGTTGCCAGGTAGAAAATCACAGCCAAACTGATGTCCTGCCCTGTCTACCATCAAGAGTTGGATCTTATCGTTGTGGTTCTTCCTTGGGAAGATAATATTCAATTATGTCCCTGGAAACGACGCCAAAAGATGTTAGTGCTAAAGTTAGCTCTTGACTACAAGAGGGTCAAGCTTAACACATCTTAAGCTCTAAGGTTGGAATAAAATCTGAATGGGTTTGGTTTGTAATAGTAGAAGAGGAAATTGAAGGGCGGATGAATGACCAATACTCAGGAATAAAAATATGTATTGATAGGTATATACAAAAGATGGTAAACAAGGATGATATAAAAGCATATAAATACAAACAATATGTATGCACAAGCCAGCTATGAACCAAGTATATAATCACAAATAGTTGATTACATATCCAATAAAGAAAAACCTTTAAAGCAGAAAACATTATGTGTAAAGGAGGGATGCAAACACATATATATGTAATGAGAAACTATATATAAACACTATCAATCGTAAAAATCATCACAAAAAGATAAAAAACATTGAAACAGTGTTTGCATGATTTAAAGTAAAAAAACTGGCTCATTTAGTATTTTTCATCCTTCATATAGTCCTCACAATACACTTACAAGTTTCAAAGCAGTCTTCAGACTACTGAGTCTTGACCCTTTACAATCATTCACAGCCTCTCTCGATTGGAATCCCTCTGCCCTTACAAATTACAGTATTTACAAGAGAAAATATAAAGAACAGGATATTGCATAGCCTTTGGGAATCTTTTCCACCTAAAAATAAATGACTTCTAAATTTAATCACGAAAGATCTGGAGAGATTCTGATTATCTGCCAGTTGATCCTTTGATTTCCTTTGAAAACTAAAATTCGAACTGCATAACTTATGCCTTGAAATCAGGGATCTTTGCTGCCAGGTGTTTTTCCTCCGAATACTTTTCCACCTATATCCTTGAAAATTTAAACAAAGATAAGCTCTGTCTCGGAACCTAGCATTTAATGTTGATTTTGTGCATGGGAATCTGGATTCAAACCATTGTTGACTGCCTGAAAATTAGGGTCTTTATCCATTTGTTATCAATTTTGAAAACTAGAAACAATCTGGCTATTAATTTTGTGCACTGAAATTGGGAAATCAAAAGAGATATGACAAGCTTGAGAAAGCTCGATTTCCCTACTGTCCTGAATTAGAGGGGTTTAAATTTTATCCATATCATTGTCAAAGAATGCTCTGCCTTCAAATATTCTTCCATTGGGAAACAACCAATTCCCGATCAAGAAGAACATGAAAGTAGAGTAACACAGATATTCGGGTGTATGCCTTACAGCTGTAACATAAATACTTTTCTGTCACAAATAGTTGCAAAAAAAACCTATTCTTGCAAGTCGGTTCTTCCAACCTGGTATGGGATTTCCTGTCACCTAGTTACTTATATCATTCGTAAAATGATTGCAATTTTTTGCAATGAGGTGATAGGAATCACCATTGTAACTTCTTTCCATATGTTCAATGAACTGTCGGAATCCAAATGGAGACATTTCTACAAATCCCAATGAAACAGAGCACCTGAATATGAATCCTAGACAACTCTTGGCTTCCACTTCAAATACTCCACTGGTAGTAATCATGCACTCCAAATCATATTCTACACCATGGGCTTCAATACCAGAATGATAGATGTCGACCAATACATGTAATTGGTCAAAGGGGTCAAATCATAGATATTTGAAAGTTGAGCTCGGCTGTCGTTGTTGGAATCAAAATCTGAAGTGGTTCTAATTGGTCTCATTGTTCAGCCTTTAGAATGCGGAAAATCATTGTCAGTTGTGCATGGGAGCTCAGATATGACTACATCATCTCTTTTAAAAGCTTCAGCAAGCCAGGTATTACTCCTTCGATTCTGGAGTTGTCATTGGTTTCTTTACTGTCACTTATGTGCCGGATACTGGGCTATCAATATTTGATTATAGGACACATACTCAAGGTTCCTGAATGTTATACCTTAACATGGTTCTTTTTCTGCTTTAAACGAAAGTTTTGATAGGTTTAAAATATTCATCAACGTGTAACGCAAATCCTTAAACCCATAGATGTTAAATGCTTGAAGCTTGGTGTTTACTTTTTGATGCATAGCGCCACACCTGGAAAATCGAGAACTTGGATTTTTATTCTTTGGACATACATTCAACACTTCCTGAATTTCAATTATAACACTTGGATGTCCAACTTTAAACTGAATTCAATGATAGCTGGGTGGAGTATCTCCATTTGGCGCACTTAAAATTGGGCATTTGAAATTTTGTGTCTTTCTGGCATCTTCTCAGAGGACTCGGGAACTTAACATGAAACATAGACTTGAAGATGGGGCCTAGGGACCTCTTATAAAAATTGCATATTAGCCTTAGCAGGTCCAAGGGTACACAAAGCCAAGTTGACAAAAACTCAAATTTTTGACAAAGATGCTAATATAATTCTTGGTGGCGAAAATGAATTGTCCTTCTTTGCATGCGCACTGGCAGAATCCAGAAATTTTGATGTGGGACAGATCTGGTACCAACATATTCTTTCATGGGATAATAAATATTATGTTCACTAAATTTTGTCTATTGTCTCCATTATTTTTCATTTTGCTTCTTCACTAGCTTTCAGACCCTTGAAAAAATTTTACACTTCCTCGAAGGAGTGAGAGGGAAATCCAATGCAACTATACATCCTAGCAAATTTCTAACCAACAAGTGCATTCATTGAAACATGTATTACTACCTCATTGTGAAAATGTTAGCACCTCTACCAGGCAATTGAAAGAGTTTTTAATGCTACTATTTTCCCTCACTGAGTGAAATGAAATCACCTTCACCAGTAATTTAGAATTTGAAGTAATTGGAAGAAACTATCATGAATAAAATAATTGTTATAGGACTCATCAAGAATCTCCAGAGAAGTGTTGAAGGAGTATATTTAAACACTTCTAAAATAAATCAATTCAATAAATTCATATATCAACAAACTCAAAAGAGGCATCTGACCCATCCCAAAGGAGTTAGTAGGTTATGAGGTTTCCTTTGGGGAACTAATTTTCAAATGAATAAAAAGCTTATAATTGCAACATGATGTATGGAAAACATATATGGATGATAAACCACGTGGTTGACTATGAATCTAGATAAAGACAAAACATATGAATGTAAACTATTCCTTTTTAGAAAATAGGAAAAAGTGGGAATTCAAGAGTCACAAAATAGCATGAAGGAAACTCAAGACTCCACAATACAATTGTGCAAAAGGTCATAAATATAATTGACATGGAGAAAACTGTTTTTTTTCTATTGCAATGTTAGGAACTTATGTCAACCCTTCTCTTTACTATGTTAGTATATTGTTGTTGGACGCATATGCTTTGTAAGTCATCCCGTAGTATTTGTTGATCCGTAGTTTATATTAGCCCATTGTATTGAGCCATAGTATTGGATGCATATGCTTTGTAAATCGTCCTGTAGTATTATATGTCCCATGGTTTTGACTCATAGTATTGGGCATAGACTTAGTATATAAGTGTGTGTTGAGGTCATTGAAGGCACCGTGAAGTTAATTGTATTGAGCTTGCTCAAAGGAGGTTGCCCCCTCGAAGTGGCCCATGATCAATATAAAAGCGATTATGTTCTATTATTTCTGATATCTCGTGTATTTGCATTAATTAATTATTGCAGGTACATCACATCTGGTATCAGAGCACTTTCCTTGGCACAAGTGGGAAATTTTTTTTCTTCTTTTTTTTGGGCGGCGACTTTTAGATCAATTTCTGAAACGTTTTGCACAAAATCAGAAGAAACCGATTGCATATATGAATTCCTCTTTCAAAAATATGCAGTTTCAAAAAACAAATCATCTCATTTGGAGTTCTAAAAGTGGAGATATCGCGGATTTAAAATCAGCAATTTTTCAGAATTTCGGTGACGGCCGCGGAAATTGCGGCGAGAAAATATTTTGACTGAGTGCCCAGATTTCTATTCCGCTTTTAAAGGTAGAAGCAGAGTGGTTGTTCCAGTTCTGGAAACATGCTATAATAGCGATTCTGAGCAATATAGATCCGGTTTTTGAACATTGGGTGGAATTTCTGCCCAAATTTTTTTCTATTGCAGGTTCGGATCTGAGAATAATCCCTATCCGCTTAACTGTGGGAAGTACTTGGGCATAAGACCTAAAACTCATTGTGAGGAGTACCACAGGAACCCCGAAGTAGCTGGCCATTGAGAGGACCTGCCAAGCGAAAGGGCAACGACCCCTACCCGATTGACTAGTTCCCACCCGTGAGGTAAACCAAGAGCTGTTGTTTGTGGCAAAGCGGTTATCAGTTTTACCTGAGCCGTGGAGTGAGGGGTACTGCCCCAATACGCAAGCCGTCAGACATCATTGATGGCCGAGTGAAAACCCTGAAATGTTAGGAAGCCGCACATATCTGGGGTCCATATCTACTTTCAGCTGAACTATTGCCGATCACTGCTGCGCCGTTTCAGATCCATTTTGCAAGCCGTTCCAGATCCAGCCGTTCGGTGTTGTTCCAGATTCCTTCTGAGCCATAACCGCTCTAGTCTGTAAAAAAAAAAAAAACTAGTTATGGTTGTCACCCGTGCAGGAGCACACACCATGGAGGAAGCACTTGCAGCGATCCAAAACCAAACTCCAAGATCTGGATGAAAAATTTCTCAACCTCCATCTTCAGCATTCAGCCATGAACAATACCAGACAGCCAGAATCTTTTGCAGCCACCGAGTTCTCTGCTTCTAGCAATTTTCGTGGACCGAAGCTTGATTTTCCTCGCTTCAATGGTACTGATCCGACTGGATGGATATACCGAGCAGAACAATATTTCAGTCTGCATAATACTTTTGATGTTCAGAAAGTTCCACTTGCATCCTTTCATTTGGAACAGGAAGCCCTTCAATGGTACCATTGGTACATCAAAGCTCATCCCGAGCCAAACTGGATAGATTTTTGCCAACTCATTTTGCCACGATTTGGTCCTAGTGCTTTTGACGACTTCACAGGAGCACTCACTAAACTTCACCAAACTGACACAGTGAGAGAGTATCAGATGGAATTTGAGAAACTAGCCAATCACACAGAAGGATTGTCTGATGAATTCTATAGGAGTTGTTTTATCAATGGTCTCAAGGATGAAATCCGCTCAGAGGTCAAAATGTTTTGTCCCAACACAATGATGGAAGTCCTAGGGTTGGCTAAGTTGGTCGAGGACAAGATCGCAGCTCAACAACGCTCCAAACCCACCTTTGTTCCCTTCAGAAATACGGGTTCCCAACGACCTCCCATCACGCCTACTCCTCAACCAACTCCTATCAAGCATTTGTCTGAAATAGAAAGAATTATCAATTATCAAAGAATTAATAATTATCAAAATGAACAAGAAAGAACACATTAAGAACTTAATCAACATTTTATTACCATTCATAATAAATTTTCAGCAAGCTATCAACAAGGTGATGAGGTGACAATTGAGTACTATAAATCTTCCCTTCATGCCTTGATTGATATGTTTGTTAAAGGGATAGTAAAACTACTCTACTACACAATTTTGAAGAATCTAAAAACAATGAAATCAACAAGGTGATGAGGTGACAATTGAGTACTATAAATCTTCCCTTCATACCTTGATTGATATGTTTGTTAAAAGGGATAGTAAAATTACTCTACTACACAATTTTGAAGAATCTAAAAAAATTGAAATGAAAATGTTCACTTTAGAAGTAAATCTAGGAGCCATGAATAACAAAACTTTGAATGCAACAAAAAAAATCTATTTTTTTTTAATAAAACTCTAGGAAAGGAACCCACGGACCTAGAGAATGTTCTTGAGTTTGTGAGGAAATGTCCAATGAGATTGTCGACTTAAAAAAGAACTCTATTTTAGGAGAATTTAATAAGAAACCCTTAGAACGTTTCACTAGAAAGTCATCATGTCCTCAAAACCTTCTAATCATAACCTAAGTTTGCAAGTAGGGATTAATAATTCATGCATTTGTTTATCAATATAATAATTATAATAAAACATGTTGTTAGTGGATTAATTCCAGGACCTTAGTGATAAATCGATTCCTTGATAACGGTCACAATCTAAGAAACCTATCCACAAAAATGAGACTAAAGAGGGTCCTAGTGAACATGAATAACTAGTGAACAAACCATGATCTGCGAGACAAGTATTTTGGTATTTTGGTTTTATTGACAACTCCAAAGAAGATGTAATAAACCATGTTCCTGTGAGACAAGTATTTTGGTCTTATTGACAACTCCAAAGAAAATGTAATAGTGGAGGTATTGCACACAAATCACTCAATCCTTAGATATTACCAATAGAGAAGAAAATGTCTTATCAAACCTAGCATATTGGAAAGGAAAATTCTTACCTCTCTTTCTATTTCTACAAAACTAGAACAATGTCAATCAAAGAAATACACAACCTTTACCTAGAACAACAAAACCATAGCAAAACATTTTCCCATATAGACAATGGAATACGTTGTTATCAAAAACATAAATAAAACTAAGGAAGTCTTTTTTATGCATTGCATTTTCAACATTCCTCAACAATGATATTTTCTCTTGAATTCCTTCTGAAACCTTCCAAATTCATAGCAAAACGTGACAGCTAACTCTTAAAAAAAACAGAAGTCGATGGAAAATAAACAAGATGATAAAAACCATATAACGCTATTGTAAATAAAGCTATGAGAGGCACGCATTCAAGACCAGATAACCTTCATTTCCTTTTTACTTATGATATTTTTAATTACAATGTACACAACTATGTAGAGGACTTAGGAGCATCTTCTGGCCAATAATATTGATTTTCTGCAACGTACAGAGGGAGAAAAAACTCTTTACGAAGTTTTCCACTGCGTTTGGAATAAATTCTGAATAAAATTGATTAAAAATCACACCCTGCAGTTTGGAATATCAACAGCCCAAGCATGTATCTTGGACTCATCTTGAAAAAGTTGTTTGTATGTTGTAGATAGCGCTGCAATTTCAATGCTTATACATGAGCTCTACTGCAGTATTCGTGGAACTTTCAACTTGGTTGTGAACATTGATTACTGGACATATTCTTTGATATTCTTTGATGTATAGGCCACTGGGGTCTTGTACCTGCAACAATATATTTCTTTGAATAGGAAGACTATCTACTGAAAATATATATCAAATCCATGAGGTAAAGTGTGTTATTTAAGAAAAACAAAAACAAAAATTTTAATTTTAATTAAAAAAATTACCATCCTTTTTTGTTTCATTAGAGTTAAGAACATACTCAGATAGACTTAAGAGTACACAAACTTGGATATTTACAACTTTCAAAAGGAATACACTTTAAATGATAGATTACCATTATATAATCTTTTGATAACTTCAAAAGGTTCCAACAATGGCAAACCAAATGATTAAATTATTACATGGCAGGGTTCATCATCAGTGCTGTCTAGAGAGTTCAGAAATTTCCAACGTCATTGCGAAATCTGTTGGACCATACGCAACAAATTCCCCGATTATTTGTCGTGAAAATCTCGTGGGTTCTCTCATCATATGCAAATCCTTCAATTTGAAATGCCAATGCTGCCTGTCTGATTCGTGAACAGTTTGCAGTATGTGGGCTAATCTTTGCCAAGCATTGTCCTGTAAGAATGCTGCTAACATTGATGCTGTACAAACATTGACCGGCTGTCCGGCAAACAGAAATGATAATATCCTCCGATTTTGTAATGTGAGAATGGTACGAAAAGCTGCGAGTGAACCAATCTACTGGGTGGTCCTGAAGTGTAGCTAAAATCTCACCTTCTAGATTACAAACGCGAACTTTTTGGATTGTGGAATCGTAGCAGATGAACTTGGAACTTTTAGTTAAATAGTAGGGCCGGCAACTTGCATGAATATTTGTTCTCTTTATGTAAACAGGATTTTCGCAACTTATGTCTACTACGTCCAGCGGTCTGCCTCCTAGTTGCACAATCATTCTATCACTGCCACAAAGGAGAACGAATTCTATCACTGTCACTGTCGCCGGGAGTGTACGTGCTAGTTGCACAAGGTCGTTGTCGAGAGGGAGAAAAAACTCTTTACGAATTTTTCCATTGCGTTTGCAATAAATTCGGAAGAGAATTGATTCCTCGAAGATTCTTTGATGGATCAACATCTCCATATTTTCTGGACTTCCAAATGTAAATCGAGGAAGCTCACGACCGCCATTGATATTAACAGCTGCCTGGATTTGGTATTGTAAACTGCTACTTGGTTCTGGTATTGTAAGCAACTGACGGTATTCTTTTAATTCATAAAACTTGAACACTTTTTGTAACTGATTATAAATCATGCACCTGCAATTTCGAATATCAACTTCCCAATCAAATATCATGGACTCATCTTGAAATAGCTGTTTGTAGCTTCTACTTAGTCCTGCTTTTATGGAACGAATTTCAATGCTTATAAACATTCGTGGCCGCCTCGGCGTATAACTAGACATCATTATCAATGAATTATTATGTGGATTGTAATAGATATCTTCGAAGCTCCTATGCAGTTGGTTAATTATCGGCCTGTTGTCATCATCAGTAAAAACGGAGATTTGGAATGCATCTACGTGTCGCCTGAATGGAACAATACAGGTCATGTTATCGATATAATGAAGAACGCATATTGTGTCGTCGGTCATGACCAATTGGGTAAAAAAATAACATGTCCTCGCAATATGAAAGGCTTGTAAATGATAATCCCCTAAAATGTTTGGCAAAATACTGGGTAACTTCTTGATGTCGTATTCGCCCATCTGGCGGTCGCGCAGGAAGTGGAAGAGATTAATAGATGATGAGTATTGTTTCTGTTGAGGTTGGACTTCATTGTGGAGATGAACAGAGGTAGAAGGTGATGCAGATATCCCATTCGCAGCTATGTCTGGTTGTGTCCATGACATCAGATTTTCTTCATTTTCCTCCGTCCGCCTCTTCTTTTCTGCCATGGCTTCATCTTCTTCATTTTCTTCCCTTGGCCTCTTCTTTTCTGCGGCTCCATCTTCTTTTTCATTTTCTTCCCTGGGCGTCTTGTTTTCTGCCGTGGCTTCATCTACTTCATTTTCCTCCCTTCGCTTTAAATGGTCCTCCATGGTTTGACCCTGACCTTGTTCATGGTCTTCTATTTGCTTTTTATTCTTTAAATGGTCTGCCATGCCGTGATCTTTCACTCCCCCTATGTGATAGATTTTATAATAGCAGCAGTATATGCGATTTCAATTATTCTCCGCAGAAACAAATCAAGATCACTGTAAGATTAACCATTCACAGAAATAAAGAAGAAACACAGAAATTTATCTTGGGAAACCTGTAACAAAATCCAACAACCTTTCTTACTTAAGATACAAAGTACATCAGATATGTGTAACCTAGATATAAAAAGTGTGTTCAAACCAGATAATAAGAGCAATTTCGTTAACCAGAAATCAAGATCGAGTCTCTCCAAAGGTGGCGAAGCCCAGAAAATACATCTTCTCCTATCTTCGTCTTCTCTCTCCTTGTGGGCTGGATCAGATCTATGCTTGAGAGAGCTTGCTTGATGTGCAAATGAGATTGACATCCTTCTTATTTATACTTTCATGTGTTGACCTTTTCTCTAGTTGGGCTATTTCCATGAGTTCCGGGGCTTTCTAGAACTTTTTGAGGGTTTCTTTAGTTTTACTACTATTGTGGGTGTTCCAAGGGTTTTTTTGGTTTCCCTACTTTTTGGAGTTTTCTAAAACTTTCCGGAAAGTTTCTTTGTCTTGAGAAACCTTAGGACACTACCATAACCAACATAGATCCATCTTAAACCCGTATCTATCAAGCACCGAGAGGGATCCAATTTCTTGAGGTGTATTTCTTTTTTTTAATTTAAACACAAGAAATTTGATTTCTCTTGATTGATAGATCCGGGTTTAAGTTTTAATTTTTTATTTTATAAACTAACGTCAAATTTTTAATTACTTTTTCATAATATTTTATTTTATGAGCCAACATGGATTTTTTTAAAATACTTTCCATAATTTTTTATTTTATGAGCCGACATGAATTTTTTTAATTATTTTGTTAAGAACAAACATTACAATATCTCCCCCATACTAGACTATAGAGCACCGAGACTTGGTGCAATTAACACTATGTATCTCAATATCACAACCTATTCAACCAAGTATAAGAATGATAATGATAATTCCTAAGGCAGCCTACTACAGACCAGCTTACAGTAAGGATAAGAAGATGGGTCGTTATATGTAGAGGAATTAATAGTGAAACTTGTAATGAAATAGACACGGCCCTTGGCAATAGACACCATATGATCAAAACCATACATCCGACTTAAAGATACATGAAATTCGGAGATGAAAATGCTTAATAAGCCATGTTAGAACGAAGATAGGATCAATCATCTGCATCGGAGTACATTTCACTTAATTGATCTTTTTAGTCGGATGTTAGGAATCTTCTTTGATTATATGCGTATTCATAATTAGTCGGTTGCCACAAAATTTTATTTTACAAATATATGCACATTCCATTGTTTATGGCCTTTTATTTTAGATTTGCACTAATTCATTTATGGATATTTGATTGACATAACTTTTTTAGTTAATGTACTTCTATAATTGGAAAAATGCAACAACAAAAAAATCCATCTTTTTTAAAAACATATTTGCACCTATGTTTCTAAGAACAAACAAGAATGGAATCCTCAAACATTGTTGCACACTACTGCGTGCTTAGATATGATCAAATATATAGAATTTCTTAGTAAAACTACTCTGCAATGCAACCTCTCATGCTCAGAGAAAACTACTTCTAAAATAGTTGCATGCTCAGATAAAACAAACTCTAAATCATTACCTGGGAAAATAACAAACTACAAGGAGGTGCTTCATTGTCTAACAAACAACCTTCACCACCTCAAGAAATAATGCATGTCTCAATAAACCTTATGTAGAATGCCCAAGAAAAAATGCTTATGTTGTTGGGTCATCATCACAGTCACATTGAAAGAAAGACGATAAATATTTGGTCGATTAACAAAGGGCATACTAGAGTACTAGAACTATTTCTCAATGCAACATTACCCTTGGAAATGACAGCCTTATCTAGGGAACAAACCAAGCTTCCTTGAATGACTTTACCTAAGGAGTAAGACTCACTTCCCTGCAAGGCTTGTCAATAGGAGTAGGAGATGAAGCCCCCTTCCTCTTGTTGGACATAACCTACAAAATTTCATCAACAACCATGCTTGGTCACCTCATCTCATAATTGTTGAGCTTTGGCAAGGTGTGGATAATGATGGGTATAATATTTATGGACTCCAAAAAAGGAGCACATAGCGTTAGTCTAGAATTGAGGATTCTTTCCCTTCTTGGTAAGTTAATTAGGATCTTAATTTGTGGGGTTTGGGTCACCTCCAATATTATAAAAAAGGCTAGGGGTTTGTCCCCCACCGTCTAGGTCATGTTTTTTTCTTTGTTCTTCTCCTTGTTCTTTTTCTTAGTATGTTTAGGCTATGTAGTTTGGTTATTGGGCATAGGCCAAGTGAATGTGTTCTATTGAGCATGAGAATACCCTTGTTAAAAAAGGGGATTTTTAGTATGGGGCTAGAGTGTACGTCCTAGCAATGGGCCAAGGAATTGATATTAAGGGTTGACGTCCATCAAGGTCACATTTAGATGTTAACATCACTTCTTTCCAGGTTGGTCCTTGAAATATCTCTTACCTACAATAGTTAAGGATGTTGTTTCTTAATAGTCATAAAAGAAAGATGAATCTATTTTAAAGGTTCAACAATATGATTTGACTTGTGCTAAATTTTGGTATTTGTATTCTATCATCTAAGATTCATCCCATAGTGAATCATCTTGTATAGACCAATCATGGACCTCCCATTTCATAAATGTAATTATTGGTATAGTGGCATCTACCTCTAGTCCATACAACGAAATTGCCCTTTCCATGTGAAATTGTCTATATGTTAATTCCATTAGTGGTGAGTTGAATTCTCTAATTAGGGTTAAAACACAAGGGTGAGTGAAAGCTAATGAGAGTCACTTTTGGTGCGTTAGATGCAATAGAAAACTGAAAAATCATACATTCCTCAACTTACTTGGATTTTTTGAGATACTTACACAAGATATCTTGCATTGAGTAAAAAATATGAAATGTTGGAAATTGAATCACGGTTCTGAATATATATGTTTTATGTATTGGAAGTTTACATAACTATGTCAAATTTCATCTTTTCTAACAGTCACTTTTTTTTTTTTTGGTAAATGATAAGGTATATGTTTTTGTGGGTGCAGCCTTCAAGTGACTAAATGATGGTTTCAGACTACAAAAATTGGTATACATGTAGAAAACATGTGGCACTAGTGCAGCACTATTTTTCCAAAATTAAATGTTTTATTTTTATTTTTTTAATTATCCAAGTGATCAAACCTCGAGAACGGTACGTCAAATGTGGGTGCAACATTTGAAGGTCTTAATGCAATCATTTCGACTTGGATTTTTTATAGCATTTAGAGGTCGGTGTCTACTAGTGCAGCATACAATTTGTTTTTAAAATGGTTGTGAAATGAAAAACTTACGGAAGAAACACTAACAATATGTTTTTTGACTTAATCAGTGATGATACAAGAAAATTAGGAGAAAATAGAAAACATCAATAATTTTTTTTTTAATTAAATATTTGGAATCTGCATAAAAAATGCTATCTATGCCTAAAATTTTGTCAAAAATGGTGCTGTAAAGAGTGGTGAAAGACAGGAATATTGAGAAAATCGGTGGGAATTTCCAATTAGCTATGGTTTAGCACATTCCATAGCACAGGTTTGGTAAGTTTTGTTGGATTTTGTGCAACTTCAGAAGATATTATTCATTGTACTTGATTGTGCCTCCTAAGGGAGATGAACTTGATGTAATCACTTATGTAAACACATGAAAAAATCAATGTAAACCTTGGGGTGAAAAGAAGCAAAAGAAAAATATTAAAATTAAAATTATTAATTGCCCCCAGGTGAAGTCGGTCGAGTTAGGGATTTTTCATGTTTGCACTTGTATAAATAAGAGGTAAAGTGCACCTCGTTATCTCATTCACTCACTTCACAATTGTGCATCACTTGGGAGAGAGAAGAAGTTTGCACAGGCTAGAGAAGGAAGCTGTTTTGGATTTTCTACTTGTGGAAAACATTTTCACATTTTCTCTTTTATCTTTGTACTTTGATCTCGAGATTATCATCTCTATGTGAAGGTTGTTGGGTTTTTCCCAATTGGGTTTCCCAGGATAAACTCGGTGTTATTGTTTTGTGCTTTGTATTTCTTCTAGTGATCTTGTTTATGCATTTGAATTATTATGCTATAAATGGTTGAGTTTTAACATGGTATCAGAGCAGTTCTAGAAGAAGTCATTGTCGGAACCCTGCCGAAACTAGGGTTTAATCTTGTGAAGTCTTCACCCAACATTTTGGATAAAAAGAGCCTTATGAATTTCGTTTTTGGGAAGGCACATTGTTTGGTGAAGATAGAAGTCAATTCCGAGAATTTTGAATTTTTGACCTATCTCTAGAGTTGGAGCAGAAATTAGGGTTTCAGTTTTGACCTACTTCTCTCCATAAAATTGGATCAACCCTACCTCAATTCAACTCACCTTGGCAAGGTGCATCTACCTGTGGTTTCAGGTTTCCAAATTATCAACTTTCATTTTTTACCTAGCTCCTGCTAGGGTTTCTGAACCAGATCTGTAGTCAAGATGATTGGTATGAAGGTTGAAGATCGTTTGGAAGGAGCTTCCAACTTTATATCCTGGAATTCTAGGGTGATTCTACTCATAAAATAAAATGACCTCTTACTATATGTAAATGTGAAGGTTCCTGAACCAGAAGCCGAAGAAGGTAAATCTCGATGGAGGAAGAATGATGCTAAAGCAAGAAGGATTCTTGTGGATTCAGTGAGATACCACTTAGTTCCACAAATCTCAGGAAAGAAGAATTCTAGGAAAATGTTCAATACCATTATAAAGTTGTTTCAACACACTAGCCTCAATGTATCCATGACTTTGATAAACCAGCTCTCAAATATGAAGATAGCCAAATCAGAATCCATTGCCTCATACTTTATGAGGATCACATAACTCAGGGATAAGCTCAGCACCAGTGGAGATACTATTAATGATAAGGAGCTTGTCCTCACCACTCTGAATGGTCTTCCACCATCTTGGGAGTCCTTTATCCAAATCATAAGTGGTATATCCAAACTACCAAAGATTGACAAGCTTTGGGAAGATTGCTCTTAGGAGGAGACAAGGAATGCAACACGTCAAAGACTCCATGGCACTCAACCTGAGGAGAACCAAGATTTTGTTTCCCATGCCAAGAAGGGTAAGGGAAAAGATATGAAGTTCCATAAACACAAACACCAAGATAGGAGATCAAGTCCTCACCCATATCAAAAGGAGAAGAAGGTCATATCTCAAGTTCAATGCTATAGGTGCAGAAAATATGGACACTACAAAAATAGCTGTCGAAGTTCAGGTAAAAGGAAACATGAAGCATCCACTACTAATGTTGAAGAATATACTCCTCTCAAGAAGTCAAGGAATGATGATCATCTAGAGTTCCTCTTCTAGAAGATATGAAGATCTAGATTGCAAGAACAAAGATCTCTCTTGGTTCCCACAAGAAGGCAGTGGGAGCCCACACACAAAAACAATAAGAGATAAGTATTTGTCTTTCTTTCCTACATAGATCTGTTTTGTCTTATTTATCTTCATTATATGAAGATCTATCTGGAAGTGCATTGAGCAGTTGATATAGTTTACCTTGTTGTATTTATTATGCATATGAGCTACACAACACTTCATTAAACATAATGGAGCTAGTTTAGATGACATCTCCTTCCTGCATGCTTAGAGTAGTGCACACTCTTGACGGCATGTTATAATGGAAATAGGAGACATTTAGATAGTTCCCATAAGTATTTAGAAGACATGTTTATGACTGGTGTGGTAAAGTATTAGCTAATATTCATGTGTAAACTAATGCCATTATATTTGATTATACAATGTCACTGATCATTAGTCAGGATTTGACTTGTAGGGAAAAGACCATGTGATTTGGCCTACAAGAGAAGACTTGTTCCGATGGACACATGAATACTGTTGATGTTCAGCAAGAAGCTTCCTGGAATATGACTCTCAACCTAGAAGGATGATCTCGGAGGAAGATTTCACAGAAAAACCAGAAGTGGGCCACCTTCAGATATTTGGTTGTCCAGTCTATATACATGTGCCCAAGTTAGAACCTTCAGGAAAGAATGGAACCTTTGTGGGATACAATGAGTCTTCAAAGGCTTGCAGAATTTACATTCTAGGATCCAGACAGATGGAAGTCAGCAGGGATGTGACCTTTGAAGAAAAGATGGCTATCATTAAAGTAAGAGGATCAGACATGGAGATCGATGATAGAACCAAAGGAGATGAGATTATCTCCTCCTCCAGTTCAAGAGGGAGTCATGAACCCATCGATTTCATTGATCCAGCTTCAGCCAGTTGATGTTCCCAGAGATATTGTAGTAGGCCAGAAGAGTTCTAGTTGGGCACAATAGATTTTACATAGAGCAACTGGAAGTGTTGAAAAGTACAAGGTCAGATATGTCGTCGGAGGATTCTCTCGAAAAGAGGGAGTCGATTATGATGAGAAATTTTCTCCTATGGCTCGATACACTTCCATCATATCCATTATTGCTATTGCTTTAGCTATGGGATGGAATTTGGTTCAGATGAATGTGAAGAAAGCCTTTCTCAATGGTGTTATTGGGGAAGAACTTTACATCGAACAACCATATGGTTTTATTGTCCAAGGAAAGGAGTCTCATGTATGCAGATTGAAAAAGGAATTGTACGGACTCAAGCATGCACCTCGTGCTTGGTATGGATGGATAGACGGATTCCTGGTGAGGTTGGGATTTTCCAAGAGTGATGCAGATCCCAACCATTACTACAAGGTTGTAGATGATGAGCCACTGATTTTGGTATTATATGTTGATGACTTGTTTCTCACGGGAAATGAGAAACTCATTGTATGGTGTAAGAATAATCTCGCCTCTGAGTTTGAAATGAAGGATATTGGATTGATGCACTACTTCTTGAGATTAGAAGTATGGCAGAGGAAGAAAGAGATTTTCCTAAGACAGGGAAAATACACCATCGATATATTGAAGAGATTCAGAATGTTGGATTGCAAGTCCATGGATACCCCAATGGATGCAAATTGGAAGAAGTTGAGAGATTCTACTTCATATTCTGATTTGATAGATCCCACCATGTATCACCAGTTGATTGGGTCATTGATGTATCTGACCAACACTAGACTAGATATATGTTTTGTTGTGAATTCCCTCAATTAGTTCATGTGCAAACCAAGGCAGATTCATTGGATTGCTGCAAACACATGTGCTCAGATATTTATGTAGCACTGTGGGATATGGATTGAAGTATGCTTCATATTGTGACCTGAGATTGTAGGGGTTTATAGACTCAGACTGGAACGGATGTATTGCATATTGAAAGAGTACTTCAGATGTTGCTTCAGTTTGGGTTCTGTAGTTATTTCCTGGTGCAGCAAGAAGCAGAATTCAGTAGCACTCAGTACTGCAGAGGCCGAGTACATGGTTGCCAGAACAGCAGCTTGAGAAGTAGTTTGGCTTCGTAAACTCCTGGAATGATTGTTTGGCCATATTCTAGAGCCGAGCATGATTCACTGTGATAACCAGAGCTGTGTGTAGATGTCAGTGAATCCTATGTTTCACGACAGGTCGAAGCATATTGAAATTTGATATCACTTCATTCGCGATATGGTGCAGAAAGGTGTGGTCAAGCTACACTACGTGCCGACAGACAACTAGGCTGCAGATGTTCTCACCAAGGCTCTTCCCAGGGTGAAGTTTGAATACTTTTGTGGAAGACTTGGAGTCAAAGAGAATGTGTCCCTCCTTGAGAGGTAAAGATCACATTGAGATGATTTCCATGCTTTACCCAGGTGCCTCTGCAGTCCAGTTACTCATCCATATATGGGAGAAATCCCATAGGAAGATGAGTAGGATAGTCAGTAGTTGGTCGGGTTCACCCAGGTACCTTATGAAGTCTAGTTACTCAGTCAGATATGGGAGAAATCCCATAAGAAGATGAGTAGGACAGTCAGCAGTTGGTTGGGTTCACACAGGTGCCTATGTAGTCGAGTTACTCAGCCATGTATGGGAGGACCCCATCGGTAGATGAGTAGGGTAGTCAGCAAGTGGCCGTGTGATTGTAATGGTGCCTCTACTCGTTCAGGATCTCATCTAGATCGGCATATGTGACGAACAGGTAGTAGATGGTCGTGCACATTTGCTCATCTGAGATATCAACCAAGTATGGGAGGACCCCATCAGTAGATGAGACGGACAGGTAGAAAATGGTATAGCAGAGATGGCACAACTGATAATCTTAGATATACAGGATTGAGTGATTCTCCTGGACTCACTGAAGGACTGGTGAAAATGATGCACTAAGACTGTGTGGACAACCTTCAGGATGTAGAGAGATGATGGAGACAACATGGATGTACAAGATGAAACCCAGATGATCGTGATGCAAATGAAGACCGAAGAATACCTTCCTCGTTGAGAGGGAGTGTTGGATTTTGTGCAACTTCGGAAGATATTATTCATTGTATTTTATTCTACTTGACTGTACCTCCTAAGGGATATGAACTTGATGTAATAACTTATGTAAACACATGAAAGAATAAATGTAAACCTTGGGGTGCAAAGAATCAAAAGAAAAATATTAAAATTAAAATGATTAATTGCCCCAAGGTGAAGTCGGCCCAGTTAGGGATTTTTCATGTTTGCACTTGTATAAATAAGAGGTAAAGTGCACCTCATTATCTCATTCACTCACTTCACAATTGCGCATCACTTGGCAGAGAGAAGAAGTTTGCACAAGCTGGAGAAGGAAGCTGTTTTGGGGTTTCTACTTGTGGAAATCATTTTCACATTTTCTCTTTTATCTTTGTACTATGATCTCGGGATTATCATCTCTATGCAAAGGTTGCTGGGTTTTTCCCAATTGGGTTTCCCAATATAAACTCTGTGTTATTGTTTTGTGCTTTGTCTTTCTTCCAGTAATCTTGTTTATGCATTTGAATTATTATGCGATGAATGGTTGATATTTAACAAGTTTGAACCAACCACATAGGACCGTTCATGACATGCGGGCACATGAGGAGGTGCGTTTTAGGCACTAAGGAACACTCGCGCATTATGTTTAAATTCAAATATTTTTTCGCACGCTTGGTGTAAGAAGAAATGCTCGAGCATTTTTGTATCTCGAAAATGCTCAAGTGTTGTTATTTACATAACGCTTGAGTGTTATCATTTACACAATGCTCAAGCGTTATGTAAATAATAACGCTTGAGATTTATGAACCACATAAATGATGTGTTTTAAGTGTTGAATGGAGATAAAGGGGGTGAGAGAGAGAGAAGGGATACGAGAGGGGGGGCAATGGAAATAAATTTAAGGAGTTGGAGAGAGGAATAATGAGGGAGGGAAATTAAAGGCCTTAACCCATAATACCTAAGTCCCAAATCCCCTAAATCTATACACCCCTAAGAACCTTTAAGCCCTTAACACATAATCCCTTACCACTTTAACCCTACCCCATTAATAGTTGATCCCTAAATCCCATAACCTATAAAGGTATTACTCCTTAAATCCCTAGTCCCTTAATTAACCCCTTATCTTCCCTCATCATTGTCCTTATCCTCTAATTCCCTAATCCCTTAATGCTATAACACCTAAGCCCTTAATTCCTAACCTCTTAAAACCTAACTCCCTAAGCCCAGATCCCTAAATCCCTTTACCCCTAAAGCCCCTAACCACTAAACCCCTTAAGTCCTTTAATTGTTTACATCTAATCCTTTAACCATTAGCCTCTAAGATCTAGTTTACCCTATAGAGGTAAAATAATTGTTTACCTCTACACTACGTTTGCATGTGCGACCAGGCCTTGTGCCAGCGTACCCTGCATTTGCTTGTGCGCAATGCATTTTCATGTGTGCTCTTTGTTTGCATGAGAGATCAATGTTTGCTTGATCTCTCTCCCTCTAGATTGATCACTCCTCTCTCAACTTTGGCATTCTTGCTTGGGCTTGTGCATTATCCTCTACTCTCTAATTTACCCGTGTGAGTGCACAAATTTGATGGACCTTTTATATGCAATGGTAGATTCAAGAAACCGATTCAAGTTCCATAAAAGATAATTGACCCCAAGCAATCCCAACCCTACCATACATAGTCTCGATCCTACCACGTTGAAGGCCAAGTATGATAGTTAAAGATAATGTGTATGTGTTATGTAGTTGTAAAACACATATGCGTTACGAGCTACTAAATGTGTACGCGTTATGAGATACTAAATGCATACGTGTTTTTTAAAACATGTTTTATGCCCAAAATGGGTCGAGCATGTCATTTGTTCCACGACAGTGATTGCGCAGGGATGACGATGAAACAAGTAGTGATGAACGTGTTTTGAAGTATAGAGCCCAAATATTCCACCTTGGGCACCAATTTCTTCAACCTTGGGTATTTAAACCAAATTCCACCCTTCTAATTTATGTAATTTTTTGTTTTTTTATGCCCTAAAATCAATTGAATCCATAAATTTTTTAATGTGTATTCCCTAAAAGAACTTTTGACCATAACTCCAAGAATTTGTATGCCCAAAACAAATTAAAACCCTAATTAACTCGTAAAAATAAAATCAATTTCAATAGATACATATACATACATTCAATCATCCTTTTGAACCCAAACCAATATTCACAAATATCCAAATATTATCATGTATATAGCAAGGTTGCTTACAACTAAAAAAAATTCAAGTACAATTGATATCTTCCCCAAAATACATAAACAAAGACGCTAAATGGCCTATAGAGTCCATAAAACTTCATGCCAAAACAAATAATAACATATCAAAATCCTTACCAATAGTAGTATTTTATTCATCAATAGCATTGTTTACCCTTCCTCTAGGCTCTAGTCATTTCCTCTACCCGGAATATCGAAGTTAGTTCTCCAAGGACATTAGTCAACACCTTATAGTTTTTATGAAACTTCCTAATCCAAGTCTTAAGGTAGGTTAGATAAGCTTCCCATGCTTAATAAATGTTTTCACTTGAATGAAGGGTGCATTTTGGTTAAGGTCAAGACAAAGGAGTTCAACAATAGGCTCTACCAACATCAAGAATCATAGGGAGGTTGATGTGTTTGATTACATGTCAATCCCATAATATCATACATGATAGAATCCAGTGGAAACCTTGCAATCCTAAAAGATTGAAAAATGCTAATTCTATTGAATTCTAGATTCCAAACCATTATAAACAAATATGCAAATTTTCTCATGTGTATATAGAAAGAGTGCATACAACTAAAATAACATCAATTGAAATCCATATATGCCCCAGATTACATATAAACAAAGATGCTAAATGGTCTATAGAGTCCAAAAAAATTTATGCCACAACAAATAATTAGATATATCAAAATCCTTGCCTATATTGGGATTTTATTCATCAATACAACCATGTGACCCTTGTTCTAGGCTCTAACCCTTGCATCTACCCAGAATCTTAGAGTTGGCCCTCCAAGGGCATTAGTCAACACCATACAGTTTTGATGAAACTTCATAATCCAAGCCTAAAAATAAGGTAGAGAATATTCCCAATCAACATATACGATTAGGAAATTTAATGTATGTATTCGGAAATTGAAATTAATACACACGTACGACATGAATTTAAGATGGAAAAATGTTAAATGTTGAGTCTTTAATATAATTTGTTCAATTTTAAATTTCAAATTATAAATAGTTCATGTTGTTATTTGTTGTACACTAGTTTTACATTTTCCACTGCCTAGAGATGTCATTATACCATATGTATTTTTCTAATGATATTTTTTTGTATTTATGATTGCACTTGTTATTATGGATCAGAATGCAAATATATTGAGAGAGATCGGTATAGCTTGGAGGAGTGGAGATGAACTCTTCCACTAATCTTCATCATCACTAGATGCTATTGTGGATACTATATGTCGCTCAAATGATGCATTGTACAACATAACATCGTACAGAGAAAGAAAACGACAAGAATATGCCAACAGATTGAGTTACAATGAGGTGAAGAAATTAAAAATATCTAAAGATAAAATATATTCACTTTTTAGATTTCATGGGACATATGCCATTCTAGAGACTACTAGAGCACATATTTCAATTGAGTGGTGTGTTTTTCCACCAATCAGAGATAACTGGATGGATCAATGGTATATGGTATATGGTATATGGTGAAGAAATTAAAAATAGCTAAAGATAAAATATATTCACTTTTTAGATTTCATGGGACATATGTCATTATAGAGACTACTAGAGCACATATTTCAATTGAGTGGTGTGTTTTTCCACCAATCAGAGATAACTAGATGGATTGATGGTATATGGTATTTGAAATTTTCCCACAAAACAACAGGGAAGTACCATTATACTTCCTTCGAAAACTTTATGCTGATTTTGTGATGGGTAAACATGTCAACTATTTTGATATGTTGGGGTTCCATGGGGTTGGTATGGGGATGCCCCAAAAATGTCCCAATGCTAGGCATAGATATGCCAATCGACCGATACCTCCAAATTGAAGCCATATACCGAGGCCAAAATTCACTCCTTCACATACGATGATACCCTAGACACATGAGGAATTTCTGACGCTATATCAATTCATTGTACGCCACATTACAACTATTGACCAGGAAGGGACACACCTATTCCTCTGGTGGGGTACAAGCATCAACTTCTGAAGATAGAGGAAAATCCACTAGTGGGGATAGACTGACATCACATGAGATGCATATTGAGTCACACGTGTGTACGGCGTGTGGCCAAACCTGCTATGGTCATGGACCAACACATGGCACCTCTACGATGACTTATGGTCAGGTAAGGACATAGCTAAAACATTATTTTCTTGTTCAAATTATTTTTTTCCATATTGTACACATTAAAAGATTGTTAGTATATACAAGTTTTAATATTGCAGGAGCTTGATGCCTCTACAGCAGGTGGAAGTGTACCTGGTGTTGTCCTATCTAAGGTGGCAACAACCAACACCGAGTTCCTATTTTCAACTTTTCGTTTTGTTAATACATGTGAGTTTGTTAATACATGTTAGTTGATTAATTTCTTAGATGGTATAATATCTACAATTTTTTAAGTTGCAGGCATCGCATTCTCAATAGGATGCAAGAGACATTGATCTGAGCAAATTCCCCACAACGGGCTTGTATGAGTTTTTCAGGAATGTAAGTACATGGTTAATGACTTAATCTTGTTCAAATTATTTTTTCTTAGTGTACTCCTTTATAGATTGATAACATTTATAATATTTAAACATGCATACCTTGTTATCTAGCTCTGCAGAGGGTCAAGAATTTAGTAGTAGTGATCCCTCCCATGGGGGAGATATGTCCCAAGCATAGGTAAGTATTACAACATGTTAGTTTTTCAATACATCTTATTTCATCTATTCATGTTATTGTGTAACTATGACAACACTCTGTGACTGTAGGAATTAATGCAACTCAATCCACCACCACTTTGGTTTGGCTCTCCCTATAGTCCAAACGTAGAGAAGGGTCTAATCTAGACTAGACGACCCTCTTCCATAAAAAGAGTGAGTGGACCTACTGATTTCACGGTAATTTACATAGAATTCGATGCTAGTTGTTGGTTAGATTTCAATTCACTCCAGAACTTGTTTTTATTAATGTTTTATTTCGCATGTTTACAGCATGAGGCTAGAGAGTCCTCCATGCTAGACATTAGCGGGGTTGTTTATTTTGTCGTTCAAGTTGCATGTACAATGGGAACAAGCCACACAAAGGTATATACTTGAATATTTGTACATGTATAACTCATTTGTATTGTGTATGCACTTGCATGATGTCTTTAGCCATTTTACTATTTGGTGAATGTAGAGGCAGTCTAGTCTAGTAGAGCATGTGAACCAGGTTCTTGTTCAACCTATGGCTCTGCTTGCTACATATGACACTCAGTCTCCTATCCTAGAGCATATTTTTTCGGTGAGACATGTTCATCAATTATAAAATTGGTTAGTACATTATCACACATACATGTTGATAATTGTTGAGCTAATTGACAAAGGATATTTTATTCGTAGAGCACCATTGTAGAGAGGATTTCGGCTAGGAGGAGGACACCACAGGCCTCTATTCCTCGGATGGATTCAGTTAGTGTTTTTTATAATAAATTGAGTCGTATTTTAAATTTTTTAATTTTGTTAATGATTCAGTATTAGTTCAGTTACGTGATCTAGAAATATGATCTTTGACTTGCAATCACCGGAGATGCACAGCGGTTGTAGACGGAGGCAAGAAGCATCACAGTCTCGAAAAAAAAGAGGATGTTGGAGTTTTTATGTGTAGTCTAGGACATACATACTTTTGTTTACAAGAGGAAGTTAGAGTTTTGATGTGTGGTCATGGACATATGTACTTTTGTTTACATGTACATCATTGACCTTTTTGATACATGTACATTGAAAGGCCATCTAAGGGCCTTCTATTTTTGTATTATATGACTTCCATGATAGATTATATATTTAAAATTGTCTCTTGACATATTCACAGTTCGGTCTTATGTGTGATGATACATGCATGGCCAATAATGTTTATGTGCGTAATGTTCCCAATTTTTTATAGCTTGGATGATTGCATCGAGATATCAGTTATAATGTTGAGAAAAATGCACATTTACAATGTTCTTGAGAATGATTCAATTTCATATACAATGTTAAACTGTATCCACAACAATGCACATTTACAACATGTTCTTGACCACAATCAAATTATATGAAATTATATGTGAAATGATGTGAGTGATGCACCTAATCCACACAATGTACTAACACACTTAACCTACAAAATAAGAAACTAATACAACTGAGTGATGTACATAAACTCCTAACCCACATAAAAACTTAACAAGTGGGAAAAACACATATAGGCTATGCATCTAGAATTTCACACACATGTAATGCACTCATGCAACCCATATAAGTAGTTAAATTTTATTGTGATGACACTCATATAAAAAAATGAACATGGGCATGCACATCAGTTCAATGTGACACTATCATATTAACAGGACTCTTGACCCCTAAATCAAAAATCCCTTTAGTAGAATCCCCACTAACAACTCACCAACTATACTCAAATCCTTTTTATCATAACAAACTAACACTATTAGTCATAACCACCTAATGCATCTCATGTTTCACCTCAGTCACATAAGCACACAATGTACTCAAGTGACACACATAAGGAACAAACAAATGTAACTCAAGCACATGAATACCTAATGTACATAAGAACCTATTGGAAATATTATGTTGGAATATTCTCACCATCACATGTTGGATTTGTAGGCATGCATGCATTCCATGCAGCACTGCATGCATCCAGTCAGCAGCAGTGGAGTATCCTAGCACCTAGTCCTGGTTTTAGGCCCCCTGGAGCCTGTTTCTAGTCATCAATAGCCCTCCTACCCACCTAGTGTGCATTTTTTTCATCATTATTGTTACTAATGCGCCCTACTACACAGTTCTAGGAACTCCATCAGTCAGTTCATGCATTGATTTCTCAGTTAATTGACTATAGCTCCCAGTTGACTATTTCATAGTGTAGAAGGACTACACTTGACTACTGACAGCCAGTTATGCACCCGTTGGAGTCCCCTCCCCTATTTCAATGCTCACATGGTTCAGTTTGGCTCAGTTCTACCTCATTTTATTGTTTATTCACCATTGATGGTCATCGAGACTTATCGGGAGATGGTTCCAATGCTAACTAAGCCATGACTTGAGGAGAATTCAAATCCTTCCATGGGTATCGAATTCATTCTATTGTATTGACATATTTTTTCCAGCTTACAGCTGATGAATTTATCAACAACAGTTTCTCACATCTTTTGAGTTTAATGTGTGAATTTTGATCATCTTCTTGTTAATTCTTCTCTGCAATTAACTGAGTGAAATTGTGAGGTTTGTTCAAGCTTAGTGATCTACCCCTATGGAATTTCACATGGTATTAGAGCTTGTGAGAGCTTTTGAAGCAGTTGCAATAGTTGAAAAAATTGCAGCAATTTATTGAACAACTGTTTTTCAGTAGAGCACCAGAAGCCTCTGGATCTCCATAGAAAATCCTAGTGCCATTGCATTGAATTCACTGGAGAAATACATTGAGGTCTATCCAATTGTGAAGGATCTGGATAAAATTGCTCACTGTACTAAAGCAATGTTTAGTAGATTTTATAACATTCCTCTAGACAAATTTCATTTGTTTTTGCAGTTTATTTCATCATTAGAATCTCATTCAGTAGCTACTATGGATCTCTCCTTCAACTAATTCAAATGGAAAGGAAAAGTAGAGATCTTCATGCTCAATAGAGGTCTCCACAGAGTGTTACATGGAACATAAATCGAACCTAATGGTGCTACAGAGAAATCCAAGTATCTAAACAAACTTGATGATGCAGTTGGATTGCTACTCCTCAGTATTTACAGAGATATACACTTTCATATCACTAGTATGAAAAAACCCAAGGAGGTTTGGACAAATCTCAAATCACTATTTGGGAAACAGGATGATTTGAGAGGGAATCAATTGGAAAATGAGTTAATCTCTCTATGCCCCAGAAATTTCAATTATATCATAGACTTCTTCACAAGGATCAAGAACTTGGTTGTGCAGATGAAGCAATGTATAATTGAGAAAGAAGACAATCAGCTTATCCTTGCTATCCTTTCAAAACTAGATGTAGACTATTCTATGTTTGTATCCACCTTCCAAACAACAAAAATATCCATCCCAAACTAGAAAATGCCCTCTCTAGATGCATTCATCCTCTCTCTCTCAAAGGAGCAGGACAAATTGGTGCAAATGGGAGTGATAAAACCAAGGATGGATCAAGCCCTTGCTGCAGGAGAAGGGAAGAATGCAAATGGAAAAGGGAAGCAGAAGGGCAAGGAAAAGAAATACTATGATCATAATTCAAGAGAGAATCCCAAACAGCCAGAAGGGACTTCGAATCCAAAGAGAGGAAAACAAAACTCCGAAGAGAATACCAAATGTCCATATTGCAACAGAGTTTTTCATCCTAAAAGTGCTTGCATGAAGAAGACAATTGATCTCATGGCCAAGCTTCTAGAGAAAAACAATCTTCTAGTACCTACAAATGCTAGAAGAAAAGAAGTTGATCCTAAATATGAGGAAAAAGATAGGTGTCATGCACTCATGGCTGGAACTTCGAATGACTCCTCCTTCATCATAGATTCTGGAGCATCCAAACACATGTTTTCTTTTAAGGATCTATTCTCTGAATTCGAACCTATTTTGGGGCCTTCTATTCTGATGGGAGATGATTCTGAAGTCTCTTCTAAAGGGATTGGAAGGATCAATATGGATCATGGGTACTTCAATGATGTACTCTATGTGCCTACTCTTGCAGCTAATCTCCTTTCTGTTTACCAAAGGACCATATAGGAGTTCCAAAGAAGGTTACCTTTACTCCTAATGCTGTTGAAATCCAAGATATCTCATCTGGGAAGATCATTGCACAAGATATTGCAGACCACCATTCGAAACTCTATGAGTTTTCTCACTTCTTACCTTACTCAAAACAAAGTGCACTTCTTACTCATATGAATGAAGTGAGCAGAATTTGGCATGAGAGGTTTGGGAACCTCAACTACAAATATTTTCAAGGATTGCACAATCAGAAAATGGTTGAAGGGCTTTCGAACATTAGATTTGCTAAAGGCACCTGTAAAGGTTGCTTGATTGGTAAGCATCCAGAGAATAAGTTTGAGAAAGGAAAGGCTAAGAGAGCCTCATCACCTCTTGAGTTGGTCCACAGTGACATATCATGACCTCTTCACCACCTATCTTTGAATAATGCAAGATACATCTTAACATTCATAGATGATTATTCTAGATTCAGTTGGGTATATTTTCTTAAGTTGAAATTAGAATTCTTTAAAGCTTTTGTAGAAACATTCACTGAGAATAATATCAAAGTCCTTCGTACTGACAATGGAGGAGAGTATGTGAAGAATGAGTTTCAGTATTTTTTTGTAGATGAAGGTATAGCTATCCAACACACTGTTCCTTACACACCACAACATAATGGTGTAGTAGAGAGAAAGAATAGAACCTTTAAATAGATGGCAACTTGCATGCTAGAGTCTAAAGGATTGTCTCCTAGACTTTGGGAAGAAGTTGTCAACTGTGCTGCTTACCTCTAGAATAGAGTTCCTCATAAAGGGATACAAGGTAAAACTCCTTTCGAAGCATGGATGGGATAAAAACTTGATGTATCTCATTTGAGAGTCTTTGGATCCAAGGCTTGGAAAAGGATTCCATCAGAGAAAAGGATATCCTTAGAGCCACACAGTAAAGAGTGTATACTTTTTGGTTATGCACTCAGTGCAAAGGCCTACAAACTGCTAGATCTATTGACCATGCATACATTTCTTGAGAGAAGTGTGCATTTTGAGGAGTGTCCAATGCATGATGTAACCATGTCAATGAAGACAGCTTGCCAACTACACCTCCACAGCCTATTGAACAAGATAGTGAAGCATCATATCATGAAAGTTCATATTCTGACCCTGAAAGTGAGGATGAGGGAATGCTAGATCCAGGTCCACAAGAACCTGAATATCTAGCACTTGAAGATCCACTTCCTCTTCCAAGATGGGCTACCATAACTCTTGAATCTGATGGCGATATTGTTGGAGATCCACAATATTCAAGGAGAACTAGATATGATTTTCAAAATGCAAGTTTTTCACTTTCTCACACGGATCTATTTCTTGCTGATAGATCTTTTTCTTATGATTGGATCAGATCCAAAAAAATTCTTTG